>CM049382.1:21803085-22403085 GCA_026937815.1 Etheostoma perlongum
TAACTTTACACCTGAAGCGTTTAAAGACTCTATTTGTCCATTGTTTATTTCTAAAGAAATTGGACAATGTATAAAAGGATCCATTATCTTGTACGTCACATTGTGGCTCCGTAGCAGACGTTTTTGTAAAAATAGGCTAACGATTGTGTCATAACCACGCAACTCACTGTCACACAGAAGAGGAATTACCGAACAGTACAGGAGAAGCTTGCAGACAGTTTGGACTTACATTAGCTGTTTTAGTTTGATTAATAATGTTAACTAGCATGTTAGTTAGCAGTAATTAGCCTGTGCCTATGTTATCTCCTTACATTAGGATGACCAGACGTCGCCAGTTTCCCGGGGACAGTCCCCGGTTTTGGTGACCTGTCCCCGGCTGGATCTGTCCCCGGAAATGTCCCCGGTTTTCACTGAGACTGACCCACCCGAAATTGGAATGAAAGAAAGAAAATACTGACCAAACATAGCCGATAGTCGCACACCCTACAGCCTCAAGACAGCCAGAGCCAGCGCTGCTCAGAGCTCAGAGAGGTTTTAGAAGCCGTATTTTACGATGCTAAAATTACTGATTACGAGCACTTTTATAAACGTAAATACAAGCTGGACAATTATCCTATTAATTTACACTGTAGCTTGTTTCTCTGCTGCTAACAGCAGCGATCTCGTTTTAATACTGCATCAATGTCAAAGGAAAATATTTCCTCAATAGTTTTTATTGTATCCGATACTCAATGAGCTGTTGCAGAAACAAGCCTGAAGTAATAAAGCAAAAGGTGTCAAATAAATGTAGTTCAGTAAACATGACAACATATTGGGACTTTTTATCTTGAAATATTGAGACTTTTTATCTTGAAATATTAGGACATTTTATCTTGAAACATTCCCCTCTGAGATGTAGTGGAGTGGAGTATGAAGTAGCAGCAGGGGTGAGTGAGTCTAGGATCAGACCTTTGGGGGCGGGGGGGGCGGCTCAGCCCCTAATGAGAACAGCTCTAGGTCTAGTGTCCCCGTTTTAAGTTTTACAGATAAAAACATGACGTGTTTTGGAGGTTACGCTTCTGAGCTGAAAATGTCCCCGGATTTTGTCTGAGAAATCTGGTCACCTTACCTTACATACACCTACGTTCTCCGTCTCTGCTGATTGGGAATCATTGAGATTTCTCTTGGCACAGCTACCAGAAGACTTACAACTTTCAGACAGGTTGCTCACATCACATCTACGTCTTCATGCTCAGTTGGAGGCTGCACAGTAATGCTCAGCGCTCACCGGAAAAGTGCTTCTAATAGTCTTCACTGGTCTCCATTGAAAACATTGGCATCACTTGTCCATTTCTTATACTGTCTATTGTTGGAGCTAAATCCTGTTCCATTCTCAGGGTTCATTCAATTAGTAGTCAAAATCTCAGATGTTGAAATTTGAATCCATTTTATTACATAGGATATCCTAGAGACAAAGTTACCTGGATCAAGCTGTTGCAGCTCTCCCCTTCCTTTGTCTGACTCTTTTTTCCTCAGACCCCCAGTATTATCTCACAAAGGGTGGGGTCTTGTGCTTATTCCTTATCTTTTAGTTGGGATGTGACTGAGGGTTTATGACCCTCAGGACTTGCAAAGCAACAGAGCAGTTGGGCCATAAAGAGTGACTGAAACCAGAGACAAGATGTCTCTAACATCATCAATTCAACTTCTAACACATTTGTAGAGCTGGGTTATAACAAAATGTACCAGAACATCTTATATTATAAAACAGAAGTATTGCTAAACAACTTAATGCAACAAACAACAAACTATAAACTTATAACAACAAACTTAATGCATGACCCACATGTCTTCATTTATGTTGAAATAATGCTTTTACCTTTTAGCTTGAATATATAATGCAAATCACCCACAATGTTTAAGCACATATAAAATTTTAAATTCCAACACTATGCGGGTGCAGACATAAGTTTTAGCTCAGTCCAAAAGATACCTGTTTGCCTGAAATCTTTTGGCTTTCCTCTCTGTGTGTAGTATCACTGAAGGCAACAGGTGTATCACAGGTCTACAGTTTAACCTCAGTTCTGTCACATGATTAAGGTCATACTCCTCAAGCTTTTAACTAACTAGCCGAAAGAAGCTCTGTCGCCACTTTGATCTGATCCTCTAAGTCTCTGTGTTGACTCGTGATTTTAACAAGCACTGCCACATGGCACCTTTTACCTGGCGTTTGAAAGATTTGTACCGTATGATCTGGGAAAATTAGTGACTTGTGGTTTTTGGGTATCCCAAGTTCATTTTTTTAAATTTTGTGATGTTTTTCAGCAGCAGCTGTTATGTGTACTCAATGGTGGATAAATCAGCTGTTGTGGTTATGTAACACTGTTATAAATAACTGTCAGTTATTTGATCACTTATGGTTGTAATTTCACTTACTTCACCCCACTCAGTACCTAATGTTACTTTCATTTTTTTTCATTCTCTCAAATTTCCACTTCAGTGTACATTTCCAACACATTTGACACTGAATATAACATACAATCTGAAACAACATAATACACATTACATGACTGACATTACATGAAGGAGCAGGGAGTAAAAAAATCTTAAATTACTTGTCCCCTTTTTCAAACAAATAACCTAAATGGTCTACCACACACGGTTTTCTAATGCTTTCAACAACCCTTTTGCGCATGTGCTTTTCTTGCACACATCAAAACCCACACATACTGTACACAACCAATGACAAAAAACTGTATGTGCATACTGGGTTTTAAAATATATATGCGCTCCAGCTTTCATGCAAATAATCTTTTGAAAAATTCTTCACATGGATGCATTACTTTCAATGTCAAAAACATATAGAAGAGATCTCCCCATATGTACGTAGGTATCGCTAATCAACATGTACATATCAAATGATGCATTGTGATATCGCTCAGTTCAATGATGTATAAAATGGTATTTTGGATTACATTATAACTATGACTCTACTCTCCGCACTACCTCGCAGTTTTGCTGCTTATCATTTGTAGGTGGCTTTAGGGTTAAAAATCTAACCTATTTATATTCCACAATATCGTATTACGTAAATGGCCAAACAAACATTAATGTGTTACTCCAGTTGCTCACAACGTTCATATGAGAACCTTCCAAAAACTACTATGTCTGTTGTTAAATGTGTCTTGCTCTTTCCACAACATCTTCGGCTTTGTTTTGAGCCTTTTACTGTGTCTCGCCATTAAACGCATAGTCAAAGAACACATTGGCCCACTGTTCAAGACTACTGTACACCATGAACAAATATAGAGGGCTACAAAGCCTCTTAGGACAGAGCCCGCTTAAGATTCCCTTTCTGTGCACAGCATCCTTGAATAGTCCACACAAAGATCCTTAAGCCAAAATCCCTCTCTGGTATTTAATTCTAAATGAGTAATTACTGGGTGTGTCTGTGTTCCTTAGGTTTGCAGGTAAGCTGGGTGAAGAAGCTCATTTGAACACTGGCTTTGGAGCCTATTGCACTCTCTAACAGGCGCACACATTCTAAAAAGACTGAGGGTATCCGTGGGGAGCCACTGAAGAACCCAGTCACTTAGGGGGGGACAGACCACATACAGCTGCCAAGATGTGTGACATGGGGGGACTGGATAACCTGGTGGCCAACACGGCCTACCTAAAAGCCCAGGGTGGTGACGACAAGGAGATGAAAAAGCGCCGTCGCAGCTTGGCTCTCCCCAAGCCGGAGCAATGTTCTTCAGCACGAGCTACCCTCGAAAAGGACTTTACATCGATCTGTGAAAGGCAGCCTATTGGTAAAAAGTTTTTCCGTGAATTCCTGGCAAATAAACCTGAGTATAAGCTTGCTGTCGATTTCCTGGATGAGCTGTATGACTGGGATCTGGCTGAAGGTGCAACAAAAGACAAGGCGCGGCAAAATATCATTAACAAGTATTGCAAGGCCGACTCCAAGAGCTTCCTGTCCTTTCTTACTAACGAGCCTGCTGACAAATGCAAGAATGTGACAGATGCCACCTTTGAGGAGGTGATGAAAAGCAAAGTCCAGGATGGTGTACGAGAATATCTGAAGGGCAAACCCTTCACAGATTACCAGGAGAGTCCATTTTTTGATAAATTCCTTCAGTGGAAAGAGTATGAGAAACAGCCCATCAATGACAAATACTTCTATGAGTTCAGAACTCTTGGCAAGGGAGGCTTCGGGAGAGGTAAGCATGCAAGCATATCATTTTATATGTTTTGGCAAACCATTTGTCTTTTGAGACGGATTTCAGTTGCAGGACTTTTCCAGTGTCTTTCAAAAGTATGTATTTCCATTGCATAAAAAGTATAATATGCATTTTACATTGGGATTGTACTGATGGTGCTACAGTAGAGTAGTATGCTTCATGGTCAGCGTTCCCAGTCTTAGGACACCCCTTAACCCTTTGGTATAGAGGTGTATTTGCTTTGAAGCATAAGAAAAGATGTTGTAGGTCAAGAGTCCATACCTCATATCACAAGGTCATGTTCCATACAGGCTCTTGGATTTCAGAAAATCCAGGCTCATGTTTCATAAAGTAACAAACACAAAGCCGCAATGCAGGAAGTAGTGGTCTTGCATTGATAGAAATAGCATCGCTTAAATAACGATTAATAGAAGCTCTTATTGTGTTATTGAGATCAAGATCTCTTTTTCAATTTAGACATGAAGATAACAGTAGAACATCTTTTAACAACTAAGCATTCAAAATTGTTTCAAGCTTGTCTGTTTAAGAAAACCAACTGCTATGTAAATATATGGACAAGCAGTATTTGTGTAAATTGTAGATTTAGAAAATAGCAGTGTGAGTTTTTTCATAATAATCATTTGAAAGATTTGAGATTGATGTGACGTCTGAAGAAAATCAGAAGCATACGTGGCACATACAGAGGACCCACAATTGAGCCTTGAGGAACCTTTTTTTCTGAGTCAAGCTCTTAGCAACAAGCTTGAGTATACAACCCAAAATAACTCAATAAGCAACTTATTGAGACAAATACTATAATAGAAGTGTTGAAATGGGTTTAGACAACAACAACAAAAATATCACAGTAATGTTTTTAACATGGAAACAACGGTGAAGGCCGCTACTAGTGTAAACCTTCTGTAATTGTCAAATACTGTTTTCTTTTAAAGCAATGCGTACAGAAGTGGATCATGGAACTCTACTTGATACTGGGCAATCGTTTTTTTTAACTGCTAATGTAAGTTACTTAGCAGTACAATGCAGTCGATAGATCTGATCCTCTGTCTACAGGAAAGGAATTATACAAAAAGTGTGTTTAGTTCAAGATGTGACTTAGACAGGTGACAAATAGGGTCCCAAGACAAAGCTCACAAGGGTCAAGTTTGGTTGACTTCTTGAACCACTTTTCTGGTTTTTAGTCCAGTCTGTGTTATGTCGGTATTATGGGTATTATTTGTGATAATATCAATACCGAAATCGTAAAATATGTGATAGCATAGATCGATGATTTAAAGTATTAGTCAAATCTTGGAATCATTGGTAATGAAAAAAAAAACTCCTCCTTTTTAACAATTGATCTGTCTTTTTCCAGGTGTGTGCTGTTCAGGTGAAGAACACAGGCCAGATGTATGCCTGTAAGAAGTTGTGTAAAAAAGCGACTGAAGAAGAAGAAGGGTGAGAAGATGGCTCTGTTGGAGAAGAAGATCTTGGAGAAGGTTAACAGCCTGTTTCTGGTCAACTTGGCCTATGCCTATGACAACAAGACCCACCTGTGCCTTGTTATGACCCTGATGAATGGAGGAGACCTCAGGTACCACATTTACCATATTGGCTATGATGGCAAGGGTGCGGACAAGGGTATTGAGAAAAAGCGCATCATCCACTACACAGCGCAGATCGCCACCGGCCTTCTGCATCTGCACGAAATGAATATCGTATACCGTGACATGAAGCCGGAGAACGTGTTGCTGGATAGCCAAGGCCAGTGCAGACTTTCTGATTTGGGTCTGGCCATAGAGATGGAACCAACGAAGACCACCACCCAGATGGTGAGTTGATGTACACACAACAGTGATATTCTGCTTGAGAAGGCAAATTTCAGTTGGAAAAACACTAAAAAGAAGCACACTAAGAACACAAAGTTGCACTGTCAAAGCCATTAGGATGCCTTAAACATAGTACTTTGCTGGATAATGTCAGCATTGATAATGGATATCATAACAAGATGTTTACATCATGGTGAAAGATTTTATCTATTAGTCTTTGAAGTTGCACACACCAAAATGCTGACTAAGACTCTCCCCTGATTGTATTATGTTTATCTGATCTTTAAGGTTGGAGTTTAGGACATCACAAACCGTAACAGAAAGAAAATACAAAGAAACAGAGACTACTGGTTGCTGGGTGATTTACATCTCCAGCCGGTCTATGTTCACTTATCTGAAGATGAGTTTGGAGCTAAAAACTGTCCTGAAGTAGTCCTGAAGGCTGTCAGTCTCGTTGGGGTTTTTACTTTAAATCCGGACAGAGATTACGGGATTGCATAAAGATCTGTGCAATGAGTCTCTGAATCTATTATATAACACATTTGATCCTTTAGCAGTCAGATTATAGCCTGGCCATTTATACGCCACCATTTTGTGTAAGGGCTAAGTTAAGACCTTGGAGATCCCAGGCTTGTTAAAGTAGCAGTCAGTAAATGTAGAAGGGTTTCCCCTAGCAACTTGGTTGTAGAGAATTTCTGTGGAGTCGTTACTTCGAGAGAATTGCTTTAGCTGTGCTATAGTTTATTCTCAAGACACTTTACAAAGGCTATAAGTCTTCTTCTTGCCTTGAGAAAGAATAACACCGATATCTTGTCAGCAAGGACTTTGGCTTGATGTTACACCACATTGCGCTGCACATTTCTTGCATTGAACTGAGAATCGCTCAACAACCTCAAAAAGAAAAGGATTTCATTTACAGAACAACATGATGACTTGTCAGATCAATCCCTGAGTTTTAAAAATGAGTCAGGTGCTAACAAAAATGATACAGATGGGACATGACCGCAAGCTAAAACAAATTCACTAATAGAATAATCTAAGAATGACCCGGTGTACACAACACAAAATATCCAATGTTTTTATTCAGTTCTTGTCTCAATATACCTACAGTATATATCATTAACCTACAGATAACCTAAAAAAAGATGACAGTTTTTTCTACAGGACTTACTTGGAGTAGCAAAGAGTAAGCTCTCAGCTCCATAAAAGTCCAGTAAGCTCATTAACTTGTATTCTGATGCTCCTCAGCCTGTCAAAGTGACTGAGCTAACCGCCTACAGGCAAGGCTGGCTTTGGTCCCCTAATCTTCTTAGTGGGCATTACACAAGTCTGTCCCTGATTAGATTGACAGATCCAGGTAAAAACCTACGCTGAATATGTTTAGACATTTTAGTTTGCAAACAAGTTGGCCTTAACCCGGCTAACAAAGAGAGAGATCTGATTCATTGTGGTGATAACTGTAACCTGTATGGTCATGGAAGAGTTTTGCCCCGTTGACTGACCTGAGTGTACAGGTTCTTTATTTGTTTACAGATCCACACATTTCAGGTGAACAGAACATAGTTACAAATTGCTGGAATTTAATAGATCTGTATGCAAGAGGCATGGAAGTAAGTTTTAAGAGGCATTAAGGTTGTGCATGCAAACCTGCTTACGTTTGCTCAATGGAGATGCAGTATCTTCTGCTAATTAGGCAGAAGTATTGTCACACTTGTTAAAGTAAAGGAAAGGTCTTTAATGATGCAGAGTCCGATGCCTACAGTACAACACTTAACCTATGGACCTCTTAAAAAAATGTTTTTGTAACATGGATTCTTCAGGACTTAGGCCTACTGCAGTATCGATAAGAGATCTCTCTGCCTGTCTGTTTTCGGGCTGTGTGCAATAATTGTACATTAGAGGCATGATTATGTGTTGTGTTGGATGTTACAGGAGGCTGATTCAGGAGGCTATAGCATCCAGAAATGGCCAGCCTTTATATAAGAGGCTGGACAACTCTGTCAGTGTGTAGACACACACACGCTTCTTGACAGGTAGTAGGCTTGGCATTAGGATTAGGGATGCAGGTGATGTCATTCGAGGGAGAGAGGGAGGGAGTGAAAGTTTCACAGAGGGAGAGACAGAAAAGAGAAGGCTAGAGTAAAGCTCTAAGTAACTCAGACAGCTGTCTTATGTAGCACTTGTCAATGGGGACGTACGAAGATTATGTCTCTCAGTTTTACCAGTCTGTCCTTCCACAAGACCTTTCTTTCTGTGTTCTGTGTCTTTTCAGGAATGGACTGTTTACATTGAATGTCACCGTACTATCATCATTGCTTTCATCTACAGAACTCAAATCTCAAAGAGTAGAGAGCTGTCATATAAAAAAAATTAAGTGTATGTTAAGTGTAATATGTATTTAAAGGCTTTATCCTTCTCTCTCTCTGTCCTCTAGGCTGGTACTGGAGCGTACATGGCCCCTGAGCTCCTGTCCAAAACTCCTTACAGGACATCAGTGGACTGGTGGGCCCTGGGCTGCAGTATCTACGAGATGGTGGCAGGCTACACACCTTTCAAAGGTCCTGAAAGCAAGAAGGAGAAGGTGGAGAAGGAGGAGGTACAGCGCCGCATTCTCAACGAGGAACCAAAGTGGGAGCACAAGTGCTTTGATGCTGCCACCAAGGACATCATCGAGCAGTTCCTCAAGAAGAAAATGGAGGAGCGCCTGGGCTTTAAGTAAGAGCTTCTTCTACCCTTTTAAGCCATAAAGAAGCCTTGGGCTGCTTAGTCAATCAGAATTTTTTTCAACATACTTTGTAAATTTTTGCAAAAGTATATTCTTCAAAAATATATATACAGTATTTTTTTTTAATTCGATAGGTATATAGTGGCATTCCTGTGCAATGGCTGTTAGGAAACTGAGATCGGAATAACTGCTAAGAATGAACTGCTTCCCAGGCAGCTCACCTGGTTGAGCGTATACCCCATGTACCAAGGCACAGTCCTTGCTGCAGTGGCTTGGGTTTGATCCCAACCTGTGACCTTTTCAGCATGTCGTCCTCACTCTCTCTCCTCAGCTGTCAACTCCTGTCAGTTAAAGGCAAAAACAGCCCAAACATTTTCTTAAAAATAAAAAATAAAAGAATGAACTGCGAAATGCTCCATAAATTTGCAGCTTCTGTTACATTATATCTGACATTGTAGTTTTGATCGTGTATTTTTTGCTTTCTCAATAGAAACAACCTGGAGGATCCCAGGAAGCACGAGTGGTTCAAGACTATCAACTTCCCACGTCTAGAGGCCGGGCTGGTGGATCCCCCGTGGGTGCCCAAGCCCAACGTCGTCTACGCCAAGGACACCGATGAGATCGCCGAGTTCTCCGAGATCAAGGGCATCGTGTTTGACGCCAATGACGATAAATTCTTCAAGGAGTTTAGCACAGGCTCTGTACCCATTCAGTGGCAGCACGAGATGATTGACACTGGACTGTTTGACGAGCTCAACGATCCCAACAGGAAAGAGGGTGGAGGAGGAGGCGATGACGACAAAAAGTCCGGCACGTGTATATTGCTGTGAAAAGCCACACGTTTGATACCCTATACCAGTAATAGCACTCAATCACTTGTTTGTTTTCTAAGTCAGATGTGCACCAACATTGATGTAAAAGATGGATCACGAAAGAGGCGAGTGCAAGCGTCTTTGTTGACAAAGATGTTACTATCCCTCTCTTTTAAGGATGCTCAAGGTTTAGAAAGCACAGCTTTCGAGGTAAGGGTCGGTAAAAATATGGAGGATGTGATGAGGTATTTTGAGCACCATCTCTCTGGTTAGCAGCTTCTCTTGTTCTCATGTTGACTGTTAGGAGTCATTTTTACAACTTTTTAATTAAGGATACAGTGTTAGATTAGTAAATGAAAGGCCTTTGGGCCATAAATACTATATCACTTTATGAAGAAACTGTCTAAGATCCAGTCTGAGGAAATACTTTTTCTCACAGTGTTTGCAGTAGAATCTCCAGCTGAAGCAATGCCATTGCATTCAATTCATTAGGCTTCAAACGAATTGGCACAAACACACGTGAAGAAATGTCTTTTAGTATCTTCTAGTGGATTGTTTGAAAGTTACAGCATTTTATAGCACTCCCCCACCTTGTCACACCCTTTATTGATGCCATCACACAGCCACACTGTTTCTACAGTGAAAAGTGATTTTTTTCAGCACATATGGAAGGGGATAGTTTTAGTTTTTAAAATCAAATTTTGTGATCCCAATCCTCATACTTAAGTCTGATCACAGCATTTACGTCCAGGTTGGTTTTCCTTCCGCCCAGCAGCTTAGTTTTGTTAAAAGTATATATATAAAAAAGAAGCAGTTGTATGTAATGTATATAAAGAAATATATCTATGCACAGAGAGAAAATCAAAGATGTAAGTCATCTTAAATTTAGAATTTATTTGAAAGAAAATAACACCTCGTCACTGAGTCCTGTTGTTGGTGCTATGATGCTCAACTTATAGTGAGAAATGGAGGCGGGTTTAGCCCTGCGATGCATTGGAGAAATATGTACAGTATATGTTGTGATTGTTTTATGTGGACCCCAGGACGAGTAGCTGCTACATAGTTAGCAGCTAATGGGGATCCGAATAAAGGAATGAGTGCAGAAACAGCAGGTAACCGCTGCATATAAAGGAGGAAGATTTAGAAGGAGTTTGACAATTAATTCCTGTACCAGGAATATGCAGGTTGCCCTGTCCGCGGCCCTGAAACACTGTGATGCTGCAGGGCTCTTTTAAAAAGACTCCACTGTTGTGGTCATTAAGCTGAGTATATAGACTTGGGTTAGCAAAGAAGAAAATCCTTGTTATTCTTGTTTACTTGTCTCAGGGTAATTAACTGCTTACGTTTTTAAATGTCCAGATCTTGGACAGAGTTGAGTATTTACAGTCAATGTTAATAATATATATAGATATATACACACACACTACTGGTCAAAGGTTTGGGGTCACTTACAAATTTCCATTCCACTCCATTATAGACAGAATACCAGCTGATCTGAGTGGGTAGCTGATCTTTAATGAAATATCAACCATTCATCCAATGTTTCAAAGGCCCATTCTGCTTACTAATCAGATATTATTTTAAAAAACTTACTGAGAAAACATTGGAGAACCCTTTTGCAATTATGTAATCACATAATGTAATCTGAAAACTGCTCCCTGGTAAAAAAAACAAACAATGCAACTGATCTCAGCTGGGATTCTGTCTATAATGGAGTGCTTTGGAAATTTCTAAGTGACCCCAAACCTTTGACCAATAGTGTGTGTGTATATATCTATATATATATTATGAACGTACGTAAATATAACGTGAAAGGAATTGTGAAAGGAAATGTCAGATGTAAAGCAGGAATTTCTTTGAATCAGTCATTTGAATAAATTAAAATGTGTCTTTTAAAATGTGTGTCTTTTCCGTTATTATGAATATTTATGTTTGTCTTAATATGTTTTCTGTAGCCTCGAAGGCTTAGAAACACTTTAAAAGTCATCAAGCGTGAGAAAATGTCCCAAACTGTGCCATGTTACACATGTTCTGTGTGCTATATATAACCACAGAGTGCTGCTGAGGACTCTGGAGTAAAACCTAAAAATATAAACATTAATCCCTTTCTGGATGCTGAATACAGCCAGGCTGTGCTCTGCACCACTCCAAATTGGCAAGTTCAGCTCTTAGCTGGTAAGGCGATAACCAGTGTTATTTTTGTGCCTTCTTTGCTTAAATCAGCTTCAAATCCACTCAGGTACTGAAGCATCGCAATGTTACTGCTAAGTGACATGTCTGAGCAGAAATCAAAGTTACAGTGCTGAGCTGAAAAATGTTTTTTCATACATTTTCACCTTTGATCTTTTTTTTGGAGAAAGAATGCTGTATAAGTGAAATTAAAATACAATTTAAAAAACTGCTGATTGCTGTGAGTGCTGAACAGTGAGCCGACTTATAGCCTACTTATAAAATATTTAAAAAATATATATTATACAACATAACATCTTTTCAGCCCAGACTTTCAGTTCTAGTGTCACTACCTGTTTACAGCATTCTAACTCAAGGACAGTAAGAGTTTAGGAGACACTTAGGTAGCTGCAGTTAAACCCGGAGATTATCTCACATGTAGCAGACCATAGACTATGGACTATAGACAGAGACTGCTGCTGCTGCTTCAGGGCGCTGTGGGGGCTGGATGGATGGGGGTGCTGTGAAATTAGAGCAGACAAGAGTGATTCCACTTCTTTAGATACTGACCTGATATTTTCCGACTTCTACAGTCAACGCAGTCTCTGTAAGTATAGTTACAGGTACAACTATTCACACAATGTCATCATTGTGTGAAGCAAGTCTACAGTATGTAGACTTTCTCCCAATCAATCATGATATATATATATATATATATATATACATATCAGATCCATGTTTTCTGCTCTGGACAGCACCAGGCCCTGACATGATCCACACCTACTGGCTGAAGAAACTAACTGCACTCCATGAACGCCTGGCAGTACAAATTAACCAACTGCTGATGGATGGGACCCACCCAGAATGGTTAACCCAAGGACGGACAATCCTGATCATGAAGGATCCCCAGAAGGGAATAATTCCATCCAACTACCGGCCAATAACCTGCCTCTGCACAACATGGAAGCTCCTGTCAGGCATCATAGCGGCTAAGATGAATAGGCACATGGCTCAATACATGCACAGGGCCCAGAAGGGAATAGGCAGTAACACCAGAGGAGCCAAGTACCAGCTACTGGTGGATAGAGCAGTCACTCGAGACTGCAAGACCAGGCAGACCAATCTGTGCACTGCCTGGATTGACTACAAGAAAGCCTACAACTCAATGCCACATGGATACTGGAATGCTTGGAGATGTACAAGGTCAACAGGACACTAATAGCCTTCATCAATAACTCAATGAGGCTGTGGAAAACAAGTCTGGAAGCCAACTCAAAGCCACTTGCACAAGTCACCATTAAGTGCGGCATATACCAAGGCAATGCACTATCCCCGCTGCTGTCCTGCATAGGCCTGAACCCCCTCAGCCAGATCATCACAAAGACTGGCTATGGATACCGATTCGGAAGCGGAACAACCATCAGTCACCTCCTCTACATGGATGACATCAAGCTGTATGCCAGAAATGAGCGAGACATCGACTCACTGATCCACACTACCAGGATCTACAGCAATGACATTGGAATGTTGTTCGGACTGGACAAGTGTGGTCGCGTGGTATCAAAAAGAGGGAAGATGATCAGAACTGAGGGGATTGAACTACCAGAAGGCCACATTGCAGATATTCAGGATAGTTACAGATACCTTGGGGTGCCACAGGCTAACGGAAACCATGAGGAGGCAGCAAGGAAGACCGCCACAGCCAAATACCTACAAAGAGTGAGGCAGGTCCTGAAAAGTCAGCTGAATGGGAAAAACAAGATCCGAGCCATCAACACATACGCCCTGCCAGTCATCAGATACCCCGCTGGTATAATAAACTGGCCAAAGGAGGAGATAGAGGCTACTGTTATCAAGACGAGAAAGCTCCTCACAATGCATGGAGGGTTTCACCCCAAGTCCAGCACCCTGAGACTGTACACCAAGCGTAGTGAGGGAGGCCGAGGGCTAGTGAGTGTCAAGACCACTGTCCAGGATGAAACGACAAAGATCCAGGAGTACATCAGAAAGATGGCCCCCAAAGATGAAGGGCTTAGTGAATACCTCAGGCAGCAGAAACCCGAAGGTGAGGACAAGGAAGATGAAGAACCGTCATGGAGGGACAAGCTTCTGCATGGCGTGTACCACAGACAAATAGAAGAAGTGGCTGATATCAAGAAATCATAGTACAAGATCAATAGAGGCCGGGGTCTACCACACCAGGCAGGACCCCAGGTGCAGACTGTGCAAGGATGCCCCTGAGACAGTACAGCACATAACAGCAGGGTGTAAGATGCAGGCAGGAAGTGGGTACATGGAACGCCATAACCAGGTAGCTGTCATAGTGTACAGGGACATCTGCCACGAGTATGGGCTGGAAGTCCCAAGGTCAAAATGGAAGACACCTCCTAAGGTAGTCGAGAATGATCGAGCTAAGATCCTGTGGGACTTCAAGATCCAGACTGACAAACTGGTGATGGCTAACCAACCAGACATCGTGTTGATGGACAAACAGCAGAAGAAGGCAGTAGTAATAGATGTGGCAATCCCAAGCAGCAACAACATCAAGAAGAAGGGAACACGAGAAGCTCGAGAAATACCAAGGGCTGAAAGAGGAGCTAGAAAAGATATGGAAAGTAAGAGCAACAGTGGTGCCAGTGGTAATCGGAGCACTGGGGGCTGTGACCCCCAAACTGGGAGAGTGGCTCCAGCAGATTCCAGGTAAAACATCAGAGGTCTCTGTCCAGAAGAGTGCAGTCCTAGGAACAGATAAGATACTGCGCAGAACCCTCAAACACCCAGGTCTCTGGTAGAGGACCCGAGATTGAGGATGACACATGATGTGATGATGTGATGACACACAGCCTATTGGTAATACTGGTAATAACAATTAGAAGTAAGGGTACTTGTGAGAAAAAATCAGAAGTGCGTTACTCAGTACTGGTGAGGCCCATTTCAAGCACCGCCTATGGTAGGAAAAACATGATAAAGTGCCCTTCCAGTAAAGAAAACGAGATGCGGAGCCCTAATGTGTGCCCAGTGCCTCCAACATGGCCAACATGCTAGAAAACTTTCTTAAAGCTTTTGGCCCACCGCATGCAGCTGGTGCTCTTATTTTTATTTATTTTTGATGCTGCCCTGCAGCAAAAAAAAAATTAGAAGCATAACTAGACACCAAAAGCTCACTCAGCATTGACCTACTTAGCTCCTTTCCCAGTGGCTGATCTGTGCAAACCAGTGGCACGTTTAATCATGTGGATTTGTAGACGTCGATTGTGTAGTCAGAAAAACCACAATAGGCAGAAAAGGGAAATGGTAAATGCCTCACTAACCTCTTCAGTCTGCCGATGCCCAGTCCCTCTGCCATGCAGCACCATGGTGGAGCCACATTCTCACAAACAGCTTGCTCTGCCTGTCTTGTTTCTGACTCCCTCCTGTGGCTGCACTTTTGTGCTACAGTTATGATGAGGATGTGATTGAGCGATTACTGATTGAGGGAATGTTACCAAGACATACTCAATCTGCTTGGGCTCTCTCTGTTAAGTTAAAAAACCCCATGGACAATTTGGAATTAGAATCTTGTGTATTATGTAAATCCACTTTTACATCCATATTTAAAAGGTATTTTGATGTCCAACAGAAACCAGCAGTGGACACTAACAAGGTTGACTCAAATACTGTTCCTAACAGGACTTGTACTTCACTTGAGTATTTTTGCAATTTTATATTTCCACTCCACTACATTTCTGTGAAAAAACATGTACTTTTTACTTCACTACATTTATCTGACAGATATGGTTACAAATTCCTTTGAAAATGAACATACTACATTCACATACAAAAACATTTATGTATGTGCATTTTGTCAAGGTTACATCAATGATTCTCAACCTGTTTGAATAGTTAACTTCTTACAAAAGGCAGTGTATAGTTAGGGTCCCATGTCATATTTCAGATGTCTATGAGTTGCTAGCAGTTTGACCAAAGAGTAATTTCATCTCTAAACTTCTCACATGGTTTCAAGTAAATAACTGTTTGAAAAAGGTCAAAGTATACAATATTTCACAAGAAAGCAAACTGAATGCACATTTGTGTAACAGAGCTTTGTGTTTTCTGGTTTTTCTATGTTCCCACCCCCTAATCATCTCATCGACCAGCTACAAAAGACAAATTATACTTACACTGATTCATCAGTATTATTAATTATTATCTGTCACAGAGCAAATCTTTCTAGTACTTTCCACACTTGAAGAATATTTTGCTGATAAAACTTTTAATACTGTTTTTATTCTTAAGTAGGACTTTGTATGCAAGACTTTTACTTATGGTAAAGTCACTGATTATTACTGTCAAAAGCTACAAATTAAAAACTGGTTTAAAAAGAAGAGAAAAGGTTGTTTTTCTTCAAAATCACTTTTATTCCACAATTTATTTCATCAGGTCTTAAGGCACCCTGAAGAGATGTTACAAGTTGGTCTTTCAAATGCGGGTTCCTTTCAAGACTGTGTAAACATAGCTTTGAATAAGATAATTTCCTGTAAATCTTTGCTTAAATTATTTCTTTACAGTGCACAGACATTGTGTTTTGTGACAAAAATACAGTGTGAATTAAGTAAATATGGTAGATAGTGTGTATATATATATACATTGAAGAGTAATAGACTGGCAGACAATCAGATCAACAGGCTGAAGAAGAGAGGAAAACTAACAAACAATCTTTGAGACCCAGATAGATATACAGATCACGTAGAGATATAAACAGTTCATAGTTACAGTGAACCTTTTTGTTTCTGCAGGGCCTCTCCCCCTTGAAAGCATTTTTTTTACACTGTACCTTCTTGTATGTGTGTGTGTGTCACCTCAGCCAACATCACTACCAGCCCAGCACCCTGTGAGGTGGAGCGGGACAACTTATCTCATCCTGGAGGGCTCACCCATATGTTGGCTATTGCAGTGGAGAGGTGAGTAAACAGGAAGACGGACAGACAGACAGACGGACATGCAGACAGACAGACAGACAGCACAAGACTGGGTTGTGGCTACGCAGACCACAACACAAAGATCTATCTATAATTCCCTAAATATGGTAAGGATCACAATGTATTTATATGTAGATAGGGACTTTGTAATTGGCATTTCATATACAGGGATACAGTGGCTATACTTGATTATCAAGGTACGTTCCTATGAAGTCTTTGTAATGTGATAATGAGATGTGTTTGGAAATGTTCTACCTTTTCAATTACACTATACAGCAAGATAAAAATCCTCTCAACATCAGCGATAATACAGTCGTTCATACAGTTTGCAGAGATGAGAATAAACACTCTTCCTGACAGCAGAAAGATCTAAAAAAAACACATAAAAGTAGTATCTGCAATTACACAACAGCTCCAAATGGCTTGGTTGCAATAGCTATAAGTTATCTAATCACATCAATGCTAAAAAAACACATGTAATGATAAACTGAATAAAGAGGGATCAGTGCAACAGGAGAATGAAAGGATGGATGGATGGATGGATGGGGTCCAGAGCAGAGCCTGTTTCTTTGACAAGATCAGGAAGGAAAGAAGGGTCAGAAAGTGTCAGCAAAGCAACATTCAATATCTGCATTTATCTGGCTCTCCTATCTCAAACGGTTAGGCCCCATCCCAAAAAATACCGCCTTTGTGACGTATTGTGACACTTCCTTCCTTGTTAATTTCATTTTTAAAACATAAATCCTCAGCGAACGTGGGCAGCCTCTGCATCGGGTTGCCTGTTCTCACAGGCCGTCTTCTCCTTCACTCGACCACCTTGATCCTGAAGGTGACGCGTCCCAGGAACTTATCCCTTTCGTCGTTGTTGCGCAGGTCTGTGCCCTCCACCCTGCACTCCACCGGCAGCTCCTTGTTGTAGTCCTCCTTGGTGAGCAGCAGCTTCACAGCCACCAGAGGCTGGACGTAAGACTCCTGCATCGGTAAAGAGACAGCCATCGGTCAATAAGACCAATATCAGCACCCAGGGAGACATGTTAGAATCCATCTGACCACAGTTTAAATACTTACATGGGCTTTCTTGCCGTAGTAGGGGAAATACATCTTATCAATGCGCCCCTCTCTAGGGAAATACTGCATTTGAATCTGGGTGTCTCTCTGCACAGAAGAACATGTGTTAGTCAGTGGGAACTTGACATGTAATGAAATGCATTCTCATTTTAAATTAGTAGCAAATGAGACATTTTTCCAAGATCACGAGACAGGACTTGAAAAAAAGGAAAAGCAATGGCCCTGTGTTTGTTAGTGAAGAGATTAAAAACATAACGTGTTTTGCGCGGTAGACTGCAAATGGACATACGTGGCTGAAAATAGCAACTACTAGATTACAATGACTTGGAAATGGCACTAGGATGGGTTTAGAAGCACCTGCATAATGACTTGTTACATAATAAAAATATGTATTAACACCCCTGCTGGCCTCCTCGTCTCTGGAATTCATTACCACCCCAATTTAGAAACATTGATTCATTCCCCCATTCAAATTTCAACTCAAACTGCTTATTTCACTTGATGTCAATTGCTCTGCCTCCTTCTTATGTTTAATAAAGGTCCCATGGCATGCAAATTTCACTTTATGAGGTCAGATCAGATATGGTTTTAGGGGACCACTAAGGTCTATATTAAAGAGACTTCAGATACAGTATTAGGGGACCACTAAGGTCTATATAAAAGAGACTTCAGATACAGTATTAGGGGACCACTAAGGTCTATATAAAAGAGACTTCAGATACAGTATTAGGGACCACCAAGGTCTATATAAAAGAGACTTCAGATACAGTATTAGGGACCACCAAGGTCTATATAAAAGAGACTTCAGATACAGTATTAGGGGACCACTAAGGTCTATATAAAAGAGACTTCAGATACAGTATTAGGGGACCACTAAGGTCTATATAAAAGAGACTTCAGATACAGTATTAGGGGACCACTACGGTCTATTTAAAAGAGACTTCAGATACAGTATTAGGGACCACTAAGGTCTATATAAAAGAGTCTTCAGATACAGTATTAGGGGACCACTAAGGTCTATATAAAAAGACTTCAGATACAGTATTAGGGGACCACTAAGGTCTATATAAAAGAGACTTCAGATACAGTATTAGGGGACCACTAAGGTCTATATAAAAGAGACTTCAGATACAGTATTAGGGGACCACTAAGGTCTATATAAAAGAGACTTCAGATACAGTATTAGGACCACTAAGGTCTATATAAAAGAGACTTCAGATACAGTATTAGGGACCACTAAGGTCTATATAAAAGAGACTTCAGATACAGTATTAGGGACCACTACGGTCTATATAAAAGAGACTTCAGATACAGTATTAGGGACCACTAAGGTCTATATAAAAGAGTCTTCAGATACAGTATTAGGGGACCACTAAGGTCTATATAAAAGAGACTTCAGATACAGTATTAGGGGACCACTAAGGTCTATATAAAAGAGACTTCAGATACAGTATTAGGGGACTACTAAGGTCTATATAAAAGAGACTTCAGATACAGTATTAGGGGACTACTAAGGTCTATATAAAAGAGACTTCAGATACAGTATTAGGGACCACTAAGGTCTATATAAAAGAGACTTCAGATACAGTATTAGGGGACCACTAAGGTCTATATAAAAGAGACTTCAGATACAGTATTAGGGGACTACTAAGGTCTATATAAAAGAGACTTCAGATACAGTATTAGGGACCACTAAGGTCTATATAAAAGAGACTTCAGATACAGTATTAGGGGACCACTAAGGTCTATATAAAAGAGACTTCAGATACAGTATTAGGGACCACCAAGGTCTATATAAAAGAGACTTCAGATACAGTATTAGGGGACCACTAAGGTCTATATAAAAGAGACTTCAGATACAGTATTAGGGGACCACTAAGGTCTATATAAAAGAGACTTCAGATACAGTATTAGGGGACCACTACGGTCTATTTAAAAGAGACTTCAGATACAGTATTAGGGACCACTAAGGTCTATATAAAAGAGTCTTCAGATACAGTATTAGGGGACCACTAAGGTCTATATAAAAGAGACTTCAGATACAGTATTAGGGGACCACTAAGGTCTATATAAAAGAGACTTCAGATACAGTATTAGGGGACCACTAAGGTCTATATAAAAGAGACTTCAGATACAGTATTAGGACCACTAAGGTCTATATAAAAGAGACTTCAGATACAGTATTAGGGACCACTAAGGTCTATATAAAAGAGACTTCAGATACAGTATTAGGGACCACTACGGTCTATATAAAAGAGACTTCAGATACAGTATTAGGGACCACTAAGGTCTATATAAAAGAGTCTTCAGATACAGTATTAGGGGACCACTAAGGTCTATATAAAAGAGACTTCAGATACAGTATTAGGGGACCACTAAGGTCTATATAAAAGAGACTTCAGATACAGTATTAGGGGACCACTAAGGTCTATATAAAAGAGACTTCAGATACAGTATTAGGGAACCACTAAGGTCTATATAAAAGAGACTTCAGATACAGTATTAGGGGACCACTAAGGTCTATATAAAAGAGACTTCAGATACAGTATTAGGGACCACTAAGGTCTATATAAAAGCATCCGAAGAGCACCATGTCATGGGACCTTTAATGTTGTATTTTTTTTTCCTTCTTCCTAATTTTTTATGTATGTACGGTGTCCTTGAATGCTGAGAAAGGCGCCTTTAAATAAAATTATTTATTATCATTATTATTATAATTTACATATATTATCTTACCCTAAAGCCGTCAGTGACAGCATGCAGAAAGAAATCGGACACAAAACAAAGAAAAAGAAGGAAAAAAAATGAAAGATCAACAGAAAGACAATATTGACACTGTTATGGTCATCAGGGTTTGTTTGTTTTTTTAAATGAAAGAAATAAAATAATAAATACACATACAAGCAAGTAGAACACGAAGAGTATAATGTGGGGAAAAAGTGTTTACTTTTACTGTGCAGTTGATGTAGGGATCCCCGCGAGGCTTCAGGCCAATGATCTAGGAGGTGAGGGAAACAGGAGAGGTTGAGACTGTGTGGAAAGGCTGCTGCATGTGTGGGGGGAAAAAATTAGAAATGAATCGTTTATTTTGGGCGCTGTCAGCAAGCGAGTAAACGAATGGAGAGGGGATGCTGTCTGGAAAAAAAGGAATAAAAGGTTGAAAGACAGAAGTGAAAAGACAAAAGTGTCTATGTACATTTGTTAAGTGATTTTTAAGACGTATTTGGGTCATTTTCAGGTCAGTGAAAGTGTTACCCTGTTCATTTTCAGCAGTATGCAGGGTTTCCCCTCAGAATATCCAAAGTTGGTGTCAGAGAGTCCCGAGCAGAGACTCAGGAAGCCCCTCTTGAAGCGGCAAGCTTTCTTTGTCATGTCTTCGGTGTCATCCTGCATGAAATACTCCCCTCGGGGGCAGTCCTCGTTCTTCTCCTGCTCTGTATCATTATATCCTGGGAGAGAAATCAGAATCAGAAAAAGTTTTACTACCACAATACGTACACTTATGTGGAATTTGCTTTGGTGAAAAGCATACAAACAAACATATTAAACATGAATAGAAAATCAACAATTGCTACAGAAAAGCTAATATATACAAAGTAAATGTTGCATAAGGAAAAGAGAAACAGAAAATCATCCAGGTAAATGGAATGGGAAAAAGATCCGGGAGAAGGAGCAGAGAATTTGTTCTAATACAGCCAGCTTTCAATCCGTTTAAACATTTATTTCTCTGGGTTTTTTTTAGGGAGAAGTGCCCTTACTTTGCAGGAAGGTCTCCAGGTGCTGGACATACTCTGCATACTTGAGCGGGTCGGATTTGTTGAAGGACATATCCAGTGCATTTGGACGAATCACCAACCCTGTAGCAAAGACATCCAGGAAAGTAAACATGGAGAAAAGTAGCAAAGGATCACAAACAGGGGAAACTAATGCGCCAAAGCCATCATCGGGGTTTGTCTCGAATTACAGCTGGACAGAAAGCATTTCCTAAACAAACAAGCTCCAGTGCTGACATCTCACAGGAAGAGACTTCAAAATGGATCAATACAAAACCGAGCTGTAATGTAGAACATTATTATGACAGCATCTCATTGGTGTGAGTATAAATAATGAATGCCCTGAAGAGAAATGCTGCCAGTTTCAGTAGATAAAAAGCCCTGTCCCTCATACGTGTTGTTTGCTAAGAGACACAAACCTGGATAGGGAACGCGGTCTCTGTACTTTGGCACATAGTCGTCCAGAGTGAGCAGCATCACCCACATGGTCAGGGCGAACATACCGGCCAAGAAACAGTAGAAAACCAGGTAGAACAACAGGATGAGGGCTGGAGGAAGTTAGAGGAACAGAATTAGAATAGCAAAGATTGAAAGATTACCAAAACACACTCAGTCTGTCTGTCTGGTCTCTCTCTGTCAAGTTGTAAAACACATGAACAATTTGGAATTCTAATTCTTGTGTATTATGCAATTCCATTTGACATCTACTGTACTCATTTAAAGTACTTTACAAGTTAAGATTTTACATTCACATACAAAATCATATATGTGCATTACTGAAGATTAAATCAGTGATTCTCAACCTTTTTGGCTTGCGGTTTCTTACAAAAAACATTGCTTAGTTAGGGCTCCATGTCATATTTCAGATGTCTGTGAGTTTGTAAGCAGTGCACAAAATGCATGAGGCCATGTTTCACTAGAGAGCGCCTGAGTTTCAAATCACACCACATTTAGGGTTAACACTGCAGTGCTGAAAGTATCTAAAGCTTAATTTAATGCACAGTGCACAATGCAGAGGGGAGAAAAGGAGCCACAGTCGTGGGAACATCTGACTCAAAATGGTTCACCAGCATCCAGCTTGCACAGCACGAATGCCCTCTAAGTTGATTGGGGAAAAAAAGGAAAAAGGGATGGACCCCTCAGCTTCCTGTTGTACATCTCCCCCTTTCTGTCATTCCTCTCCAACCGTATCCCACAATGCACCTGTCTAGTGTGTGAAAGCGAGAGAAAGAGGAGAGAGAGGGAATCCCATTTGACCTTGACAGGCATGCTAATGTGGGCGGCCATGCAACTGCACTGGAGCATCCCACCGCACAGCAGCACAGGGGCCCAGGCTGGCTGCTCTGTTACCACCCCACTCTGGAAATAACTGGGGGTCATTACATAAATTGTATGGCCTGATCAGCTATGGATATACAGCCTGTAATGTTGTAGCACACTCCTCACATATGATTAGGTAACGATGGGGATTTTTAACTGCACTGTCAATACTATCTCCTGAAAATCCTATTTATGCAGCTGATAAATATAAATATTTAAAAAAAGAAATCTCTGCTGCTATGATGGATCATCACCTTGCCTGGTTGGTTATTTCTGCCTATACAGCAGAGAGACGTGGTGCACACCTTTGATAGCATCATTCGTCTTGGTACAGGCTTCTCCGTTACACCTTCATGTAGGCCTACGGTGGCTCCTCGCTAAACCAATGTCTATATGGCATTTTGAATTCATCCATGCACAGAAATATAGACTAGGCTATATATTCAAGAGGCACACATCTTTTAATGAATGAAAATGGTTAGGAGGAGACACCAGATTGTGAATGGCAAAGCCCATGTTCTGGTTCACTAACGGGGATCCTTACCCCAGCTGCTGGCCGTGCGACCCATCACCTCCCCGGTCCTCGGGTTGTAGAAGGAGTCCTTCCAGCTGGATGTGACCTCCTTGTTTGCCGGTTTATCCTCGGTGCTCGCCATGGTGAGAAGTTGCTTTTTTGTGTGAGGGGGTGGGGGGGTGGTCCAAAATGCGCGGTTTCTTCTTCCCTAACAAAATGCAGAAAGGATCAGGGCGATGGAATGAGGCGAAGAAGCCGGCGAGGCGGCGGCGAGAGGAGTGGGCGGTGTAGAGAGAGAGAGAGAGGGAGAGCCGAAAGAGAGAGATGCTCTGCTGGAACAAAAAAAAACGAGCAGGGGAAGGTGAGGAAAGAGAAGAAGAAGAAAAAAAAATCTGTGACGTCCATACAAGCCCCGCCGTGGCAGCTGATGCACTGCGACCAGATGGGTGTACATTGGCCAATGGCGGAGAGACGCACCGTTACGCGCACAAATTATAAATAGATATCACACACTACTATTTCGTATCATCAATTATATTATAATGGCTACATGCGTTTGGAAACGTGCAGACTGGGATCTCAATTTGGCCATAAACAGAGTGTCTGCATGCTGTGAAACGCAGGTAAAACGCAGAAACGGGCATTTTTTATAGTGTGAAATCAAAGGATTTTAGTGCGTCTGTGGAAAATATAATTCTACTACAGGTATTATTCCCAATTTATGGTATCACAATAATATTTTGCCATCCTGGTGTGTCCCAGCTCGTCCGCGTACCAGTCGTTGAGTCAACAAACCAATCCTAAACGGTTTGAGTGTATTTCAACAGCAATGGACACACACACACCTATTTGAAGCCCATGAGGATGCTATGACTGGTTGAGCATCTATATTATTTGCCAATCCTTGTTGCTATGGAAATTTACCACTCCTGAATCTGGAATGTGTGTGTGTGTGAAAAAAGAGAGCGAGAGAGAGAGAAGGCCTACGTAGAGTGTGCATGATTGTAAACAGAAGTGTCACAGTTAACTGAATATTTTTTGTCCTGGGGACTAATACAAAATGTCCATCTTATTCCAGTATTCTATATTTATCACAAATAAGCTTTACCTGCACAGCAAATATATTTCATTTGATGCAAGTCTCTGTTTTGTCAGTGTGTACATATGTATGTGGTGCCAATGACTGGCATTAACCGAACTGAAAGTGAGGAGTTTGGTGCTTAAGCAGCAGGGGGAGAGGTTAAGACAATGACAAAAAAAAGATAAAAGCTTAACTTCCAACCCCCTGACACTCCAGCACACAATCCCAATGTGTCACAGAGAGAGAGGAAGGAGAAGAGCGAGTTATATAAGGCCCCTTGATGCAGGGTTCAGCTCGGATGGGGGGGAGGGGGACTGGAGTAGTGGTCGCACTGTATCTAGCGCCTGCTGTCAGATTGAATTTGTTGCAAGGCAGGGTCACCACCACTCATTTAATGACACACACACACACACACACACACAGCAAGCCAAGCCCACTGGCAAAAAACTGCCCATGTTGGAGTGAGGAAGCGTTTGGGTGCAGGAAGCAGAGGATTGATGCAGGAAAGCTACACCGTATGAATTTGCGTGATCTACACAAAACTTCTGTTCTTCCTCGGAGTGGACAAGCACACAATCCTCCCATTGTTCAGGAAATCCCCCCTTTTCCGTGCACTCAATTAGTGTCCCCTTCACCATACTAGCACCATGGGCAGGAAAACACACTCCATTTGTTCTCAGTCACTCCATCCGCAAGCTACCATAGCAACCCTCACAGTGAGATTGGTCACATCAATGGGAAGCAATCCCTACACTCGCCCAACAGTCTGTGTTTCTGATGATTCCCCAAGGACAAGACAAGGCAAGCCATTTCCCCAGAGTCCATCCATTTCCCCAGAGTCCATCATGTGGAGATGAAAACCTTGAGGCATCATCTGTTTGCTCACCGTGTCGGTGACACCTATATATGCATGGGACACTCACAACACCACACACACATAACACAACAGCTGATCATTCACGGGTTTGTTTTATTCAAGCTCTTTCACATACTTACAAAATACTTACATTTTAATGCAATTTGGTAATGTACGGTCACAGAAACATTATTTGTTATTTCCCAGCAGCTTGGGAGGACATCTGCCATTCAAGTACTGTGTTAGAAATAGAATGTAGTTACATCTGAGGTATTCATGTTTGCATTTTGTATAGTGTCACTTTACACAACATACCTTTTAAAAAAACAAATTGATATTAAAATATTGGGAAAGGCAAAAACATAATACCCTGCAAGTAGAATACATCTAGAATAAGATTCACGGTTAATATTTTAGTCATTTGATAGCATTTCATCATTGTATTTGTAACTTTGTCAACATGGTGGTCTCCCATGGAACAATTTAACAATAAACACTAACTAATAGCTGAAATAATGGATACACAACAGATTGACAAGAAATACACAGTGTGATGTATCCTAATTATGTTTCAGGTTAAGAGTTAAGGGTTTCAGTTAATATTTATATCCCTGATCCACAGATCATAATCCATAGCAACATGTGAGATTTATGTGTCAGCGGATTTTTAAAAATTTATTTATGACAACTCTTGCAGCAAGGTTAAATGTTTAAATTCCCAACACATACTGATAAAAAAAAAAAATCCTTACAGTCAAACTTTCCAAAAAAATTCCAATGGAGATGTGACAAGAAGCATTTCAGACAAGATGCTAAAATACCAAAATCCAGAATGGATTCCCTTCACAGAGCAAAGCATATGCAATTAGCTTTTGTTCCATTCACATTTAAATATCACCATCTCATTACAATATTGTACTGTGTGTATGTTGAAAGATTTGTTTAAGTAACTGTGTAAAGTATGCAGCTAGAATAGGATTATAAAAATTAATCTGCTCCAGATTACCAAAAGGTAACGTGTGAATGAATGAAATCTAGAAAAAACAGGCCTGTAAAGAAGGCAAAAATGAAACCATGTTTGTTGAATGTTGGACACAACGAAAGCTTGAAATTCGTCTTCATATTTAGAGCTCTCCAGGTCTAGAGGCGTCATGAAGAGAAGGGCCAAGTGTCTTGTTTTGTCCTCACAGAAGATCATGTGCAAATCTGATATCAATGATTTCAATCCTTCTGTTGTGTGTGGTTGCTATGGCAGTTTATAAATTAATAAGCTGAAAAGCCAGTCATTAGCGCCCCCCATGTGGGAATAACTATTATTCCAGCCAGATAAATACTGTAATATGAAAAGGCATCAGTGGCTTAGGATGTGGAATCAATAAGGGATAAGGTTGCTATGGCGTGAAGAAAAAGGTTTAGTAACTTCAGTACGAGGCAGCAACAGAGGCTGTGAATGTGACCGCCGGGCGGCACTACGGCCTGGATCACACCTGTACTGGACCTTTCCCACAATCCTGCTCATAACCACAGTTATCAGTGCTGTATCGTTGTTGGGGGTGGCAGCAGCTCAGTCCGTAGGGAGTTGGGTTGAGATGAGTTCAAGTCCGACAGTCCGAACCATCCAAAAAATGCTTTCACACTATAAACGAACCGGACCATGGTTCAGACCCCCTCTTTAAATCGGACTACAATTTGGTCTTTTGATTTGGACCGTGGTCAGGGGGAGGTTTCACACCTGTAAATTTGGTTCGGATCAAACTGAAAAGTCCGAGAATCAGAACCAAATGAGGTAGGTGTGGCAGTGCCCAGGAGGTTAACTGGCACCTCTCCGGCTACCAGTCCAAATCAAAAGACCAAATTGTAGTCCGATTTAAAGAGGGGGTCTGAACCATGGTCCGGTTCGTTTATAGTGTGAAAGCATTTTTTGGATGGTTCGGACTGTCGGACCAAATACAAGAAGTTCTGGCAGGCTCTCCTTCTGTTACAAGACCGGGGAAGCTCTTTAAGGAATAGCTCGGTGGTGCTAAGTGTGTAGTCTTCATGAGGGAGTGAGTGAAGCAGACTGCTGTCGGCCATCAGAGCAGAGAATACATTAGCAGTTTAATTGTTAAGTGGTAGGACAGTTTTAGGTTTCCGTTTGTCTCTGAATAAATGCTCCAGAAAGGAAGTTCCTGTGTCTCGCTTCTCAACATTGCAACAAAACAAAAGGAGTTGCGGCAAGAGGGGGAGAGCACCAGTCAGTAGAAAAAACTCAGACACAGAGAGAGGATACGAGAGGACGGGGGAGCCCGTCTACAAACCAATCAATTATAAGTAACTGGATAAAATACATACAATCTAACAAAAACATGAACCTAAGTGGCTGCTTGTTGGTTTTGTCAAGGTACCTTCATGTAGGCAGCAGGTTAATCCAATAAAGGCATAAAAAGGGCAACATTATGCTACAACAGAAACACACTCGTTCACACGAGTCAGAGACACTCCTACGCAGCCACCACAGGAATCTAATTCTACAAATAGTTTAATAATGATAATATTAAAGGGGATTAATTTGTATCTGCAACTGTGGAAAAATACCGGGTTTAAACAGAATGTATAGACATGCACAAAATTTGAATGCAGCATTCAAATGTTGATTTAGAATTAGAATGTCAACGTTATGAATGACGCTTTGAACTATTCAGTACAGTCCTACTTACAACATTATTTTCTTAAAAACAACCGTCTGCTTTCCTGTCTTTGCTTTCATGTCTCTATCTTCCCGTTTAGTCTAGCCCTTGATCTCCCCGTGTGCGCATCCCATATCAAGGCTTGTACCAATTCATGGAGCGTTGGATAGCTCTCTCCCAGCTCTGGAGGACAGGGATGTATTCCTGACTGGGGCTGATAGTACCGTTTTTTGGAGTTCCTTTGGGCAAGAAGGACTTGTCGGTGCTCTGCAGCTTCTTCAGCTCTTCCTTGGTCTTCCAGAAGCCTGCAGTGACAGTGGAGGACAGTGGGAGACAACAAGAAGTCCTATGAATGCAGAATAAAGCAGGGGGAGTGATATAAAGAGTCTATGCACCCAAACAAACTGATAATTAACGGCTGAAAGTGGTTCAGAACTTCTTCTACGTATCACCTACACTACTGGCTACTGATCTACTGAAAAAAAACTTCCCAAACACATGCTTCCCAATAATATTATTCAGTCATCTGCACCACCTGCTTCTGGCCTGTTATAAAACAAGAAGAATGCATTCATCTTCCAGGGTTGAGTTGATTAAGCACTGACTAATGTATAAAAATATAATTACATAATGTGCATAATTAAATGAAAAATGGGTTGCATAACAACGAGCAGCATTTCATTTGGCTTCTTGCCAGTGCCAGGATTAAAAATAGGACTTTTGATCAGAACTTTTGAAATGCAACTCAATGTCATGTCCGAGTCTTGTGATATTTTTAGAGAGAAAAACAAAGAGCCATATTGAAAGTATAGAGTAACACTAAAGTGTCCAACTGCTTGACAGAGCTGCTTCTCTTTTTCTTTGTGCTGAGCAGCCTCTCTAAAGACCCAGCTTCCCACGGGTCACTGTTATAGCCTAAAAGAACTGCAAAAATGCTACATGTTTGGAATTTTGAAAAGCATACAGCCTAATGTACATGTTGTGGGAGAGAGTCTACATACCCACTCCAAGTCCAGCAACAAAAGCAGCCCCTAAACACGACATTTCGCAGTTTTGGGGTCTGGCTACCTTTCTGCCAAACAGGTCTGCAGTCAGCTGCATGACAAAGTCGTTGGAGGAAACACCGCCATCCACCCTGAGACAGAAAGGAAGAAAGATAGCACACTCAATTACATTGCAACTCACTTTACTGCAACAGTATCAGAGAAACATACACCCATAATGCATTGCCAATAAAAGCTGAACTACATTAGTAGAGGCAGGGTAAACAAGAGTCCACTCTGTTATGCTCAGTTTGCTGGCTGATATCCAAAGATCCTACAATTAGATATTGCACTGTGAGCTGGGACATTTAAGGGTTATGAGAAGACTCCGAGAGGTAAATGCATGTGTTTAGTCCTTTCATCTTGGCAGCAAGTGTACATTACTACAACTGGATACTCTTAATTCACACAGCGGTGGAGGAAAACTGCACCTGATCTTTGTGATGGGAATGTTAGTTTCTCTCAGCATCGTCTCATATAGCTGCTTGTTTCTGCAAAGAATAAGACAAGTACAAGGAGACAATGAGTATGTTTACATGCACATTAATATTCAGAATATGACAATATTTGGAATTTATACAGGTCATATAAACAGCATATTCCATAATACTCGGAATAAGGCTTTATTCCAAATATAGCATTTTCCGATTAAGACATGTGATATGCCCAAGTTGATCTGGTTTTAGAAGCATTCTTTGGACATGTATAGAGGAGCGCATTCAGAATCTGCGTCTCAATCAGGGCTTTTACCGTAGTTTGTGACGGTTTACCGCCTCTTGCCTGTTTACAGCTTACTGTCACCTCTGTGCGCTGCTATGGTTGTTGGACTACCGACAGTTTGCAGGGTTGCGGTAGAGATGCATGGCCAAAAGAAAAGCTCACATCTCTGGTCGGAAGGAGAAACCCAGCTACTTTAATTATTTTTGGGGCATTTTAGGCCTTTATTTGTATAGGACGGGTGAAGGGGAGAGAGGGGGAAGACATGCAGCAAAGGGCCTGAGGGCAGAGTTGACCCGCTGTATATAGAAAACCTCTATATATGAGCCCATTTTCTACAAGGTGAGCTATTCAGGCGCCCAGCTACTTTTGAACATTATGAAAGTCTGGGATATCAACATGTTTCTGGATATGCGCAAACATTGATGCTGCAACATTTTCAAGAAGCTGGTTGAAGAAATGAAAGAAGTATACGGTGTTTGCACGGTCAAAACAAGTCCACCACGGCTGGAAAACTAGAAATCCTATTTTGCACGGCTGCGGCTCAGCGGTAGCATTGCCAATCGGAAGGTTGGTGGCTTGATCCCTGGCCCTGCAGTCCCATGTCAAAGTGTCCTTGGGCAAGACACTGAACCCCGAGTTGCCCCCCGATGCTGCGCCATTGCAGTGTAAATATGTGTGAGTGTTCATCTGATGAGCAGTATGGCAGCCACGGGTTTGTGAATGGTACCTGTACTATGAAAAAGCGCTTTGAGTAGTCATTAAGACTAGAAAAGTGCTATATAAAAACCATTTACATTTACTTTTTGTAAAAAGCTCAGTCAAAATATTGTCTTTTTTTCAAAATAAGGGCCAAAAACTGAATATTAAGTGCATGTAAAACATAAGTTCACATCAGTTTGGCATGAATAATAAAGAAGGTTGAACAAAAACTCTCTCTTCAAAATGACTCACCTGAAGGCGACAGACTCCAGAATGGCCCGGACCAGATGGCTTTTAGTGGTAGAAGGTTTGAGGCCCATGAGGGAGGCGCAAGCTTTGGGATCATTCAGAGGAACCTTTGGTTAAATGAATACACAAACTTGTCAAATGTGTGTAAGTGAAAACAGAACTGGTACAACAAAATCTCATGTTTTTTGCATCCAAGTGAAACCAGACAGCCTCTAGTCAGCAAGAGTGCAGCTTTACTGTTTTACATGTAGCCCACAAAATACCATTCAATTTTGTAATCACATGCATATAAACTACGAACATGCAAGACACACACACTTACAAAGGCCAGTTCACAATGGAGGGCAGAGAAAACAGAGAGACACATAACCTTGTTATACAGAGACAAAATAAAAAACCCAAAAAGTAAATACAACCCTATATTGGTTTAAAACTGTGCGAGAGAGAATACATTTATTACTTTGGGTAAATATAGTTATGTATACATCTGTTATATATAAAAGTTACCAGATTTTTCTACCTGCAGACCACTGAAGGAAGGAACGAAACACACTCCATCTGAGTCGCTGACACTGCAGGCCATGCTGCTGGTGTCCCGGACGTCAGAGAAGAGCTCTGCAACAACAACAACACACAGGTTACACACACACCCTCTGAATCTATCAGTCGCTAACATGGATAGCTTTCAATGACTCCAGCAATGTGTTTTTAATGTAATCTAACAAATCATCAGAGCTATTGTGTAGTACTCTTGGCTCACCTAGCTCCTGTGCCCATTTGATGGCAGTGCCTGTGTCTGCTGAGTTGCCCTCCGCCAGATACACCACCTCTGAGCCGATCTTCCAACCCACCAGAGGATACAGACCTACAGAGAAGGAACACTGGCGTGTAATAATGTATGGTCAAATCTTTATGTGTATTGTCATGTCATAATGCACCTGTTGGTTGCCATTGGCCACCGGGCTGGGGTTGGTGTCCCTTATATGCGTCACAGAGCTGAAAAGCAAAAGTGCAGCAGACTCGAGAGAACACACGTTGTGGTGGTACAGCTCAGTGAGAGACTGCTGAAGACGATTGTGTTTTATGACTTGTTGGGACCTTTCCCCACTGACTGTGCGGAGACAGCAACAACAGGAACGCTGATACGGAAAGCTGACCAATCAGAGCAGACTGGAGTTTTATCAGGAGGGGGCTTAAAGAGACAGGCGCTCCTACAGAGCCTTTCTAAGCACTCAAGGTCGCTTTACAGACAATAAAAGACAGATACAGGGAACAGAAAAGTATAAACAGTTATGAAAAAATGACAGGAACAGTGTATTTACAAATAAGCAAGCTGGAACATGTGGGTTTTGAGTCTGGTTTTGAACAGGGGGAGAGAGTCGATACTGCGGAGGTCAGGTGGGAGTGAGTTCCAGAGCTGGGGAGCAGAGCCGCTGAAGGCTCTGGTCCCCATGGTGACAAGTCGAGCTGGGTGTACAGTGAGGTGGATAGAGGAGGAGGATATGAGGGAGCTGGAGGGGGCGGCGATGTGAAGGAGTTCAGATTGATATGGAGGAGCAAGGTTATGGATGGCTTTGAAAGTATGCAGAAGGATTTTAAATTGTATTCTGAATTGAACTGGAAGCCAATGGAGCTGCTGAAGGACAGAGGTTGTATGAAAAGAGGGGGTTCTGGTGATGACACGAGCTGCTGAGTTCTGAAGAAATTGAAGTTTATGGAGGGATTTTTGAGGGAGGCCAAAAAGAAGGGAGTTACAGTAATCAAGGCAGGAGGTGATGAGGCTGTGGATAAGGATGGAGGCAGTGTGAGTGGTAAGGGAGGGACGGAGGCGGTTAATGTTGCGTAGGTGGAAGTATGCAGACCGGCAGATATTATTAATGTGTGACTGAAAGGAGAGGGAGGAGTCAAGGATTACGCCCAGACTCTTGACCTGAGGGGAAGGGGAGACCAAGGAGTTATCAATTGGTAAAGTGAAACTATTGATTTTGTATAGGGTGGATTTGGTGACTACGAGGAGGAGTTCGGTTTTATCACAGTTTAGTTTAAGGAAGTTTGAGGTGAACCAGTCTTTAAATTCAACTTAAGAGATGGAGCTGGGACCCTCTATTGCACTTATTTTATAAAATAAAGTTGCATATTAAACTGGGCCTACAATAACTTGTAGGGCGGCCTAAAGCCTTTATACATACCTTTTTTTGCATAGAATACTAAGCTATTCAAATAGCTTACTAATTGTTGGCATGATTTTACAAATCAGGTTTTAATGTTACACGTTCATGTGGTACACATCTGTGGATGGCCTTAGTGACCTCCCGGACCATAGGCCAGTAAGCAGTGGGGATTTATATTGGCTAATAATATGTTGGATTTATGGTTAGACTTTCGAAAAACTTTCAAAAATTAACAATAACTTGGAGGACCCACTGCATTAATTCCGTGGACCCCTAAGGGTCCCGGACCCCCTGTTGAAGATCCCTGCTCTAACCCCTACCTTCAGTCAGGCGGCTAAGAGCTTAGCTTTTCTAGTTTTCAAATGCACGAAAAAAACCAAGCTCCGTTATAATCCTAGACGTGATGAGATTAGTCAAGTTTCCCCAGGGTTGGCTGTGCTGTGACAGTATTTTGCTTAACTCACCTGCTACAGATGTATGTGGTTTGCTTCCGGTGTTGATGTCCATGAAGGTGCCTGTTCCCATGGTGATTTTGACATCACCAACGTCAAAGCAGCACTCTCCAAACACGGCTGCCTGCTGGTCCGCTATCTATGGCAGAGGGTAAGAGGAAGTACATTGTAAAACCAAAACCCTAAACAGGTTAGGCCTGATCGGAGCAACACTGGAAATATCTAAAACTTCTAGTGTGTGATAAGGGACACTCCAAACAAATCCAATTCTGTCAATGTAGTGTATTGTTTATAGATATTTTTCTTCTGTAATGTTTCTACTCAGCTGTTAGTTTTATAGATTCCAAAGTTATTTAGCACTTTGGGACTTTAAATTTTTTCATGTTCAATGGTTTTTAGTATGATTTTACATCCAGCCTTTGTCCTATATATTTCCTGTTTGTCTTACTTCTGGTTAGTCATCCCGAAGAAGACCTGTGTGTCCCGCAATGCATGGGTGTGTTTTTTTTACTCTTGCCATGCATTAGCCGTTTCAATAAAGGCTTTTTAACTTGGTTTTCACACTTTTCTAATTGCTAAGGGACAATCCATGTTTGACTAAGAGGAAGGGATGTCAAGTTTCAATACCTCATTTTTCAAAGAAGGCCATCTCTCCACCAAGAATTCAGCTTTCTGTTAAGTTATCTTCCCGATATACATTCCTAGCTGCTGATTAACTAAATAACTTGGCTTATTTTCCTCAATACAACATAATGGAGGTGACATCAACTTGGCCTTGCTGGCATAAAGGGAATCAAAAGGTTGCAAACAATGTATTTTATTTAGATAATTACTTGGACATTTTCAGCCTTTATTTTGAAAGGACAGCAGAAGATATGAAGGGGGAGAAAGAGGGGGGAATGAGATGCAGCAAAGGGCTGCCGGTCGGTGTCGAACCTGGGCCCGCTGCGTCGAGGAGTAAACCTCTGTATATGGGCGCCTGCTATCCGCCCACAATCAATGTTTTTAATTATAATGACACTGTGTGTGACACAGACCTTGATAACTCACCACTGACATGATAGGAATGGACACTCCAAAGATGGACGGGTCTGTGGAACCAAAGTCCTGGCTGATACATCACAGGGGAGAGACAAGACACAATGCATCATCTCAAACTTCTCATCCACAATCATTACATCATTGCAATAATCTCAAATAACACATCAAACCCAGTTAACATTATGTTAAAGTGATCATATTATGCTCATTTTCAGGTTCATAATTGTATTTAGAGGTTATATAAGAATGGGTTTAAATGGTTTCATTTTTGAAAAACACCATATTTTTGTTGTACTGCTCATTGCTGCAGCTCCTCTTTTCACCCTGTGTGTTGAGCTCTCTGTTTTAGCTACAGAGTGAGGCATCTCACTTCTGTCCCATCTTTGTTGGGAGTCACACATGCGCAGTAGCTAGGTAAGGACTACTAGCCAGTCAGAAGCAGAGTATGAGGTCGTGCCCCGCTAGCAGCTAGGCGAGCATTATAACGTCGTTTATCTCTGAAGTGAAGGCTGGACTACAGCAGAGCTGTTTGGAGCAGTTTGTGAACAGTGTTTTCTGTTGGAGAAGTCCCTTTGAGGAGATCATATAAAATGATAATATAAAAGAAAGCCAAAAAGCACAATATGAGCACTTTACCTCTTATGGACACAGAAATGTGCTTTTATCGTTTTCTTTTCAAATGACATAAAGCAATCTGACACGTCTAATTAGACAATGCAACACTTAACACTGGTAGGCTGGCTATCAGTCACAATTTTGCAATACCGTCAGTGATACCAATACTGTAACTTTGATACCGGTTTCTGAGCGATATTTTTTTTATACCAATTTCATAAAATCCATTTTAATAACACTGCGGTACAAATATTTCACTACTCCTACTACATGAGCTCCGTCTCTCTGTGTAACTTAGAGTTTTTCCTGCATGTCTCTATGCCGTGTAACATTAGACAGCATTATTAGATCTTGGTAGAAGCATGCTGCATGCTTATTGGCTCACTGACACGGATGAGATTTACTCTTTAGGTATTAAATGAAGAGGCATTTATATTATACTATGGAGGCAATTCGGGTGGTGCAAATTCAGCACCCAGCCCTAAAAACTGGTGTATCATATTATGTGACTGAAACATGAGTTTTATATTGACTTAAACAGTAGTTTCTATGTTCTGTGTGCTTTTAACCGCTTAATACAAAGCAATATGCATTTGGAACCCGGGTACATGTAGAGTTGTGAGCAGAGTCTCTGTCTTTGGATTTTTTCCAACAACTGTTCATCTGTTCATCTTCACACTTGGTGTTTTACTGAGGACGCGAGGAAGTGCAGTGTCGAGTGCGAGCTCTTGAGATCTACGGGACATATTTATTAGTTGTGCTTTACATAAACACTGTAGTTTATAGAAAGGGGACCTCTACTAACTGTTGAAGAACAGATGAAGAAAGAGACTGGAGATGTGACATTATAACATAAGCAAACATTTCAAGAACCAGTGATGTAACTTTCTGAATAAATGCGTTTGTTCCCAGAAACAGCCTGGTCCCAAATAGCTAGCTGTTATCAAATGATGTGTGTACTGTAGCATTGTTTACACGTGACTATGTCACGGCAGTTGTATCACTTGGGACCCAAGAAAGTGCAGTGTTAAGTCAGAGTGAAGTTTTTATTCTTTTTGGGGGGCATTTTTAGGCCTTTATTAACAGGACAACTGAAGAAATAAAGGGGGAATGACAGTGCTTCTGACATCTGGGTTACAGGTCAAAAACTGAAATGCTGAGAAAGTACACTTGGTGGTGAATGTGATAGTGTATGCTTTCATAATAAAATAAGTTTACTGGCTAAGACATGACTCATGTCTCTGATGGAATTTTGAAGAAAATGGTTGACTCACCCTGTGTTTTCTACTTTGGGAAAAATAGAGAGAGGCAGAGAAACAAGAGAGCTGAGAAGCTCACTCCAGCACATCTGTGAAAAAGTCACATAACACTGATATGGCAAAAAAATAAAACTCACAACCAAAATATAGAAAAAAATGTCAATAAACTAACAACAGACCTGATAGGAGTCAAAAATTCCTGTTGAACTGGCATTAGAGTAGTCGGTGGCATGCACCTCACCTAAAACAAATTTGGTGACAGGAATGAATATATCACAAAATCCGTTTACATAAGGTATTTTGCAATTGCAAGTTTAAAAAGGAGTAGGCTGAAGACACCACAAAACGGTGATGCAATAGGATTGGAAACACAAAAGAACATTCTTTCCCAAGCCCTTTTCGCATAAGACTACGTAGTATTACCAGGGGACCTCATGTGATTTAGAAATGAGTCTGAGTTCCATGCGGCCCATATCCAGGGGATAAGCAAAGTATGTACAGTAGCAGTCAAAAGCTTGTACATTTTTTCTCGTTCAGCTGAATAGGAAAGCGTGTCCATATTGACTGGTACTGTATTTATCTAGAATATACCAACATTATCCCTGGATATGACGTCAAGGCTCTGCGTAATATCCCCTTCCTAAATGACAAGAGCAACGGCTGCTCAGAAGACAATGACATTGGTCACTTGAAGAGACGCTGAGTTTTATTGTAGGTGTGGGGTGAACCTTGTTACAAAAAGCAATTTGTTCAAATGGTTTGGGAAATTATTCACAAAGACCCTCTCCTTTATGTTCATGCAAAATAGGTCTCAATGCCGTGTAGCGAGATGAGCCTAAATTTGCACCCAAAATGATGTCAAAACTTTCCTTTGTAATTTCCAACCATAGACTTTATATATTAACGGTCTATGTTTCCAATGCAGCCTCCATAATTCCTGACGGGGACAGAGGCAGAAAAGCCGTGTACCCCAAATCATTGAGATGCCAGATTTGCACTGAACTAATAATATTAGATCTATGTTTGCTGAAATATGGTAGGTAATTTACAGTGGAATTTTGACTTGACAAATGGCAGATTGGCATGGGACATAGATGACTTCTGTAATTATTACTAAGGACTAGAGCTGCACAGGTAATACTAGTCCTACTAGCTTGAAAGTTTGGGCACCCCAGGTATAAATTTGTATTAATGTGCATAAAGAAGCCAAGAAAAGATGGAAACATCTCCAAAAGGCATCAAATGAGAGATTAGACAGTTGTATAATAAGTCACAAAAATTTAGATTTTATTTCCATCATTTACACTTTCAAACAGCAAACAAAAAAGTAGCGTCTGCAAAAGTTTGGGCACCCTGCAGAGTTAATACCTTGTACCCCCCCCCTTTGGCAAGTATCACAGCTTGGAAACGCTTCTTGTAGCCAGCCAAGAGTCTTTTGATTCTTGTTTGAGGTATCTTCACCTATTCTCCTTACAAAAGTCTTCCAATTCTTTGAGATTTCTGGGCTGTCAGTCACGTACTGCTCTTTTAAGGTCTATCTATAGATTTTCAATTATGTTGAGGTCAGGAGATTGTGAAGGCCATGGCAAAACCTTCTGCTTACACCTCTTGATGTAATCCACCATGGATTTTGAGGTGCGTTTAGGATCATTATCCATTTGTAGAAGCCATCCTCTCTTTAACTTCAGCTTTCTCACAGATGGCATCAAGTTAGCGTCCATAATTTGCTGACATTTTATTGAATCCATTTTTCCCATAAATTTCCCTGCCACTGGCTGCACATTTTCCCCCATTGTTGGACATTCCATTTTCTGTGACCTTCTTCTCCAAACTACGTTCATTCCGAAAAAGTTCTACTTTAACCTCATCGGTCCACAGAACTTGTTTCCACAATGCATCAGGCTTGTCTAAATGATCAAATATGATCATTTGCAAACTTCAAATGCTGATTTTTGTGGTGAGAATGTATAAGAGGTTTTCTTCTGTCGACTATTTTCAGTTTTCTAGACAACTGCTTAGAAGAAGTCATGGTGCTGATTGTTGGGGGGGGGGGGTCAGATGAGTCTGGGCATTTATAACCTTAAGACTGACATCACCTGGTCTTTCCAGACGATGATTGAGAACAATCTATGACACTGTCAGGTCTCAGCTTTTCTGTTATTTTGAAAGTGTAAATGATGGAAATAAAATCTAAATTGTTGTAACATATTATACAAATGTTCAATCTGTCATTTAATGCCTTTTGGGAGATGTTTCCATCTTTTCTTGGCTTCTTTATGCACATCAATACAAATTTTTACCTGGGGTTCCCAAACTTCCGAGCCCCACAGTAGGTCTTAAAATCCAGACAGTGTGAAATGCAACCCACTGGTCAAATGATATATTACTGTACTGTTCACAAAACAAATTGTGCTCATAGGAAGACAACATTCGCACGAGCTTCACATATAAATGCCACACCCACCTTTGGTGAGTTTGAACAGGAGCCAGGTGTCTATTGTTCCAAAGCAGCAGTTGCCTTCAGCTACTGCTTGACAAACCTAAAAGAAGAGAGACACGTGATGAGGCTCAAAAAGAAGTGAACCAATGAGGACTGTTCTGGTCACAAAATACAGCCTCTCCCTGTTTTCTGCAATTTTATACTTTGTATTTACTTCTTTATCATTAACCCTTGAACACTACAGCCTGGGAGGCTTGCACTAGGTTTGAGTTCCTATCAATTCATTGCTTTAAATGTCAGCCTGACACACACCCGTACACACCTGCTTGTAGTGTGTTAGGGCCCAGACAAGGCGGAAGGTGACGTGTTGAGTGGAGAAAGTAATAAGACTTGCTGCAAGCATGCGTTTCTGCCTGGTCACAAAGTAGAGCATCTTCATCACGCCTTTGATTGCCTACAGTTGTGAAAACAGTCAAAGCCATACTGTATGAACAGAAGGGACATGATATTCAGCACTGATCGGACTGTATGTCTCTGTCAAATGAAGGTTTTTTACCAAGGCTGCATTGGAATAATTTAGAAGTTCTAGTATTTCATCCCTTGCCTCTTAAACTTCCAAACATATTCACTCAAAATACATGCGAGGCAGAGATGCAAAGCAATCAAAGACTCACTTTTATTGTGCAAGAACTGTTCCAGGATTTCACCAGATCTGCAGCCCTCTGATCCTGCCAGCTGATGAAGTTATGGAAAGGAACCCCAGTTCTCCTGTGAAAGAGAGGAAATAATCTGAAGCCGAGATGGAGCAAGGATGTTAAAAACTATACGAAGGTAGGTTTAACACGTGTAAATGCTTGCTCTTGGGGGAAGTGTTTAGTAAATTATAGAGTGTGGTCTAGACCTACTCTATCTGTAAAGTGTCTTGAGATAACTCTTGTTATGATTTGATACTACTAATAAATTTGAATTGAACTACAGCGGTTTTCTTTGCCTGCAAGTCATTTGACTTTTTTGGAAGTGACTGGATTAATTATATTCATTTTACCTGTCCCATGTTGTGAAGGTGCCTCGTTGAGTGGAGATGCCAAGGGCATCTATCTGACGCATTTGGACACCTGCATCTACATATTAAACACACACGCATGCACACACAGTGAGAAACTGGAAAAAATATATATTGGACTCCCACATTGACAAATGTCCCATATAATAGAGCTGCACGATTATGTAACTAAATCACCACTATGTTGGTCAATATAGAAATCGTATTTATTTAAGGCGATTACTCATTGACTTTTGGAAAGACGGTACCTTTATAGAACTTAAGAAAAAAATAGGGAAACCGTTAAACCTATCAACAGTGAAAACACCTACAGTAGATCTGTGAAATTTCCCTTAATACTTTTACTGTTGAACTTTTTGAATTCCCCTTCAGAACACAAGACAAAATAAAAGATCACTTGTGAAATGCAATCTGCACACTAATGTTTTCTTCTCGATTATATTGTTTTTGTGATCATTAGGAGCCAAAAGGACAATCAAAATTGACTAATTGCTCAGCCCTAACATGTAATAACAGTAGTGTAGCTACAGAACTGGCATCTAATGTTTGTCAGCCATTAGCTCTATTTGTTGTCTTTCAAAAAAAGAAAAAAGAAAAGAAAAAAAGAGTTATCAAAAATGCATTATTCAAAGGGTGTGCCTATAATGATGCATCAAGTCTATAACTCCTTGGTATGATTGTGGATAGGTGTAGCAACAGAAATAATTGTGCAACCATACCTTGCACAGCTCCTTTAACCACAGTGACAAATCCTTTCCATATCGCATCTGGGTCCATCTCCACATACCCTACCTCAGGATACAAGGGGACAACCTGGATACAAGCAGTACCACAATAAGAAACATGAACATCAGCTTCAAATACAATATATCTAGCATCTAACATGTAACTTTTAATTTGACTTTTATAAACATATTGGTGACAAGTGAATAGATCTTAACCCTTGTGTTGTCTTCCCATCAAAACTGAAAATCAACACTTTTGTTGATGCTTTTTATTGATGTTTTTAACTTTTTTCAATGTTTGTCACTTTTTTAACTACGTAACACTAACTTTAGTTTTACAGTTATTTTTGGAATTTATGGTCAATAAACCTAATTTATAGGAAACTATACCTAATGTTTGAGTTAGAAATTAGAAGAAATTAGGAACTATTTAGACTAAAATTTAAGGAATGTATGTTGATGGATAATCACAAACTGGAATATGTCAACTTTTACTCAATACTATTTCAAAAACACTTCAATTTGTTTTTCAAATGCTATAAAATTGAATAAGACACCCCAACATGAATAAAAATAGAGATGTGTACTTGCCAAAGAGCGTTGTGTGGAATCAATCATGTTATTTTGGGTAATTAAAAACAACATTGATACAGGAAAATGGGTCAGTTTGACCCGAGGACAACATGAGGGTTAAAATATCTTATACCTTAAATTTGAGAAAGATTCGCTTATTTTATATTTGGCGCCCAGAGTTATGTGTAGCAAAGGATGCAAGTATGTGGAGCACTCATAGACCGTAAATATTAATTTACAGTATGGAAGCACTTGATTATTATGAAGCCCAAAGGACAGAGAGAAGATGAATACCTTGGTGGTGCATCTTCCTTGGATTTTCGCTTCCTTGTCGTAGACGTGACATCTGATTGATGTTGTCCCGACGTCCACCGACAAAATGAAGCTTTCCTTCTTGAAACCGTTCCGCTGACACCCCATTGTAGTAACGTCTGTCCTACTCTTCCTCAGATCTGTCCCAGGTCTTCCATAGTCTGCTTACATTGGTCTTGTATACAGCCTGAGTATATAACCTGTCCCCCTGAAACCTTATCTGAACCGGGTGACTTGTTGGATTAGGGCTGTAACTAGACCTTCGCACCGCGGATTCTTCTAAATCCAGTTCTACCTGTTTGATTAATCAAGTTCCAATGGCTTTAAGTGCACAATTCGAGACAAGCAGGTGTTGGAAATTAAAATCTTAGATGTTAAGCTCCCACTAACACTGTTCGTTGAATATTATGCAAGTAGGAAACCACGCAGGTTAAACTTGGGGTCAAGTCAACACTTTGCTACCGTTTAGTCAAAGTACATCGATAATACACACTGTGTGTACAAAAGGTTAACGAGGTTCAGTGCTGGTAGTCAATACATTGCCACTGTACTTTAGTCGAAATACACGGCGTATCATAGTGAAATTTAAGTCAGTTCATGGGTGGAGATATTAAACACAGCATTTAGCTGAAGCACGAGTTGACCAATTCACGAGTCCGGTGATGCTAGCTAACGTTAGCCGTCAAAAGACGAAATTTGAACAGTTGCTCCGAAAAACACTCCCTAACATGCTTTTCCCCCTTTCACTATTATTCAGTGTCTGCTACCCAAATTTACCCAATATGTGTTGATAGCAGTATAGATACCGAAGCTTGTTTCACTCATGTGAACCGCAGTTTTAGTTTTAACATATAAAACATTATTTGTATCGGAACTTGTAGCAAATACGGAATACCACGTGACTGATGACGTCGGGCGTTTCATACGTCTCTGGTGCTTTGGTAAGCGCTTCATTCACATCCACCATGACCAGTGTGGAGCTAGATTTGTGTCTTTCTATGGTTTCTTTCTTACTGTAGACAGTTAAAGAAGTTTATTACATGCGAGAAAAAAATGTTTGAGCGAAAGAGTTATCACACTGACAGCAAAAAAGCATTTTATGAGAGAAAAAAAATATTTGAGAGAAAAAGTTTTCATACCAATAGCAAAAACAATCTCTCTCAAAATACTTTAAACTCTCAAATATATATTTTTTGCTATCAGTGTGAAAAACATATCTCTCAAATGAAATTGTTTCTCTCAAAACATTTTTCTTCTCGCTCTCAAAACCTAAGTCTTTGCTCTTGATTCAATTTTTTGCTCTTGTCTCAGGATTTCTCTCGATATGTGAAAATAGTGTCATGGGCGGGGCCACGTTTCTATTGGCCAGTTGGGTGAGCACCGTCTTGTCTTGGGAGTCCATCTGAATCATTACACCATTGTCACTGTCATTGATAGATATCTAGCAGCCAGCCCACTTCTAAATAAATACATTTTAATTATCTAAACACTTTTTAACAGTCAAAGTGAAACACAGAGAATTTTTTTCACAGTGATAACAAAAATATATATATTTGAGAGTTTAAAAAAGTATTTTGAGAGAGATTTTTTTTGCTATTGGTATGAAAATTGTTCTCTCAAATATGTTTTTTCTCTTATAAAATGCTTTTTTGCTATCAGTGTGATAACTTTTTCTCTCAAACATTTTTTTCTTCTCTCAGATCATTTATTTTCTTGCATGTAATAAAGAAACACATCTAGCTCCATAGACCAGTCAATTAGAATGTTAAATAACAAAAAAGTATTAATTGTGGAAACTTTAGAGCTTTTTTTCCTGAAACCTCTGACTGATTGTAAATTTATGTCTTCTTGTACTCTTTAAAAACATTTTTTTTTACCTATACAATGATTCTCATTTCTTCATTTGTATTGCTCCGTATGTCTTTTTAATTTTAAATACAGTATGTACACTTGATGTTCATGTGCTATTAATGTTTACCTGATTCTCTGTAAACTGCATTTTGTCAATTAAAAAAAATTACCATGAATTTAGTTGTAGCCATAGACTGTATATTATTAACTAATATTAACAGTCTATGGCTGTAGCCAAATATGTCAAATATGCAGCTCTAAGTTTGTTCCTTCTATGGTGATATGGGTGAAACACCATCACACCTATTTTATGAATGTGAGAAAGCTAAAACATTTCTCAGTGACTTAAATAATCACCTTTTTGATCCACCTTACACTCTTAGTGTAAAAGATTTTCTTTTTTATTATGATGATTCTGATAATAACACTTTGGAATATGTAGAGAACTTTTTTCTTTTGCCAGCTAGGTTTTTTATTCATAAACAGAAAGGGCAAAAGGGACAGCCTTCCTTCCAGGTATTTAAGTTAGAAATAGATTTACTCCTTAAATCACTTCATATAATTAAGAATACCCCCCCTCAAAAAAAGATTGGTTTCTGTGTCTCCTCTACACAGTCTGGAAATCCTGATAAGTTTTCCTCTTTGTTTTGTTTTGTAGGTGATCTCTTTTCTTTCTTTCTTTTGTATATGTCTTGTTTTTGTATGGAAAATTCTATTGTCATACCATGACAGTGTATGCTGTTTTGTGTATTTGTGTTTTTAAGCATCAGTTTAAAAAAACACACAAAAAAACAATCATATCCATGACTAACAACAATAACAAGAACAAACCTGCTAAATATTTGTCTGTTTGGTCTGTTTACAAGACACAAAGTATTAAAAAGAAGGAGAAAAATCACTTTGGATGTAATAATCTATATTTCTCCAAATTCTTAGATATTAATAACAAATGTAATTTTTGCAATAATAAACCAGCATCTTTAATTCTTATATTTCACTAATTCCTCAGGTATCTAAACCATAGTTGTGGTTGTAAAGTTTCATGAGGCTGTGATTATCCTAAAGGTCACAACAGATAATTTTATACCGTTAGGTCAATGACATACTAACTCAAGGATAATCATCATCACACATCAATACAATGGACTCATTGAATCCCCAAGAGTGTAAGCTTTCCAGTCACACCCAATTTATGCCACTCCAAAACGGTCATGGACCCCGTATGCATAAATATTCAAATAGTCGAAACCATTTTAGGATAGAACAGAATAGGTTTAAATAGCACATTTATACTGCTTAAGAAAAACGGCATGGTTTTGCCCCAAACTGCAGCATTACGCGAGCATATCTGTAAAGGGGAGACTTGTGGGTACCCATTTACCTTCAATTATCTTGGGTGAGATGTCAGGAGTCCCCTTTATACGGAAGAGGATTAGGGCCACTGGTGAAAAAATTATGTGAGTTCTGACTTTTTTCTCAGAATTCTGACTTTTTTTTAATTCTGAGATTAATCTCAGAATTCTGAGAAAAAAAGTCAGTAAAAGAATTCTGACTTTTTTTAATTCTGAGATTATAGTCTGAGATTATAGTCAGAATTCTGACTTTTTTCTCAGAATTCTGACTATAATCTCAGAATTCTGAGAAAAAAGTCAGAATTCTGAGAAAAAAGTCAGAACTCACATAAATTTTTTCCCCCAGCATGTTTCCTCGGATCAGGAGGCTCCAGAATTTGCAGCTGTCGCCCCAATGTTCCTCCTGCAGCATCTGCTATGCCGACTACAAAGGACTACTAACAACTACTATTTTTTGGGATTGTAACTGCCACTTTTCATTCTAACCCCAACCCCCGCAGACACCGCCTACCAAGAGCCTGGGTCTGACCGAGGTTTCTGCCTAAAAAGGAAGTTTTCCTTGGGTTGCTTGCTCTGAGGACACTGTTGGGTCCTTTTGTGAATTCTGGAGTCTAGACCTACTTATCTGTAAAGTGTCTTGAGATAACTCTTGTTGTGAATTGATACTATAAATTAATTGAAATTGAAATTGAAATAAATTGTCCACCAGTGGCCCTAATCCTCTTCTGTACCTTTAAAAGTGTCTGTGACAGGGAGATTTCTAAAGTTGTTGTGGTTGAATCCGGTTGAATCCAAATGTTACATCCTATGGTTGAATCCATAGACATAATAAAGAGTAGACGCCGCATCGACCGCTACTGCCTATTGGCGCTGACGAGATTTGGGGCCGCCATCTTGGACCGGTCACCCGCTTCACTCAGTGTAATGTGTTTGGCAGGTGCAATGAGCTGTCAGCGCGTTTAATTAATCAATCTCACTGAATACCCAACTGGTTTTCATGTTTTTTTTTTGCTACAAAGGTCATACATGTAGCTATGATACAGGACACATGATTAGGCGTATTTTAATATTCATAGTGTGCTTAACAGTAATAGAATATTCTGATATGATATAAATTCACCAGACGTCCGAGATCAAAACTGGAAACATAATCCCCGAAAAGGGAGAGCAACGGGGATATTTCCAGTTTGACTATAAATCTGATTGAAAAACCTAATGTTGTGTCTTTAAAAAAAAAAAGAACAAGGACAGAGTTAAAAGTTTTTTCTTCTGTATTTAGTCAGGGGGACAAAAACGGGGGACTGTCCCCTAAATCCGAGACGTCTGGTCACCCTAGACCAGACATCGTTGTATCTATCATTTGTAAATGATAGATATTTGCAAAAAACCCCTACATCACATATATGATGTAATATACCCCTACATCACATATATGATGTAGGCTATAATAGGTATAAATACCCCTACATCACATATATGATGTAGGCTATAATAGGTATAAATACCGAAAAATAATTTGAACACATTATAAATGATAATATAATGTTATAATAATATATGATAGGGAACTTAACTTATGTAGTTTTCAAAACACAGAATCAAAATGCTTCAAGAACCAAAGTGAAAGAGATAAGATTAAAAAATCCGCCGATCTGAGCAGTAATATGCTGCACGTGCTCTGGCATCTTGTATCTTCTGCTGTCAAGTAACGTGTCCGGTCCAAGATGGCGGCTGGATTTCTCGGTCAGCAGCCAATTTTCTTTATTATGTCTATGGTTGAATCGCATAAAGCTCAAATACGTGTAATCACCCGTAGTATAGCACGCGCATGCGCAGTGCGTAATGTCGCATGTGGATGGTGTTTTTCTCAACACACGTGCATTTACCCATAGCATTTACCTTACCTACGTATGGCATTTACCGGCTACGACTAATAGCCGTACGTACCAGCCTGTGACCGTGTGGCGTTGTTACAAAAAATATGGCGAAGACAGACGTAAGTATAACGTTTCTTTATATTTATTTTAACCAGGCTTCAACGTGCACTAAGTAACGTTAGATTGCTAGCCGTAAGCTAACTGTCGTTCGGTTGTGTTCTGTTAGCTACAAACTAACTACTGTTAGCTAACAGCTAGGAAGCTGGTAGTAAATACATGAGTTCTCAATCAACTGTTTCAACTTAGAACTGGACAACCCGTCAGTTTGTTTTAAAGTGGGAACCTAGCTTAGTAACGTTTTTGCATTTACCGTTAAGCCTTATATAGTAGTTTATTGACAAAGTTAAAGTCACCAATTGCAAATAAATAAGCTTATTGTACACATGAATGTCTTATGACATATGCATAATACGAATTAATATATTTTAGTCATTATAAATAAATAGAGGTGAAAGCAGTTGTAACACAGTACACAAAAGTACATCAAATGTTTTCATTTATCAACACATCTCTCCATTAGTGCATGTATAGTTAGGTACTGAGCATGCGTGTGTAATTCAGGTCTGGGTGTAATAAGTTATAACCACAGTGTAAATTGTAATTTCTCCTTGCGGGATTAATAAAGTATTTATTATTATTAAAAAGTTTCAGTTATTTATTGAGTGAGAATAATTACAATAATAATAATTTAAGCTGCTGGTATTTACTACACAAGTATGATTTGACTATTTTGGAGGTTTGGATGCTACATGTTAAGAATATTGAAACATTAATCCAAATTTGATTTTTTTTTTTTAGCTTGAAGGCGGCCTTTTCTCATAAGAACATGTCATCACACTGGGTCATTAATAATTTGACTCATGTGTTTGTGTCTCTTTCAGGCGACAAGACATAGTAAAAGACTAAGCAAAGTTGTTACCAATGAAGTTGAAGAAAAAGAGGACAGTGTTGGCAAGTCGTTTCTTTCAAAATCAGTGGGGAATTCCATTAAACACGATTGTTTGGACTTAATAATGACAATAACATTATGTCATTCAACATATGATTGTTTCAGAAGGACAGACCAAGACTGTCTCTTCAAGCAAACAAATAGTGGTAACAGAGGAGGATGCTCCCAGGAAGGACCAAGAGGAACCAGGTACTGCAGTCTTAATACACATGGTGTCTGATTGATCTTCTGAACTGTGCCAGTAACAAAGCTGCCTCTTTAGATTCTCAGATGGACACGGTCATTGAAGTAAAAGGAAGTGCGACCACAGTGGCTGTATCCTGGGACAAGAAGAGTGAGGATGGGGAAGTTGAGGATGCAGAAAACAAGGCTAACGCAAGTGATCAGATGATGGATAGAGGTAAGGTTGTTTACCAGAATCATAAGTTACTATTGCATTACTTTTTCTTTTTTTTAAGAAATGGAAGATTTGTCCTCCAGTGAAAAATATTCATCATTAGCTTTGCAGGTGTAAAGTTAGTCTTCATGTTTTAAATCTTAAATATGCTACTAGTTTTGTAAATAGTTATTACATCTGTTGCAGGCCATATTTTCACTTTAACTTTAAACAGATTCATAACAAACGTGCTGAATTAAGCTTGTCTTTACAGTGTTTCCCACAGATTAGAAAGGGGGGGGGAGGTGACGTCATCCGCTCATTTGCCTTTTTGTGACGACATTACGCAATAATTTGCATAAAGTTTAGTGGTTGTGTAGCAAGGTAGATAAAAAATGGAAATCTTTAGCCAAATAATCACAAATTCTATAGAGGAATTTCTTTTACCTTATACTTATTACTAAGGTAGCCTATCTTTAAAGAAATAAATTCTACAAAGGGAGGGACAAAGATCAATAAAGAATTCTCAAAGAAGGCTTGCTTGGCCAAGGCCAGGCCAGCTCAGCTGCATCTTTCTCTTGTTGCGTCCCGCTGTCTCTCCTACCTACACTGGCCCCCGCACCCTGTCCCTTCTCCCCCTTCTCCCTCCCTACACACTGTGTGCAGGGCTGCCACACATGAGGAGAGAGTGGAGGGGAGGGGCTGCTCCTTACAAAACCGATTCAGAGAGAGGGGACTGTTTTGGCGGCCAAAGGAGAGAGACACCTTGCGTTCTCGCTGGACAATACTGGCGACTTTTCTACAGAAATGTCGCTAGTCGCTTTTGTGGAAAAAGTTGCTAAGGGTTTCTGAAAAGTTGCTAAGTTGGCAACACTGTTTTCATGTAGACAGTTGCTGTGTGCATGGAGTGCAGTGAGTGTGTGTGTGTGTGTTGCAGAAGTTAACTGTACAGCAGGAGAGGAGAAGTTTTGAAGAGAGCCTTTTTGTTGAAACAAAAATAAACACAGCTGAGCAAAAGTACTGAGTTGGTCTTCGGTGGAAGTTTTAATTATGTTGTGCTAAGCATAAATGGCGAAAACAGTTTCACAGAGTTAACAGCAGTAACAGTGTGAGTGTCTGGCACAATTAAACAGAAAACATCCAGTTTTATATTCATTTTCCCTAGCAAGAGGAGACCTTGTTTTGGAACATACCTAATCTTAGCAAAACAATTAATCCTAACGTGATACAAGTTGGAACCGTTTCTACGTCATTTCTCCATCTGTCCCCCATCTGTCCCCCATCCTCAGAATCTCTAGCAGTCGTTTGTGTTAGCTGCTAAAGACCACCTGGTGTCATTTGGTCACGTACAGTAAGAAAATGTCCCATCTCTGCACTCTTAAACATAGCTCTGGACATCTTTCAGACTACAGGACTACAGCCACAAATTAGTCTGTGTGGGAAGCACTGCTTTAATAATGTCATAAATAACTCTTATTTTTTTTCCTAATCAAATGTGTTTTTTGTCATTTAAGTTGAAGGTGTTATGTTAGTCTTTAGTTGAATATGAGTCACCCGTTGTTAAATCTATCACAAAGGTCCCATATTGTAAAAAAGTTGAGATAAATGCTGTGAAAGTATCAAAACACTCAATCCAGAGAGAAGTGCACACAGCAAGGTCTTAAAGTGAGATCTTTAAGGTTAAGTCGAGGCTGCAAAAAGGTGTCGTTGCTGGTTTTCAGTCTTGAAATCAAATCATGATTGTTTTTGCCAGAAGAACCGATCATCTCCTCATCTGATGCCGTTGGCTCCACAGAGGACGCTCCCAGTGAGAGTGTAGAGACAAAGATGGAGCAAGAGATGCAGGAATCTGGAGGTACTGTAAAATGCAACAGCAACACACAAATGTGTCTTTATTGGTGAAATTCTGAGCAGTACCAGTAACGGAGCTTCCTCTTTAGAATCTCAGGTGGACATTGTGGCTGGAAGTACAGCCACAGTAACTGTAACCTGGGACAAGGAGAATGAGGAGGGACAGAGCAAAGATGTTAATAAGGAAGCCAATGGAGGTGAACAGACGACTGTTGGAAAAACAACAGGTAAGGATGAGTTAATAACAGGTCAATGATAAAACAGCTGGGTCAAGTTTCAAGTTCTTTCTGTCTTTTGTTCTTTTTACTTGTCTTACTCTCACAAAACTCCCAACATTTTTCACAGCAGTCTGGTTCCAGATGACTGGGCTGCATTACATGGGGATATGGTTCTTGGTTGTGGCACTTAAGCAGCACACATAACATTTGAAACTCTGGATGTTCAATAAAAATATGCAGGATGTGCTGTGGCTTTTTTTAGTTTTACCAAATGTACTTGAAGATGAGTCTTTCATACACGGCAGCCTTTGGACACCATGAAGTCCATCACTTTATTTAAACCAAAAGCTGTAAAACTACTTAAAGCTTTCACCTCTTCTATAATTTGATAAAACTTAATCTAAACAGCTTGTGGACAGTTTGTCTGCCATTTGTACTCTATGTAGTTATGCTTTAGTTATAACATTTTCTATGTGGTTGCAGTAAAAGGGAAACGGAAGGCAAGTGCTGCTGTTGAGACCTCCCCATCAAAGAAAACGAAGCACATCAACGATGGTATGAACTCAAAACACTCAATGCCCTGTTCTGCAACATGCCTACTATTCTTGCTCTCACACGTGTCTCTGTCTTGTTTTTGTTGCAGGCTTCTGTCTTTATGTTGGCAACCTGAACAGCTCCAAAACATTTGACGAAATCAAAGCTTCCTTAGCAAATTACTTGATGAAACAAAGTCTCCTGGTCCAAGACATCAGATTAGACCGGTCCAAGTGAGTATGCTGTTTAACTTTAGGCAGGAGTAGGTACATTAGATATGGTTTGTTTCATCAGTATTGCTCTTACAAAAAATTCAAAATGAACTCAAAAGTAATGTTTTGCTGTTGTAGAAAACATGCATTTGTAGATTTGGCCTCCGAGATGGACTTAACCAAAGGATTGACGTTAAACGGAGAAATGATGGATGAGAAGCCAATGAAGATCGCCAAAGCAAAGGTCAAAAGTGCTGATGCGGTGAAGATTAAAGCTCCAGCGGAGGACAAAAAGGGTAACTCAACTAAATTGTTTGATTACACATTTATTTCCATTCTGTTACTTGCCATTTTTGATCCAGGTGCAGCGGCAGTGCTTGTCTAAGCCACCAGAGGGCATCCATTGTATAAACATAAAACTAATGTGAACTTTGGTTTAGGGCTGCGTGATTAATCACATTTTTTTGTAATTTCGGCTCCTACGGTGGCCCTGAGAGGCCACAGCACGCAACATTAACAAAACGCACACAAATAGACCACAGCACGCAACAAGTTGTGGCCTCTCAGGGCCACCGTACATAACATTACAAAAAAAATTTAATGGTGAAAAACATTTTTATTTTTTATTTTTACACATTACGTTTTGCAAGTAAACTTATTTTGTCTTGTGTAATGTAATGACATTTTTTCCCAATTGTTTCATTTATTTTTTTTATTCCTAAAGTATCAAGGGAAATGTCACAGATCAAGGTGTTTTTACTGTTAATTTGGTTTCTTAGTTCAAAAAATGCAACATCTTTTCAAAAGTCATCTAACCTAATCATGTTAAATAATTATGATTTTAATATTGACCAAAATACATTCTATAATTGAATTTTGGGTGTAGTTTTTCTTCATTAACTGCTAAAATAATGGATTTATTGTGTGATGATCTGGGAATGTAAAACATCACAGAGACCAAGGAGGTTGATATACATTGAATGTCTGACTTGAAGACTGTCTGTTGTGTTTTTTACAGCCAAAGATAGCAGATGTTTGTTTTTGAAAAACGTCCCATACAACGCAACAAAAGAGGACATTCTGAAAGCGTTCCGCAAGGCCATCGCCGTTAGGTTTCCTGGTGGAACCGAAGGCCCAAAGAAAGGGTGAGAGTTTAGTAAAACCTGCATTAACCTGTTATGGTTATGAAAATAAAAAGTCACATTTGTATAATAGAAATACAATACCTTATTTTTCAACAGCATTGCTTTTGTGGAGTTTAAAAATAAAGCTATTGCTGAGAAAGTACGGCGGTGGAAACAAGAAGTAAAGATCCAAGGTCGGGTTTTGATTGTGGACGGTGTCGGAGAAAGAAATACGCCTGAAGTCCCCAAAGACAACACAGGAGGTAAACCACTGGACATGTAGACCGCTTCTGTCACGAGCTGACGTGATCCTATAGCTATAAAAGGAATACTTCACCCCCAAAAATTGTCATTTGTATATCAATTACTCATCTCGTGTTACATTGAAGTCTTAAAAAATATCTTTTTCTTGCGTGCCTCCACGGTGAACGAGGAATCCAAAAGCAAAGAAAAACTGTAGATAAATTGAGGTAGCAGTGGGCCACGTTTAACAGCAGCAGAACCATATCCTTTTCCAAGCTCTCACACAACCTGCGCAGTATAATCCAAATCTTATTCATCCAGTCATATGTTCAGTAGTCTATATTGACAACGTTTCATTTCCAGGATTGTTCAGGTGCCACCGGAAATTCCCCCCGGATGTCCCTCATTTTGTCCAGTTGTCCCTCACCTTCCTCTTTCTTTGTGTTGGCGTTCTAACCTCCGGGGGATTTCTGAGGACTATGGTTAACTGCTCCTCAGATCTCTGCAGGTGTGATAGCTAGACTATCTGTCCAATCTGAGTTTTCTGTTGCACGACTAAAACTACTTTTGAACGTACAACTTCCACCAAAACAAGTTCCTTCCCGAGACTATGTTGCAGAGGCACCGTGGCTCTGTCCGGCGCTTAGCACCGCCCAAGACAATTGTGATTGGTTTAAAGAAATGCCAATAAACCAGAGCATGTTTTTCTCTCATCCCGGAATGCTGCGTGGACCCTCGTCTGTAGTCTATAGTCTGGCATTGCCAAGTTCTGGCAATGCCAGACTATAAGGTCAGTACTTCCCAAACACTGCATTTTTGCTCTAGCCTTATTTAAAACCTCTAATAACAGCACAGTAACAATTATTCAAGGTAAGTAATTGATATACAAATGATAATTTTTAGGGAAGAAGTATTCCATGAAATTATGTTTATTTATTTTTTTTAATTCTGAACCTCAATTAATTAAATCTGGACTGAGCGGTTTACCTGTGCTGACAAACGATTTTTCTTTCTCACAGCGGCAGCTCCTCCAAATGACAGCTTATTTGTGAGCAATTTGCCTCACAATGTAAATGAAATAGACCTCAAGAAAGTATTTCAGAAAGCTGTTAGAATCCAAGTACCAAAAAAGCAAGGCAAATCAATAGGGTAAGCACATGTACACTCACTGGCTCTACTTTATTTTTTATTTTTTTTCCAATTGAAAAATGTATTTGAATAATCTTAAAAAACACCCTCTGCAGGTTTGCGTTTATCGAGTTTGCAGCGGTGGCAGATGCTGAAAAGGCCTTGGAGTCATCAGAAAACCTGAAAATCTCACAAAAGGAGATCAGGGTGGAATTCTGCAAAAGGCGAGCACAGTCAGAGCAGGCAAACGGTGTGTGGGATTGTTCACGGGTTACCGGTCGTCTGATAGGCAGCTTTATCAGCCAAAATTGATATTGGATAGGAAAACGTATATTTCATGAGTTTCACGTCAGTTTGAGTTATGAAAACAGTAATACCACAATTTTGTGTGTGCGTATGTGTACCCTTTCAGTCCTATCTAAAACCCTGATCGTGATGGGCCTTGCCGAGAAGACGACAGCAGAGACTCTGAAAGTTGCTTTTGAAGGGGCTTTCAGCGCAAGAGTCGCTGTAGATAAAGAGACCGGAGTTTCAAAAAGGTGGGTGGCCTAAAGTAATGTTTTTATTGTCATAATTGTAATAAGTAGGGATGTATATCACATGTTTGTCACAATACGATATATAGATTATTTGGACAACAATACGATATGTACTGATATCACAAAGTCTGTCACAATACAATTTCGATTGGATTGAAATTACTCACACACACACACACACACACACCTTGGAAAAACTGCTGTTAGTTTTAATGGACCTGAACAAAATAGAACACTTACTTAAAATCAACTTACTTTGTGCCTTTTGGACTTTTTAGAAATCTGATTTTGGACCTCCAGACTTCTACTTGTAATTGCTTTGTATAGTGTATTTCTTGCATCCTGATTGTCCTGATCGGATTTTCAAATATGTTCTTATGTTGGTGTTGCTTCCGTTTCTGTGTAGTTTTCTTTCTTTGTAAATCGATGTCATTGTAAATGAGGGCTGCCCTTCGATGATCTCTCCAGTATAAATAATGGTTGAATGAATAAAGAAAATATTACAGATTATAGTGGGAATTTCAAAATAAAGGCGCATCTTAAAAATAATATATATCGACATACTTCACACTGACTTATCTCATGTTGAAATGTTCTCAGGTTTGGTTTCGTGGAATTTGAGAATGAAGACAACTGCAAAGCTGTCAAAGAAGCCATGGAGGACTGTGAGATAGATGGCAGCAAAGTGACTGTGGCTTATGCAAAAGCCAAGGGCGCAAAAGGTCCAGGACACCCAGCCAAGCCCCCCCTGGCACCCAGTGGACAGCCTGCAGGTCAGAGGGCCGGCAAAGGCCGGCGTAAAGCTAAAGGTAACACTTTACTTTAACTGGCGTAATGAAGTCCGATCATAGTTGTGGTTTTTGAAAGTGTTAATTACAAAGAGTATAATCTAATTTCCGTGTAAAGCGTGATTTTTGCTTCTGCGTTAAATCGACGCCGTGGCTACATACGTAGGTACGTAGAGACACTGACCCTACGCTGTAGCCTGACTTGCACGTCTTGAAAAATGTTACACATTACGCCGACGCTCGTTGCTCGGCCGTGGCTCCCCGACTCATTTCCTGGTTCTCGTTCTCCATAAACAACATGAAGTCAGGGAGAGGGTTAACTTCTCCTGCTACAGATTTCCCACCGTGGTCAGAAAGCTCCGGGGAGACACTTTAGTCCTCCCACTATGACTCTAGAGTCAGTACTCACTCCAGAGCTAATCACTACACACTCCCAACTAGGGCTGCACGATATTGGAAAAATCTTACATTGTGATATTTTCTCCCCCTGTGATATATATTGCGATATGAAAAAAGTGTTTTTTTTTTTAATCTTTTCTAATGTGAACCATTCTTTGTTGAACTTTTAATGCTTTACAAACACCAAAGCATGTAAGCACTTGACTAATGTTACTCTTCTGAAGTGGTTTTGGAAGGAATTTAGGTAGAAATTAAATAGAAAGCTGGTTGACTAGCATGGCACCATTATATTAATATAATAATCAATCCAGGCTAACGTGTATGACAGTGACTGCATGTTGCTTCCTCTAAATGTCAGGTTGTGGTGGACTAGCAGGGCCAGTTAGTTTGATAAATTGATCAGCCCTGCATGTCACGGGCACTAGTAACAAACTGTGTGTATCCAACTACAATTAAATGAGTGTAAATGACCTTAGATCAGACACGGACCTCTGTAGTAGATAAGTGTTACGTTTCCAGTGTTGCGGCTCCGAACCTTAACGTTAGTTGAGACAGACTGACCCCTTGGTTCTTTAGGCTAGCTATATTAGCTTTAGCCTGGCTGGTAGCAGCATTCTGCGGGGGGAAATGGCCGGGAGACGTGATTATGTTGCATTAATCAGGTGATTTAGTTTGTATTTGCAGCGAACATAAAACACCGACTACTGTAGCTTCACTGACTAGCTACCCATCAAAACTATGCGCATCACTGTGTCAGCGGCAGCTGCAGCCTACGGTTCTTTTCTACACACAGAGAGCCACACTTCCCATAACAAACCCTGTCGGACTAATGTCACATACACAAGTTGCCCGCATGGCTACCGGTCTTAAAGGGGAAGGGTCGGCCAGTAATAATCATGTAAAAGGAGAACGGTGGAAGTTTATCAGTTCTATCAAGCAGCAAAAAAGTTTTAGCTTCAACATCATAACGTCCTGCGATGTGACTATTGCGCATGCGCACATCACGATGTTGATGCTAAAACACAATATCGTTCAGCCCTACTCCTAATGCACACACACACATCGGCCCTGCTATTCTCTCAAAGAGATAAACACACACACACACCAACGCACAAGTATAAACTTCAACTTTTAATTTATTCACCATATCCCCCAGAGTTAGATAAGTCCATAAATCCCCGTTTCAACTCCGAACGTGTCCTAACTCTGTCTGGCACACCCACCACTAGCCTAGGACACATGAGACAGCCTTCTTCTAACCATATACAAACGGGGACTATATTCTCAGAAGCCGAAGCACTGCTACTTGGGTGGAGTGATTGGCGCAATACCTGAAAAGCACTGTTGTTACTCCCTGCTCTTCATCATGGGGCTTTTCGTGTGCTTTGAGCAAATCACTCCGCCCAAGTAGCAGAAGTAGCAGTGCTTTGCCTTCTGTGGAGAATAGTTCCCAGTGTATATATACGGTTAGAAGATGGCTGTGTCTCATGTGACCTTGTTATTTGTACAGGCTGTGACTATACAAATCACAACATGTAATAAATAGGAACATGTTGTTATTATTGGGAGCAGTGGGTTAGTTGGAGCCGGTAACCTGATACATCTGTGGTAAGCTAGGCTAGTGGTGGGTGCAACTTATCTAACTCTGGGGGATACGGTGAATAAGCTAAAGTAAGTCGGCGTGTTCCTTATTTATTTATTTTTTAAAAAGAACAGCCAATAAACCAGACTGCGTTTTACTCCCATCCCGGAATGCTGAGTGGACTAGCCAGACCCTCCTCTGCAGCGCTGTAGAGGAAGGTCTGTCAATGAGAGACTACAGAATGACCTACTCTGCTGTTTCTCTCATCTGTACAAAGCGATTTAGCATCTTTTGGCGTATTTTGTTTCTGTTCCCCTACCCGTAACTTTACTGTTTTAGTTTAACCTCTACGCTCTCGACCTCAACTCCGCTCTCAACTCAAGCTCGATTTTGGCTGCTCTGATTTAAAACACTTTATGCTTCCTGCCCCAGAATCAAATAGCATACAGATGCAGTTAGCAACAAGCTAACATAGTGGCGTATTTGTAATCTTTACAGCTTGTTGCGCTGCCTAAAAAAATCATTGAATCCAGGTATTAATAAATGCATTGCACCTTCTTTGACAGCTTTTCTTTAGAAATGTTTTTTAGCATCCTTGCATATGGTTTGCAATATTCAATTGTTGATATTGTGCGATATTGTGTCCGTCCAATATTTAATGTGTCTTTATGTTTATATTTGAAGTGTCTATATGTGTGTGTTTTTTTTTGTTAGTTTTTTTTAATTAAAATGTTGTATTTGTGTAGTATTCCATAAACAGCAAGGGTCCGTTAGTCTACACCTTGCGGTTACTATTTACTTAGGTCCTTGACTGGTTTGGTTTGATGGTTTTTGAGTAAAAATAAAACTAATTTATTTTTGCAGGTAAAGGACGTGGAGCCGGCACACCACAGGATGCTGTTAAAGAAGTGGACAAGCTATAAAATAGAAATGTTCTCCCTGTTTATTAACAGACCTACAAGTATGTACAAGCTCAAGAATTTTTGAGTTTGGCTGAATGGGGGTGTGGAAATGTGTACAGTTGTTCTAGTCCGACTTGATAGTAGGATACGGGACTAGAGATGTTCTCAATACCATTTTGTTTTTTTCATTCCCGATTCTGATACCTGAACTTGCAAATTGACTAATACCAAGTACTGATCAGATGTATGGCCTGGCTTGGGTGACCCTTTGTAAAACATGAAAAATACATTCAGTGAATGAATGACGTAGAACTTATTTAAGTATCTAGTGTGACAGTCAGTCATAACACAAAACAAACATAAATAAACTACTCAGTAGTTTTTTTTTTCGGGGGCTAAATGATGTGATATTGGATCCTTGCTTACTCACCAATACCAGCATTTTAGGCAGTATTGAAGGCTATCCCCTTATCGGTATCAGAACAACTCTATATGTGACACCTTGTAATTTTTTGTACTTTTAATCTATGAACTTCATAACTATTATGAAATAGTATGAAAGCACCCTGACTTGTTATCACATGATGTAGTTTTATTATGTGAAAAGTTGATTAAGATGGAACCCTTTTATGTGAAGATAAATCTATTTTCAAACCACAGCAGCTGTGTCTTGAGTTCTGTTAACATCCGTGATGAAGACCCAAAAGATTATCTGAGGACAGGGTGAACCCTCCGCCAAGTCCAGAGGTGTCAAAAGTACTCACATTCAGTACTCAGAAGTATGGATACTATGGTTTAAAAATACTTTTTACTTAAGTAAAAGTACTGGTTTCAAAACTAGCTATAATTAGGGATGCACCTGTTTCAGCCTCATTTATACTCATTTAAAATGAACGCATTTTAGTACAATGCAAATACATTAAAGAAGCATATGTGTACTAGTGAGCATTAACGTGTTTCATGGAGTGGAAGATATGATGGCTAGTTGCCTATTAAGTATTGTAATGGTGCAAAAAGTCAAACTTCAGAGGCATGTTATCGATGGCCTTTATTGGAATGTAAATGTACATCCAAGCTTAGCTGCAGGAATCTGTGAGGGCAGCTGATTCACTATCCTGATGGTGTCATTTATCTGGATAGTTGTGTGTGTGTGTGTGTGTGTGTATATATATATATATATATATATATATATATATATATATTTTGACAATGACAAGTCGGAATGAAAACAAGCCCAACTGAAATAGGAGTAATGAGGCTATTTTTTTTTTTAAATGTAAGTTTTTAGTACAAAGTTTAAACAGATAATTCCCGTTGGTTTCTTCACAAAAATGTTTTTATCCAAGCCTGAGTAGAAGTAAAAAGTCTGCTGTAAAATAATTACTCCAATAAAGTATAGATATCCAATATTTCTACCTAACCCTCATGTTGTCCTTTATCAATGTTCTTTTTAATTACCCAAAATAACATGATTGATTCCACACAGCGCTCTTCGGGCAAGTACACATCTCTACTTTCATTAATTTTGGGGTGTCTTATTCAATTTTATAGCATTTGTAGAAAATAAATTGTTTTTGAAATAGTATTGAATAAAAGTTGACCTATTCCAGCCTGTGATTATCCATCAACATACAGTACATTCTTTTAATTTTAGTCGAAATAATTATTAATTTCTGCTTTTCTAACTCAAACATTAGATCTAATTTCTTATAAATGAGGTTTATTGACCATAAATTCCTAAAATAACTAAAACTAAAGTTAATAAGTTATGTTGTGTTAAACGTCAAAAAAAGTGACAATCATTGAAAAAAGTGTCAAATGGGTTGAAAAAAGGGACAAAAACCTAAGAAAAACTTAAAAACGTCGATTAAAAGCCTCAAAAGTGTCGATTTTCATATTTTGACGGGAAGACAACTTCTTTAAGGACGGACAAGTCTGTCTTACTCTGCTACTGGTCTGAAGTAAAACCCGGATCACATCTAAACATGCCATATTCGATAATGCATTAAGACTAAATGTGGCATTATTGCATAAAAAGGCATGTTAATATGTTCATGACTCCAGCTGGTCCTGGCACAAGACGCTTGCTGGAAGTTCTCCGATGTACAATTTCAACCCGCACACTGTCCTCTAGCGAACAGCCCCCCCCACACACACACACACACACACACACACACTTCCTTGTGAATGGACCGGTTTGGGACGGTCCGGTGCGGCGCAGCGTGGATCCGTGTTGTGTCTTCACACACATGTTGGTGTGCATGGCTGCACGGGGCACGCGAGCAAACTCTTTAATGCGACACTTTAGTCCCCTGGCTATGCAACGGCTCGTGCGTTGATAGAGAAGAGAACAGGCATCGGTAAGTTGCTAACGGGCATGAATTAGCGCTTATTTTCCACGGTGTTTCCATCCATGGCTGTTTTCTGTGAACGTAAGCAAGGCGCGTCACTACAGCTCGACAGGAACTTGCTAAAACGTTCTAAGACTTCGTAACAAATGATTCAAACTGCGACTGAAAATGGCTCCTCGTTCACTATTTGGTGCGGTTAGATCCAGTGTTGAAACTGTGTCAAAATGTGTGTTTTCTTCTCGGATAAGAAGCTTCTAGGCTTCACCGTGTTCGCATTTAAAACATGTTGCTACCAACCAGAGCAGTAGCACAGGATGTTGTTCAGTGTCTATAAAGACTAGCCTACCACTCCTTATGTAACGTTTTATTGTTTCACAACGTTGAATTATGTCGTCTTGAGTGGGATTTTTTTACTCTTAAAATGTCCACAAATCCAAATGAAACCATTCCTTACCAGTCAGTAAAGGCGTGACATGAGTCTGTAGACAAGTTTGCACATCTGGAAGTTCTTGTGTTAGTGTATGTATGAAGTGCTGTCAAGTTGCAACTGGGACCCTGCCACAAATTCTGGATTGAATAGAAATCAGGACTCAACTCTGGCTGCTCTAGGACTGCAACATAGTTGTTTTGAAGCCAGCTCCGTGTAGCTTTGGCTTTATGTTTGGGGTCTTTGTCCAGCTTGAAAATAAATCTTATCCAAAGTCCCGGTTGGCTTGCAGAGTGCCCCAGGGTTTCAAGCAGGATTTCTCTTTATTGTTGCTGCATGTATTTGACTTGTCTTCTAAGGCTGCCTCGTGGAGCCTTCCAGGACCTGCTGCAGAGAAACCCCAGCCCTGCATGATGCTGCCAGGCTCCAGCTGTTCTCTATCAGGCCATAGAAAGAAGCTCCTTAACACTTCTACATCTGTCGTAGTACTAGATGACAAAGAAAGTAGTTTCTTGCGTTTGTACCTAATCTACAAACGTAAGAAACTACTTTAGTTACTTAGTTTTCCCTTTAAAACATATTAAAGTAACATATTTGGTTGATGAGGTATCAATAATATTAATCTGGATGTAAAATTGTAAAATATAATTGTTTGCTACAAAACGACCTCATCAGTGGTGGAATGTAACTACGTACATGTACAGTACAAATTTTACTTAAGTACAAATGCTAAGGTACTTACTTCAGTCTTTTCATGCCACTTTCTACTTCTACTCCACTACATTTAGAGAGAAATATTGTACTTTTTACTCCACTACAGTACATTCATCTGACAGCTTTAGTTACTTTAAAGTATTTAACAGTATAACGGCCTACGAGTCCAGCTGAAATGTTTAGACCACACAACTGTTTGGGTCATGTCCAGTTTCCAAAATGTTGGGATTGTTCTGCATTGAATACTTTTTTTAAAACTTGTAATACTTTAAGTACATTTTCCTGATGATACGTACATAATTTAACTTAAGTAACATTTTCAATGCTGAATATGTCTACCATTACCAGACCTCCTACATGATGGTGCTTTTTGAGAGTTGAGGTCCTATAAACTATGTATCTAACATTATTGTAGTAGGTGTGACTGATGGTGAACATATTAAACACGTGCATGGTGTAAAGGATTTCCATGGATTAGAGCCTATCCTGCACTGGATTATTGCCTAACAACACACCACATCACACGAGTCAGCAAATATCTTTCACTGTATGTCAATAAAGTTGTCAATAAAAGAAACAAAGTCTGGAGTGCTCCAAAGTGATCTTTGGAAGGGAACACAAACGTTCAAAAAAAGAATAAAGGTCCAATGCACTCTTCTTGCAAAATGTTAGAAAAGTCTTTATTTAGATGTCTATTTCATATGGAAATTGTTATTACATTAAAAATAGAGCTGGATAATGCATAGCTCTTTTTGAAGTTTGAGCTTTTTATGAATATAATGTCTTCTATTTCTGTAGCCAGAGTTGTAGTTTTTTAAGCCAATTACCCCTAAACTGAAAGAGAGATGGACCCCCTATTACATATAGGTTATAAAATAAAGTTGCATATTAAACTGGGCCTACAATAAATTGTAGGGCTGCCCAAAGCCTTTATATATACATTTTTTGCATAGAATACTAAACTATTAAAATAGCCTAATAAGTGTTGGCATGCTTTAATTAATCAGGGTTTAATGTTAAACATTCATGTGACACACATCTGTGGATGGCCTTAGTGACAACCTGGACTGTAGGCCAGTAAGCAGTGGGAAGTTATATTTGCTAATAATATGTTGGATTAATGTTAAGACTTGAAAATTTGGAAAAAAAATTAACAATATTTTGGAGGCCCCCCTGCATTGACTCTGAGGACCTCCTAGGGGTCCCGGACCCCCTGTTGAAGATCCCTGCTCTAAAGTAATACACCTAAACTAAAAGTGAAAGTAAGAACTTTGTGCCACAACTGCATCCATATAAATCTAAATATTAAATATATATATATTTAACTTTTAGCAAAAAGTTTAAAAAAAAGTTAGGTGGACCTTTTTCTTTTTTTTTTTTTTTTTTTTTTAGAGGTGCCGGTCAGTGAGTTGACAGGTTAGTATGTTGTGCAGCTCAGTTGAAGTCCTACGGATTGGACATGAGCCTTCAATACAATCAAGCCAAAATGAGGCAGTACTTCCTCTTGGCTAATCTTCCAGGAAAACGTGAGCCAACAATATCAAGGTAACAGAAAACCACAATAAATGTAGCTGTTTTCTTCTTATCCCCAGAGGCTTTGGGGACTTTTTTGAGGCAGGCAGGTAGGTGTTGCAGAGATCTTTCTCTCCTTTAGACAGTTCATTATTTATCAAGTAGATAAGGATTTCCCCTAATTGTGTTTCTCACTCACATTCCACTTGTGTTTGTCTTCAGTTAGGAATATTAACTTGTAATGAAAAACATGCTCTCTTCCTGTTAGGGCTTTTTTATTTGCTTCAGAAGTCATAAAACGAATCCTTGAACGCCCTTGCCTGGGATTAAAGTTGTAACATCTTTGCTGACCAGACAGAGTGGAAGACTCCAGCGAGTAAAGCAGCTGTTGGGAACATAGTAAATAAACTGCTCTCTTCTTTCTCATACTTTGCAGTTGTTGCACTTCAGACAGAATGAAGATGAAAGAGATGAAGATTATCAACCAGGGTCTGGAGGATGAGATGGTAAATATCACTTTCCATTTTAATGCCGCTTATAGAATAGTATTTTTTATTGAACAATGCATCATTGAGTGCTAACTTTTTATCTTGTAAAAGAACTGTTTGGAGTGTGACTTTCAGTTGGTTCACTGGACACAAGCGTAATGACATGTTTGGAGGGAAATGAACAGTGTCAATCACAAATTATAACAATTTACCTTTAAAAGGACATGCGTCACTTTTACATGTATCTGTGTTGATTCAAATTAATGTAGCATTTAATTTGAAAAAAAAGTTTGATGAAATATATAACTCCATGTTATGGTTTTGTAGCACTTAGTAATCTGCAAGTGCCTTCATCATTTCAAGTGTAAATTGTAAAAAACAAACAAAAATACAAGTGATCTGGAGTGTAGGCCTGTTTTCACAGAAGACATTTTGACATGTCACAGTAGGAACATCACATGCATACATATTAAAATGAATGATGCCTGAATTCATATTTAGCAGCTTTCACCTTACTAGGACATGTGGAACAGAACTGAAACAGATTGTGAATGTTTAAAGGTCCCATGGTATGGTGCTCTTTGGATGCTTTTATATATTTTTTTCTTTTATATATAGACCTTAGATGTATCTTTTTTTTATATAGACCTTAGTGGTTTTACTTTTTTATATAGACCTTTATATATATAGACCTTAGTGGTCCCCTAATACTGTATCTGAAGTCTCTTTTTATATAGACCTTATATAGACCTTTTAGTGGTCCCCTAATACTGTATCTGAAGTCTCTTTTATATAGACCTTAGACCTTAGTGGTCCCCTTAGTGGTCCCTAATACTGTATCTGAAGTATATAGACCTTAGTATACCATATCTGAAGTCTCTTTTATATAGACCTTAGTGGTCCCCTAATACTGTATCTGAAGTCTCTTTTATATAGACCTTATAGACCTTAGTGGTCCCCTAATACTGTATCTGAAGTCTCTTTTATATAGACCTTCCCCTAATACTGTATCTGGTCCCTTAGTGGTCCCCTAATACTGTATCTGAAGTCCCACAATGAGCTTTCCTTAGTATATGCCATTTCTGAGCCTGTAGCTTTTGAGGAGGGGGGGTGCCACTTTGCTCGTTTGAAAGCCATGATGTTTCTCTCATGGGTGGGCAAAATTCTCTGAGTGGGCAAAGCAGAGAAAGGGGAAGTAACATTTCCCCTTATGACCTCATAAGGAGCAAGATTCCAGATTGGCCCATCTGAGCTGTCATTTTCTTGAAGGTAGAGCAGGATACCTTGGTTTACATCTATCACCATTTATAGCCACTGGGGGACCATAGGCAGGCTGGGGGAACACATATTAATATTAAAAAAAAAAAAAATAAAGTGAAATTTTCATGCCATAGGACCTTTAATGTGATTAGTAACTAACCGATACTGTTTTTATGTTAATGAAACCGATAACGATATGCATTTACATACACATGTAATAATAATAAATATTATATATATAAAAATGGAAATATTTTAGTCAAAATTAACATTTTTGGATTTTACAAACTCCAACACAAAAGTTTGTTTAAATGCTTTTAGTAATTATTTAATAAAACTGAAACTTATAACATAATGTAAGTCAAAAAAGGAATGCATAAAAACAAAAATAGCTTCCAGAAGTTTTAACATTCTTGTTTGTTTGCAGGTGTAGCAGACTGCTTATAGAGTTGTAGTGGAGCCAAAGTAGCACACTTTATAATGAATAAACTTTATTGATCATTGGGCAAATAAAACACTGATACAGATAATCTGTTAACTGCCAAATGTAGGCCCTGATAATTAGACAAGCCAATAATTGGTTGATCCCTTTTTAGTAACCCCTGTACTTTTCCTACTAGGATATTTTTGTGAATATACCCGAGTCAACTTTCGTTTAAAAGCATAATTAGGACAGAAGTGCGACTTTTAAGATTTACCGTATTCTCGTTTTGGGTCAAATGGCCTCTTGAATGGGAGAGCTAGGGGCACTCCTATGATAGCATCAAAATTACTATTTTTAAAACACTAAGAAGGCTCGATGCAACATGAAACTTTGCTCCAAGTATCACCAGAGGATCTACACATGAACTGCAGCATTGAGAACATTGTTTGTGTGCACAGAGTTTACTAAAAAGAGAGTTTTTGAACGACTCACTTTAGCTGTTGGTTTTTCCGGTTGCTGCCATCTTGCCAGTCAAAAAGAATTTATGTACACAAACAATGTTCTCAATGCTGGAGTTCATGTGTAGAGCCCCTGGTGATACTTGGAGCTAGGTTTCAGGGTTTTCAGTGTTTGTAGTGTTGTAAAAATAGGGATTTTGATGCTATCATAGTGCCCCTAGCTCTCCCATTCAAAAGGCCTTTTGACCCAAAACAAAACACGGTAAATCTTAAAAGTGGCGCTTGCGTCCTAATTATGCTTTCAAACTAAAGTTTGACTCAGGTACATTCACAAAAATACCCCTGGTTTCATTTTGGCGAGAGTTACGCTTTAAAAGAGGGTGTTTTAATGTTTGTGTGCGTGCGTGCAGGAGGTGTGGGGCTACCAGCCCTGCCTGTGGAAGATGATCTTGGTGGGTGTGGGTGCTGCGTGTTCCGGAGGTCTCCTGCTGCTGCTGCTCTACTGGCTGCCTGAGTGGGGCGTTAAGGTCACCTGCACATGCACCTCGCTGAGGGATGCACACACACTGCTGCTCAGGACCACGGTAGGAAAACACTTTCACACAATTTCATACAAATCTTTCTCTGTATGTTCGTTTTTATTTATACTGTACAAAGAAAACAATGAATACAGTACACTAGAAGTGTAGGAAAACAGTGTAGTATGCACTCATGAGCGCAAATGGAAAAAAGATAATCTGCCGGTTTCTTATGACATTCTTAGAGAAAGTTTGCACAATTATCAGAGAACTGTTAAAGCTGAGAAGACCAAGTATCCCTCAGATTTTATTTCAAATAATTTCCACAAACCTCATGTTCTTGTTAAATTAACTCTGTTCGTAATACTCCCCAATCCGTCTCTCATGTAGAATCATCTGATGCCTGTGAAAATTGTCTCCATTTTTTTGTGGATAAGATTGCCTCAATTAGAGCAAGCATCTCACTTCCTGCTTTTGACCCCTTCATTTCCATAGAGAGTGCAGCTGTTTTCAACCGATTTGAGTCTGTATCATCTCTACTCTCAAAAATATTGTTACACATTTGACACCCTCAGTTTTTCCCATTGATACTGTCTTATTTTGTCTTTTTAAAGAGGTGTGGGACACTGTTGGACCTAACATCCAAGAAATTATAAATAGCAGCCTTACTTCAGGTTCTGTACCAGCCTATTTTAAACAAGCAGTGGTGCAGCCACTCATCAAAAAAACAAATTTAAACACATCTGCACTTTCAAACTATCGCCCTATCTCTAAACTCCCTTTTGTTTAGAATATTTTAGAGATGGCAGTTCTTTTACAGTTGCAGTCCTTTTTAGATACACATGGCATTCTTGAGGTCTTCCAATCTGGTTTTAAGACATTTCATAGCATTGAATCCGCACTTTTAAAAGTTTTTAATGATCTTTTAATCTCAACTGACTCTGGAGATTATGTAATTCTTATGCTTTTAGATCTTAGTTTAGACCACAGCTAACTGAGTGAGCTATAGGCCGCCCCAGTTTAGGTCATACTTGTCAGATAGAGATTTTAGAGTCAGTTTTGGTGGCTCTATTTCACCTTCTGTGTCCCTCACATGTGGAGTTCCGCAGGGTTTGATTCTTGGGCCAATTCTTTTTTCACTCTATCTGCTTCCCCTTGATATGTATTTTAAAAAGACATAACATCAGCTCCCATCTCTATGCAGATGACTTGCAAATCTACCTGCCCATCACAAGAAATGATGATAGTTCTTTAACAAGATTAGTTGACTGTTTTACTGATATTAAATCCTGGATGGCCTTAACTTTTTTAAACTTTAATGAGAGTAAATCTGAGGTCATGGTTTTTAGACCAAGTAGCACCTCTGATGTCACACAAATAGATCTGGGCATTTTGCAACCTTATGTTAAGTCTGTTGTAACAAACCTGGGAGTAAAAATGGATTGTGATTTTAAAATGGAGAAGCAGATCAATTCTGTTGTGAAAGCAAGTTTCTTTCAACTTAAGCTTCTTTCCAAACTTAACGCCTTTTTATAACTCACAGACTTTGCAAGGCATTTATTACAACACGCCTTGACTATTGTAATGCTCTGTATGTAGGTGTTAGCCAGGCCTCCCTTACTCGGCTACAACTGGTTCTAAATGCTGCCGCTTGTCTCCTTACTGGAACTCGTAAGCAAGATCACATCGCCCCTGTTCTTGCCTCTCTTTACTGGCTACAGTTAATTTTAGGATTGATTTTAAGATTTTATTGTTTATTTTTAAAGGCCTTTGTGGACCAGCTCCAGTCTATATCACTGATCTGTTGAAGCCACATGCTCCTACAAGGTCATTAAGGTCTGCAAATCAGTCTCTTCTTGTTGTCCCTAAAACACGGCTCAAGAGCAGAGCGGATCGAGCTATCTCAGTCGCAGACTGACTGTGGAATGAATTCTCTCTACATGTCAGACTGGCCCCCAGCCTTCCGCTTTTTAAATCGCAACTTAAAACACATTTTTATTCCTTGGCTTTTAATCCGGCATGAGAACTGTATGTTGTATTTGTCTGGTGTTGTATTCTGTCTATTTATTGTTTCATGTCAATGTACACCACTTTGGTCAACCTGTTTGTTTTAAATGTGCTTTAGAAATAAAGTTTGAATGATTGATTGATTGATTGATTGACTAGAAGCCTCTGAAAAGACTTTAAAAAGACTAAGGCTACATTAACACAGGTACGTTTTGGTTTTTAAGCGGAGCTTTGAGCCAAAAGCAATCTTAGTGTGTTTTTAGCTTCAGTAGAACACCCCCCAACCACATATCTCATCAACATTCTGGTATACTGGGCATAAACAGGAGGCAGCATGCTCCGCCTGTTGCTGGTTGTAGCCAAGGTAACATTAGTAGCTTAGTCTCAGAGACCGATGGGACCCGATCAGGCGGTGAAATGTTGGCGTCGGTGTTGCCAAATGTCTTCGTTTGCGACTGTTAAGACTGCAACACAAACTGCAGAGTGCAGATTCCAAATCAAAAGTGTTTTCAAATTTCTCCGGTTTAGGGGCTCTGAGACACCAGAGCGGGAGGAATAAGAGGTGTAAACATTGAAAAAGATAATTGTTTTTAAACCGAAACGTAGCAATTTAATGTAATGTAAAGTAGCCTAAAGTCTCACCATTTCACATTTAAAGGCAATCTATCATAAGGTCACTAAGTTTTTAGTCACAGACCAAAGAATTTTACTACCAAGACTTCAACCTTATATATGATAATATAAAACAAGTTTGATTTGTTTGGAACGTTAGGATGGGAAAAAGACTAAAGAAAGCTCGGACTGAGTTTTTTGACCTTACACTAAACCATTGAGACATTGGGAGTGCGCCCCAATTCTTGCAAGACTCTTGTGATTTCATTCAGATATGGGCAGTTTGTCTGCGCCAATAGAATGGCTTGAAAAGACGTTAAACGTAAAGTGAATTCAGCATTTGTGAATAAGGCCATTGCTGTGTTCCCCTGCTAACACAAAGAAAGCAAACACAAAATTAGGCTTACTGTAACTTTATGTGTGTGTGAATCTATTTCTTCTTTCACAGACTTGTGCGCTCACTCTTGTTTTTTTTTTTCTTTCTGCTGCTGCTGCTGCTCACACTTCATCCTTACATTCTTTGGCACTAATACTGGTCTTACACAGAAAATGATGAATTCAGTGTTGTCTCAACAGCCAAGGACAAAAATGCAATTTTTATATTGTTAAACAGGATGAGTTCAAGCAGTGGTTTCGAGCCAAAGTACACGTGATGTCGGCTCCAGGGAAGAAGCCCTTAGACAGCCTGGAACTGCAGTCCACGGCGCAGCTGACCAATGGAGACGGAGACCACAGCATCATTGCTGTGCACCAGGAGCATCATGTGAAATGTGCCCATAGGCAGCCTGTTCAGGTGCATCAGTGGGAAACAGTTTTTGCTTTTTTCATCTTGTGTTCTATCATAAATCACTGATCTGAGTACATGATTGGTTTTATAGCTATAGTGCGTGACTATTTTAGATTAATGAACTAATGCATTTACGTCAAGCCATTGCCATCATGTTTTTTTCTAATCCTCCGTGTCCTCCTTCGCTACTAGCAATTGCATGGAGGAGAGGTGGGGGTGGTGTGCAATCAAGGAAGGCTTGTATCATGTGGATGCTCCATCAGTGTTGTTGTCATTACTTAGAATTTCTCATGGGGGCGACAGAAACTATGCATTATAGCTTTAAATATAGTCTAGCCCACTGATTGGCTGGTTTCTGTCTGTAAAGTTGTTACACAGTCATTATGTGACCACCTTTTCCCCCTTTTAGATCCACTACTTCACCCACCACAGCACTAAATACTACTGGAATGATGGGATGCAGAACTTTGAATTGCACAAGTAAGAGTCCCACTGAAACACAATGCCATTGTATTTGGATCATTAGAAAGCTGATATTTATGTAGTTAATCAACTCAATTTAGTTATTGAATAGTTGGTACAATATGTATAGCTGTTGCTCTGCATACATTTCTTTTGGGCACTTACATGTGGCTCTTTGTAGTCTGGCTTATTTGAGGCTGATATGCTTCTACGTAATTCTTGCTGTTCTGTTTTTACCTTCATGGTGGAATGGACTTATTGGAAGTTGCTTTGGATAAAAGTGGCAGCTTAAAGAAATGAAATGTAATGCACAGTAGAAATGGATGTGTGTGACTTTTCTAGAGGCTTGGAGGATGTGAAGATGAGCTGTGCAAGCATCCACTCCGCCCACAGCTCCGGGCTCTCTAAAACCCTGCAGGACTACAGGTACACACATTTTCACAGTTCATGTTTCTCAATTTTTCAGTCTCAATTTTTCAGTCTCAAGTCTCAATTTTTATTATCAACTGTGGAGGAAATATCAAAATATGCACTTCCCCACAGGCATGTAATCAAACTAAAGTTACAAATTGCTTGAAATTTGCTTTTTTTTTTTAATCAGGAGGTTGTTTTTCGGGGAGAACGAGATTGCTGTAAGGGTGCCGTCTATATTCAAGCTTCTCATAAAGGAAGTGAGTTTAGAGCTCTTTGCGTAATATCACGTCTGACATTTCTTTCAGCACACTGTTATCATAAATGTCAATCTCTCTCTTCCTCCATCAGGTGTTGAATCCTTTCTACATCTTCCAGCTCTTCAGTGTTGTTCTGTGGAGTGCTGAGGACTACTACTATTATGCTACCGCCATAGTTTTCATGTCTGTGATTTCAATAGCTACCTCACTGTATTCCATTAAAAAGGTGAGTCATACAGTACTATCAGTTTCAGGGAGAAATTCCCTTAATAATCCTGCTCCATAATAATCTTTCCAGAGAAATCTGTGCTTAGCATCTTCTCCATTTGTGTGAAAGTTGTGCGCTTCAGAAAGTATGATTCCCACTTTATGATACAGTGTTCCTTTTATTCCAGCAATATGTGATGCTGCATGACATGGTGGCAGCACACAGCGTGGTCCGTGTCTCAGTGTGCAGAGGAAATAATGGTATATTTGACTTTCTGGCTATTAAACTGCATTCACATTGCCTGGGTTGCCCGTCAGAATGGGGGTAATGAGTTTAGGCTGAGGCGGTTGGTGCTGCAGGGGGGTGCCGGAAAAAAAGTTGAGACTGATTTCACTTTTGGAGAAGCGCAACCTAACGTCAAGTTGGGGTGGCTAGTTGTGTAACCACCGATGTGTGTTCTGAGGCACTGTGAGAAACCCGTACAGTAAACGTCTCTATTGTTGCACCAAACAAAGTTTTAAAACACCAAACATAAGCACCGAACTGCCCAGGACTTTGTAACAGCTGACTGTTTCCTCAGTCCATCGGCCTCTTTTCTTTCTCGGGGAAATAAAGCTGCCTTCAAGGGTGGGCAAAAAAGGTCAGATTTATAAAAAGTTGCTGGAAAACATTGAAGGGGTTAAAGAACACAACAGGATGTCACACAAATGAGCCATTTGTGACAATCCTACCTCTGCATCCCCCTGCGGAAAAATTGCCAGATCAAATTTCTAGTGTGAATTTATGTGAAATCAAGAGATTGTAAGGTCAGTCATGATTCAGGAAGGACTGATGTTGATACTCAAAAACTGCGGGCTAGGATTGCATCCACACGGCTCTCACAGACCATTCCCCAACACGTGAAATACCTACATTTCACAGCCACAACATGCAGGCGCAGCCAAACAGTCTATTAAAAAGCAAAGAACAGAGACGCTCTGATTACAGCACACACAGAGGGAGCGTGACTTCATTCTCTGCTCAGGTTGCCATTATTCCACTATATCTTTACATAGTGTTATGGTATAACCACACACTGGGGAAATGTAAAATTATCTTTACATGGCTTCCAGAGTTAGGTTTACTCGTGCACATGAAACTACAGAAACTAAAAAAACTACAGAAACTAGAAACTAGGCCAATGAAAGGCCTACCTTTGTCCTCCGTGCGGAGACACCGCTTGCTCCGTCTTCGACCAGCTCAGTCCTTGGTGCAGTGTCGGTACCATAATTTGTTTGTAGACATTTAAGACACGGACATTAAAGGGAAACTAAGTTTGTTTTCAACCTGGACCCTATTTTCCTATGTTTTTGTGTCTAATGGCACTTACCCAGAGATGGCAAAAGTACTCACTTTCCGTACTTAAGTACAGATACTTGTGTTAAAAAATACTCTGGTAAAAGTGGAAGTACTGATTAAACTTCTTTATTCAAGTAAAAGTAACAAAGTACAGGCTTGGAAATTTACTTAAAGTATAAAAGTAAAAGTAGCCTTTCAAATGGCCATTTTTTATGCAAAGCTACCTGGAGCACACAAATGTTACTAGAGCACAAGCTGAGGAACTTCAGTGGACATGGAGAACACGGTCTTTATATGGCAATGGCTACATTTTAAATGGATGTCTGCCAATAGGCCTAAAACATAACATATATGATTATTATGACAGAAACTCCAGGTTAATAAGATGTTGACTCATTAGCAAGATATGAATTCAGTTGTGATTCTGTGAGAATTCACAGATCCAGTTTCTATTTTTAATCTTCCCATTAACATTTAAATGAGTCTAGGTGTATGTGTGTGTGTGCTCAAATATGGCTTCTTAAAATAAAATAAAGAGTTAAATATGAATGACTAAACAGACATTAATGAAGAAGTTCCCCAGCACATTGGCCAGGAGTCCTTCTTGACTTTCTCAAACATTTCTCTCAGATAAGGCAGAGAATGATGGGAATGTCTTGCTGCTTGTCTGCCGGATCTCTGTTCATTTTCAATCATGTCGCCCTCCATACTACTATGTGCTAACGTTAGCGCCATCAAGCCGCAATGATTTGCTGTGAATTAATGCAGAATGCCGAATCTGTTGAGTTATCCGTGCGTCAAATGCAACGTAGGCCTACAGTAGATATATTCCCATCCATTTAGATTGAATATGGTATTGATGACGTAAACAATAATAACGATAACTCCAGTTATTTCCAGTACACATGGCTTCCTTCCCAACTGTCTTCCAGTCTGTCCTTAACTTCCGTTTTTTTGCAAGTTTTGACGCAAGTAAGCCACACCCACATCAGCCTGGCGGTAGGCCAAAAACAGCCAATAGAAAAAAGACTTTGCCTTGACAAAGCAAATATGTGTTTGCTGCTAATGTTCAAAATGTAGAGTACAGCCCTTTTAAACTGGATATAGTTGTGTGTAAATCCTATTATTTTTCTGTTATACATTAACCCTATTATTGATCTCTAATAGCACCCAGCAGAGAGACAGTATGATCTTATTTCCCTAATGTTGTTTCTAGATATTGAACAGGCCATGTCAACAGATCTCGTGCCCGGTGATGTCATCATTATTCCAGCAAATGGGATGATCATGCCCTGCGACGCTGTGCTTATCTGTGGGACCTGCATCATAAATGAGAGCATGCTGACAGGTCGTATTTCCTTGTACTTGTACTTCCTTGATTGATGTACTAAAAGGAATCTTAACCTAATGTGTACTTGGTAGCTTTCCTGGAGCTTTTCACCTCAAGGTCTTCATCAGCAGATGGGATTTTCTCAGTTTTCATGGAGTTTTCCAGTCACGTCCTGGGAAAAGCTAGTAAATAGTCTTTGAGTTAAGATTTCTTTTGTCAAACTACTAATTTCCAAAGTTCATCTGTCTTGTTATTATTTTTCAGACCCACAAGAGAGCACTGGCCCTCATTTTGTTATTGTCTTGTACTCATCATGACAAAAGTGATTTACCGCTGTTCTTAAAAAAATATATGCTGCCCAGATTGTACTATTGACTCATGTTATTGGTGTAACTGCTGTCAAGTCAAGTTTATTTACATATCTGATTACATACAACAGGTGGAAACTCAATGTGCTTCAAAATAAAAGCAAGCAAGAAAAGATACACATGAAATATAAGATAAGGTGGTATTACATGTATGGAAACATAAAAGATAAGATAAGACAAAAACAAGATTAAATAGTATTACAATAAAAATAGGTATTATCATTATTATATAAAAAAACTGTAATAATGATTAAAAAAATCCTGATTCTAGGGCACCCGGATAGCTCAGTTGGTAGAGCGGGCACTCATATATACAGGTGTTCGCCTTGACCTGCGGCCCTTTGCTGCATATTGTCCCCCCCTTCATTGCTTAAGCTTTCCTTTCAATAACAGCTTAAAAATGCCCCAAAAAAATCTTTAAAAAAATCTTGATTGTATTATTGAAAAAAATGTATCCGTTAACCACGCACTTTAAACCGTACAACTGTAAAAGTTTGTGCAAAAAGTTTTTTAAATTTTTTTTTTATTAAAGCCTGTTTTTAAAAGCAGTACTTCCACTTCCGCTACTAATAACATGCATGCATCTCTGTCACAAATAGTAATAATCCAACACTATGTTATGAAATCAACATGTATTATGGGCTATCTCTGTGCTATGTAAGCCATCCACGTAGAACATGCTGGTAATATGAATAGAGCACCTGTTCTCTCACACACAATTAAACCAAAAGTGTGAAATTCATTAAAGTGAACAAAAAAAAACATTTTGTTACATTCCATGGCATCTTTCTCCGTTTCCCAACATTGCAGCTTTGGCTCTGTTTGGAGGTGCGTTTTCCTTTATTTGATGTTAATTCTCCGTCCTATCTTCAGGAGAGAGCGTGCCAGTTACCAAGACAAGTCTGCCTAGTTTAGGCGAGGAGGCGGCCATGAGCTACAACGTAGAGGAGCACAAGAGACACACCCTGTTCTGTGGTACCCGCGTTATCCAGACCCGCTTCTACGCTGGAGAACTGGTGAAGGCCGTTGTGGTCAGAACAGGTGAGACAGAGAATAAGAACAGAGGGGGAATACCAGCTGGTGGCCTTGGTGATGAACTGTACAGACTGAAGAGTACAGACTAGAGGCCGACCGATAAAGGATTTTTAAAGGCTAATACTGATACAACTATTTGGTTATTTAAAAATCCCATTGGCCGATATATACTGTATACTTTATAAAAAAAGATCCTGAAACGGGTAACAAAACGTAAACAGATTTCCCTAACATTAGTTATTTATAGTTATTTATGAGGTCTCTCTAAAATGAAATAAATATAAAAATGAAAATTTGTTTTATTATTATATAATAATATAATTATATAGACACTAAACCAATATCTTAACAACAAGAAGATTAAACAAATCCAACGCCATTACTTATGTGTTCCCGCAGGCTTCAGTACAGAGAAAGGCCAACTGGTGCGCTCCATCCTCCACCCTAAACCCACAGACTTCAAGCTGTACCGCGATGCTTACCTGTTCCTCTTGTGTCTGGTGGGGGTGGCGGGGATCGGCTTCATCTACACCGTCGTCCTCAGTATCATGAACAAGGTAACCTTTCCTCTGGGAAATGAAAAAGGGAAGCTCAGATTTGAATGTTTCATTTATGTACTCAGAGTTTCTCCAAGATTGATTAATTGATCAAAGATAAAACACAAACATAGATAGATAATAACTCTAACTCCATCAAAGAACAAAAAAGGATAAGTTGGGAGCAGACAGAAACATAATGCTTATACTATATAAGCATTATGTTTCTGTCTGACTAGTAGTCTTTATTGAGGATGTTTCCTTTCTGGGATTGTTCAGGTGCCGTTGGAAATTCTGCCATATGTCCCTTATTTAGACCGGATGTCCCTCATTTTCAGCTTTCTTTGTGTTGGCATTCTAAACTCGTAAATCCAGACAGCTAGCTAGACTATCTGTCCAATCTGAGTTTTACAACATAAAAATACAAATACATGTACATGTACATCAAACAAAAGCATGTTACATTGTAGTTTACAAAACATCAATTTATATATATATATATATACTGTATATAAAAAAGACGTATGAATAATATAAAAGAAATACCAGATGGATCAGTGTTGGCATATTTGGGTGTTGACCAGCCATTTCTTTTGCAATAAAGGTCCCATGGCATGAAAATTTCACTTTATCAGGTTTTTCTAACATTAATGAGTTCTCCCAGCCCGCCTGTGGTCCTCCAGTATGAAAGTACAGTAAATATGGTGTAAAAGGTGAGAGCTTGTAGAATACCATGTGAGAACTTGCAGAACAAAAAATCTGAACTTGTATGTTAAAATTAGCACTTGTAAAAATTAAATTTGCACTTGTAAAATAAAGTTTGCTTTTGCAAAAAATATTTGCACACATGTGATCTGAATTTGAAGTCACGCAAAGAAAAAAAAACACGAGAGCTGGTAAAAAAATCTGAACTTTGCACTGAAATTTGCACTTGTATAAAATATTAACAAATGTGTAGATTGATATTTGCATGGACACAATGACAGCTGCAAGCGTGTATTGCAGCATTTACTCGCGTACATTTTTTTTCTCGGGTTCATTTTTCATCACAACCACAACTCAGGGATTACATCCTCTCGAATCTGTCACTGTAACGTGCTCTCTCACATCATACAGCGGCGAGTTTTGCAACACTTCTATCAGCGACCCATTCCCCGGCCATGCGGCAGTGCGGCTCTCCTTGTCCCGCTCCGAGCTTAATCTTAAGCTTAAACTGTATAATATTATGGCTTTGTTTGATTTTGTTGTTTAGTCCATTTCACAAGCTCACCCCACAAATGTAAATGTACCTTTTTTAGAGACTATCATCCTATAGAAATCCTTCTTTGTCCTTGATCTCTTCCAGGTTCCAGTTAAAACTATCATCATTGAATCTCTGGACATCATCACCATCACCGTGCCCCCGGCCTTACCGGCGGCCATGACAGCAGGCATTGTGTACGCCCAGCGCCGTCTGAAGCGCGTAGGCATCTTTTGCATCAGTCCTCAAAGGATCAACATGTGCGGGCAACTCAACCTGGTTTGTTTTGACAAGGTAGTCTGAACCGCCGATATCAGTTCTTGTACTGTGATTTTGTTTTTTTGTTAGGAATTCAGGAAATGCAGTTCATATAGTGGGATTTCCGGGTTTGTGTTCATCAGCGATCATTTCTAGGAACCATGCTTTACTTAGGCTGAATAAAGTCCTAACTCCGAATGCATGGAATTTAGCTTTGAAACATCCCAACCCACTTCCAGTTCAAGTACAAGTACAAGGAAAATTACTTCATGGCTTTTTATGGCAGTTAAAACCACAAATGAAAATGAATAATATCTGAAGGCAACAACGATGCCATTTAGCTACAACACCCAGCATCATGCTTTTAAAATATGGGAATGCTATGTTATTGATTTACTTTGAAAGCATACTAATCTATAATTGGACCAATAATACAATACAAGTTTATTGTGACTTAGAAATATCTTAAAAAAAGCGCTGCATAATCCTACTTGACATTCTCATGTTAAAAGAAGACATTTTACAAGCCCCTTGGGGTTTCTTGTCTTCCTTGCTCAAGTTTTTTTTTATGATGGATTATGGGTTATTAGTTTCTTATTCTTGACAGGAATGAACCTGAACTGAATGTCTTTTCATTTTGCACTCTTGGTCACACAAAACCATACTGTATGTCTGCTTGGGCTTTGTGGCTGTCATTTTCCTGTATTTTCTGGACCAAAAGGTTCATGTGAGAAAACGTACTTCACAAATATTAATGAGTTACAGCCTTATGACTAGTATGTCAAAAAAGCCAAGTATAGTATGTTGAAAAAAGTCCAAAAAAAGTCATAAGAGGCTATAGTATGTCACAAAAATCATAGTATAGAATGTAATAAAAAAGTCATAGTATAGTATGTCAAAAACCATCATGAAAAGTCATATAATTGTAAGTAAAAAAAATCAGAAGAGGCTATATATAGTATGTAATAAAAAAGTCATAGTACAGTATGTAGAAAAAAAGTTGTAAAAAAGTCATAAGAGGCTATAGTATGTCATAAAAGTCATAGTATAGTATGTAATAAAAACGTCATAGTCATACGTCATACTGTTTGTTGAAAAAAAGGCATAGTATAGTGTTGTTAAAAGTAAAAAATATTTTTGTAACTGTAATTCCTTGCTGCCTGAAAGTGGACGGGTGGTGATGTTGCAGTGGATATGACCATGCCTTTGGTGTGGGAGACTGCGTGCGACCTCGGATATAATACAGCAATTATAAGTTGCTTTATATAAAAGCGTCAGCTAAAGGCCATGTAATAATGAAAGTGTCTTGTAACTATTTTCTTTGCCAGTCATTGTGAAATTCTGTGGCTAGAACCATAACAGTCAGGTCTTTCAGTCAGACAGTTTCTATTAAGAAGCTCACAGTGTGAGTGTGTAAATGTGTGTGAGTTTGTTTGTGTGTGTGTGTGTGTGTGTGGCTGGCTGGGTTGGGTTGGGTTGGTGCATTAAATTCTGTATTCTATATTTTGTTTTCCTTCAGACTGGTACTCTGACTGAAGATGGTTTGGACCTGTGGGGTGTTCAGACAGCTGAAGATGGCAGGTAAGAGAAGAGTAGATGAGAATCAAAAGTCCAGAGGGAGGTGACTGTAGTATAGCAAATGTTGTTGTAGTGCTCTTTAATTGATGATAATAAATCTCTCCTTAGTATTCTGACATATTATTTGCACGTCGAAATAGTTGTGACAATATAAACTTGTAGATTTATCAACTGTCAGAGATGTTGGAATTACCTTTACATTGTCATAACAACCTTTTTTAACATATCTGGTTTAGTCATGCCATTATGGGAAATTTTTAAAAAATCACTGAGCAGAACTGCTTTTATGACAGTGTTGGATTTTTAAATGATTTTTGTCTGAATGGGATTATTTTCTTTTAGGTATTTAACTTGTTAGATTCGCCATTGACAATGGATACACCTGTCTGGCTATTTCATAGAAATACAATAAGAGTAGAACGGATGTTGAACTGTTTTGCTGTGGTCATTTGAGTTAGTTACTTTAAAGAGAAAATGGCCATTGTTGTTAGACAACACACATCTGTGGCGCTGTAACAGTTCTTTGCTAGTGTTACACACAAAAATGACAGTTCCTCTGTTTAATTTGATTTAAATGGGAATGGATGTTCTTGTCTGTGTTATCTCTAAACTGTTTCTCGTGGATTTTTCAAAAAATGTACACTACTTTACATACATGAGGGATCTGAAAGAAGGAGATCTTCCTACTTTGGCATACAGTACACCTACCTTTCCTAAAGCACTGGAGAAAGAACAATTTACAGACTTTCACAGAGGCCTAAACCAAAAAAGACTTTGATTACTTAAATCAGTATGAGAACATTATGTTTTTCTGTGGAGTTATTATTATTTTTATTGACATTTCTCACAGGCTGTTTTGATTCTTATCACTCTCTGGATGAAGGATATTGCAAATACGACCTTATATTTAATTCAGCATCAGTCACTTAACACAGTATTATCTTTTCTTCTCCATCCTCTGTATTCCAGCTTTTCTCCCCCAGAAGCTGATGCAGCTAAAGGAAGTCTGGTTAACAGTGCATTTGTGGCCTGCATGGCTACCTGCCACTCACTGACCAAGATAGAGGGCGAGCTCTCCGGAGACCCTTTAGACCTCAAGATGTTCAACGCTACAGGCTGGGTAAACAAGGCTCTTCCATGTTTACACCCAACCTGCTTAGTCACTGGCACCACAACTAGCTTGAATACCGGTCTGTACATGAATCATGCAGCACCATCGCTTGGCAGCGCAAGATCGCCTTTACTAAAATGGTTAAAGTCCGGCACCATGGATACTCATACGGATACAGAAAATGTCTCTTTCTTTCAAGCACAAGCTGGGACTAAGGTTAGACTTGGTGTATTTTACGCGCTGGATGTCAGGTGCAGCCCTTCACCTTCCTCTCTCTGTGTGTTGGCGTTCTCAAACATTCGCTTCAGCAAGCTACATTGTGAAGTTTGAAAGAAAATTTGGATTGTGCAAAAAGGCAGGCCTGCTTGGTTCTTTCGGGGGAAAGATTTACAAAGATTATGGTTACTGCATTTGCTCTCTAACTGGAAGGTTTTGGGACCGATTGGTGGGATTGCTGTAAATGAAGTAGACACCATGATACACTGGTCAGAGCAAATGAGGTTTAAACACGTATCCAGCTAATTCAAATAGCTCACCTTACTGTATTGTGTGAACAGTTAAGTAAGTAACAATAACAGTTTAAACAGGCCTGACTCAGTTTATTAAACTGGTTTCCAGCAGGTTCCTGTTCTGCATAAACAGAACATAGAATACAATTACAGCACATGAAGACAGAAACACTTGTATACGACATTAGCATGGGCTAGACAGATACAGACAGCTGCAAACAACAGTACAAACAGTGCAAACAAGACTTGGACATGAACAATCCATGAGTGCAAGTGTAACTGAAGAAACCATTTGAATGCCTTTTTGAAATATGTGATGGATGGCAGTGTTCTGATTTGATGAGGCATAACATTCCAAGTTTTGGTGTACTGTATGTATAAAAAAAGGATCTCTGGCCATAGTTGTTTTTGTATGGGGGGACTGGAATTATGCCTGGGAAACTGACCTAGTGAGGCATACTGGTGTCGTATTGTGTTTCAAGAGAAGTGCTATTTTGAATCTAAAAAATATAATGTAATAGCGTGGCTGTTTATATAGTTCTGGTAAGTCTGGTAATTTAATATTGTATGTGGTGTTTTCTTTTGCGGGGGTTTTAAATGTTCCACCAAAACAAGTTACTTGCCGAGACTAAATTTCCGAAGCTTAGCGATTAAGACGATTGTGATTGGTTTAAAGAAAGGCCTATTTTTCCTCCTATCCCAGAATGTATGTGAGGTGTAGCCAGACCTTACTCCACAACGCTGTGGAGATAGATCTGATAATGCCAGACTAAACTTAGTGTAAAGGAGCTCAACACGTTATTAACATATTATGTGATCTCATTTTTGTTAAGATCCTAGAGGAGCCCACAGAGGAAGAGACTGCACTCCACAATCCCATAATGCCCACTGTTGTGCGACCTCCAAAGCATTCCATCCCTGAAGCCAGTCAGAAAAATCCACTAACGCAGAACATGGTACAGTAATGATCCACATCATTGTTTTATGATCAGTATGTTTGTTTATGGCTGTAAAGAAATATATTTGTATGTTAGAGCCTGGTCTCAGATTTATGATATCATCAAATGCTTCTTTGTTCCCCCAGGAGCTGTCTGAATTATCAGTAAGTTGTCAAAGCAAATACTGTATTCTCTTTCCTGCAGAGTGTTAGTCATGTTTGTATGTTGAATATGAAGCTACTGCCAGCCGCTGGTCAGATTAGCTTAGCATAAAGACTGGATATGGGGGAAAAATGTCACATTGTGGTTTTACGGGGGTTATACGCTGGACTATTTCTGTCTTTGCTGGCAGTCTCACAGTGATGACAAGACTCCAGGTGCTGTTTGGCAGATTTAGTTATAATTAGGGCTGGGTACCGAATTTGATACTTTTAAGTAGAGATGGTCCAATACCATTTTTTGCGTCCCGATGCCAATTCTGATACCTGAACTTGCATATTGGCCGATACCGAGTATTGATCCAATACCAATGTGTCATATATTTTATTATGTTTTAACAACTGTATACTACTATCCCTGTAGGGATGTGATATGATTTCTATTTTTGTTGTTGGTCTGGCTCAGGTTAAACTCAGAACTTCCCTTTAATCCAGTTTGACAGTCAGTTATAACGGAAAAAGGAACATAAATAAACTACTTTACCATGGATTTTCTTTAGGGCTTTATTACTTGGTATCGGATCGGTGCATAAACTCCAGTACTTTCCTATACCAGCGCGTTAGGCAGTATCAGAGGCGATATCGGAACATCTCTGCTTTCAAGCATTGACGAGTTGCTTTTATTGTATTGAAACATACCTCGTCATTCAAAACACAATTTCAATAAACCAAAGTTTCAAAAGTCCAGTTCAGATGAATTTGCGACGAGACGATTCAAAACTTGCAACACCCTGGTCTGCAGCGTTAAAGCTGCCAGTTCACATCAATGCAACGGTGTATCATCTCCATAGCAACGACTCTTTGTACTTCCGTTCTAACTTCCGACATTTCAGGCTTTTTGTAGCTGGATATCATTTTGAGCAGTTGACAGTTTGTAATAGAAAAAAATAGATTATTGATCTTTGATAGTTTATTGATTTTATTTCTATAGTTTGTAGCTGACTTTACAAGCTGACGTTGAAACGTAACGTCTCTTACGTTCTTAAGGAGTAAACCTCATCCGAGTCAGTGAGCCAATGAGCGTGCAGCATACTTCTACCAAGATCGAATGATGTTTGGGATTGGCTGTCTAACGTTACACGTCGTAGAGACACGTGGCTCACGTAGTAGCAGCTGAAAAATAAATAAAAAGATTTGTGCCGTAATGTGTAATGTTGTAATTTCTTTTTGTTAAAATGGATTTTATAAAATTGGTATTGAAAAAAGTATTGTTTAGGAACCAGTATCAAAGTTGCGGTATTGGTACTGGTACCAAAATGTTAGGGCTGGGTACCGATACCCTAGGCCCTAGTTTTTATTCTACAGAGCCAGGTTGTTTCATCTTGTTTCCAGCCTTTATGCTAAGCTAAACTAAGCTAAGCTAGCCATCTCCTAGCTGTTGCTTCATATTCACTATAGAGACATGAGAGAACAATCTTTTTATCAGCTTAGGCTCTTCCATTTACAGTGAACGTAATTTAAACAGGTGATTTGAAGTATTTTTTTTACTGAGCATTGTGTCTTTTGCTCCTCAGCCATTTGAGATTGGTATTGTGCGTCAGTTCCCCTTCTCCTCCACGCTGCAGAGGATGAGTGTGGTGGTCAGGAGGCTGGGGAGAAACACATGAACGCTTTCTTGAAGGGAGCGCCGGAGGTGGTGGCCAGCCTCTGCAAACAGCACACAGGTCTGACACTTCTACTATATGTTTAAGGTTTGCATGGAGATTTTCTTTCCTTATGTGGCATGTCTATGAAGATACACAAGGTAATCAACAGTAAATGAATGAATAATAACTCTCAGTGTCTTTAATTACGGCCTTGGTATCTCTTCCATGCCTATATATACACTACCGGTCAAAAGTTTGGGGTCACATAGAAATTCCCATTGCACTCCATTGTAGACAGAATGCCAGCTGAGATCAGTTGCATTGTTTTTTTAACCAGGGCAGCCGTTTTCAGATTACATCATGTGCTTACATAATAGTAAAATGGTTCTCCAATGTTTTTCTAGTTTTTTTATTTTTAAATGATAGATTAGTACACAGAATGTGCCTTTGGAACATTGGATGAATGGTTGCTGATAATGGGCAATGTAGATATTGCATTAAAGATCAGCCCCCCCCACCCTAATTAGCAGGTATTCTGTCTATAATGGAGTGGTATGGAAATGTATAAGTGACCCCAAACTTTTGACCGGTAGTGTATATATATATATTTATGGGTGCCTAGATTGCTCAGTTGCCCAAAAAATAATCTTTAAAAAAATACTGCACTGTACTCATCTAAAAAAAACCGGCTGTGTCCTTGTGTTCAGTTCCAGAGAGCTTCCCAGAGACTCTGGAGAGCTACACCAGGCAGGGCTTCAGGGTTATTGCCCTGGCACATCGACAGCTGGAGGCCAAACTCTCTTGGCACAAAGTCCAGAGCCTCAGCAGGTACCAGAGATAACACTCAGTAGCAGTACACATAGCTGCTGCCAGACAACCTAAAACGCTGTAAATACAAATCCGCTTTTGCTGACGTAGCTTGTGCTCCCCATTTTGATGTCACAAGGACTTAGCTCGCGCTTTACAAGCAACACACTGCTTTCGGTTTGTGGACGTTTACCATCATTCTGATAGTTAAATAATGATAAAGTATAAAATAAATATATTTTAAAATATACATGTTTAAAATATAGAATATAAGTTGCTGCTGGGACACAAGTCAGGGCCTTATCAATCCTGGCTGGGTCACATAGGAGAGGGTGTCTGACGTTGCGAGACCCCGTGTCACATCACTGAGGACGTGTCCCAGTGCATCCAGGGGATGTTTCTTGCATAATGAAAAATGTAGGAAAGAAATAACAAGGCCATTTTCGATTTGGATTTTTACATATCTTCTTAAATTCACCTTTTAAGTAGCATAGAAATCTAGACGCATCCTAACGGCAGCAAATGTAATTTGTAGCCAGGGTCAGTCTAGCAACTCTCCGTTGGCTTGCAAGCTGGAAAAAACTAATTCTGGTCTGGCCAATCACATTGTATATAGAGTCGGTGGGCGGGCTTAACATAAGGATGGCAAGGTTGCGATGGTTCCGCGTGAATTCCCTTCTACTTTAAAACAAAGAAGATGGCTGCTTCTGCAGGTGAACTGCTGTCTTTTGATCAGATTTGGCTGCAACCCTGGAAGACTTGGAGTTAATCTCTGAAGTCCTTCTTAAAAAAGGAAGACGTGTTCGGAGTTTTGCCGACCAGATACTACAAAAGTTTAATCTATCAACTAGCGTTGCTCTGGTTGGTTGTAGCGCTATCCTATTGCGTGCAGAGGGAATTTGAAAGACAACCGTTTATCCCGCCCCTCGGATTGAGCCCTGCCAGTGGTGAGTTCCCAGAGCCAACATCTTGTCAGGCTACTTTTTGAGGGTATTTGCATATAACCTGATACCCATGTGTTTCATATCAAAATGTTCAGAACAAACTCAGCTTTCTGTTGAGGGAGGCCCAAATGTGTCCTAGAGCAATGAGTAAAGAGATAAAAGTTAAAGTTCACTTCTTTGAAATTCTATAAATAACTTGTGAAAACATACCTTTACTCATGCGGACAAGTTTAATTGTTTGTTACCCTAAATGAGAAAACAATAGCAGAGATTCTGCTGATTCAGGCAGTATCTTAACCCCATTTATGCGCTGTATTATTTCTGAATTATTAATAGAGACATTGAAAAAATGTCCATACATTCAGCGACAGAAGGAAAGAACTAAAGTAGAAGTGGAATGGAATGTTAGCAAGGCAATATGGAAAAAATCAAATATCACAATTTTCTTGACTGTGACTGCCACCTTGATGTGACGATATTGTAGGGTTGAAAAAATGTTATTCAAACAATGAGATTTTTGATAAATATTCTCCAGAATTAATTTATTTAGTGAGTAAAGGTAAATAATAGAATAGCTTGAACAGTCTGGTAAATTCAGAAAATTACATCACTTTACTGTAATGCAGCCTTTAAAACCAGGAAAAGACAAAACTTACCATATTACAAAATTACAATATCTAAAATCTAAGACAATGTCTAGTCTCATATCGCGATATCAATATAATATCCATATATTGCCCAGCCCTACTGTGAAGTGACTTAAAACATGAATTGTGCATGGTATTACGGACAAATAAAGGGTTTGTAATGGTAAAATGTATGACTTCTTGCTCTTAGGGACCTGATAGAAACCAACATGGAGTTCCTTGGTTTGATCATCATGCAGAACAAAATAAAAGAGGAAACTGCCGGGGTTTTACGTGAATTACGTCAAGCTAACATCCGCACTGTGATGGTCACGGGTAAATCAGTTTAGGGACTTTATTCCACTTGTTTTAACATTGTGTCATCATTGCATCGATATGACAGAATACAATCCCAATATGTCAAGTTCTTCTTTTCTCTCTCTTTTATCCTCGGTTAGGTGACAACATGTTGACGGCGATATCAGTGGCTCGAGAATGTGGGATGGTCCGTGCGAATGAGAGGGTCATTATTGCAGACGCTGCGCCTCCTAAAGATTTCCACCTTGCGAGCATCACATGGCATTACACTGAAAACCCCGTTACCACCACCAAGGACAGTCAGGTGAGACAGACATCCTCAGAGCCACAGAGAAATGGATAAACCGATATATGAAAACACAAAAAAACTATAGAGAATATTTCTTTCTGTCTGTCAGGGGTAGTCTGGATCAACGGAAGTACATTTCCAGGATAATTGCCAGAAGGTGAGGGACAACCGGCCCGTGAGCCACATGCCGGATGTCCCTCACCTTCAACTCTCTGTGTGTTGCTGCTCTCAAGACGATTGGTTTAAAGAAATGCTAACAACCCAGAGAGTTCTACTATCCCAGAATGCATCTGAGGTGTAGCCAGACAAAACTCCACAGCGCTGTGGAGATAGATCTGGCAATGCAAGACTAATATCAGGGGTAAAGACGTCTTTGGAGTCAACACCGTTTGGTAGTTTTAAGGCCTTCTAGTGATATCGGCTCATCCTCTTTCCTTCAGACTGTGGAGATAAACCTGCGGGATGAGGTATATGACAAGAAAGTTCCTCAGCAGGAACAACGCTATCACTTCGCTGTGACCGGCAGAACCTTTGCTGTTATCACTGAGCACTTCCCTCAACTCGTCCAAAAGGTACAGGCTCATCTTGAGACAGGCAAACATCTACATGTTCACATTAGTATAAGGTTTGCATCAGCGTTAGAGCCAAGTTACATATATTGGTGTATGTAGTTCAGGTTTCTGTCTTACTACACTGACGTGGTTTGGATGTTGCTGTAATGTGTTTATTTGTTTCACACACATGAACACAAATCACATTGAAGGAGTATAAAATACATGTGAGGGTGTGGTAGAACCCTATAATGGCTTATATAAAAACCGCACCCCAGGGACATACCAAATGTAGACATACACCATCCACCAGTACATTTTAAGCAAGGGTGTTCAAAAGTTATAAAAAGTTATAAAGTCATAAAAAAATAGTAAAAAAGAGAAACAGAAGTAGTTGCCACATTCACAGTAGGCCTGCACGATTCGAGGAAAAATATGAATCACGATTTATTTTTGTTGCTTAGAATTGATTTCATGATTCTCTGCCACGACAAAACAAAACAAATTGTCAGTACCAAACATAAAAATTTTTTTGGCACCTATAGCTCATCGCGCAGCACTACAAGCCTGTAAACATAGAGGTTTCAATGAAGAGAAGGGAGAGCACTGCAGCTCTTGGGAGTGCTTTAAAACCTATTTTATACAGTCTATGTTTAAAATTCAAAGAAGAAAGTAGTAGCTTTAGTTTGTGATGCATTGGGCTCGTAAAATTAAATGAGAATCAGTCATTTAAAAAAAAACATTATTTAAAAATGAAATTGTGAACAGGCCTAATTCACAGTATAAGCAACGGTTTATAAAAGGGATCATTTGTTTCCAAATGAAATGTTTTAGACATCAGGGCACATCTAAAGATTTATTTGGTGGCTTTTTCTGCCTTTAATTGACAGGACAGCTAGGTGGGAGGGAGGGGGAAGACATGCAGGACATTGTCACAGGTCGGATTCAATCTTTTGACCTATGTGTCGAGGCATACATATCTAAGTATACGTGCGCCTGCTCAACCCACTGAGCCCACCCAGCCACACAGTAGGGCACTTCTAAGTCTATTTATATACATAGAAAACGACACAGACAACATTTAATAGAAAATTGACCACAAGATGTTTTTTACTTAGAAAAATTGGGATTTGTAGTCTGTCTGCTGTAGTTGGGTAATGATGGAAATAATTCAGTGTCTCTGCACACGGGGGCGCTGCAGCTGGTGCTGAGAGCCACTGTGTTTGCCCGCATGGCTCCAGACCAGAAGACTCAGCTGGTGGAAGTCCTGCAGAGCATCGAGTGAGTCTCATCAGTTTGTTTGGCTTCAGTTTAAATCTGTCGGAGATCATATGATTATAAAGATTTATTGCCATCAGCAAATATATTACCACTATGTTACCCACTGCTTTCCCTTCCAGCTACACTGTTGGGATGTGTGGGGATGGTGCTAATGACTGTGGAGTAAGTATGGATTTTATCTATTTAATATGCACAAATCATAACATAACAATACATGTCGTTGTCCCATCTCACACTAGACTGATGCATCATTTGTTAAACCCACTTACATGCCAGTGTGTGATTAGCTCTCAGGAACTCATCCAAAATAAAATAAAGGTAACACAGCGGCGGAAGTGCTCAAATCCTTTACTAAAAATGTACATTATCACATTTAAGAAATAGTCAACTATCCAACAATTAAGCAACATTTGTGTGAGTGCTGACATTTGTTATACATACAATTTACAGTTACAGTACAAATGCTAACAAAACATATATTTGTTTTATTTATGAGTTTATTACACATAATGTATTGCACGTAAAACCTTTCTACTATCCAAAATGTAAAATATTAACCTAATGAAGATGTCTGTGTGTGTGTGTGTGTGTGTGTGTGTGTGTGTGTGTGTGTGTGTGTGTGTGTGTGTGTGTGTGTGTGTGTGTGTGTGTGTGTGTGTGTGTCTCAGGCTTTAAAGCGAGCTCACAGTGGCATCTCTCTGTCTGAGCTGGAGGCTTCTGTTGCTTCACCCTTCACCTCCTCCACCCCCAACATCTCCTGTGTCCCCAACCTCATCAGGTAGCAACTCCCTCCACCGTGTGCAAATACCTTATGTTAAAACTGCAATAATAATTCAACTGTGCAATACTTTTACAGTAATAATAATGCTGATAATAGGAATAGATTCCATTTATCAGTATTATCATTATTTACAGTGTTGAATATGCTCTATTTTACATATACATGCTAAAGATTTTAGTATAATGCACATAGTTTTAATTTTTATCTACATACAGTACTTCTAACTTCTATTTGTTTTACATATTTCTATTTTATTGCCTTTTTCTATTTTTTTTTATTTATTTATAACTTTCAACTTGAGAATAGAGTATATGTAACGAACAAAATCCCCCGAGGGTTAAATAAGGTAGTTGGATTAATTGATTGATTGATTGAATGAATATCATGTTACAAATTGTTTAACAAACTTCTCCACATCAGTTTTATCTTTAACCACCAGGGGTGTAATGACACACACACGCACACACACACACACACACACACACACACGGTTCACAGTTAAACTCATAAACACTTGATGTCTCATGGGTTTGATAATGAAAAATACTTATTTATTCTTGTGGAATAAAATGTACATTCTCATTTTTTTTATTTCTTTTGATTATTTTGAATGTTCTTGCCTTGCTAAGGGAGGGCCGAGCTGCCCTCATTACATCGTTCTGCGTGTTCAAGTTCATGGCTCTGTACAGCATCATCCAGTACCTCAGCGTCACCCTGCTGTACTCGGTAAACACACCGCTCTCTCACACTCTGTACACTTTCAAATGCAGTCGGTGACAGTATTATTTGATTTACCTTGAATAAAATGAGTTTAGATTTTTAAGAAGGAAAAAAAACACATTTATTTTTCCTCTTTGGTAATTGAATATTTCTTTCTTTCTTTATTTGTTTAAAGTATATAAGATAACAAATAAAAAAAGGAGAAGAAGTATACAATGACATTAAAAAAAAGAAAAATCCGGAAGGCTTGTAAAAGGAACCCACCTAACCTTGATATTAAAGACAGCTGTACATGCTGTACAACACAAATTGTGTTGTACAATGTGTTGTAAAATGTGTGCAAACACATGTTTTAACTAATTAAAAGAAAACACTTTTTTTAGAAAGAAAAGAATACAAATCACATTCACATTGGGTACTACAGATAAATAAGAAAGAAAAAGAAACAATATTATCGTATCATATCATAACTACATTTATATAGTGCTGTACTCCATCAACAGAAGTTGTATTGTTTTTTTTAATCATAAATCCCCTTATTTATGATTAATAAAAAGCTGGCCAAGGTTTGCTTGTTCCATGTTTCCAGTGGCATAATCCACAGTGTTTATTCATATCCTTGGTGTTTTACATGTGACGGAGCAAAGGGACATGTTTTATACAAGTTATTGAATATGCATATGTTAGCTTGCGTGTTTTTGTAGGGTTTCATCAGCGGGGTCTTCCCATTGAAACGCTTTAGCATGTTATTATTATTATTCTGTGGGGTTGTAGTTCTTTCTTTCAATAGTCCAAATATAATTTTGCTGTGTCTGACTACAAATAACTACAAAACATGCAACTTATATTGCAGCCAATCAGCTTTCGTGTTACTGGTTAGAGTCTCTTTTGGATTTCACCACAGACACGTGTTTCTGTAGTTCAACACTACATCTAACCTGTGTCCAGGACTATGTTCATTTTGTGACTGCATTTCCATTTGTACTTTTGTTTTTGTGTTGTGATATACAGTAGGTCTTACATTTCAGCCGTAATATTTTCTAAAAAGGTCTTTAAAAGTCTTACATTGTTTTTGCTTCATAAACACTGGTATAGTTCCCACATAACATACAGAGGGTTCATGGGCAGAATAAGGAAAAGTGAGTGAGTGAACGCTTAAATACTGACTACTGGCTGTGGCAAAATGAGATCACTTCTAGATTTCTTTATTTAGATTAAAATAAAAGTTGAATGGACGTTTTTTTGGATGGTTCCCTACGATGCCTTTTATAAGTCAAAATAAATGATTAGTTCACTACTTTCTTTGAATTGGGGTGTTTTATTCAAGTTTATAGCATTTGAAAAACAATTGATAATTTTTAGGGCCAATACCGATACAAATATTTGGTCATTTAAAAATCAGATATCAGATATATCGGCCAATTTATTTCTTTAAAAATACAGAAATGCGTAACAAAACATAAAAAGATTTCCCTAACATTACTTATTTGTAGTTATTTATGAGTTCTCACTAAAATAATATTATAATAATTAGTTTTCTTGTCACAACAGAACAGAAAAAATCTAAATATATTAAAGTTCTGATAAATAAAATGTATTAAAATACAAACTTAAGATATGAAACTTAAAGTCCTTTGAACAAAAACACAATAACAAAATAAAAACTAGAACTGCAAGCAGTTATGACCAGGGCCCAAGCCTCATCGTGCCAGTCGCCCTGATGCGAGTCGTCATCGGTGACCCAGGGAGCACGTGAAAGTGGAACCCAAAGCGTAACGTGGAGAGGCAAACGTCAGGAAATATCGAGAGGTGTGAGCTGCAAGGTCGGCGGTACAGTATCCCAGAGCCCTAAACGATTTTTGACAACCTCTGGTCCGCTTGGTTTTATTTTTTATAAAAGCTTATAAAACATCAACCCTCTTGTCCATAGTCACTCTGTGAACATTTCTTTTTAGGAAAAACTGGGCTATTAGAATATTTGTCCAGCACTGAGGTCACTTGAATGTTAAAAAGGTTGCAGGACCATAAAGACAAATAAATAACATAAATCTCACAGATATGTATTGATATCACACACACAGCAATGCCACACAACATTTGTGTTGTCTAAAACAGTCTAAAGTCTAAAGTTGGTGTTTCCATAGTTAGCTACACAAATTTGTTCGTGCATAATATGCACAATTTTTATTCTATAAAAAATTGTTTCATCTTGTCAGGTCGGTCTGGAGATGATATGTGCCAAGTTTGGTGCAGATCAATGGCATCGTTTAGGAGGAGTTTGAAAAAGTTCATTAAATGACAATTTTTCACGCATATAAGTCTAGGCTGAAATGGGCGTGGCCTCTATCACGAGATTCAGTAGGATCCAGGGAACGCGTCGATATATGGTTTATAAATTTCAGATGTACGATTTGGGAGTTATAGAGCCAAACACGGTTTCTTTCTGCTATAGCGCCACCTTGTGGTGGACGTGGGTCAGTTTTTGCGTCTGAGGTCCTTGCGGAGTTTTGGACCAGTCCCGAAAATGGTACACTGCCACCGTGTACGGTTTAAGCTGTAGTGTGAGTTTTACGTGGAGAAGAATAATGGAGAAGGAAAAGGAGGAGGAAGAATAATCCTTAGATAAACAATAGGGTTCCACAGCCCTGCTGTGTGAGCCTCATAGCTTCGGTGCCGCGGTTCCCAGCCCCCTCGGGATTGGACCTCTAAATACTATGATGATGATGATGATTAATCCTTAGAAAAACAATAGGGTTCCACAGCCCTGCTGTGTGAGCCACATAGCGGTTCCCAGCCCCCTCGGGCTTGGACCCCTAATTAGAAAGGTCTTATAGACTGGTATTTTCTACAATATATGTCATCAGAGCAATTTATAACACATCAAAATAAATAATGGTCAATCAGCTGTGAGTTCACAATGAGTGAGGTCACGAAACGTCCCTAGAGGATTTCATAGGAAGAACCCATGTTGAGTCTTTAAGTTCAACTGGACAGCTCTGAAGATTGGAGCTGAGCTGGTTAGAGCTTCTGCTCCAGGCTGCTAGGGCCCAGCGGCTTTGGCAGAAACCAAGCGCTGCGAAAGCAGTTGGTCTTTGGAGGCCTCCCTGTCTGAAGCCGCTGACCTCCAGACAGCCAGAACAGAGCTACAGAGTTACCAGCTCTGCGGGCGGGGATCAGGGACCAGGCTAGTGATTTAGAAAAGTAGGTGGGTTAAACCACCAAACCAAATAACCTAAAACAGACAGCTCCCCAAACAGACCCCAGCCGGTTGTGGCCGATGGCCGTCCACAGATTCTGTCTGAGGCTTCTGCCCATTAAAAATCTCCAATGCTGTTGCACCAAATGCATGCTTTTGGGGGGAAATGCTGAGTCTTGGTAAATTATAGAGTGTGGTCTAGACCTACTCTATATGTAAAGTGTTGTGAAATAACCTTCTGTTATGATTTGACACTATAAATTAAATAGAATTGAACTGACTTAACACATTGTTTTAAAATGATGAATGCAGGTCTGTTTTTCTTTTTTGCCACTTACTTTCCTGCCAAAATGGCGGCATAAACAGGCAAGTCCCATTGACCCCCATTGATTTCCTGTCGCAGTATATGTAAATGACATCAACTGACAGGAAGTTAACAAGGGGCCAGGCTGTTGCTTGGCAATGGAATTCCATTTTTTTAGTAAAAACATTTTTCTTCATACACAACAGTTCTTAGGTTCTCCACCATTATTCCCTAATTTTTTGTGGAAGTTAAGTGACTTATTAAAAAAAAGGAGGAGGAAGAACAATAGGGTTCCATAGCCCTTCTGTGTGAACTGCTTAAGCTTGCTACTGCGGTTCCCAGCCCCTTCGGCTTGGACCCCTAATAGTCAGTGTTGCCAACAGGGATGTTATAGAGTGCCCTCTGGTGGACAAACTATGTAACACCAACACTCATAACATGGTTGACCGTTTTTATTTTGCTTAGAATTGATATCACGATTCTCTGCCACGATATTTTTGACCACAACAAAACAAAACAAATTGGCAGTACCAAATCTAGTTTTGGCACCTCTAACACATTGCTCATCACCACAAGCCTGTAAACAAAGAGGCCTCCATGAAGAGAAGGGGGATCGCGCACTTGGGAGCACTTTAAAACCTAACTCACAGAAATTAAATGAGAATCAAAGTCTTTCTTTTTTAAATCAAAGTTATTTAGAAATTAAATCAATCGAGATCATGATTTTATAACGATTAATCGTGCCGGCCCATCGAAGCGCAGCCGTTGATTTAGATGTTGCTTCTACGCCTCCCGGACTGTTGGTCTGATTGGTTGAAGGACTATCCAATTGCGTACAGAGATATTTGAACTGTTCCTGTTGGTCATGCCTCTTGTGCTGAGAAAATACAGAGCAGACTCCCCAGACAAATGATATTTTAGTCTTATTTAATGTACATTAACTTTGTTTTTATTTTACGGTAAGAAAGGTACTTCTTTGTTAGACACGTGTTTATGCTACTGGTACACTTATCTATCTCTGCTTTTGTCTTTGCTGTTGCAAACTGCAATTTCCCCACTGTGGGACAAATAAAGGTTTTCTTATTTTTATTCTCAATCTCAAATCTATTGGGCTTGGAGTGACTAGTAGTCTTATAGATTGAGTCATTGCAGATCCATTTCTCTGCTGCTGTCTGACTGTTTCTTTTCTGACTGTTTCTTTTCTGATATTGTAGATTCTGAGCAACTTGGGAGATTTCCAGTTCCTCTTCATTGACATTGCCATCATTCTCATCATTGCCTTCACAAGTGAGCACCATGAAGAACAAAACTGCTTTTACTCAATGTTTGAGTCCTGGGGCTTAGACGAAAGCAATTGAATATGATAACACACAGTGACTTGTGTCTGCAGTGAGTCTGAACCCGGCGTGGAAGGAGTTGGTGTGGCAGCGCCCGCCGTCCAGTCTGATCTCTGGCCCGCTCCTCTTCTCCGTCCTGACCCAGATCCTCACCAGCCTGGTCTTCCAGGTCCTGGCTTTCCTCTTAGTACGACAGCAGAGCTGGTATGAGACATGGACGCCTCAGTCAGAGTGAGTGACATGTTTGAAATTAGCTCCTGCCAAATGATGAATGAGTGAATCACTGGTTGGTTATGGTAAATTGAGGTACTGTAAATGCTATTACACATTGTTTCAGCCTGCTCTCCAACTTTGTCTCTGCTGACATCTTTACACTCTTTTTAACAATGCTTACATATTATTCTCACTGTACACTAAGCATAGTTCCAAATCTGTGAAGGGCTGCCCACATCTCCAATAAAAAAAAAATATCAAATAGCAATAATGAATAATGAAGTGACTCAGTGTCATCTTCATCCAACTAATCCATCCAATTAGATTTCATTTTAACCCTTGTGTTGTCTTCCCGTCAAAATTGAAAATTGTTGAGGCTCTTAATTAATGTTTTTAAGTTTTAAAGTTTTTGTCCCTTTTTTCAACACTTTGATGCTTTTTTTAATGTTTGTCACTTTTTTTGACTTTAACACTACATAACACTAACTTATTGGCTTCAGTTTTACAGTCATTTTTGGAATTTATGGTCAATAAACCTCCTTTTTTGGAAATTATACCTAATGTTTGAGTTAGAAAAGCAGAAATTAGGAATTATTTAGACTAAAATTAAAGGAATGTTTGTTAAAGGATAATCACAGACTGGAATATGTCAACTTTAACTCAATACTATTTCAAAACCACTTCAATTTTTTCCCCCCAAATGCTATAAAATTGAATAAGACACCACAAAATTAATGAAAGTAGAGATTTGTACTTGCCAAAGAGCATTATGTGGAATCAATCATGTTATTTTGGGTAGTTAAAAGGACATTGATAAAAAAACGGGTCAATTTGACCCGAGGACAACACGAGGGTTAAAGGGTAACTTCATTCTTTTAACCTGTGTGTAAGTGAAATTCGGTCCAGTGTGTAACGAGAACGCTGTGATCAGCACTGCACTGCAATGTAATCCTATAGGGCAAATGTGCATCGTCTATTTTGTCCACTAAAAGCCACTGACAGGCTCCGATTGTTATTCAAAGGGTCAGACAACATTATAAAAAGGATCCCTACAGAGGTAGACCTTTTTGTTTAAAGTACAGTTCCGAGCTCGCTAAGCCTACCAGACTCCATTTAAATATCCAGTACTTTTGTGTATAGAGCCAGCATATTTCTACATGTAAATCGGTAAAGTATGTGTTAATTTCAACCAAACCATGGTTGTGGAAGAGTGGAAAGACAAATACATTTTTCTGATTCCAAAAATACTGTTCATTTATATAGATTCTGGTGGGTTTAGCGATGTGTTTTTATGTTTAAAAAAAAGGATCTTACTCTTTAACAGAAAGGTCGACCACCATAGGAATCCTTTCCATAATGTTGTTAGACACTTGGGACAATGATCTGAGCCTGTCAGTGGCAAAAGCATTTGCTCATTGTAGCTTGTTTCACCGCTGCCGATTACAGCGATCTCGCTCAACGCTGTCAACAATGTCGAAGATTGTTTTTCCCATCAGTCTCATGGGAAAATAGGGTTAAAAAAACAAGGTTACCTTTACAAATTAATTTACAAGTGAGGTTAGAGTGCCTTGTTTTTCTTCATGTAGTATCTGCCTGTACTGGCAAATGTAGTTAAGTACAGTAACACATTTTATATCATATACGTTGGTCAGTAGACAAAAAGAAGAAAAACAACAGTACAAAGTGTAAAGTCTGGAAACAGTGACATTTTTTATGAATGCAGGACTTTTCGGTTTTTTTTTTTTTTTTTTAATGAAATGCTTCTCTCTTCTCTTCTCCTGTAGTGCCTGTAATGTTTCCAGATCAAGTCTCTCTCACAGCCTGAATGTAACAAGTCCTCATGACCACAAAAACATCAGGAACTACGAGAACACCACCCTCTTCTACGTCTCCTCCTTCCAGTATCTGGCTGTGGCCATCATTTTCTCCAAGGGAAAGCCCTTCAGACAGCCAAGCTACAAGAACTGTAAGAGTGATAAGTAGTAAAAAAAAAAGTAAAAGTAAAAGTTCTGTTGAAGCCATGAATGGATGTCAGAATGATGCGGATGGAAAGAGAGTATTGCCAGCACAGAACGAGTTTCAATTTTCCAGTCATATATTATATACATTCAACATTAGAACATTAAAGATCTATTTTTTATTAATAAAGATAGAATATTAGATAGTAAGTTGACAGAGAAGTGACTGTTGTACTTAAAGTAATGGGCACTCTTTTAAACACGTAGTAAACATGAAACAGATTAAGGTAGGATGTGATTTTGTGGAAAAGCAGAGTGTGTGTGTGGGGGGGGTGGGGTTGAGATCATGTACAACAAACAAAACATGCAAGAATTAAATTCCCCTTCCAGTACCATGGATATAGTGCCACAGGGCTGTGCATGCCAAACTACAATATCCAATGGAAAATAATCTCAAAATGAAATAGCACAATGTGGTGTCAACATAAAACACAGCGCTTTCAAGCCGGAGAGTTCACTTTTCGGTGAAAACAAAATACTTTCACCCAGGAAACGCTTGTTCATTCCTCAAGAGTGTTTTAATCCAAACCATGATCTTTTTCCTAGCCCTAATTTGTCGTTTGGTTCCTAAATTTAACTGTTATCGCTGCATGATGCTCACTTTTTCTGGCTAAACTCCACGGCCCCTGAAAGGACCATCATCTGGCAGGGCCTGTAGCCGGATCACAGTCACCTATTAGCAGCTAAACAACTGGTGTGTGAGCCGGCGTGCCCGGAGCTCTTTAGAAGCGAAATACAACCAGTAACTGCTGCTCGGGTTTAATCGTTCTATCACACTACAGACTGTTCATGTTGCAGCACTTTAGTGTGAAATACTTCTATTTTAGGTATATTATATAGATAGATAGATAGATAGATACTTTATTCATTCCAAAGGAAATTCTTTGTATGGTCTTTTGGTGAGGTAGCATTGATCAGTTTGGTAGGGACACATTTTGTCCCCACAGGGGATAAAAAAAAATTATTCAGCAGAGGCAGGGACATGTACACCAAAAAGGGGGACATCCCACGCAACCCTGCAAATCGGCAACAAGAAATACTTCAAATAAGTCACGTAAAACTACTTAAATGAGGACGGAACGTGGCGTCACGGACTAAGGTCCGTAAAACTCGGTTAATTTCAACAAGTTGACTTATGGTTTCACATGGGACACAAACTCCAGTCACCTGAGTAAAAGTCCTGTCTTTTGGTCTTCCATCAGCCGACCTGTCTTTTTAAATGGAATCTGGCGCTCTTATACTTTGCTACATCACTTCCTCGTTTGTCCTTGTAATAACGCAGTTTGCCCCCTGCACACTGCCTGCGTGGCGTGAGCGTGGCGTATCGGTTGCGTGGCGTTTTGTGTGTCTTTGCACACCAGAAACTTGTTGCTAGCCTTGTCTATACACATGTATGTTTGATCAAATCTATTGACAGGTGCAATATTTGAAAATCGATAATTTAAAAAAAAAATGTTTTTATTGCATTTATATCTACATTTAATCATATTTTGTTTAACCTAGAGACTTTCAAACATCAACATATCATTTATTAAATGTCCAAATCTTTTTGTATTCTATTTTTCTTGAAAACGCTTCCGTCTGTCCTATTTCTAGCATGCACGCGTTTTCGGCGCGGCTCAATAACAACATGTTTGTAATAACAACAGAGTGTAAATTGTAATTTCCCCATAGGGGATCAATAAAGAGTGTAAATTATAAAAAATATTATAAATTACTTTGTTCAACATTGGAGATTGAGAAGTGTATATTAGTGTCAGACGAGTCCTTTTATTCAAAGTTGATAGAAAAGGAAATGTCATTTTTAAGTGTTATTTTAAATTCCGTTTTCCAAATTATTATTCATTTTTCTAAATCCCATTTTTTTTTTTTTTTTTAAATATCACTTCAATATGAGTGTGACAAATAAAAGTACACAGTTACAATCTTTTCCCGTAGGTGTGTGACGTCCTTGCAAGTTGAAAATAACCTAATCGAATCTGGCTTCAGTGAATTCTTTTTATATTTTACCTTCATAAGGGCCGTTCATGCTGTCCTGCATCGGTCTGTATACGTTTCTCCTCCTCATCATGCTGTATCCTGTTCCTGCCATCGACAGCTTCCTGGAGGTAAACTTGGTTCTTCTCTTTTCTCCAAATGTTCTTGGTTCTTGGATGATCTAAGAGAATAAACAGCCTGGCTGTGGATTTGAATAGCAGAAACGTGAAAGTAGAAAAGAAATCTGAAAGATGTAGTAGGGCTGCACAATATATTGATTTTTATTGTCATCACAAGATAAACTGAAGCAATAAACACATTGCAAGACACGTTTTTTATGGTGCTTTTTATGTTCAATTCAATGTTCAGTTTGCGCAATAAAATAAAATCTATTAATAATAAAAGAATTTTATTCAACAAGTAATGTGATGTATTTTTAGCAGAATACTGAAGGCAGCAGCAAGGCAGAACGTGATACCGTGATGTTCGTTTTCGCATATCACATATTTTTCTCATATTGTGCAGCCCTGCTGGAAAGTTGCATGAAGTTGTGTGTGTGTGTGTGTGTGTGTGTGTGTGTTAGTGTGTGTGTGGTGCATTCAGTGCTCTCTTCCTGCTGCTCTGCCTCCACTCAGATCGTGTGTGTTCCCCCTAACTGGCGCGTTACACTGGCCATCATTGTCATAGTGAATGCGGCTGTGTCTTTCATGCTGGAGGTATGCTTTAGAGACATCACACCCTACAAGCTCCCTGTGACTGATCTCCTTTTTTTTTAATTAGAAAATGGTGATTTGCATGCATTGATTTTTTCCCATTGAATGAGAGGCTCAGTAGTGCATCACTGCCTAATGAATGAAATCAGTGAATCATGATTTTGAAACTTCCTTTTGAGTTATTTTCTCTGTGCATTTCTGTGGCTGTAACCCAATCTTCATAACCTGCTTATTCCCACCGAAATCTCCTGTAGATTTTGATCCTTGACATCATCTTGCGGAGGCTAGTTTTCAGATGCAATCAGAGGCTAAATCGCCCTACAGAGCCCCCCTCTGCTGACACACTTCAGGTTGGGAAGCTTTGCTGGTTTCACCTTTTTACAAAGAGTTATGCATACTGTATATACTCTTCACTCTCCAATTCTCTTGCTTCATATTTCCTCTGATGACCTGTTACATGTTGGGATTGCTGTATAAATAATCAGTAGGGACTAAATCTAATAGAACTGAATATTAAAATGTATATTATTCAGTAGGTTATCTTTTATTCTACTACATTTCATTGGGGTCTTTGTGCTGAGAAGAAACACCGATTCTGGTTTAACTCATGAATCCATCATCAATGTAACAAAAATGATTCACTCCAATTTGCTAAAAAATAGATTAATTACATGATAATTTATGTCAGATTGAAGGAACCCACGTTCCATTCAGCCCAAGAATACTTGTTCTGGGAGATGGGATGAATAAGCACATAATAAACTGGGTCCAAACTAGTTGAATGAAAGAAGACAGATTATTATAAGAGGATGGAGGAATGAAGTGGTGCCAACAATCCAGGAGTGGGCTTGTGAGATGGCTAGGGTGGAGGCGTTTGAATAAATACTTTGCCAGGTTGGATGTCTATACTAGAAAATGGGGTTAAGTACCTGAGCGGTCTGGAGGGCTCCTAAGAAGCTTTGTGCTGGGGGACAGACGCGTATGATGGGCTTATAGTGTTGTCATTTATACATATGTTTACTTGGTTTATGTTTTTTTGACTATTTTGTTGAATGATCAGGAATATTGTAGTTACTGTGTCTTCTTGTCTCGTCTTGTCTTGGGAGAGTGGTGATGACAAAAGGGGGGGTGAATTTGTTCATGTTGCGGGTTGTTTGTTTTGTATGTTGTTAAAAAATGAAGGAAAAAAAATATTTAATCACAAAAAATGATTAATGCAGGAAAGCGTTTGATATTAATGCAATATATAGATATATAGATTTTAATGCTATATGTATAGTGTAATTAACCAGATCGTCAACTCTTCAAATTTTGTCCAATATTTCCTGCAAATAAAAGAAGATTCTGTGCATCATCTTGCTATGTGACTACAATTTAAAGGTGCTCTAAGCAATGTCACATGTTTTTTAGGCTACAATAAACAGGAGTTGGTTGAGCCTTCACCGCAGCAGCGTTAGCACGTAGGCTACTTCCACAATGCACGTTCATAACTCAACCAACTCCTTCCTGTCGGTTATTGGCTGACACTCTGTGATGGTTTGGGTGGTTTCTTTGTTTTTTTTGGGGTCCTGTCTTCTCTCCTCTTGTTTGTGTCTTAGATTCCTCCCCGGTTTTCTGTGGTAGTCTGCTTTGTGTCCCCATGTGAGCTTTGGTATGTTCTGCTTCCTGTTTTATGTTAATAGTCTGGTTTCCCGTTCTGTCTCGTCTTGCCAAGTTTTACTTTTGTCTGTCTGGTTGTCTTTCCCCGTCCTAATGTGTTTCACCCGACGTATCACCTGTACCTCGTTACTACCTTTTGTATTTAACTTCTGTGTTCCCTTTGTCTCTTGTCAGATTGTTCTTGTGTCTTTGTTCCCTGTCGTGCCTCTTCCTGACTGAGTTTTCAACGTTTGTTCCTGTTCCCGTTACCCGTGTCTCCCCGTGAGTTTTCACTGCCTTTGTTTTTTGTCTCGCCTTTCTCCCTGGACCCTTTTGGATTTTTGGATTTAGCTGTTTAGTTTTTGCTCCCTGTGTTTTTCTTGTATATTTTATTTAATAAATACCTGCTCCCGCCTGGCTACCTCATCTCTGCTTTTGGGTCCTAATTCCGCTTACCCGTAACACTCGGTTATGTTTGGTGGTGCAGGTTGGCACTGGTTGTTTTTGTTGCCATTTGTAGACCCTGGGCTGTCTACAGAGGCCGCGTTTTTTACCGTGTGTTCAGTGGACAGGCAGATCGTAAGGAGATCTTTGCTGTAGCGTCACTGTGTCCACGTTCAGACACTTATTGGCTAACGTTCTATCAAAATATCTGTTAAAATACGAATATAAATGATCTATTGATGTTTTAAGTTAATTTAATGGTGTAAAACTATCGTGTGACTTCTTATCTTTCTAACAGTATATGGTGTTAACTTGTTACTTTAGCTTTTACTTTACAAGAGCCAGCTAAAGTACGCTATCGCCGGTAAATCAGCCGTGCGCTACCCTTGGCCATAACCAGACACAGCTACATACAGACAGTTGAAGAAAGTCCCATCAATGCTGTCAAAACTACAGGATCTTACTTCTGTCATTTCCAATAAAATACCATGCTTCAACAATTCTGAATTATGCAATAAGAGCTCCTTAATGTCCAGGTCAGTAAAAATAGAGGAGGAAAATCCATCCCCCAAGCCTTCTTACGTCTTTCCCTCATTTCATATACTAATTAGACATCTAAATGTCCATGTACATATAGGACGTTTCATACGTAGATTGTTAGATGGGTATACATCAATTCTTGGTTGCAGATGGTGCAGGCTGAAAGTGTCCGGATATGGCCAATAGCAGCTAGTGGTGTCCAAACGTGGACACAGTGACCCTATGTGATAAAAAATGTTGTAGTCTAAAGAAACTCGTGACTTTGCTTAGAGCTTTAAGATTAGTTGCTTTAATGTGATTACAAAAATTCCTGAAGAGGCTCACTCATGCATTCAGCAGAGATACTTTGAATACATCCATGCTGTCTCACTGCCTAGTTTCTAATGTACGTCACATGTTCCCAGGAGGCCAATGACCACTGGGGCTCGTCTTTCCTCTCCTGGTTGTTGTGTCGGAGAAGCAAGCCCCCGAGGGTGCGCTACATGCACCTGGCCCTGGAGCTGCAGGACGACGCCGACTGGCCCCCGAGACCCTCCACTGTAACCTACGCCAGCGATTCACAATCCCACACCTCTGCCCCACTCTGACCCCTCAGCAAGCAAACTGCTGCACAGACTAAACCTAAAACCTTAGCTTGAGTTGAGCTCAGAGATATGGCAGATGCTCAGAGATGTGTTTGGGACGTGGAGCTTGCTGGATGCAAGCGGCCAATCTGGGAGCCTCATAAAGGCGAGGCCTCCTACTGCAAGGACTGACTGACTGTGAGCTGCTCATACATAAAGTTCTCTTTCATTTTGGTTAACCTCATCCGAATAGACAGACTCTTTGCACTTGTCAGACTGCTGAAACCTGAGCCAGAGGCCTCTGTTAAAGGAATAGTTCAACATTTTGAGAAATATGATCTGGCTTTTGGCTCTCTTGCTGAGAGTTAGATGAGAAGATTGATACCACTCTCATGTCTATGCAGTACATATGAGCAGTCAGTTAGCTTAGCTCAGCACAAAGACTGGAAACAGGGATCCAGCTAGCCTGGCTCTGTTCCTAAGGTAAAAAATGTCTAAAGCTCACTAATTAACACATATTTATCTAATTTGGTTAATTCCATACTGAAAAATGGCACGTTTTGGTTTTAAGGATGGCTAAAGGTTCTGTAATGTATAAAGTGAGATTTATTCAGACACCGTGCCTTTAAAGGTCCAATGTGTAGGAATTTCTCCCATCTAGCGTTGAGATCGTATATTGCAATCAACTCTCTCGCACCACGCTGTTCAAATTACGTTTTACAGCTACGGTAGCCTTCACGCTTCAAAAAGACGGTCTTTTTTTCCATCTCCTTTTTTTCCCTGGGTAAAGAAGAAGGCTTCTGTTCCTGAAACTTGGATTTTAAATATGTGCATGAGACGGAGTTGCAATTGGGAGAGTCTGTAATTTTCCTGGTGGGCCGGTGGGGTTTCGAGGCCGCTCCGGCCAGTGTGATCGCCCACCCCGGCCGCTGCCCGCTCCAGCTGCCGCTGCCTGCTGGTCAAACTAACCTGCACGGCGGGCCGCAGCAGCCTCTTATTTTCGAACATTCATCTCTACACTGGTCTACAAAATTTCCCCAGAGATTTTTTTGTCCCACTCCGCTGCAGAATGTATTAAGATAACGTGTGGTCCTCCATGTTTCCTTCTTCAATGTTGCCGGGGCCGGGAAGCATTTAGCAGCATTAGCTACACCTGAGTGAGTTCATCAAGTTACATCAAAAACACGAGAGCGCTATGTCCTGTATGTCCCTTACCGGCTAACGTATTTTGAGATAATGCATGACTATGGAGAGTCTAGCCCAGTTCATGCAAGCGCAAATATAAAATTTCAAGCCAATGGCAATACTTGAAATTGATGGTGGTTATGGAAAATATTCATTAAAAAGGACAAGTTTGTGAAGGGCAATATAGATTTTGATAATGAACAACTACAAAAGTTACACACTGGACCTTTAAACGAGCCGTCAGGACCGTGCAGTTGTGATGTCTCAGCTATAGTATACTGTACATACATAGACAGTGCCGCTACATTGTCGTTACAGTCATTCCCCGGCTGCAATGACAGAGAGTGCAGATGCTAAGACTTGTAAACGCTGACCAATCAGAGCAGAGTGGGCTTTTTCAGGATGGGGGCTTAAAGAGACGGGCACTAAAACTGAGCGTCTCAGACCGAGGGTGAATACAGGAACATTCAGACAGACAGTATGCAGAAAATAATGTGTTTTTTAAACCTTAAAGTACTGTATGTAACAATGTTCTAGTAGAAACTAGAGATGTTCTGATACCAGTATCGGTATTTCCCGCGGGAAGTACTGGAGTTTATGCACCGATCCGATATCACTTAATAAAGAAAAAGAATGAAAATCTACGTTAAAGTAGTTTATCTATGTTCTTTTTTGGTAATAACTGACTGGTTAAAAAAAAAGAAAGTTCTGTGGAATTCATTGTTTGTGTAAGTTCATGTTTTACTAAAAGTTTATCCTGAGCCAGACTGACAACAGAGATAGAAATCATATCCCATCCATACAGGGATAGTAGTATACAGTTGTTAAAACATGATCAGTACTCGGTATCGGCCGATACGCAAGTTCAGGTATTAGAATCTGTATCGGCAAGCAAAAAAATGGTATCAGACCATCTCTAGTAGGAACCCAAAACCCAAATATGAACCTGAAGATGAGCATGATATGGGACCTTTAAGGCTCTGCTGGTTACTAGGCAGGCTAGCTATTTCCTCTGTTTCCAGTCTTTGTGCTAAGCTAAGCTAACCAGCTGCTGTCTGTAGATTTATATTTACTGTGCAAACATAAGAGTGGTATTAAATCTTCTCAGCAAGAACAATTTAGTACATTTTCCAAGATGTCAAACCTTTCCTTTAAGATTAACAGGATGTCTTACTAACTACATTGAACTTTAAGAAATGCAACCACAACACTGGACATTGAGAATGGTGTATAAGTGTCAGTTGAGTCTTTTCATTGTTTTTTCGTTATCTGACCCAATATTTGAAATATTTAAACCATGTGCCTCGGTCTGACAGATCAGATACATTGTATGGATTCAGCTGCTGTATGCTCAGTCAGGTCCATTTAAGGCCTAAAAGCACTGGATGGAACTTTTCTCTTCACTGTGAATAAAACATACAGTGTTTCACTAACATTATTAGCTGCTGCAAAAAATAAATCAATACAAATATTGTTAAAAACAACACATCTAAACATTGTGAAGCAGAATTAGCTCATATTGATTCAAGAGACACTTTTATGTATCAAAACAAATGTTATAAACCCAGCTGGTACCGTTGTAGTTCTGAGACCGAAAACATTCCACTGCTGCGTTTCTGTTTCAGAGTTGCTTCAGTTGAAATTCTTCCTGTGGAAGAGAAGCAGAACGTCCTGTGTCACATCAAATGCCATCTGTTCTTATTGATATTTGAATGCAAAGTTGTTAAACTAATAAAGTTGTGTGTGTGTGTGTGTGTGAGAGAGAGAGAGAGGGTATGTTAGTTAACTAAAGAATTAAAACCATTTCTGCGTCCTTTGATTACATTATAAAATCTTTGTTTTTTTTCCCCGAAAAATATGACTTTCTTTTTTGAATTAAGTGTTTACAAGGGGTTAAAATGACACCTCGCTAAGGTACTGCACTTGACTGATAGTGGTTTAATTAATTAAAGCAATTGAATAAATCAAGACAAATCCATACAACACTTGCTGCTGTGAACATGTTCTAACCGTTGATTTTAACATGTGATTTTTATATAATATTTGATGTAACTGTTGCTGTATACATATTTTTCTAGTTACGGCTAAAAAATGAAATAAAGGTAGAAAAAGGTATGAGAATTAGTCACCTGAACGTCTCCTTTATTATCATTAAAAAAAACAATTAAAAGGGAAATGTTTTTAAGATTTGTAATGCAGTATTTTTACTTATTTCAATAAAATGTTTGGGTGTCCACTAACACACTCCCCGTGTTTGCTCTGCAGAACTCCCATTAAATTTCCCAATAAATCTGTATATTAAGCCACTCTTGCGTGCTTCGTGGGGGGCTGACCTTGGTCACACTTTTTCAGCCAAGACTTACTGATCAATTATGGGCTTTCCCAGCCTCCTCGCTGCCTGGCATATGGGCGCTTAAAGGCGCGAGAGTGGAGGAGAAAGAGGGGTATCATTTCATGTGGAGATCAGGGCCTACACGCAATGAATGGGTGGATTTAGGGGGGACTGTGAATAAGGGAAGGGGGTCTACACTTGTACCAAAAAGAAAAGAATCTCCCACAGATCAGGGAAGAGCCTTTTTGGGAATATTCATGATGAGGATGAGGAGGCATCATGAATTCATGTGTTGCCTCCCTGACTTGCACGGATCATCTTTTCAGTAAACACTGATGAGTACAGAGCCGGGGATGTCTTCCTTTTCGATCCGTGTTTGCGATGTAGTTTGGTGGATAGTGTTGCCTCTCCACAAAGCAATATGGGTTTTTGTGTACTCTCTTGCTGTATTCCTTTTGTATCGGTGGAGCAACAGATGGAGAGTGGTGGAGAGACATAAAGAAGCTAAAACACACAGCCTTTCTTCCTCACAGCCAGCTACTAGCTCACAAAGATTTTCTCAAGCTTGCGCTCAGACGTGTGCTATTTCAAACATTTTGGACTTCATCTCCTTTCTCCTTTACCCATACGTTTTTTTGTCTGAGTCGTGTACTTTCAAGATTTGGGCCTATGCACACAGTCTTTGTTTACTGTTTCTTTACTCGCACAGAGTAATCAGACCCGCTTAGAATACAGTGGAGAGTAACGGCCACGGATGCCAATTTTTGGACACCAAAAATGGTCATTTCAGGTACTTTCTCAATGTGTCTCTTGATGCACACATGCTTTCACTTATTCTTCACAATGTCTGCAAGCAGACGTCAATCCGCTGCAGCTTCTCTGAAGGTTGCTGGACACTCATAAGGTCTTCGTCTTGATTTATTGTCGGGACACAAGGCCAACCTGATGCTCACTTACGGTTGGCCTCATTTTACAGATGACACAAAGGCACCCACGTCTGGTAAAAGGTCTGTGACCCACCAGACGGTCACAAAGCCCTTCTCCTCCCTCCTGTCCCCTAAGTATGGCTCCTTCCCCAGGTCTTCATGGCATCCCTGTCCCCCTTCCTTTATCAGTCCTTCCAGGCCTGAATGGGCTCTGTGGTTGGTCAATAAATTCAGTGATTCAGGGGGTGGACAGTTGCAGCCGTGTCAACGTTTGTTCACAGGCTTGTTGGAGGGACGGGCCCCGCCCCGTGGCTCTTTGTCTCCCATGGTCCCTCAACAGGTTAGAAGTCAATGGAGGGCCTTGTGCGGAGGTGGCAGGGGCAAGGATGGGGCCGCCTCTCACATGGCGTTCACACAGGGGGAGGACCGGCCCGGATCACTGTGACACTTGTTAGTGTGGGGCCACACAACATTGCCGGGGTTGCCTCTCTTGCTCTCCCTCGAGGGTCTGTGCGATATTCAGCACTTTAATCAGACTAATGGTTGAGGCTGCAGGGTTGCATCGGGGTAAGATGATCTGCACTCAGAGGCCTGGAGTGACCACACTGAAAAGAAGTGCACAAGTGTATCTTACAATCTCAGTTTACAGTTCAGACTCACAATAAAAATGAGGTCAGACCTTTATTTGGTCCACAATCTGTCGTTTAAATGTATACCAGAATAGCATTAATGCTCTTTTGTGGCCCCTGAAGGTGCCACACTGTTGCTGAGTTATAGCTGGTTTCTCAGGCTCAGCTGGGCCAAAGCATGGGAACAGCGACGGGGAGAAAAGAGACACAGAGAGCCATAGATAGAGCAATACCCAAACAGAGGAGGGCTTTAGGAGACAGAAAGCAGCGGACAGAAAAAGACACACAGAGGCTGAAGAGGGACTTAGAGCCATGACTGAAGCCTAACTGTCATGAGAAGATGAGAGTTGCCATGGCCACCCAGGAGCCACCCAGCAAGCATGTGAGCAGGGGAGGCTCGGGGGCCAGGGGGCCTGGGCCCGAGCTGGTGGATCACATGCACTAACCAGGGATTATGTGCATAAGTGATGAGCACTAAGCCAGCAGGTGAAGAAGGGAGGCCCTGGGACAAGGAGTGCGCCATCCCTCAGGACAGCTCCCTCTGTAAAGACCAGGGACTTTTTTTCCCAAGTGAGGCTGATCTCCCGTGTGAAGGAGACTCAGCCAGAGGTCCTCAAGTGCTGAAAGGGCATCCCCCAGGCTGCTTTCACCACGTAAGTGGCCAAAATGCTGGTCTTGTGAGTCATCTTCAGTGGCAAGAATAGGCCATCTTCACATTCATAAATCCAAATGCAAACACACTCATGGATATGGACTAATCTTGGATAAGGATAAGCACCACATGGAAGTGCATCAGCAGGGCTCTTGTTGAAGCTTTTTGGCATGACGCTGATATTAAACAACCAATTCTACCATCTTTTGTCCATCATTAAGAAAAGAAAAGAGCCAGTTTAAGCACTTGCTGAGGTAACTCAGGGTTCAACAACAAGGGTTGCCATTGGCCCGGGGCAAGTAAATATAAAAAAAGTTGCAATCATTTTTTTTCCGATCCTTGTCGTATCGTAAATTACGTTATCGTTCTCTGTCCCTCTACAATATTTTGTGAAGTTTGCCCTGAGTTTGAGCCCAAGGCAAAGTGGATCATTTTTCAAAGGGACGTCTATCTTCAGTAAAGAAATACTGGTGTGCTGTGATAAAAGCAAAGCAGCATCTCTTGCATGCCAGCTAAAAGGGAAAACCCCTCCGCCTTCTTTTACGGAAACTCAACGCTGAGGCAAGTCAGGTCAAATATAACAGTGTACTTGAGTCTTAGTCATTATTTGATAACCTCTAATAATATACAACTTGTATAAGGGCCAGTAAAAATAGACTTTGGGCAAGTGAAAAAACAACCTTAATGTTGAACGTAACTTTACTTTACAGTACAGTATATCTGGACAAGAGGTTCATTTTGTTGCCAGGACCAACAGGTTTGTAGGTTGTTTTGCTGCAGGGCATCAATGCTCATAATATCCATGGCCTTACAGGAATGTCTTTGAACCTTAATGGCACAAAGAAATCACATTCCCATGGTCCACCGAGAAAAATACACAGTTAACCAACCTCCCCCCCAACACGATAGCATCCCGAACATATTAACATGTAAATACACTTAGATACTTTGACAATGCACTGAAATGCATATAATCTACATGCTAACTAGTCCTTTAAAGACTTCCCACTGCTGAATGTAGTTTGGGGACACTTTCATGTCTGGGTTTTAAAAATTAAATGTGAGGCCTCTCTTAGAATCTCCAAAAGCGTTTTTCAATTTGATGAGGGATAAGGCGATGACTGGGTTCCCTTTTCAAAGGGGGAGACCCAGAGTTCAATAAGACTTCAGTCTCATTGCCTTTGCCTCTAAGTTGAAGATCTAAATGCTGGCTTTTTTTTAAAGAAAGAACCCACCACGTTAGGTGACAGATGGCAGGTTGTTATGCTGAAATACCAGTTGCTATGGTGCCCTATTCCTCCGCAGCTTCCCTTGCCATAGCTAAGCATCCTCTCTGCTGGTGTACTGACTTGGAATAAGCTGACTTGAAACTACTCAGGTTGTTGTTGACAAACATGAGCCTAGATGAGTCTCCTAATCTTCCGCTCCTTTATCCGCTCTTTATTGCCGTATAAACAGGGCTGAATACGCTAAAAAAACTAAACCTCTGTTTTCAGCCTTCTCTTATCTCACGCAGGGTTTAATCTAACGCCCTTTACCCTTTTTACATCTCTGCCTCCGCTAAACTCGACCATATTTTTGATTCAGCACGTCACCATGACAACCAGTTATTTCCCATCCTTTAGCCCCCTTCCAGCTTCTCTTCTCCATTCAAACCACTACCCCCCCCCATCCCCTTCCCCTTCTTTTTTTTGTCCAAATAAAACAAAGCGCAGAGTGAATGTGCTCTGAGGTAGGTAAATGTATTCAGTGACATCAGCCAGGACGAGTCTATTCTGCCGGATTCCTGTACCACTTGTTTCCAGCCTTGTCTGGGGGCCGGACACTCTGTTGGGCCCATTGTCCCCCGTGTATTCCACACAGGCCACAATTAATGGAGGCCTTGTCTAAGGCTCCTGGAGCAGAAACTGCTGTTGGGGAGGGGGACAAAAGGCGGGCATGCTGAGCCGGGGGCTGGGAGTTGCTATGGGAGGGAGGGCCCCCTCCTTCCCTCTGTAAGGGGGGATTCAAAGGGAGATGGAGAGCGAGCGGAGCGCTGGGTGAGATGTTTAAGTGATCCCCTCTGTCTGTGCCCTCCCCTCGTGGCCTGAGATGTTTTCATGCCAGCAGTTGAAAGACCAAGCTTGGCAGTATTTGATGATGAGGATGGCCATTTCACTGCCCGCATGGCGGTGCATGGGGGCTGGGTGGAGAACGCAGGGGGCACAACGTTCAGACCAGGTGAAGCTGGAGAAGAGTGTGGCAACTGTGTGGAGACTCTACCACTGCTTAGAGCTTTCTTTAGCAAATTTGATTCCCCTTTTCTTGTAATGTTTTGTCAATTATACAATGCAATCTGTCAATGATATCGCCACGACGTAGCCGACGTAGCCGACGTAGCCGACGTAACTCCCAGGCAGTGTTGTTATGTAGCAAAGTACAAATACTTTGTCATTTGTACTTTATGTTATTTAGCCTATGTTTCTGGAAACTTTCACTTGCCTAAATGAGATGAATACTTTTACTCTGATTCCCCCTGAGCATCTACAAAATAAAATACGAAGACAATGACCATGACAGTGATGAACTCGGTGAACAGTGATGAAGATCGCATTACACACCTGTTGCCGTATTTGCAAGAAATGTTTTTGTATGTTGGAGTGCACGATTTTCCATTACAAAAAAAGAAAAGAACGCTCTGTCCAAATATGCGGTATTTGGTCCTTTCACTTGTAGAAATTGTGCCTGGAAAGTCCTGGAAAAGACTTTTTAAACTGATTTTTAAGAAGGTGTGGAAACCCTGAATATTATGCTTTATAATAAGGAAGTTCATAATCAAAGTTTCTGTTTTTTACTTTAAGTTCTTTTAATTACGATCGTTTAATACCAGAAAATTACTTTTGATACTTAAGTACAGCAATAATCAGATACTTTACTCAAATAATATTCTCAAAGGGGATTCCCATTATTGTTTAATATATTTGTTTGTTTGTTCATGTATGCACCTTTCACCAAGGCAAATTCCACATAAGTGTACTTCTAAAACCTTTTCTGATTCTGAACATCTACCAAAGTCCTTTTCTAGTAAGATTTTTCAACTTTTACTCACGTATAAGTACTTTATACAAGACCGGTCCCACGCTCATTTGATCCACAATGAAATGATTTAATAAGGTTTCTTTTATTTTTATTTAACCTTTATTTATTCAGGCGAGGTTTGCTGAGAGGCAGCCTCTCTTTTGCAGGAACGCCCTGATTACATTCACACAGTTACACACATTCAGACCTGGAACCTGCCATTACATCCACAGTCTGACCTGACCACTGAGCAGTTGGAGGTTAAGGGCCTTGCTCAGGGGCCCCACAGTGGTGGTAATGAGGGACCATTTAGGCCACCACTGCCCCAAATAAGGTGAAAGCTGTTGTTTTTATCTGCAGATGATCCTGGTGCCTCATAGTGATAAAATACACACCAGAGTTATTAGAAGACATAAATAAAGTAAGGACCTGGCTATGTGAGAATACACATGACTAAATCTGTCTTGTTTGGGTGGAAGTTTAAGCTAAATAAGGGCTGACCTTCCTGCCCCTGATTCAATCAGCTTGTGGCTATCAGTCACATGCTGGACCTCGACAGCTTTCCAACCCTTCCTTGGCTCTCTGGAGTTTCCCTTCAGGTCTGATACAGATCACAGCTGTGCTATAAACCTCATGTCCGCATCGTTGTCCTCGGCACAATAAAGGCTTGTTTGTGGCGACCCAGCCGACCCACTGAAAACAGGACTGATAGGATGAGATTTATTGTTGCGTGGCCTCTTCTCCGGAAACCCTCTCATCTGCCGGGAGCATCGTGTTGAAACATCCAGTTAGAAGATTAACTCAGCACTTTATGGGATCCCAGGAGCACAGCTGGCCATATACAGACAGCATCACTTCCTCACCCACTCTATTGCTAAGAAAACCTTTACTTGGCAAAATTCTATCTTTTTTTAACGCTTTCTTTGTGTTCTGATCATGAGAGCAACACCCCCCGAGTTCTGAGTTTTTTTAGTAAAGGAAATATGTGGTGGAATGTAACTAAGTACATTTACTCAAGTACTGTACTTAAGTATATATGTTAAGCTCGTGGTACTTTACTTGACTTTTCTTTTCCTGCCTTTCTACTTCTACTCCGCTATGTTTCAGAAAGAAATATTGTACTTTTTACTCCACTACATTCATCTGACAGCTTCACTTACTAGTTATGGTTTTATTTGTATTCTGTTTGTATTGTATGACTCTGTGAGGTATGTCCTTTTTGTCTTATTTATTCTTCTGTACAGCAACTTTGGTTGTTTTAAAGTGCTCTATAAATAACGTTTGATTGATTTATTGAAATTAAAATGTTTGCGCTCAAAACACATGTAGCTTATAAAATACAATGTTTTATTAGAAATGAAACTAGACAACAATATAAAGGCCTATGAGTCCAGCAGAAATGATTAACCCATTAAACACACAACTTTTTGGACCTTTACACTTTCTATAATGTGAGGATTTTTCTGCATTGAGTACTTTTACTTCTAATACTTTTTCCTGATGATACTTTTAACTTGCATACTTTTTTTCAATGCGGGACTTTTACTTATACAGTGGGACATTAGGATCTAATACTTTCACCAGTGGGAATATTTACACTGATGGTCACTTGTGTTTAACGTTGACTAATCTTATAACGTGTTTACTTATCGAACCTATTTCAGCTTGACTTGATTTCTCTTGATCTTGGGTCAAGAAGCCAGTGGTGCTTGACGTTGTCTTCCTCACACAGAGGGTCACTTTGAGGGTCATTTCACCTCTGAGGATTTAGGAGCTTTACAGAGAGCGTTCGGGGTCTATCAGGGAGGATAGAGGCATCCCATGATGAAACATGGGCTAGACAGAGATGTCTGTCCGTTCATATATCAGTGGAACTATTCAACAAGCAGCACATGCAATGGTCACACTACTACAGTCAATAAATATTTCATAGGTCGTTTTATACTTTCCACAGAAAAGCTTCAAATCAGAATAAAAAGCTTTAAAATCAGCAAGAAAGGAGATAAAAAAAGGAAAAGACATGTACCATTACCTGATATCTAAAATCCAATCGAATCGACAGAAACTACATCCTCAGTATTTGTTTAAAAAAAGTCTCCGATCTTGCAAATGAACAGAAAGCATCCTCATTTTAAGTTCTTGTTCCTTCTATCACAACCAAGCCATTATCCAAACATTATCATATACCATAGAATGCTTTTTATCAGCATATAAAAGGGGTTCCGTTGTGATTTAGTCTGGAAAAAGAGGCATCTGTGGATATCAATGAAATATTTTTGCTCATTGTTATGTACAAAAACAATATGCGTGAAAGATTTAGTTCACTTTACCCTTTCCATGCAATACAATAAAAAGCAGCTGATACTGTAAATGTCTGTTTGATGGATCTGCTGTTTTGTATACAGTAACTATAAGAAAAGAACTATTAAAGCATAACTCCTGAGTTAAAATAGTTCCATGCCTCAAGACAACAATCAAAAAACAATAATAAGAAGTTCTATATTAGACACACACACATTGCTATTCAGGCCCTTACGATGAACTTTATGCATTGTAGATTTATCTTTGTGTCAAAATATGTCTATAGGTTTTATTAAAGCTGTTAAATTATTATTTTTTTTTTTTAAATGCATTGCTTCAGCTGCTGTTATAAAACGTCAATGAATCAGTTGTCAAACCAAAAAACAACCTTACTAGCAAACAACAATTCAGGTTCTAATTTCTCACAAAACAACAACAGTCACCTAAAATACTTTGGAGATAAACACTTCTCGTATATTAAAATATCAGTTGAATCACTGTGGGTCTTCAGATGGTCTGAAGTCTTCAGCTCTGTTTCCTGCCCCCAACCTGTGCCGACAGACAGGACGTGTCAGAGTTCATGGCAGCAACAGGACAGCTCAGTGTGTCCCAGATTTTCTTCTTCACTGGACATCAGTGTGTGTCTTCACCTCAAAGTCTGAAGCACTCAATAACCCCCGAAAAAGTGTGTGTGTGTGTGGGTGTGTGTGTGTGTGTGGGGGGTGAGAGAGAGAGAGAGAGAGAGAGAGAGAGAGAGTGTGAGTATGTGTGAGTGTAGAAATGTGTGTGAGTTTGTGTGTATGTGTGTGTGTGTGTGTATGAGTGTGTGTGTGTGTGTGTGCATGCTTGAGTGTGGGTGTGAGTGTGTGTGTATGTGTGTATGTATGTGTGTGTGTGTGTGTGTGTGTGTGTGTGTGTGTGTGTGTGTGTGTGTGTGTGTGTGTGTGTGTGTGTGTGTGTGTGTGTGTGTGTGTGTGTGTGTGTATGTGTGTGTTATGAAAACCTGCTGTATGCCAACTATATGCTTTTGTAAATGTATTTAACTCCATCTTTAATATTTATATCCCTGTGAATTATTCCCTTCAAGTGGACTTAGCCTAAATAAATGTGTGGAAAAGAGAGGCACTCAGATATAAAGAACCTGTTGGGGACACACTGGTAAGTAAAGTAATATATCTAGAAATCGTTTAACATATTTCATCCAACACATGAACAAAATGAATCAAGATGAAGAAGAGGCAGATTGTTAATTCACATCCATCAACATAATTTGGGCTTTTTTGGACAACCTTATCTCAACTTTTGGGATCAAAAGTCCTTGAGTCAACTGCTGCCAACAGAGTAAAAGTGAAATGAAATACATGTGGAACATAACCTGCTGCTGTAATTTTCCAGTTTAGGATTTAAAAGCCCATCTATCTATCTATCTATCTATCTATCTATCTATCTATCTATCTATCTATCTATCTATCTATCTATCTATCTATCTATCTATCTATCTAATATACCTAAAATAGAGCAACCAAGTCTTCTATCTATCTATCTATCTATCTATCTATCTATCTATCTATCTACGTGGGCCATTTTGGATGAAAACCCGATGACTTTCAATTATAAACCATGTGTTTTTCTGATAAGAAAAAAAACATTGTTTTTATGTAATTTATTTGTCAGTTTATTGCATAGAGGTACAATGCCCAATGAGCACAACATGAATCAACTGTTTACTTTTTGTGTTAATAAGTACATAATAATTATCTTAATGAAATCATGACCAATGCCCATCTGGGATACAACAGCCAACAACTTTATAAAGTAGGGTTGTTAATTACATAGCCTAGCCTACTCTGTGATTAATTAATCTTAATTAATGAACCGTGTAGCACCTTACTACAATATCTCCAACAGCAACACTTTTTAATGAAGCAGGTTATCTCCTCTGAGAGTTACTAGAGAAACAGCTTCCTGACAGGTAGCCAATAGGAACGTCTTCTCGCACGAGCCCGTCGCCTCCCTGGCACCGTGTCCCGCGTGCCCATTGGACGTACTGATGAAACCCGGGGAACTCATACACGAGCCACTCGCGTGCAGTCTCCGGTTCTATAAATAGACCCCGAGGCTCTGGAAACAGGAGCGGACTGTGTGTCAGCTTGGCGAGGAGACAGGAGTTACTTGTGACATTTGTCATCAGTAAAGTGCTGTGTGGTGTGCCAGGAGAAGGCGGGACTCGCTGCACTGCACGGGACACACTCCCGCGGGCTGCTCATCATTCGGTTATTGTTTATATTTGTTTGGACAGTTTTAAATTGTAAACCTGAAGATGCCGGCTGGTACTTTGGAGAGGACATCTCCATCCGCCGTGGCTGCCACACCGACACGAGCGGACTCCACACCCGAAAAACCCAGGAGTCTGACAGAGAACAGAAAGGTATCAAAACTGTTTGTTTGGGAAATACTCGTCTGTTTGACATCTGGTTTTAGTAACTTCCTATTTGCGCATCGGAGTGTGAATGTGTGTGCATGTTTATCTGATGAGCAGGTGGCACCTTGTACGGCAGCCTCGGCCACAGTGTATGAATGTGTGTGAATGGTGAATGTATCCTGTATGATGTAAAAGCGCTTTGAGTAGTCGTTAAGACTAGAAAAGCGTTATATAAATACAGCACATTTACATTTACAGTAGGCTAATGTGAGCCTATATTGAGAATGTATTAGATGTAGGCTAGGCCTTTTAAAAGCATTTTACATTTTTAGAAAGACGAGTGTCTTGGGGTTATTCTTAATGGCCATCTGTAATTTTATTTTGAAAGTTCTTCATCTGAACTGTATTTTCTTTGTATGTCAAGTCCTCCAAACCAATCATGGAAAAGCGGAGACGTGCGCGCATCAATGAGAGTCTGGGCCAGCTGAAGACCCTCATTCTGGACGCACTCAAGAAAGATGTAAGCAGCTGAACACTAAATCTTGACTTTATTCCAAGACAGATTGAAGTTAGGAACCCAAATGAGCAAATTCAGCACTAAATCTTCCCTTGTGTCCCTGTAGAGCTCCAGACACTCCAAACTGGAGAAGGCAGACATCCTTGAGATGACCGTGAAGCACCTCAGGAACCTGCAGCGACTTCGGATGACTGGTATGTAACCACAAATGCTGGCCATGGCCATGTTGATGTGCTTCTGGATGTCTAACTTTAGGTGGTAAACATGTTCCCACAGTCTCCAAGATTTATTGCCCACCCACAGCTGGTGTGCTTGCCCCTAGGACTTGATTTCACAAGGCCTTAACTGAATGAATAAAATCTGTTTTGTTCATTATTTGAGTTAGCCAATTTGTCAATTATTTCTTTTTATTTGTTTTATTAATTTCCTAATATTGACTTTACGGTATAGCCCAGCACTCTCTATCTATCTATCTATCTATCTATCTATCTATCTATCTATCTGTCTGTCTGTCTGTCTGTCTGTCTATTTATGATGGAATTACATTTTACTGGAATTATAACTTGTACGATATCCTGTACACTGATATTAATCCATGTGATTGTGTTTTCCTCTCCAGCTGCTGTGAACACGGACCCCTCCGTCCTGGGTAAATACAGAGCCGGGTTCAGCGAGTGTGTAGGGGAGGTCACTCGTTTCTTGTCCACATGCGAAGGGGTGAACACAGAGGTGAGGACTCGTCTCCTTGGCCACCTGGCAGCCTGCGTGAGCCAAATCAACGCTGTGAACTTCTACACACCTCACCCAGGTGCGCTGAGACTCGGGCAGACCGGTACACAGATTCCAGCCGCCTCCGCTCCACAGATGCCTTGCAAAAGTGGCTCAGCGATGCACGCCTCCTCAGAAGCTCTGAAGCTGTACGGTGGCTTCCAGGTTGTGCCAACACCGGATGGACAGTTTGCTTTTCTTGTTCCCAGTGCAGCTGTCATGCCTCTGGGTGCACAAAACAGCCATCACGTGTCACCTGTTGCACCTCGGGTCACCTCAGACTCTGTGTGGAGACCGTGGTAGGAAATCACCTCAACTAAACATTAAAAACATATTTTTGTACATTTTGTAAATGTTTTCAAAACCTACTTGAGAGGGATGTTTACACACATTTGTGTTTTTTTATATGGACATAAAGAGATATTCCTGACCTCATTGCTTGCTGTGATCTCTGTTTTTGATACAACACATTTGCCTCAGGAGGTCAAGAAAATCCTTAACAAAGCTCTTGAAAAGCACTGTATTTCTTTGAGATTAATAAAATGTTTCTATGTTTACTACAACATTTGCTGCAATGCCGTCCTTGTCATGTCTCCTCCCTCAAAACCCCCATCAGGTTGTCATGGTGATGTCCATTCATTTAGGCTGTGCTGCCTTTAAAGAAATGCTGTAAAGGTTACATTTTGACTTAATCTCAGACCTGTGGAAAGTCTTTTCCATTAACAGCAGCCGTTTAAATATAGAACCTCATCCTCTGTGCCATGGACACACATGCTCATACCTCTCAAATGAGCTAAGGAACCTAAGAGGGTGTGTTGAGCCCATGAGGCGTGCTGTTAGCGCAGCGTAGAGGGTGAGGCAGGCTCCTGCCAGATGGGAAATCATACTGAAATAGATAGGATGTGATCGTGATGCTCGAGTCAGGGCAAAATGAAGACAAAATAAATAAGATACTGGTATTACTTTTTGAGGTGGCGTCCTGCATTATCTACCTCCAGAAGACCATTAACTGATATTCTGAAATTCATTCAATTTTATTTATAGTGTCAAATCATAACAGACGTTATCTCTTTACAGATAAAGTAGGTCTGTGTATTTACAGAGACCCAAAAATCCCTCCCCAAGATGAAGCACATTTTCAGCGCTTATTTCAAAGGCCCATTTTTGTGTGATAAAAAAACTGAAAACAGGTCAAATTTGACCCGAGGACAACGTGAGGGTTAAGAAGGCAGAAACATTGGACCCACCCTGACTCTTAGAATGCATATCTAATAAGGCGGTTGGGAAACAGTAGACACACTGATACTGATATACAGAAATATGATTCATAATCATAATAGCAGTTGGTATGATGAAGAGTGGATGATAATAATAATAAAGATAATGGGGCTATAACTAGAAATAACAATAGTGCAGGGCGTCGAGTAGGCAGCAGCTGCAAACATGATTCAGGTGGCACCCCAATCCAAGGAAATCTGCTGTCTGTAAATCCGATATAATTTGATCATATACAATAAGTATAATAAGTGTGTTTTTGCACAATAGCTTATCAGCAGCAGCCCTGCCGAGCCAGTCCACTCATTGTCCATTTAGTGGACAGTTGAAGAGCTGACAGTCCCAGCGTGTGTCCTGAGCGTGGTGCTCACACAGCAGGCCACAAGCAGAGCGTGACCAGAGGTCACAGGTGCCCCTCATTCACACTGCAAAGACAAGGCAGCTCCAACCGCATGTTGCCCCAAATCTGGCAACTCATCTACAGATCTGGCAGCCCATCACCAGAAGACATGGTCACCCTTTGACAGCATCAAACAGTAGCACCTACAGAGGCAAACGCACTCACACAATCCATGACTTTAGCTTGTTGCTGGTTTAACATTCATGGAATTTAAGGGATTATAACCCATCGTACCTTAGTCAATCTTTTTTATCAAAGTACTGAGAAACAGCTGGACAATATTCTGCACCCATGAGTGAATAATGTTTGTATGTGGGAACCTATTAAGGAGCAAATACTAAAGATTGTTTTTAATTCTGCATTTCAACACAGGAATCCATGGGAATGTGAGTCAAATCAACTCTTGGTCACTCTAAAAGTTGTTAAAACTCCTCTCTTTGTGCAAATGATACAGTCAATTAAGTTTACATCTCTGTTTGGCACAGCCGAGAGAAGATTGGCAGTAAGGAGGACTAAAAGACAAAAATAAGAGCTCCCCCTCCTATCAGAGTATCTTTTGAGAAGACCCCGAACACAAAAACAAAGACGGGCCCCTCAGTGGCTCAATGGCTCCTCTCTTTGTGACCCTCTCCATCTTCATAAAGGGTCTTCCCCTTGTTTATCCAGGAAGAGCTTTAATGGCTGGGAGGGGGTAGAGGACCATGCTGTCACTTTCACCGTCCTAAGAAGGCTTATTGTTTCCCACTCCCAAAGGTCCTGCTCTTAAAGGCTTTTTGAGAACTCCTCAGGCCAGGCTGTCCAGATAAGAGGAGCAGTAAAGTGCTGACAGGTTGCTCCCACACCTATAGGTGATGGAGAACCTGGAGTGGTTTTGATGGAGGAGCGTCAATAGATTCCACTCTTGTGGAAATGTGCAGTGTTTACCAGTGTTGGTCCCCTCTTTCCATCTGTTGTCTAATAGTTTGTTATTCCTCCCCCTGTCCTTCCCGTATCAAAACCCCAGTTTGATGCAGTTTTTTCTCAACCATAAAGCAGAGCATAGTAAACATGAAGCAGGGTAGGGCCTGCCCCTCCGCTGTGCTCCATGATTCATGGCCTCCCCTCACAAACACAGTGACAGGTTCCCCGCTTGTAGAGAACGTCACCCCCCCCCGACACTCACCGGAAACCTTCACCGCCTCCGCCTCTGTGAGTGAATTGGCGTAGTATTATTCTTAGGGTTGTTATGGTGCTTGATGGGGGTTGAAGTAGTCAGCGGTGGTTCACATCAAGGCTAATGAATGGATTATGCACTCGATATCTATGGTGAAAGAACAACACTCTTTGTCTCTTCAGTCTGATTCATCCTTTTTTGATTTAGCTGGTTGTTTTTGAAAAACTCAACAACATGGGTGGGGGGGGGAATTTAGTGTCAGCTTGACACATTAACACTAGAAGTGGAAAATTTATTACTTTGAACCCACACAAAGTGATGATTGTGCGACTATTAAAACCGAGTAACTTTGGTTCTACATCAAAAGTCAGCACATCTTCAGAGGAGACGTTGAACATTGGAGACGGGGGAGTGGAGGTCTTGTTTTAACTTTCACTTTTTTGGCTTGGCTATCTGACAAACCATGTGTGAGGCATGACTGAGCCAACATAACAGGGTTTAAAAGAATTAGAGCATGCTGAAAGGATAATTCTAGTTTATTACAACTTGGGTCTCACTTTTATGGGTGTGACATAAATGTGTTATACCCACGTGCTTCAAGAACTCCACAATCCTTCCTGTGCCCAAGAAAACAAGACCAGCCTGTCAAGGATAACATCTGCTCCTCACTACCCAGCACAGTGGACCCATTACAGTCTGCCCACCGTTCCAACCGATTAACGGAAGACACCATAGCACACATCCCCCAAACCACGCTATCTCACCCAGAAGAGAAAGGAAGCTATATATGTGAGATTGTTGTTCGCTTATTTCACACCATAGTTCCTTCCAAGCTCGTCACAAAGCTCAAGGACCTGGGATTAACCCTTTACTGGGCATGTGGATCCTTGACTTCCTGACAGGCAGACCCCTGGTGGTGAGGGTGGGTGGACACGGCGCCTCCAACCTCATCCTTAACACTGGAGCAACCCAGGGCTGTGTTCTGAGTCCCCTGCTGTACTCCCTGTACACACACACACACACACACACACACACACACACACACACACACACACACACAGCCAGACTTCAACACCATCATCAAGCCTGCTGACAACACAGTTAAAAGATAACAATGAAAAGGCCTACCTGAAAGAAGACCTGCTGGTGTTAGGTGGGCCTTGGACCAAAAAAGGTGCCAGTATCGTAATTTAGCAGTTGCTTGACATGATCATCAATCACATGTCTTGGATATATTTATATTTACACGTATACCTTGTAGGGATGACCCTGGGTCTATTCATTCTAAGGAGTCTGATTCCACTGCCAATCTCACAGTCGAATCGTTGCAGTGTCTGAAAATGTGGTCATGAATCAAAGGATCATTCTATTTGGGTTGGGGTGCCTAATGTCTGATTTTACATAATATTGCTTGGTTTTTCTCAATAAATCATAAAATACAGTATATCCTGTTTTGGTATACATATCAGTCTATGTTATGTAGTGCCGGCTCAGTACCTGTAGAAAAGGCCCCAATGTTATGTTAGTGTTACTATTATTTAGTACAGTTGACAACATTGTGCTTTATGTTTCACGTTTACTCCCGTTTTATTCAGTGCTTGTAACAGGGTAGCCAAAGTGCATGCTGGTATGTATATTATAGTTGACGTCACACAGTTAACAAGCAGTATGAAAGAGTTAGTCAGTTGGATAGCAGTTGTGAGCGGCACTTTACTTAAGAGTGTGCGTAAATGAGAAGAAAATCACACTCAGAATTAACCTCACAATTGAAGAAAGAGAAAATAAATAACCAGAAAAAAACTATCTCTCAGCTCTTCATTTCGTACTCTGGAATAAGTGGCCTAAAGTGGTGTTCTGGCCAACACAGCTGAGTGAACCTGGTGACAAACCCAGAACTAGCACCTAGACTGAGCGTCTACCTATTATTTTTACTTCAGTACCAGTGAGTATTGGCCCATTTCAGGCGCTGGTGAGGACAACAACCTACTTGTGAATGTCTGAAAGACTAAACAAGAAGAAGGAAAGGATACACCCCCTTAATATCAACGGGTCCTCAGTGGATAGGCTGTCCAGACCTTGGAGTCTGACCTAACCTGGGCGCTGCCTACTGGCTCAGTGGTGAGAGAAATTCCGGGTATTCCCTCAAATACTGAGGAATTTCTACTCCTCGCATCATCACTGTCTGGCACGGAAACAGCACTGAACAGGACCGCAAGGCCCTGCAGAGAAAGGTTAGTTCAATAGGTGGTGCCCTACCCTGCCTAAAGGATATTTACACCAGGCGTTGCAAGAAAAAGGCTAGGGGAGTCCATAAAGATCCAAAGCACCTGAGTATCAGCCTTTTCTCCCTGTTGAGGTCAGGTAGGAAAATCAAAGTTCCTCAACCATAGCTCAATTTATGTTAATTTGTAGGCTATAACTATGTCAATATTATGAAATGTGTTCATGCAATTGGATGTATTTTGCTATATGTGTTAAACATTGTTACATTAAATTCTTTTCACTTGTGTAACATAAGTGCTCACTAGTGTAAAGGGAGAAGAAGGATGTGAGACGTCTCCTTAGAATTGTGGGTAGTTGTTCTCTCCATGTTTTCTCTTCTATTGCCACACAATCAACACATGCTCATTCATCAATGTAGGTGTGCGTGGTTCTGAAATTATATAAAAATCGAGTAAATACATGCTGTATATAACTAGACTACAAATAACCCATCAAATTCTACATTAAATAAAACCTTTCAACACATCGGTTTCAATAACTTGGATAATTGTTGGCATATGAGCTAACAGTTATGAAAGACACAGACCTATACAGACTGGTAACGAAGGCCAGCTCTATTCTGGGATGGCCTTCTCGACCTGGTAGAGGTGGTGGGGGGAAGGAGGAGGATGGCCAGCTATCACCCCGATGGAGAACATGTCCAACACATGCAGGACACTCTGCCAGGACTGAGCAGCTCCTTCAGTGTGAAGGAGAGAGACACAGGTCCTTCCTCCCTGCTGCTGTCAGACTTTAAATTCACTCAAGTGCAATATTAATGTTTTCTTAAACTGTGCAATATCAATATTTTCTTTGTGCAATACTGCGTATTCAACCTTTTAGTCTGTTTACTTAGCCTATATGTTTTGCTTTTACTGTACTCTATCGTTAACACATGTATTATTTATTATCTTGTTTTGTTTTTTTAACTGATGACTCTTGTTGAACAACCCCCCCCCCCACCTTGCTGATATTACAAATCCCCCCCACTGTGGGACTCATAAAGGATTATTTTACTTTATAAAGGATCATTCAAATCCAGTGTACATTTAAATACATGCATGCTGCCATCTACTGGTGAGTGGGTGAACACTAAAAATCAACTTTATGTAGTATGCACACATAATCATTACTTAGGTTAAACTATTCTATGAACTGTATTGTTCAAACGTACTCAGCAAACTTGGCTGCCTACATGGATAAATGTATAATATTAAACCGTAGGCCTTGTAGTCTTAAACAGAATCTATCTATCTATATATCTATCTATCTATCTATCTATCTGAATAAACTGGTGAAAACACAGAAAATCATAATTAATCACAGCTGCAAAAGTGAAACATATTCAGCTGGTGTTGCTAATTAGTTGTACGGGGTGTTCGCTATTTTCTAAAAAGGTCGGATCACTTTTATTCGTGAATTTTCACAACAATTCATAAAACGGAAACATGTGTTGCATTTTGGCTATAATGATGAAACACGGTTTTTTGTACCAGGCTGCAGACATGTTTCTGTAAAGTCACACTAAGAACACTACGTATCCGGTGTGGCCTGGTATGTAAAACGTGTTCACCTTTTTGTCTTTCAAAATCAGTCTGCTCCCAACCAAGTATTTTCGCTTTTATTTATCTTTAAATTAGCTTTTAACTTTGTTTTACGAACTTCATGACAACTGTACGGAGGGTACATTTTTATATAACTCACCCGACACAAGATAAGGTATTTTGGTATGAAAACCTGCATTTTTTTTTTTATTTAAAAAACTTGATCAAGTGACCTGTATCATAAATACATGTTTGGGATTGACAAACCAACCCGTTTTAAAATCGCTTGAGAAATAATTATTTGAATTGTGGATAGACATTCTGCTTCGATCAACATACAGGACATTAGGAGAATAAACTAAATATAGGTTTTGTACAGAGTAGGAGGAACAGCTACGGCCGCGTATCGCTCCAACGAACAGCAGCGGCCAATGCGGTATCCACATCCGACCCCGCTCCCTCGGGCTGCTCTGTGATACAAAACCAGCATCCCTGTCCAGTACTGCGCCATCGCCAGTGACGTTAGCCCGGTGGTTAGAAGCTAGCCCACTGCTCAGGGCATTTAGTACCCCTGAACCGCTTGTGCTCAAAAAAGGACGATCTAAAGTAACATATTTGACCGATTTTACCGAAAGCAAGACATTTTACTCGTAAAGGTTGCGGTGAGTATTTTGTTCCCAGACATTTTTCATTTTTCCTTCCTTTTTCTTTTCTTTTTTTGGATATTTTTTTTCGACGATGCTTTTTCTATTTTGCGAGTGGACAGAACATAATGTGCTAAGCTAGCTAGCTAACTCTCGGAGATGCTCATCAGCCCTCAGAAACACGAACTCTGCTGTTCGTGGCTTCTAGAAACACGACGCTGCGGATGCATCTTAGCTGCAGCTTTGTCCTCCTTTTTTGCAAGTTTGTGTATAGCCTTGTTTTTGTAGCGTTTATTGTGAAGACTCTTCCTTGATGGGACTGATTTTGTTTTTTGGCATGCATCTCTGCCAGCCCCACAGCTAAGTTAGCGCTAGCTAACAACGTCAGATGCTCCCTTGGTTTTATAGTTGCAGCTTCACCCTGAGCCATGGTTGATTACAGATTACCGACTTCAGATTTATCAGAATTTTCCAGGTTTTGTTTTTTTGCAAGCAGAGCAACGGAGCTGATTGCTGTGTATTTTTGTGCTTTTCGATTGGTGGTTGGCTAACGTTAGCCATGCTAGCCTTTGAGCCCCCCGAGGCTAGCGCAGGGCCTGTGTTTCACATTAAAACCTGGTGAGGGCGCTGTCCGTCCAGGCGGGTGTGTTGTGGATGGTTTTGGTCATTTTTGATAATATCCAGATTTTGCTTTTCTGGCTCAGTTTGTTTTTTGTGTAGTAGATATTTCCCTGTTTTTGTTTTTGCCTCCCTTGATGAAGAAGTGTTTTTTTTCCAGATTTTTGAATTTTGGACCGCCCGTGGGCTTAGTTTAACGCTACAAATACATTTTATTAATTAAACGTTTATTGATCTGAATGTGTATTATGGCTGTTTATGTGTATCACAATCAACGCACGCCTTCACATTCACTCCTAGGCCACAGCACAAGTACACCCCTAAGCCTCATGTATATTCATTAGAGACAAGCCAATGAATAAAACAGTTTGGTCTACATTAAAGGTCCCATGGCATGGTGCCTTAGGGGTCCCCTAATACTGTATCTGAAGTCTCTTTTATATAGACCTTAGTGGTCCCCTAATACTGTATCTGAAGTCTCTTTATATAGACCTTAGTGGTCCCCTAATACTGTATCTGAAGTCTCTTTTATATAGACCTTAGTGGTCCCCTAATACTGTATCTGAAGTCTCTTTTATATAGACCTTAGTGGTCTCCTAATACTGTATCTGAAGTCTCTTTTATATAGACCTTAGTGGTCCCCTAATACTGTATCTGAAGTCTCTTTTATATAGACCTTAGTGGTCCCCTAATACTGTATCTGAAGTCTCTTTTATATAGACCTTAGTGGTCCCCTAATACTGTATCTGAAGTCTCTTTTATATAGACCATAGTGGTCCCCTAATACTGTATCTGAAGTCTCTTTTATATAGACCTTAGTGGCCCCTAATACTGTATCTGAAGTCTCTTTTATATAGACCTTAGTGGACCCCTAATACTGTATCTGAAGTCTCTTTTATATAACCTTAGTGGCCCCTAATACTGTATCTGAAGTCTCTTTACCAAAATTCAGCCTTGGTGCAGAATTACAGCCACTAGAGCCAGTCCCACAATGAGCTTTCATTTTCTCAAAGGGAGAGCAGGATACCCAGGGCTCGGTTTACATCTATCACCATTTATAGCCACTGGGGGACCATAGGCAGGCTGGGGGAACGCATATTAATGTTACAAAAAAACTCAAAGTGAAATTTTCATGCCATGGGACCTCTTTAAGTGGAAAATACTAATTCAAAAACCATGGTCGTCCCTTAGGATCTTGCATCAAGTTATTCTACAACCCATCATCTATCACATTACTCTGTGCTAATACTGAAATCTCTATTATCCCTGAACGTCTGTCAAAATATATTCTACTTTGTTGACTCAAGTATTTTTTATTGTGTTAATAGTAACTTATGATACTTCATGCATTAGAAGTTTATTATAATTAAACTGATATTCCTTCTCATTTGAGTGACATAAATGGGGAAAACCTATGTTTAGACTATAAGTTGTCAAAATGACTATATATATATATATATATATATATATATATATATATATATATATAAAAAAAACATTTTTATCAGGTTGTTTATCTTCATATCTGTCAGGCCAACAGTTAATTGTCATTTGCCATGAATTGTCGGTTTAAAATTTAATAGACAATATTAAGGTTTTAAGGTATATTTATGGCAAGTTGATCCCCTTCTGACATCACTCTGTAAAAGGGCTTCACCTCCACTGCTTATATCTTACAAAGTCCTTTCTACAACTGGTTTAATAAGGGCTGAACAATCCGCATATGTGGAGCAATTGGGGCCGACCCAATCCACTCTTCTGTACAGTTAATATGAATGTTATGGGTTTTGTCAGGTTTAGATTTGTTTCTGTAAAACTTGGATGTGTGTGATGTGTACTTCTCTCAGCTTGTGTTTTATTAGCATTAGATATTGCACTCCAACATGCCTTTGGTTCGGGTTGTAGTCCTGAAGTGGCTGGTTGTAATGGGATTTCCTGGAGACACTTGGTTTGATTTATTTACTTTTTTTTTTAGAGGTGTATTACTGTGTTTTCCTCATCACTAAATTGCTGTACACGCTCCAACCAGGTAAGACGTGGTGCAAGATAACACTGCTGAGCTTGACTGAGGTGTGTTTTCTGTCACCTCAGTATAATTCGCGAAGGGCGAAGGTCGAGACACCAGCCCAAACTGAGCCCAGCCCACAGTGTCAAACATCAGACAGACGACAGCCCTGCACACAGACGCTATGGAGTGAGTGATGAATGTCCAACCCCCTGTCAGCCAGGGGCGGAGGGTTTCTGTTGATGCCACTGCTGTTTTCATGTTTGCTGTATCAGGGCTCACTTCCCGTCTCCAAATTCACACAAGGCTCTGGGGTTCACCGAGCACTCACACTCTCTCTTGTCTGTTAGAATAATGAGTACAGGAAGAGAACATATTGTAAAGCCTGGGTGACCAATATCAATACATCTGGTTTTGTTGGTACTGTTCACACTGGGATACATCCTTTTGGTTCTGTGTAAAATACAGTTTATTGATAAAAACAGAGCAAAATATCTTGGTGTAGCCTAAATGGTGTCCTCTACTGGTCTTACACAGTGCATTACAGCTAATTGATAGTTTTGTGAACATATGTAACTTCCTGTTGAGTGAAACTAACACTAATTGTTTTGCTTCACCATCATATTCACCCAACAAATCCCCAGAAACAAAATCCCTCATATGCAATTTAATACTTAGTCTATAAAAGCTAGAGATGGTCTGATCCCATGTTTTGCTTCCCGATATCGATTCTGATACCTGAACTTGCGTATCGGCCAGTACAGAGTACTGAGCCAATAGTAGTGTGTCATATATTTTAACAACTGTGAACTACTATTCCTGTATGGATGTGGTATGATTTCTATCTTTGTTGTTGGTCTGGCTCAAGTTAAACTCTCAAACAATGAATGCCACAGAACTTGTTTTTATCATCCAGTTTGGAAGTCAGTTATAAATGAAAAAGAAGATTAAAAACTACTTTTAACATAGATTTTCTTTAGGGCTTTATTACATGGGATCAGTGAATGAACTCCAGTACTTCTGATACCAGCGTTTCAGGAGTATCGGAGGTGATACCAATACCGGTACTGGAACATCTCTAATGAAAGCACCAGCAGACTTACCCAACATTTCAGTAAATAAATACTGTATCACCCACCTAAACTATAAAAGAGTAGACCTACCTCGCCGCTTTGGACAATTAGACTTCCCAGCACGTCATTGGAAATATAATTTTGGCAAGCCCCAAGTCTTGTTAGAAGCTCTGTAATATACCTGTCCCACACACAGTAGGGGTGGGAATTACCAGAGGCCCCGCGATACAATATGATCACCATGCTTATGTCATGATGGGACGACGTTGCGAATTTAATGCTAATGTGATATTCTGCGATGCATTGCAGTTTATTAGTTTTTGTTCAACTTAAAATTATGTCCCCAAAAGAAAACATCAGTTTTATCTAAATAGATCAATTTCTCACTAAAAAAAAAGTTCAATTCTCACATCCAATTTATATAATCAAAGATCGATACTTATACTTACATCTGCGTATCAATACAGCGTTGTCCAAGAAAATATCACCACACTATGCCACATCGACCCCCACACCCCTGTCACTCCGGCAGAGGTTAAGGACGGTTACCTTTAAGCGTCTTACTGTCATCACAAAGATAAATGTCCATTGCATGCACACTTGGGAATTTATAGCTCTCTTGGCTGGGGAATTACCTTTATTTAAGTTTCTCCATCCTCGTACACGTAAACATCCTGCGGAAAATACTGGTGGGGGTTATTTGTGTTAAAGTTGTAATATAGGGGATTTAGCAATTATGTCATCTCTTCAGAGCACATGGCTAACTATGGCTCTGTGTCGCCTGTATTATTGAGTATTTGAAATGAACCGTATGTCACATCAACGCTCACTTAAAAGTCCTTAAAAATAATATCAAGTAGCACGAGTTATTCAATGCATTTGAATCAGGCTAATGTTTAACCACCTCTACAGCTGAATAAGCATAGCCATAGTGAAACTACTAATTTTACAGGTTTAAATATAATACTGTGTGGTATGAAAACACTATTTTAGTCACTTAATGACAGCAGAACTGCTGATACAGGAAATGTGCTGTTAAAAAATAAAAAGTGTCTGGCTAAAAGGGTAGGAGTTACTTTAGCTTTTGGTAAATGCAGCAATGCAGATTTCCTTAACAGGGCTGAAACTCATAATTCAGTGAGAAAGTGCCAATTTGGTGCCAGTACCATGAACCCACAAACGGTCTGCTCAGCATGTGTTACAGTGAGTTTGTTCCAGGCCTTAAATGTGGATGCTTGTTATGCTGGTTTGTTTGTGTATGTGGTGCCAACTGAGAAATTAATTTCCCATGATTCTGCTTATTTTTAGACTGTGAGGTAACTGGTGGCCATTGAATTAGGAGGGAATGAGGAAGTAGTAATTTCAAAGCCTTACATTTAGGACCGGTTTGGACACGTCTCCTGTTGATACTAAAGGCTCAATTTATAATGTCTGGCGGTTTCCTCCTTTTGCCATTAGCACTTGTCTGTTTTGATGTAAATGTTTTTAATTTCCCAGGAAGGCCTGCTAAATGTGTTACATGTTGTACTTACCACAGCTGGGGAGGGCTCTCCAGTGTTTGACCCAGCGACAGCATATAGTAATAGTATAGTTCAGAGGGCTGACAGTTCCTCATCCTGCCACTAACTGTGGGACTTGTGTGTGTGTGTATCTTCCTGTTCAGTCGTTCACCCACCACAGCCAGCCTGATGGCCGCCAGCAACGTCACCAACAAGACGGACCCGCGCTCCCTCAACTCCCGGGTCTTCATCGGCAACCTCAATACCCTGCTGGTCACTAAGGGCGACGTTGAGGCCATCTTCTCCAAATACGGCAAGATTGTGGGCTGCTCCATCCACAAAGGCTACGCCTTCGTCCAGTTCGCCAATGAGAGGAACGCCCGATCTGCCGTCGACGGAGAGGACGGGAGGATGATTGTCGGACAAGTGCTAGGTAAGGATTTAGGGACACTTGAAGATTTTTTTCCATGACTGTACTTAGTTGTATCGACAACGTTTCATTTCTGGGATTGCTCAGGTGACGCTGGAAATTACGCTGTATGTCCCTCATTTTCGGCCAGATTGTCCGTCCCCTTCCTCTTCCTTTTGTGTTGGCGTTCTAAACTCCGGTGGATTTCTGAGGACCATGGTTAACTGCTCCTCAGATCTCTGCAGGGTAAATCCAGACAGCTAGCTAGACTAGCTGTCCAATCTGAGTTTTCTCTCGCACAACTAACCCCCAAATTCCACAGGATGCGGATGGGCTCCGCTGCGTGACGACTCGATGCTCCGCCATCCGTCAACACCCACATGGTCCAACAACAGCTTGTTTCCATCCAGAGGAATAGAGAGGAAACAACCCTGTGCTGTGTTTTCAAGGTGTAGTGCAGGGAAATATGATCCGCCCTGAGCACGGTCTATTTTATTTAGAAAATAAACCGGATGTTTTATTTGTTTCTGTGCTTGACTTCCGGTCCCGCACTATCTGCCGTGTGCTGAATTGCTGGGGAGCTCTCCGGCGTCCGGGGCACAGCCATTCCGCAACCTGTGGGAGTACACACATTGACTTTAATGGAAAACAAATTACTCCGATGCCATTCCACATCCTGTGGGATTTGGGGGTAAAACAACTTTTTAAACGTACACATGTTCCACCGAAACAAGTTCGTTCCTGAGGCTATGTTGCACCGGAACCGTTGCTTAGCACCGCCCAAGACGATTGTGATTGGTTAAAAGAAATGCCAGTAAACCATAGCATGTTTGTCTTCCGGAATGCTGAGCGGACTCACCAAACCCTCCTCTGCAGCTCTGTGTCACACAATGCTCTTTCATTACTAGTTAATCTTTCAAGGCTGCAGCTCTGAAATGTTTGCAGGATTTCTGGGGCACCTTAACCCAAATTTTGCTTTTGTTACAACCTTCTGCGAGGTTAAAAATACAGACGGGTTGTAAGAGAAAACAGTTCTGTTTTGAATTATGCGTCTGATCAGATTTTTACACACAAAAAAAAACTTCAGTAACGCCATAGATTAAAATGACATCTACTCCATCTCTGTCATGTGAGAATATGCAAATATTTCCACAAGCTCAACTTCCGGACACAAGATGTCTCCTACAGTACTTCACGAAATGTATTTAGTGTGTTGGAGGTTTCAGGTGGTTTCCGTATCCCACGTGTGGAAGGCAGGCTTTTGAGTCTACAAATATTCTATGCTTGGGTTGGTCAAACATCTGGCAAAGAGTCAAATGAGATGCCGGCTCTTCTGAGAACAAGATGTTGCAGTGCTGGTGAAACTCCAAACGCGTTGTTAATCCTTCCAACAGGTCGGCTTTGGGTCATTGTTAGTTTCTTTCTATAATCATTTTCAAAATCCAATCCAAAGGTAAATGATGTTCAGATTTTGTAAACAGGGACCGGATCTGCCGTCCTCAGCATCACTCTGTCATTGAGCTGGGATCTGTATTTTTTTGTTGTTTTTCTTCTCCTTTAGACATCAACTTGGCCGGAGAACCCAAACCACACAGGTCAAAAACAGGCAAACGCTCGGCTGGAGACATGTACAGGTTAGTCCCTACTACCTAGCTACAGCTGGTACACTGGCCAAAGATGACCAAATAAGACTCTAAAAGTTCAGCTGACTTTATTATTTGATTAATTAATACTATCTCTTTCTCCATATTTCCTCACGTGGCCTCTTCTTTTTCGTCCTGAACAGCAGTTCCTCATTTGAACTCGACTATGACTTTCAGAGAGATTATTATGACCGGTGAGTAAAAGGTTTTCCTTTTGTCTCTCAGTTGGAAAGAAACAAATATGCATACAAATAAGTGTTTGAACGCTGAAAGTAACCTGTAATGCTACTTAATCTGTAATAGGTGTCATGTTTATCAGATACAGGTTTGGCCTTTTAGTTTGAATGAGTCTGTTAATTCCCACCACAGACTACCAAAGTCTAGACCAGACTCTGTTCATTTAAATCAAATATCTTTTATATATCATTTTGTGTTTTAATTTAATATTTTCTTTGAACGTCACGCTATTCAAGTAATCACATACAGGTTATATGTGAAATAAAGGACATACAGGCACATAGGAATATAAAATCAAGTAATTGGTTGTGTGTTTGATACCAGAATGTACTCGTACCCGTCCCGTGTGCCGGCTCCCCCTCCCCCCCCCTTGTCCCGGGCCGTGATCCCGTCCAAGCGGCCGCGTGTCAGCCTGAGCGGAGGAAGCAGCCGGCGAACCAAGAGCAGCTTCACCTCTTCCTCCAAGAGGACTTCCTCCTCCAGAACCAGTAAGATCTTTCAGAGCTTTTTCAATCCCTTTAGGGTAATTAGGGAGGGGAGTAGCAAAAACTAATGGGGGGGGGGGCTGCACAGTTGTCTTTTTTTTTTTTTTTGTATATAAAATTTTCTTTTATATTGCTAGGAAAAATTGCAAATTTTTTATCTCCCGAACACTTTGACAGGATACAAGCTAGCATTACACTATTTAGAAGCTATGCTGGACCCCCACAGACACACACAATGCAGTTTTGATAATCAACGGTTAGTTGTAATCAATCAAACCCAACTCGGGCGTTAGCTGGTTTCAGTTCCTAGAATGGGGAAGTACTTCCTGCTTCTCTGGATTTTTATGTCTCCGCTGATTAGTAGAGACATAAAAAAAAAATTTGTCAAATGTTTAGTTGGTTAGCAAGAAATTCTCTGGTTCTACACCGTCTCACTGTGAAGATTTGTGAGGACTCCTTGGTCACATGGCTGTGTTGAAGGTCTTTGGTCGGACAAAACATGCGTTCTGAAAACTTAAAAGATGATGAATCACAATAGATCAGACATAATAATTAAGATTAGTTGTCATCATTGTTACAGCCCTTCGCACAAGCACACCATTTAAGTCTGAATGGAGACCATTTATTTTCATTGTTTTCAAGCATTTTTTCTCCATCTTGACTTAAGTTGCTCGTCCAGAGGTCTTGCTAACACTTGTTCTTCCTGTGTTTTCTCTGCAGTGAAAGTGGACGAGCTGCAGGCCATCAAGCGGGAGTTGACCCAAATCAAAAGCAAAGTGGACGACCTGCTGGATAGCCTGGAGCACATGGAGAAGGACCACAGCAAGAAGTCAGGTAGGCAGGACACGGTGTCTGACTACTCCTATCGATCTATTTTTCTCTTGTATGCTCTAGTATTTGACCAGATGGGTTGCACAGAGCTTGGATTTCTCTGACTCTGAATTCTGAATTTCCGGCAGAAGCTAAGAGTGTAAAAACGGAGCCAGGCGAGGTGACTTCACCTCCGCACCCAAGCAACAAGGATGACGGGTCAAAGAGAGAGAGGGAGAGCCAGGTGATCAACGACTCAGATGAGGACGAAGAGGACGAGGGAGACCTGCTGGAGGAGGAGGAAGAGGTGCCCATTACATTGTTTTTTTTTTGCATAAAAGCTTCATTTTATCCAACACAAGGTTTCATGATTATGAAATGACAAAACAAGTCATTTTAATATGTCTCCTCTGCTCTGGGACATTGTGATAGGCATTATTTTATATGCAATATACTGTATGTAACAATCTACCAACTACTCAAAAAGCCAGGCTTTTCTAATATGTACGATTGCAGATATTTTGTATCAGTGTGTAGGACGGCCTAAAATAAGAACATTTAGTTCTAAAAATTAAAGCTAGAGTGCATAACCTTTTACATATAAATGAACGCCAGTTACATTCATTCCCTTGCCACACAATGCTGATTTAAGCCTGTCAGCGCCAGGGAAAGCTCTCTGTATTTCTCAGAGTTGTGGTGTCTGGTATGTGTGACTGGAACAATGCTGATCCAGCTTATTTTTACTCAGAATGAGTAGTTTATTTCCTCCACAACAACGTTGTTACATGATCAGCACACAACTCACAGCTCTTCACAGCGTAGCTGCTTATCCTTGCTCTCTGATTGGTTACGCCAGGGGCGTCAAACTCATTTTAGTTCATGGGCCACATACCCCGAATTTGACTAGTGACCCACTCCAGAAAGATCAGAAACTTTTATCTGCCAGTGTGTATTTTTTGTCAGCTTGATGTTGGCTAACGCGAGTTGCTTCTGCTACGACAGCGTTCTAATAAATAATGTTACAAATGTTCAGCACCCCAGCTTTTTATTTTAATTTAGAAACCCTGTTCCATCTTAGACTTTGTCCAGCAGGGAGCGCCAGCATTGTTTTTACACTTTCAAATGTCCTTCTCGGGTATGTCTTTGTCACAATCCTTAAAAAAAAAATGATGGTTGTTTTACTATGTGTCGATATGTTACAGGATTGTTTTTTTTATTTTATTTAAAGATATCAAAATCTGTATCCAGCAGTCAGGATATATAAGTAATTAATTGGTTAGGTGCCAGACACCAGTAGTAGCACACCAGTATATTTGTGTAACCCTAAAAGTAATCTCTTCTCAAACATTTCTTTAAAGCTGAGCATATTCCTGCCATGTTGTGCCTGTGATGTTGGTGCCTGATAGTTGCATAAGTGTTGGCGTTTCTCACACTTCACTAAATCATCTGTCGCTCATTCCACCCGCAGATGAAGAGTCAAGAGAGGGAGGACGATATGGACGATGAGGAGGAGGAAGGCGAACACGTGGAAGGTGACGACGATGGCGACAGTGTCAACGGCGAAGAGGTCTTGTAGGCATGGACCGCACCGGCCACGCATGCATTGTACGCACAGCTTCCATTAGGAACTCGGACTCCTGTTTTAACTCATGTTGTAGATACATAAACACACACACACGCATGGTGTGCACACACACACACACACACACACACACACACACACACACACACACACACACACACACACACACACACACTGTTGTCCCAAAAGCCCGTTTGTTATTTTGACCTGTCCAGTGTTGCTGTACCAGGAATAACTAGCTGTAGGTTTGGGTTTGTACTGCATCGTTACTCATCTTCACGAGGACATGGAAACATGGACTGTTATTGTTCTCGGAGACAACAGCTCGGCAGACATGTCTCAACGCAAGGAAGGACACCCAGCTACGAAAGACCATTTTTAGGTTCATTGTGTTTGTATTTCCTCTCATCCGTGAGTTTGTTCGACCTTGTGTGTCTGTATGTTAATGTCAGTATTTTATACTACTCCGTTTCAGTTTAACTGTAAAGAAATAAATTACAATAAAATATTAAAATGGAAAGTGCTTTTCTGTTTTTTGTGCTCTAGCTCTCCCCCCCCACTTTTTTAACTACACTTTATTCCTTTTTATTGTAACGAATAAAAAGGATAAAGTGTAGTTAGTTATTTTTCCTGTTAAAAATTTAACAGGAAAACCAGTGTTTATAATATTTTTTTATTTTATTGCCCAGCCATCTGCTCTGTGTTATGAGAACCCTATAATCTATAGATATCATAATGTGTTTATATCACAGTGGTCAGCTGACCAATAGTTTGCTTTGCCAGAGTCTGGCTAGTCCACCCAGCATTCTGTGGATTGGAGAAAAACGTGCTCTGGTTTATCGGCATTTCTTTAACCAATCACAATCATCACGGGCGGTGCTAAGTGCCTTACGGAGCCCCGGTGCCGCTGCAAAATAGCCTCTGGAAGGAACTTGTTATGGTGGATTATTTAAAAAGTAGTTTTAGTTGTGCAACAGAAAACTCAGATTGGACAGATAGTCTAGCTAGCTGTCTGGATTTACCCTGCAGAGATCTGAGAAGCAGGTAACCATAGTCCTCAGAAATCCACCGGAGTTTAGAACGCCAACACAAAGAGAGTAAGGTGTGGGACATCCGGTGGAATTTCTGGTGGTCCCTGAACAATCCAACATTAAACGTTGATTATACATGTTACCAGGCACCCAGGGCTAGTAACATTTTATTTTGGGAGAAAAGAGGTGAACAGTAAGCTCACAACCCAAACTGTCTAACATCCATTGTTTACAGACCACAGTCCACGGTAGATATGCATGCACATAAGGTTTTCCTCTGAAATCAGCTGATTATTGCCATTGTTTACAGATCACCATCTTGCATCATCCATCTGCAATGCTTTCATGTTGTGAAAATGCAGCGAAACAAGCTTCCCAATGAGAACCGTCTTATGTAGGAGAAATCTGAATGTCTTTAGGTTTTGGACAATCAGTTTTGTAGGTGAGATAATATTAATTGAGATAAAAAAAATAATTGTTTGCAGCCTTAGACTGTACATAAAGCTACATCCCTAAATTAATGGTTGGTTATGTTTACTATGACAGAAAGTGTAATTCACCATGTGGAGAAAAAGCTGTCTGTTACCATAAACATTTTATGCGCATTTTGAAGTATCTCATTAGAAAATGTTGATTAGAAAAATTCGAGAGAGAAAAAAAGTACTTAAATTCGCAGTAATGTAACACTCACTTGAGGTGGTTTTTGCCGGTTTCGAAAAAGAGTTGATGCGCAAAATGCGTAGTGGAGTTGCGCTCTATGGCTTGTGCCCCTAGCCACCTCAGGTATATTGATGAATTGGTTCAACAGCTTGGATCGTATGGCCCTGCACATCACGTATACACAGAACGGTTGTCTTGCTGACACCAAATGTCTCTGCCACCACCCTGTGTTCTGCCCAGGTGGCCAACTTGTACAATGCTACCTCTCTCCATTTAACCAAATAACTTAGCTTCAAAACTCTTTGATTTGCAATCTCCAACCATGCGTAACGTCAACTTGTGACGAAACTACGCTAGTTGATTTACTCTAATTCGTATTTTCTTTCTTTTTTGCGACATTTTAAAAGTTCACTTAAAATTCACTTGACAATTAGATGGAAACATGACGCTAAAAACAAGGTAACCATAGTTGCAACTTTATTATTTTAGAACAGGTGGAGCTTTTTTACTGTCCATTCAACAGATATTTCACAGTCTAATTTCAAATGTCAATATTAAAACATAATAACCACACTGTGAGGCTGGGTTTCTTGTGAAGGATGCTGGCTGTTTGTCTGAATACAGCCAAGATGTTATGTACACAGCTAAAACTCCTCAGACCAAAGTGTACAGTAAATATGCATTTGCTGAAACTGCTTGTTATACCAGATTTTCAGATTTCAGTTTTCTGTAGAAAAGTTTACCCAAGTGCCAAGTGGAATTACAGAGATGTTTTCTATAGTCCTAAATAGAAAAATTAAGCAAATAAACCACAAAAAACATTTCATTTTGCAAATGCCGCATGAACAGCTGGAGTTTCAGCTCAAGTACATCTCAGGTAGAAACATTGTGCAAAAGATACTTTATAAGATACATTTAAAAATAAGTTCCATTAATGCTTGATACTCGACACTTCTCGACTCCTCTGTCTTCATTGTATCAAACTGGAACTCAATATTCCTTTCAGGCTCTCAGCAGGACGTATAGTGTGAGGACACTCAGCAGGAGCAGCATGGCTGGCAGGGGAAGAGACAAAATAGTGTCTTTAATAGGGTAATTAAAGCTTCTTCCTTTTCTGTTTTTTCATTAATTACGGTATATGATCAGCACAGTGACCAAATACAGTTTCTCTCTTTGGTGTCCGGCCATCCAGATTGGCCGACGTTTTGAGATATCCGTCTGGGATTTATACCTCCACCTTAACACCGCCTTCACACTGGTACTTAAAATAATAAGCTCCATAACATGCAATGTGCCTCCAGTGGATGTTGTACTACACCGCTGAAAGCGTCCAAAGTGAGTAGAGACAAAATGGCGGAGAGCCTGTAATGTCTCATTCTGTCATTCCTCTCATGTCATTACCTCTCATCTGAGGGCTGTAGAGATATAAACAGAAAGACTGCTGCCTGGAGAAAAGTTGCCCATGACGTTAAATTAAATGTGATATAGTGGCATCGGACCTTTTTTTTAAAATTGTGGGCCGGTTCGATTTTTTTTTTTTATTACACAAATAAATTGTCTTTGCAGGCCGACAGCGCATAGGACGTTTTCTTTTATCACTTGCACTTATTTCACTATGGTTATGATCAGTGATGGGAATAACGGGGTTACTTTTTTCCGTAACGGGTAATCTAATTGATTACTTTTTAAAATGCGGCGCGTTACTATAATTGAAGCTATTTTTTCATCAGACCAACCAGATCTCAGCCTAGAGACTGAGAAGCCCCTGACTGCAGACACGTTGAGGGGCGGAGTTAAACGTTTAACCCCGCCCACTCTCCTTTTTGACCCTGTCATTTCATCGTAATATCAGAGTGAAGTCAGCGGTATGCACCCACGCTTCGGGCAGCCCTTTTCAAACAATAAATAGTGGGAGTAAGTGTGACTTTTATAGTTGTTTAGTTTTCAAAAACAATTTAAAAAAGCTGGTTATGTCTATTTTAATGTTTCTGCACAAGTTGAGCAGGCTGAGGTTCGGAGTGGATGGCTAGCTCCCTTCTTTAACTGTCTATGCTAGCTCCAAGTAATCTGAAAGTGTGGAAATTATTTCCATTGAAGGACAATGTTACAGTCGTTGTGTGCATGGACGGTCTCTGAATCATCTGCAACCAGGAGATGAAGGAGAGCTCAGATCCACAACACCTAGTACATCTTTGTCTCTGAAACCCCAGGACTAGCGCGGCTAGCGCGACCAGTGCAGGTGCTAGTGCCACGACTCGCGTGTGGATGATACCCTGTGGATCTGTCTTCTGTATAGCTTTATTATCTGTATTTATATTTTTACATTACAAGTACTTACTTTTTCAATATTATTTATGGTCACAGGTAAATATAATTTATATTATGGTTACCTACTTTTGCTTTATTACTTTAATTACATATTCAATTTATTTTAACGTCACTCACTTACACTGCAATATTGTTTCTTGTACTATGGCAACCACACTTTACAAAACCTTTATTTGACGCCACTTTACTTTCAGTCTACCTTCTGCTCATTGTCTGTTGTTTGCCTGTTTTTCTTGTGTGTTTACTTGTTTGTTTGTTTTGCTTTTTTGCTGCTGTAACTGCTTTTTTGCTGCTGTGGGATGAATAAAGTATCTAATCTAATTATTGTTGTTGTTATTATGGATGTGTATATATGTTATTAAACTTATTTTCAGAATTATTGGTGTTATTATATATATTTATAGTATATATATAAATATACACATTATATACATTATATAATATATGATATATATTATAGTCTCATGATCCTTTAATTTTGATAACATTAAGAAAGTATCAGGTTACAACTGATTATGATAAATACACATTCAAATATTCCACTTTTTTCATCATTTAATGCATTATTGGGGTAATTTAATGTAAATGTGCTGTATTTATATAGCGCTTTTCTAGTCTGAACGACTACTCAAAGCACTTTTACATAGTACAGGAAACATTCACCATTCACACACATTCATACACTGTGGCCGAGGATGCCGTACAAGGTGCCATCTGCTCATCAGATAAACATGCACACACATTCACACTCCGATGACACAGCATCAGGGGCAACCCGGGGTTCAGTGTCTTGCCCAAGGACACTTCGACATGGGACTGCAGGGCCGGGGATTGAACCACCAACCTTCCAATTGGCAGGCAACCGCTCTACCACTGAGCCACAGCCGCCCCTGTTTTGTGAAATGTGTCAATATTGTATTTCATAATTTGTAAAACCAAAGATTAAGTTCATTATTTTAAATCGCTGCATTTCGCCACATCCATTAAGGTTTCTTGTCCTCTTCGCACACTGTATTAAATGAGTTGGGTAGTGGACGGTTGGAGACGGTTTGACCGCGCCCCCTCAACGTCTAACCCCGCCCCTCAACGTTTAACCCCGCCCATATTTAGGTCTGTGGGTCTGCAGTCAGGGCTACTTGGTCGAGTGAGCACCGTCTTGTCTTGGGAGTCTGTCTGAATCATTACACAATTGTCATCGGCATACAGTGAGGAAAATAAGTATTTGAACACCCTGCAAGTTCTCCCACTTAGGAGGGGTCTGAAATTGTCATTGTAACTATTCATTTATTTTTTTAACTATTTATTTGTATGATACATCTGCAAATAAGTATTTGAACACCTGTCTATCAGCTACAATTCTGACCCTCAAAGACCTGTTAGTCTGCCTTCAAAATGTCCGCCTCCACTCCATTTATTATCCTAAATTAGATGCACCTGTTTGAGGTCGTTAGCTGCATAAAGACACCTGTCCACCCCATACAATCAGTAAGAATCCAACTACTAACATGGCCAAGACCAAAGAGCTGTCCAAAGACACTAGAGACAAAATTGTACACCTCCACAAGGCTGGAAAGGGCTACGGGGAAATTGCCAAACAGCTTGGTGTAAAAAGGTCCACTGTTGGAGCAATCATTAGAAAATGGAAGAAGCTAAACATGACTGTCAATCTCCCTCGGACTGGGGCTCCATGCAAGATCTCACCTCGTGGGGTCTCAATGATCCTAAGAAAGGTGAGAAATCAGCCCAGAACTACACGGGAGGAGCTGGTCAATGACCTGAAAAGAGCTGGGACCACCGTTTCCAAGGTTACTGTTGGTAATACACTAAGACGTCATGGTTTGAAATCATGCATAGCACGGAAGGTTCTCCTGCTTAAACCAGCACATGTCAAGGCCCGTCTTAAGTTTGCCAATGACCATTTGCATGATCCAGAGGAGTCATGGGAGAAAGTCATGTGGTCAGATGAGACCAAAATAGAACTTTTTGGTCATAATTTCACTAACCGTGTTTGGAGGAAGAAGAATGATGAGTACCATCCCAAGAACACCATCCCTACTGTGAAGCATGGGGGGGGTAGCATCATGCTTTGGGGGTGTTTTTCTGCACATGGGACAGGGCGACTGCACTGTATTAAGGAGAGGATGACCGGGGCCATGTATTGCGAGATTTTGGGGAACAACCTCCTTCCCTCAGTTAGAGCATTGAAGATGTGTTGAGGCTGGGTCTTCCAACATGACAATGACCCGAAGCACACAGCCAGGATAACCAAGGAGTGGCTCTGTGAGAAGCATATCAAGGTTGTGGCGTGGCCTAGCCAGTCTCCAGACCTAAACCCAATAGAGAATCTTTGGAGGGAGCTCAAACTCCGTGTTTCTCAGCGACAGCCCAGAAACCTGACTGATCTAGAGAAGATCTGTGTGGAGGAGTACCAAATATTAACATTGATTTTCTCAGGTGTTCAAATACTTATTTGCAGCTGTATCATACAAATAAATAGTTAAAAAATCATACATTGTGATTTCTGGATTATTTATTTTTTTAGATTATGTCTCTCACAGTGGACATGCACCTACGATGACAATTTCAGACCCCTCCATGATTTCTAAGTGGGAGAACTTGCAAAATAGCAGGGTGTTCAAATACTTATTTTCCTCACTGTAGATGCGCTGCCGTGGTTGAGCGCGGAAGCTAGCATTAACTAACTAGCAGCCAGCCCACTTTGAATTAAATACCTTTTAATTATCTAAACACTATTTAACAGTCAGACTGAAACACTGGCAGTGAGCTCCAGGTCCTGCAGCTGCAGACGGACCGTCATCAGTGGGGCTCGGCCAGCGTGGAAACATTGCTAGAAAGCTTTGCTGCCGACCTCCACCTGATCTGATTGGAGCTCGGAGCGGGACAAGGAGAGCTCCACACCAGTAGCACATCATTTATTTTCTCGCATGTAATAAAGAAACAAATCTAGTTAAAATAAAATTATTATTTTTTTCTCGTCGAGATTTTAATTTAAGTATTTCCATTTAAGCTTTTTCATTTCACATTTTGAGTTTTATATTTGATGTTTCTATTATTTCCATTACAATTTTTAATCAATAAAAGATTTCAAAGATTTTAAGCTTAATGCTTTTAAATTTGACCTTTTACATTTCAACTTTGCTTCTTCAGTTTCCTTATTTAAATTCAATTATGGCATGATTTTTCCTAGTAGCGTAGTAAAATAATATTTTTAATTTAATCTTTCTTTGTTTTGTCATTGTACTTTCAATTTTAATTATGAATAAATATATCCTCCATAGGGATTGCCCTCAAATGTGTTAAATTAACAAATCTGTAACAGCAGTGTTTACCGTAAGGTTGGACAGCTCCACTGCTGCTGGTTGGTTTGACCACTGTTGTGCTGGCCATTGTTGTGTTGACCATTGTTGTGTTGACCATTGTTGTGTTGACCACTGTTGGGTTGACCACTGTTGGGTTGACCACTGTTGGGTTGACCATTGTTGTGTTGACCTCTGGTGGTGCTGTGGTGGGGACGTTGCTGGCTGGGTTGGCGAGGTTCAGAAGGCCGCTGTTCAGGGAGATGTTGAAGGGGCTGAGACCATCTGAATGAAGGGGACATGAGGGGGAAAGAGCAGTGGGAGGTCAGACATGTCCTTATCGACAGCTCTGTGGAGTAACATCAGCTCACAAAAAAAGAAAAAACATTTACAGTTGAAATGTAATGTCTATCAGTGCCAGTTTAAAAGAGGAAGCAGCAAATCCTCTCATATCTCTGGAGAAGAAAGTTGCTAAGCTTAAAACTCTGTGACTTATTTTCAATTTTTGCCAACAGGTTGTTGTGGCATTTATACCAGTAATTTGGTGTCACAAATGTGTATTGGCATGGAAAGACAGAATAAAAGTATTTTTATTTATTTATGACCAACTTGTCCTCTCTTAACACTGTTTTTGTCTGTACATTAAGTAAATACTTTGTGTTTTAGTATACAATATTGTAGTGTGTGTTATTGTGTGTCCTCTTACTTCCAGTAATAGTCCCAGTCCCGAGGAGGAGGGAGAAGGTGGTGGGGCTGCTGATTTGGGTTTTGGAGGCATTCACGTTCGGGACGTTGAACTCACACTTGATCACATTTCCGTTAACAATACCACGGATTTCTGTTGTTATCTAAAAAGTACGACACATAATGTGACACAAAGTAAGATATGGTAAGGTAAAAACAAGGAAGAAAATACAGCAAAGTTTAGCAAAGCAAATATATTAACAAAAAACAATAATTAACACTTTTTGTTGCCTAATTTGAGTTGGAAAATGTGTTATGTAGGTCAGATATGGTCCAATGGTTTGTTAAATATTTGATCAATAGGTGCAATCATGAAACTGCATTTTTTGGAATATTTGGATTTCTTTTAATCACAAGTAATACAAAAATTGTGCATTAATCATCTTAAAGTGCCTGTAAGTGAATGTATTATATTTTCTGTCCATCCATTCTTCCATATAACATAAATGAAAATTTCCTTAATATTTATAAAATAAAAAATATAATTTTCTTATACCAACATCTCTCTATTTGACAGTAAATGTGATGCCTCACCCTATCAGCTGGAGTGAGAGCGCCATTGGTGTTGTTCTGATCCATCGTCTGGAAGAAGAAGCTCCCATTGTTGGAGCTGTTTTGAGCACAGATGAAAAGCATGGTGGTATCCTGATGAAAGAAATAGGGGTTAGGATGAGTTGACTTTCTAAAAGTGAAGACAATGACACATTCCAACAGTCATTCAGTGTTTTGGTTATGGCTGGAAATAAGCCAATGAAGTGATGAAATAGTACTAAATAGTACTCTACATTACTCTACTCTACTAGTACTTTTTTTGCATTCTTACATGTCTTTGTGAGGTTAATGTATGTCAAGGACACATACGTGCTGGAAAGTCATTGGGCTGAAGTATGTGCCAACCGTTACTGAATTGGAATCATCAATATTTGAATTTTAAATAATTGCATTGAATAATTACATTGAAAAACTGAATTTGAATAGTATAGTTTGAAATTGAGTTTATTCGGTTGGAACAGAAATCCACTAAAATACGATCATCAATGGAAATTCAACTCTATATATTTCACATTCAGTTCTCACAATTCAAATTCAGTTCACAAAATTCAATTTCAAGTTACTGTGACGGACATGAACTTGAAGGATGAAGGAAGCGCAATCGAGCGCAGATCAAAAGCTAGACGTTTACCAAAGTCAAGGATCCTTCTTTGGTAACACTGGTCCTTCCCAAGGGGGTAAGCCTCTCCTCTCTAAGCGTAGCTCGCATGGCGACATTTTAATGCTACAAGCTCCACTCACCTGCAGTTAGTATCCCATTGACTGCCATTCATTTTGGCGCCACTTCTTTAACTGTCTATGGCCCTTCCATGTCAGGTCCTTCAGGATAGGCCAGGCTCCTCTGTTGCATTTGGAGAACACGTAAATGAACAGGCTAGCAAGTGCATGTCATTTATCCACGCTGCATTTCAAAACACTGGATGAAATGGTTGTGGAACTGTGAACCGTGCTGTTAATTTTTTTTTATTGAGATGGAGAATGTGATTCATCGTCAGTCTGCTTGCAGGAGGAGACTCTACTGTCGGCAACTTTGCCCGTGCAACTTGCGATGGTAGGTAACATTACCGACACTAATAGAATATGATGTTAGCAATAGTCGTTATCTCTTATTTATCCCTTGCCAATAAATTAAAAACTTGTGAGAGTTCGGGTTTGTAGTTGTCATAACACTTACGGAGAATTGCATTAATTAATCTTAATTACATTAAGCTTATAGTAGCTAACAGTCTGCATTAGATTGTAATTTACTGCATACATGTAAATAGTACTGTAGACACACAAGCTTCAACCAACATATGAAAAGTCATAATACCACCATAAACAGCCACTGACACAGTAAAGGTAGGTTTTAAATGGTTGTCAGTTAAGACCATGATGAAGAAACTACACCACTACAGTTACATAAAGTTCCTTCATGTTACAGTATGCTTAAATATGCTTGTGATACAATTCTAATGTTACCAGGACAGGTTGGATAACTACTGCACTAACCTAATGTTACCAGGTAAGGTTGGATAACTACTGGACTAACCTAATGTTACCAGGTAAGGTTGGATAACTACTGGACTAACCTAATGTTACCAGGACAGGTTGGATAACTACTGGACTAACCTAATGTTACCAGGACAGGTTGGATAACTACTGGACTGACCTAATGTTACCAGGACAGGTTGGACTACTGGACTGACCTAATGTTACCAGGACAGGTTGGATTACTACTGCACTAACCTAATGTTACCAGGTAAGGTTGGATAACTACTTCACTAACCTAATGTTACCAGGACAGGTTGGATAACTACTGGACTAACCTAATGTTACCAGAATAACTACTGGACGAACCTAATGTTACCAGGTAAGGTTGGATAACTACTGCACTAACCTAATGTTACCAGGGCAGGTTGGATAACTACTGCACTAACCTAATGTTACCAGGTAAGGTTGGATAACTACTGGACTAACCTAATGTTACCAGGTAAGGTTGGATAACTACTGGACTAACCTAATGTTACCAGGACAGGTTAGATAACTACTGGACTGACCTAATGTTACCAGAATAACTACTGGACGAACCTAATGTTACCAGAATAACTACTGGACGAACCTAATGTTACCAGGTCAGGTTGGATAACTACTGCACTAACCTAATGTTACCAGGGCAGGTTGGATAACTACTGCACTAACCTAATGTTACCAGGGCAGGTTGGATAACTACTGCACTAACCTAATGTTACCAGGGCAGGTTGGATAACTACTGCACTAACCTAATGTTACCAGGTAAGGTTGGATAACTACTGGACTAACCTAATGTTACCAGGTAAGGTTGGATAACTACTGCACTAACCTAATGTTACCAGGACAGGTTAGATAACTACTGGACTGACCTAATGTTACCAGGACAGGTTAGATAACTACTGGACTGACCTAATGTTACCAGGACAGGTTAGATAACTACTGGACTGACCTAATGTTACCAGGACAAGTCGGATAACTTGTGCACTAACCTAAAGCTTTCTCCTTCTGTCTGCAGTCTGGAAGCGACACCATCATTGGCAGCTGTGTCTGATCGCCACTTCATGTTGAATATACTGTATGTCCAGTATATAGTAATGTTTGACTAGATGTTAAAATATATCCTTAATGTCGTCAGAGCTTGTATACCTAACGAGTTATGTCCAGGTCATAATTTAATGGAAAAATAGACATTGAAAAACAGTTTATGTTGTATACACACCTAAAAACTTAAAGACACAGACAAAGCAGTTAATTTAATGCTTTTTTTTTTTTTTAATGCCAATCTCTAATATAGCAAATAATCTATTCAACATCTCTCTTCGGCCTCTGTCTCCCTGCTCTTGTCTTTTGCTTTCCCTCTTCTCCCCCTCATCGCTCCCTTCTGGTGATGCCAGTGCAGCGCCTGGCCCTGGTTTGTCCTCCTGGATCAATGCCTCATCCATGTAGGCCAACCAGGGCCAACTTGCTGCTGTGGCTTCCATCCTATGTTACCGCCCCCGTTTGTCCCTTAGTCCTTGTTAAAAGACAGCAAACACAAGAAAAAGATGTTTATCGTTATGAATGCTATAACGTAGCGTTACGTTATACTTTTTACGTGGGAATTTAATTATACATTTTAGCTTTCATTAAACAATGCTAGTAAAGTAAACGAGGTGCATCTTTACCTACCTCAGCTACAACTGATAAACACACCAATCTATAAATCTCTGCTAACGTTATGCATATACAGTAACGGCATATGTAAAGAGATGAAAATGCCACCTGCCATTAAACTTTACAAACACAAATGGCACAAAAGACAGCAAACCAGCACAATTTGAAATGGTATACTTACATTTACATGATTTTTCCGCAGTCAGCGATGCCGCTCCAATTCTGCTTCGCCCCGCTTATTTCTGCCATTGTTTTGTTTTTTAACGAGAAGGCAAAGCCACGCACATAGGATTGTGGGTGATTTGGGAGCGCGAAAGATACACATTTATCTGCGCTTGATTGCTCTTCCTTCATCCTTCGAGTACCCGGATGTCTGTCACAGTAACTTGAAATTGAATTTTTTGAACTGAATTTGAATTGTGAGAACTGAATGTGAAGATATACTATAGAGAGTTGTATTTTCATTGATGATCATATTTTATTGGATTTCAGTTCCAAACAAATAAATACAATGTCAAACTATACTATTCATATTCAGTTTTTCAATGCAATTATTCAAATTTAGCAATTCAAATTCAAATTCAAATATAAAATGATTCAAATTCAGTTTCTGTTGGCACATATTTCAGCCCATACATATTGTGCAATGACTTTCCAGCACGTACGTATGTGCCCTTGACATAACCTCACAAAGACATGTAACAATGCAAACAAGTAAGCAGACACAAAATAAATCAAATTCAAATATAAATGATTCTGTTGGCACATTTTCAGCCCATAAATATGCTTCAATTTTTTTTTTGTGTGAATTGTCAGAAACACTACACATTTCAAATTCATTGAGCCTCAGAGGTTGGCTAGCTGTTAGGCTATATCTTGCTAAGCCTAGCACTATGCTACCTGCTAGCATGATAATTAGTGATCAACTCTGGGTCAGTGCCAAAGCTATACACAAACATCTAAATGTCATTATTAGTTTAGCATTGTAGGGTAAGTGCTATTTTAAATGGCTACACTTTTAACTTTATTAAAAAAGTCAGATATTGTTTATTTTGTGGGGGCTAATGCTAGCTTGTTAGCCTTGCTTGTTATTTAGACAGTTACAAAAATATTGATGAATGTTGGTAGTTGGTTAGTTAGTTTTTTGTCATGTCTTATCATAGACAGGCTATGGTCCTTAACAACCAAATAAATGTTGTATCAAAGTCAACCAATAACACATTTTCATATTTTGATGAGTCACTGGTGAACTGTATCTATGAAGGTATAAACAAAGAAGCAAGTCAGTTTGCTTTTGCTGGGAGTTTTGACATTATTTACATAAACACGGATGCTGTCTTATGATATTTGCCTTGTGACTACATCACACTCGAAACTCAGGTTATGTATCAAGAACCTGTTACACTGTATTGGCCGTTAGGGAAACATTCCTGTGGAAGGGTTTTTACATTTACATGTGTCTCTGTGTAAGTACACTCTACTGTTTGTACAAAGTCACATTTATTAAAGAACTTCCTGCTTTTAAAGGGACATGAGATACAGGTAGACTATTTGTTCAACTTAGCAAAAAAGACTTTTTGATGCATTACCTGTGAAGCATTCACAGTGAGTCCCAGTGCGATGTATCCCACGGAGTCTCCCCTGAGTTGGAAGGACATTACAGAGCCGCTGGGTGCAACTGGGGTGCTGGAGATCACAGATGCAAACAGACAGCTGGTGTTTCCAGTTGGATCACAGTTGGCTGGTGTCTGCACACACAGTTTGCTGACTCCACAACCATTTTGAGAGATGTTCACCTGGTACACACACACACACACACACACATATATATATATATATATATATATATATATATATATCTGATATCTGAGATATATTTCCTGCACTGTTTGACCTTTAGGCAGTGAGAGGTCATTAAAATCATTCAGGACTTGTAGCTGATTTCTGTATTTTATTTGTTTTGATCTGTATAAATCCAGGGCATTGTGTAAATGGTCAACATTGGCTGCTCCAATTGGCAGGATGACTGAGTCCTATGACAACTGTGCTGAGTTAAACGGTCCGCTTATAGTTAATATTATTGTAAATATTATAAACAGAGTTGACCCCAACATTAACCTTTGTATAGGTTCACTTTTACATTTTTTTTCCCAAAATGTTTAACTTATACAGTATATTAAATAGAAGGAATTTAAAATAGCTAGTGAGGGGTTCTTGCTATAAATGCAAGCTTCACAAGCAACTTTTCAGTCTATTTAGTTAATTCTACAACTTAAATTTGGAATGGTGTGTTTAAACAAATATCATAGATATCTGTGTACTGCGAAGTAAAGGTCAATCAGGTATAGGGGTGGTTTACAGTACACTGAGAGGATTAAAGTGAAAGAAATCCAACCTGTGTATTATTGGAAAATGACAAGTTAGAAATTCCTTGGACACCCGATGCCACGTAAACCCCCACTGCAGCAACCAACAGGATCAATCCTCGTTCCATTCCTTACAGAAAGACAGTAAATTAACAAGACATAGAGAGTTAATATTATGGGTTGGATTTGAGAGTGTTTCTCAACCGCAGAGTTGCAGTTTAGTAATTTGGAATTCATTTGGAATTTGGATAATTTGGAAATCTTAATGACTTCTAGAGATAATTAAACTGTCAGACCTGATAACATCTCTGAAGTTAGAATTTATATGAACTTTATACAAATTAATTATTAATTCAAGCACAATTATAATAAAGTATTGTAATTCTAAGAAAACACATTTGGTTCAGTGAAAATATATAAAAACAGGACCTGTATTAATAGATTACAATATATATTATGAATAAACGAATAAAGACAAAAAGGAAAGAAAACCAGCTCTATCACAAATTTGATATAACGCTGATAGATCAGTTTTAAAAATGAACTCTCTTAAATCATCACATTACAAAAGTCGATAGATACATTTCCATCTTTCAGCAATTATGCATACTATTACTTATAATTCTTGCAATTAACCTAAATTAAATTTATTAAACTATAAAATAATGAAAATGAATAATCAACAATCCAAAGGAAGTTTTCCTTAGAAACTTACTTGAACTGTGGAAGTCAAATGTTGAGTTGCAGAAAAGTTCCTTTGTTCAGTGGGTTGTGGTCCAGTGTGTGTTTATGATCCCTGCGGGAATCTTTTAAATCAGCAAACAGCGGGCGTGGCCTTCACCTGGCTGAATACATAGAAATTGTATAACCTGGAAAACCCAGCCATTTTGTTATGCTGAGCATGATTTGACCTACCAAAGCACCTGAGTTAAAGCTTACTTGATTCTCAAGTTTATTAGGGCCCAAGCGCAGACGGCAACGAAGGCCCTGTTGAAACTGAAGGAATTCTTCTTTCTTTCTTTCTTGTGGCAAATTAATTGCCTTTTTTGGGGGCTTAATATAATCAAAAACTCACCAAAATTGGCGGTCGCATCAAGTCTGGTACAATTGCATCAGACAATTTTTAATTGGTCATGGTTTGGTTTGCCCCCTATGATTTAGCCACCCCCCTTTCACGACTAAAGTACTGTATGATGTAGAGTCTTGTGTGAGATATCATTGAACTCAATAGAGACTTCCCTTTTCATTGGTGACCATTTGCAGCAAAAAGTCTACGCAAATGCACGGGATCCACCAGTAACCCCGGCGTGTAAGGAGGTTCGAGGGCCCGTCCAATGCTGCTTGCAGCTTTAATTGTAGTTGGGTTGTAGCTACTTAAATATAATCTGTGATCTTTTGGTGTACCCAGATGTTTAATCTACTTTCATATAAAAAACAACAAAACATGTTTACAGATAAAGTCAAATAAAGACTTATGAAGATATTCTATTCCAAAAATGGGAAAATCATCAAAAAACATATTTTCAATCACTTTTGAGATATAAAAAGATGAGGTTTATTTGTATAGACACAGAAACAGAGGCAGGCATGCTTTACATACGGTGGATAAATGAATTAGAATAACAAAAATGTTGATCAAACAATTCAGAATACAAAAAGACAAAAGAAATAGACCATTATAGGTCAGCTACAGTCGGAAGCTGCCCCAAGTTCAATAAAAGAAACTTGCTTGACTTTAAAATGAAGTAGAGAATGCAGAATTATGGTTTGAAGTATATTACAGTAGGTCTCTTTAACTAGTAAAGGATTATACTGGTTGTAGGTTTGAGCGCAGTCTATCAACGCTCTCTGCTTTTTGAAAGTACACTTCCAGAAGAAAAAGAAAGGGCAGGATTTAGTAAACTAAAAGAAATATGGAGGCCTAGTCTAAGTTGTCACGAGTTCAATCCAACGCTAATATTGTGGCAGTGTTTAGGCATTTATTTATTTTTTCAATTCCCTTTCCCATGGGCCTATAGTTCTGTCTTTTTGCAGCGCACAGTTGTACGTATCTGTAAGTCGTTTTCTTTCATTAAGTGGAACTAGTATGTGTATTAAAGAGAAATACGCCGTCTCTGCCCTAATAAAGAAATATTTTGGATATCTTTGAGTGATTATTCCCGTTTGCAGCTGCATACAAATGTCAACAACCACAGAATGGATTTCGTTTAGGAATCATTCCATGGTTTACTTTAGCACATTGCATTAGTTTGTATAATGGAGTTCTGTAAAATATTGGTTTTATACGGGTTGCCTAGATTTTCAGAAGACAAGTCCCAGATATTCCACCTGGCAATTCATAATCAGCGCTGCAGCAGATATCAGGCTGCATTGATCATTGATCACACAGCAGAACTGATCGCCAAAACTTTGTTGATGATGGACATAAACTGTGTTCTTTTTCCCAAATAATAGTACAAATAATATAAAAAATGTCAGTTTGAAATTTAGGAACAGATATTTGAATGATATCGATACATTACTTGGGTTAAATAAATAAATAAATACAGCTATTTCTGGGTCGTCTTTTCCCGGGATCTGATTCATTTAATTTTCAGAGAAAAATATTAAACCCTAATTAAACCCATGACTCATGTCAGCAATGGTATTCCGCCAAGATGTTCCATACACAGCTAAAACCCATCAGACCATAAGTAACTAAATAAGTAAATAAATAACCAGAAGCTGCCAAGTACATAGTGAAAACGTCAAAACATTGTTTGTTTTGACGTTTTTTAAAGTCAACAATCCCTCCGTGTGAAATCACTATAAGTGTCACTGAAAATAGTCATCAGTAAACATAAAAATATAAAAAAATATAAACATTAGCAAACGAAAGTTGTAAAAACAAATGATGAGAGTCCATGGGTGTAATATGTGTGTTTGTGTTTAGAGTATTGTCCAATCTGGATCTGTGATACTTCAGTATTTTCCTCCTTTTTCTGAAACAGGACGGCATTCACAATGCTTCCTGTTTCTGAAACACCATGATAGACTGGCTGGGTTTGTTCTAGCGCTTGTAAGAAAATCCTTAGCTCTTTTCTGGTGTGTGCTTGTTTCAGGGTTAGGTAGGGGATTCTGGTCCTTTGGTTTTATGTTGGCAGTCTCAAGAAGCCACCGCAGCAATAATCTGGTCACAGAAGTCAGCAGCAGTGATGTTGGAGTTCTCTGTTGGCGTCTGGGTTCCTTTTGGCACTCTGGGCTGTTGATCTTATGCAGTGTGAACATGGATCCATGTGGGGCGTCCTTTACACTCCACTGCACTGTTTGTGGTCAGCAGTACTTGGAATGAACCTGTCCAACCTGGACCTGGATTCCTTGGACCGACAAAGTCATCAGGCTGAAGGTCACTGTCAGCAGGAGGAGTCTGGGCTGCGATCACCTGCGAATAAAGAGCTCTGACAGACTGACATATTGCTTTGCAAAAGTCACATTAGTGTAGGGGAAAGGGAAGAGATAGGAGTTTTCCATTTCTCATGAGAGAAAAATCTTTCTTCCATCACCTGTTTTCTCCAAAGTTGTTAAGACAATGGGCAAAGGCATCAGTTCATAACAAAATAAATGATCCCAAAAATCATCAGTCCATATATATATATATATATATATATATATATATATATATATATATATATATATATATATATATATATATATATATAAATATGTACACTGTATAGAGTTATCTAGTATTTTCCAGAGGCTCTCAAAGTGGAAAGATGGGCTGCGTGATCAATCTTTACTGGGTTGATACTCCAAACATCTTTGACAAATTTGGTCACAAAATTTCAAATCAATCGGCCACCATCCTATGTGTTCACACTTTACACAATGAGAAGGTTTTGTGCTGCGTGGCCAGCACAGTAGCTTCACAAATCTTCATATCTTCTTTTTTTTTATAGATAATGAAAAAAATCATTTACAAACTAGAGAATAAAAGCCATAAAAACCAACAACCCAAAAATAATAGAAGAAAGAAAATGTAACAGATGGATAAAAATACTATGCATTATATATATCCTCGATGCAGTGGGTCCTGGTTCGACTCCGACCTGTGGCCCTTTGCTGCATGTCATTCCCCCCTCTCCCCCCCTTTCATGTCTTCACCTGTCCTGTCAAATTAAAGGCCTTAAAATGCCCTCCAAAAAATATAAATGAAATGCATTAAAAATATAGAATAAAAATAAACACAACAACCTAACCCATAATATTAATGTTGACCTACTTCAAATAAAATGATGAATCACTTATTTATATTACAACTACTGAATGGGGGTGCCATGAGGAAAGAATACCAAACCATTTAGAGAAAAGATTACAATGATCAAAAAGCGCTGACTCACAAAGCTGTCTGAGTAGATTTATAGACTCATCTCTTGTGTTAAATGAGGTGTGAACACACAGTGCCTCCTTCATTTGAATGAACGCTAGGCTATACAAAAACATACAGACTTTATTAACACAGGAGACACTAAAAGTTTGTTTGTTGAAAGAGTAATAGAAACGTAATGGATTTAAAGTTAAACAAGACCAAGACTGTAAGGTATTCCCAATGTTGTCCTATAGATTTTTTGACTCCCTCTCTTTGCGGTCAGCAACAGCTGAGTCCAGATCATCTGGCTGCCATCCTCCCTAAGGAACAGAAAGGCTAACTAATATGCCAGGCCTATGATGCAGCCAGCTATTAGAGGGGAGGGGGGGGAATACAGGATGTGTACCCAAATGCCCACTACATCCACTGCTATGCACATCAGCTAAATCTAATAATGCAGCAGGCCACCTCTCACTTCTCCAAAGTGAGAATTGTTGTTGTGCTGTCAATACTGTGTTTGAGCACAGAATAGACGTCATTCACTGTTTTGAAAGCCAACGGGAATCCAGTGAATTTGACCCCAAACAGTCCGAGAAGCAAGAGGCTATGTTAAGCTACTGGAAGATCCAGATTTGAACTTCTTCCTGCAATGTTTCCACCACATCATGCCACATGTGGACCTCCTCTATGCTAAACTCAGAAGAGGAAGATAGATTCAGTCAATATAAAAGGATGCATCCAGCAGTTTCAACAGGACATTCAAAATATTAGGTATTAACTGTCTATCATTATTATTGCAATTAATTTAAAAAAAATCTATATCCTTTACAGAGATTCTCTCCATGCAATGGCTGTGGGGCTCAGCAACTGGGGAAATGTCGGGCTTTCAGTCAGCAGGACCCTGAAAGGCTTGCTGCAGAGGGTTATGTTGTAGAAATTGTGTAACAAAAAGTGCCAACAAAGCAAAATTATTTGTTGCTGAAAATGCTGCTGGGTGTTTGACTATAATCATTCTATGTAATTTTCCTTTTTATTTTGTATGTTTAAAATAAAGTAAAGTATACTTAAGTACAGTAATCAAGTACATTTATTAGTTACTGTCCACCCCTGTTCAGGACTAATGGAAAACAATTCTCAGTGTCTTTTTATCTCTCTGTCTGCAGGTCTTGTCCGTAGAGTACTGCTCTGCATTCTCTGATGAAGCACTGAACACCACCTAAAGGCCTATCCAATGCTCAATGGAACCAAGCTGAAGACTGAGCTTACTCTCATCTACAACAAGGAAGAATTCAAATCCTGCTGTGGTGCTCTGGATCTCTTCCAGTTTTTCTGACAACAATCTGTCAGAAATGTTTTCAGAGACTGTAATCCTCCTGAAAATCATCATCACCACACCCATGACCACTGCCGAGGCTGAGACGTGCTTCTCAACTTTGAAAATGGTCAAAACATTTTTGAGGAACACTATGACCCAAGAGAGACTGAATGCCTTTGCCACCCTCTCAATGGAGAAAAAGCTGGTGACTTTAACCAGAGAGTCATTGACAAATGTGTCAGTTTAAAAGAAAGAAGGGTGAAATTTCTATACAAGTAGTTGTCAATGTTTAGTCAAACAAGAGGCAAATGACTCAGTTCATGTTGTGCTAAAGGGTGTGTGTTTGTGTGTGTTGTCCTTGACATGATGTGCCTCAGAATGTTTGACTTGATCGTGCAAAACTGCGCCCTCGTCAATTTGTTTATCACCAGCCACTATTACACGATCATTAATTTTCTGTAGTTCGTTTTACTGGTGAAACTTTGGTAACAATTCTAAAAGGTTTCTTGAATGGTTGAGTTTCCTCAACTGCCAGAATCACTATTTTTTTAAACATAGATTCATCATTATGCCAATCAAAACCCATTTTTTGTTCACAACTTGGCCCAATCAGTTCTAACCTCCTGTATTGGTTTGGGAGGGGGCCTGAGTGGGTGTACAATGAGCAAGGTGGTGCCAATTAGCTCCTGATTTACCTCTAACGTACAGGGTGTGGGTGGGGTGCTCAAGTGATTCTCGACCATCCTGTCCATCTAGGTTCAGCCCAGTTTTGCTTCAACCTCACCCTCACCGTGCTTCGGTGGCAACTAGGACCTCTAAAGAAAGAACTTGAGTAAAATTAGTGAGAGTCCTCATTATCTTCTGCTCTTATCTGCCACAAATCCAACACTGTGCCCAGACCGCTATCTCTGGCCAGCCCTGGCATTTGTAGGGTCTCCCACCACTGTAAGCATTGCACTTTTCACAGTTATTTTACAAATGACAGAGTTTTGCAGGTACCAAACTACCATCACCATCTGTCATCTTTGTGCCTTTTAAAAGCCACTGGTTTTGTTCATAGGGACCTTCCTGTTCCTGCATTCTCTGTATGTGTTCCTCGATTAATTCTTGTCTGTCTGCAGACATTTCAAATGTCTGTTGTAACCTTCTCCATTTTTAGCTGCTTGCCCTAGCGTTTGTTTCGTACCGGTGCCTCTTCCTGTCGGTGAATATTTGTGCTCAGGGACCCCTGGTAGGACAATCTTTGGCCCAGTGTGTAAGCTGTCCACAAGTGTAACAGCCAGTCAATCCTCTTGGTCTGGCCCTATACTGTCTTCTTTTGTGTGGTCCCTGGTACTGCATGAGGTATGGTTGGCAAGACTGGCTTTGTGTCATCTATCCCTGACTTCTACAGATCAGTAGGTGTTTTGTTTTGTTTGTATAGAATGAAAATGAAAACAAATAATCTGTGTAAATTGTAATATACAGTATGTCAATTCTAAAAAATGAAAAAGTGAAAACAAAGCTATGTGAATCCCTGTTTGGTGTTTAATTACACTTACCTCTGAGTATTTTTACCAGGTCTGCTTTACAAATGCTCACAATGGTGGGGATATGCACAAATCAATTAAAAAAATCAATCAAGATTTTTATCTTAATTATCTAGCTTAGTGATTTTACTTAAAACTGAAATTCTTGTCTTTTTAAATTACATTCAGAGATGTTATGCAGTTGTTATGCAGTTGTCATTTTTTTAAAAATTATTTTATTTTTCTAACAGTACTTTTGCCGACCACCATCTGTTTTTTAAATAGAATATTTATATTTTGATTGTAGCGCTTCTCTTTGTTGGCCTAAATGGAGTAAATACAAATTATTACAATCTGCTCAAGAACGCTGAAGTTGTTTTACTTGTAATGATTTACTTTGTCCACCAGATGGAGCCACCGTTCTTGTCTGCCAACCACAGGTACTAGATGTACCTTTATGCAATGCCCAATGTTTTTATTATTCCCAGCCCCTTGCTAAAGAGTACAATGTAAGGTATTGATTGCTTTCAACTTAAAGGAAAATTTAAAAAAAATTATGTTAAAGTTGATCGCTATAACTATGCAAGTACTTTCGATTGAAAAAACCCCGACCTGAATCGGTGCAGGAAACACTGAGTAGCTGCAGCTACGTGTACAAGCTTCCACTGAGCTAAAACGGCAGTTAATGGGGCAAGTTTTAAAATCATAATGCAGCAGTTCCGTGTGTATTTGTAGCCCATCCATTTTGTGTGTGATGGCTCTATCTGTTGTTGGTGAGAGGAGGCTTGGCAGTGTCGTTCTGTGAGGTAGAGTTAACCAGGCAGGCAGCCTTCATCCTCGCCTTCCTCACCTCCCGCAGCCGACAACAATCCCTTCGAGCACCGGGGGGTGTAGTGGGTGTCTTCTATGCCTTCAGCGACAAATTGTAGTTTATTTCCTCTTCAAAAATAGATAATTGAGCACTGTAGTGGTTATGACCAAACTATGTAACTACATGGAAATGGGCTAAATATGCATGTGGCTTGCACAGTAATAATGTTACTGCCAGCGGTAGCTCGCACTTGGAAGAGCTGCTTATCCTGCCAGTTGCACCTCTCTGTGTGGTTCTTTCCAACTCTTGTGAGGCGAGTTCTACGTCTATATTCTTGGGTTCGAATAAATAAGAACGACCATCAAACTCAAAAGGCTCTTCTGTGTGTTGTATATCTGCCATAATCTCCTAGTTACATTTTCTCCAAGCTTCTTCCCTTCCCACAACTCCACTCTTCACTCTTCTGTTTAGCTACCTTTTCCTGCTACAACTGAATGCTGAACAGAACTCCCAATTCAATACAACTATTTACAAGGAATTATGTTATTTACAGTTAGGCTACTACAAAACACACTGTGCTGCAGCCTTCTACTGACTCCAATTTCAAGACAAACAATCTTATTTAAAATAAATTCACAGTATGTACAATCCGACATTTATTTTCCATTTTATTTTCACCCAAATGAATATAGCTATATTTAATTGATTGCTATTTTCACACAGACTAGGCATCCATCTTATTGACTCAGAACCAAAGCCTTCACACAGGTTACATCCTGTGGTCCTTAGCAGACTTTTGGGACAACACCACCCCAATACTCTCGCTGCCATTTGGGGTCAGGAACAGTGAGTACCGGTGCCGTGGTAAAACGTTCCTTGAGGCACCGGAAAGCTTTGTCGGCCTGGGAAACTTTGGAAGAGGTGAGTGTATGCAGGGGTGCGGCCACAGAACTGAAGAACTTACAAATAAACCTTCTGCAAAAATTGGGAAACCCCAGGAATTGCTGCACCTTTTTCTTGCTGTTTGGAGTTGGCCAACCGGCCACAGCACTGACCTAAACCGAGTCCATGTGCACCTAGTTAGCTGACATGACGTAGCCCAGGAACGAGATAGTAGCTACATGATAGTCACACTTTTCAGCTTTGACATAAAGTTGATTCTTCAACAGCTTTTGAAGAACTTTGCGTACATGAACCTCGTGAGTCACAGTATCTGGTCTCGTACTTATGCTCAATTTTCATTTCCCTTCAGTTCTACGTCTGGGTTTATAGTGTTGTGTTTTGTCCAGCAACATTTTTGGCGGTCAATCAGCGAACAGAGGCAGTGGCTGAGAACGATGACATTGAGGCCGTTTGCTAGAGTTGTAGTTCCATCATGGCTGTGGAGAAAGATGCCAGCGAAGCCATTTGGTCCGTTGTGTCACAGAGCCAAATATGCAGAAGTTAAAGCCTGAGTAAGAACAATCTTCTTTGAGTTTTGTTGGTGGCCATGATGTTGTGGCCCATGGTGTTCAGGAAAAATTATATTTTCCAGCTCGCTCCGTTAGTGGTGACGGAGTTGGCTAAGGCGAACGCTAGTGATGCTAAGTAGGCGTCACAACCAAACGTTAGCGATTGGTTATGGCAGATCCAGAGTGGCTCTGGGCAGATTCAATCATTTTAAACTTCAACAGAGTACCTGCCTTCAAGGAAGTTAACACTTGTCAGTGGAGAGTCTGTACAAATGAAATGTACAAGAGTCTGGTTGGACCAGGCTAGGAATAAACATTCTTTTGTTCTAATCTAGTCAGCACGCCAGCAGGGGCTGGCTCAAAGACTAACAGAAGTAAGGTTTCTTCCTGCCGCTGTAACAAAGAGCTTCCTCTTTAATTTAACGAGACGGTTTGCAATCTACAACCATGCGTAACGTCAACTAGTGACGAAACTACACTCTGCTTAGTCTAGTTTATTCACTTAGAGTTGATGGAAATGCTTATAATTCCTATTTTCTTTCTTTTTTGCGACATTTTAAAAGTTCACTTAAAATTCACTTGACAATTAGATGGAAACATGACGCTACAAACAAGGTAACCATAGTTTCAACTTTATTATTTTAGAACAGGTGGAGCTTTTTTACTGTCCATTCAACAGATATTTCACAGTCAAAGATAATTTCAAATGTCAATATTAAAACATAATAACCACACTCTTGGGTTGAATTGAAGTATACTGCCAAGATTAAGGTATACTGCCTCATCAGACCAAAGTGTACATTAAATATGCATTTGCTGAAAATGCATGTTGTACCAGTTTTCTGTAGAAAAGTTTACCCAAGTGCCTACTGGAATTACAAAGATGTTTAGTCCTATGCAGAATAATTAAGTAAATAAGCCACTAAAACCATCAAGGACGTTTTTGAAAATGCCACATAAACAGCTGGAGTTTCAGCCCAAGTACATCTCAGGTAGAAACATTGCGCAAAAGATACTTCTAACGCTTTTAAATAAGTTCCATTAATGCTTGATTCTCGACACTTCTCGACTCATCTGTCTTCATTGTATCGAACTGGAACTCAATATTCCTTTCAGGCTCTCAGCAGGACGTATAGTGTGAGGACACTCAGCAGGAGCAGCATGGCTGGCAGGGGAAGAGACAAAATAGTGTTTAATACAAATGTCGGGTAATTAAAGCTTCTTCCTCCTCTTCTGTTTTTTCATTAATTACATGGCGGATCAGCACAATGACCAAATTCAGTTTCTCTCTTTGGTATCCGTCCATCCAGATTGGCCGACGTTTTGAGACGTTTTCCGTCTGTGATTTATAACTCCACCCTAATGGATGAATGGTTTGTGGTGCATATCATATCTTTCCACAAACAATGTCCCTGGTACTCTGAATAATCCCCCCAACACGTTTTCATTGAAACTATTTCTTCAGTAGAAACTAGTTAGAATGAAAACTGTCTTTGGGTCTTCAGGAGTAACAAGATGTTGTAACACTGTTTCTGGATGGACATGTTGCTTTTTAAACGTTTGATCAGACCCTTTAGTCAGTTTAGTTTTAACCACTGTGAGACAGTTTGCCTCATGTGGCTAGACCGCCCCAAACATCAGTTATTCTATATAATTTAATGTAATATAAAGTTCATTTAATACTATAAACATATTTTATTAATCACATTCATTCTACAGGTCTGTAATTTTCTTTAAGTTTATTTTGAAAGTTTCTAGAAAAAAATGGAATTTGGTAATTACCGAGAAGAGAAAGCGACAGAGAGGCAAGTGGAGGTAATTTAAGTGCTATAGAACGTACAGAGTGCTTTTCAGCAGACTCACTGTGCGTTGACTTTGATTTGCAGCTGTGCTAATGTCTTGCTGCCTTCTGTCGCTCTGCATGGCTTCTTGAGAAAGCTTTATTTGTTGCTCTGGCTGTCTGTATGGTGTCTTTTGGACTTATCTCTGTACATTTATCCTGTACTAATGTCTTGCAGTTCCCTGTTTTTGTGGTTTTTGTGGTCTCAATACTTTTTGCTACAGTTGAAAATTAGCTGGCTGTCTAACACTGGCACATTTACAGAAATGTTAATTAATGTGCATTGTCCTTTGTAAATAAAAAAAATTAAATGAAATGAATTGTCCAAATTCCCATAATAAGTACCAAATTACATAGTTTTTACCAGGAATATTATTTTCTTATGAAGTTGTGGATTGCCCTCAAATGTGTTAAATTAGCAAATTTGTAACAGCAGTGTTTACCGTGAGGCTGGACAGCTCCACTGCTGCTGCCCGGTTTGACCACTGGTGGTGCTGTGGTGGGGACGTTGCTGGCTGGGTTGGCGAGGTTCAGAAGGCCGCTGTTCAGGGAGATGTTGAAGGGGCGGAGACCATCTGAATGAGTGGAACAGAGCAGTGGGAGGTTAGACATGTCCTTATGGACAGCTGTGTGGGTCAATCAGTGCCAGTTTGATAGAGGAAGCAGCAAATCCTCTCATATCTCTAGAGAAGAAAGTTGCTAAGCTTAAAAACTCTGTGACTTATTTCTTATTTTTGCCAACAGGGTGAAAACAATAACTGTTGTGGTGTTATATACTGTACAGTATGTGTGTGCATTAAAAGACAGAATAAAGGTTTTTCTTATTTATTTATGGTCAACTTGTCAAACAAAAACAGTCTTAAGAGAGATACTAACACTGTTTTTGTTTGTACATTAAGTGTTTAGTTTGTGTTTTAGCATACAACATTGCAGTGTGTGTTATTGTGTGTCCTCTTACTTCCAGTAATAGTCCCAGTCCCGAGGAGGAGGGAGAAGGTGGTGGGGCTGCTGATTTGGGTTTTGGAGGCATTCACGTTCGGGACGTTGAACTCACACTTGATCACATTTCTGTTTACAATGCCACGGATTTCTGTTGTTATCTAAAAAGTACGACACATAATGTGACACAAAGTAAGATATGGTAAGGTAAAAACAAGGAAGAAAATACAGCAAAGTTTAGCAAAGCAAAATATTAAAAAGCAACACTTTTTGTTGCCTAACTTGAGTTGGAAAATGTGTTATGTAGGTCAGATATGGTCCAATGGTTTGTTAAATATTTGATCAATAGGTGCAATCATGAAACTGCATTTTTTGGAATATTTGGATTTCCTTTAATCACAAGTAACACAAAAATTGTGCATTAATCATCTTAAAGTGCCTGTAAGTGAATGTATTATATTTTCTGTCCATCCATTCTTCCATATAACATAAATAAAAATTTCCTTAATATTTATAAAATAAAAAACATAATTTTCTTATACCAACATCTATTTGACAGTAAATGTGATGCCTCACCCTATCAGCTGGAGTGAGAGCGCCATTGGTGTTGTTCTGATCCATCGTCTGGAAGAAGAAGCTCCCATTGTTGGAGCTGTTTTGAGCACAGATGAAAAGCATGGTGGTACCCTGATGAAAGAAATAGGGGTTAGGATGAGTTGACTTTCTAGAAATGAAGACAATGACACATTCCAACAGTCATTCAGTGTATTGGTTAAGGCTGGAAATAAGCCAATGAAGTGATGAAATAGTCCAGAGTTAGATCCCCGCTTGTCTTGTTTTGCCTGTGTGTTCACCTGGGTCCTTTTTTTATTAGGGCCCAAGCACGAAAGTGAAAAGGAACTTATTGTTTTTGTAAGGATTATTATTATTCTGCGACGTCACTCACATTTTTGATGGCTCAGCATGCTGGAAAACTCACAACAATTTGCACACATGTCAGACCTGTCAAAAACTACATTCTGTAATGATTGGGCTTGAGCCCTCTAAAGAGCTTCGAAATTCTGAAAAGACGAGCAGTTAAACATAGGTTTCATATTGCATTTTTTAAAGGAGTTTTAAGACTTCTGGATGCACGAAAACTCTCAAAATTGTGCAGCCATGTGCAGAATAGTAAACTCTTTCATCTGAGTTCACATTTAGGCTTGGGAGTGGTATGATTGCTCTATAGCACCCCCTAATTGGTTTAAGCACTTGGGCACATTTTTGACAGCCTCAGTATATGCGTAAACTTACAAAAATTGGCGCCCACATAAACACCTGGGAGCTGTGCAAGACTGTACAGCAATTTGGCCCATACCTGTAAGTGGGCTCCATAGCGCCCCCTAACACGTGGAAAGCCTTAACTTGGACATAGCCCAACCAGAAGGCGGCCATTCTTAATTTATGCATTTTGCATATGTTTTACATTCTTTCGAACTCATCCTAGGCCGTGATTTCAAGAATTTTGATAGAATTTTGATAAAAATTGCACAAGTCACAGCAACTTCCAGTCTAAACAGGAACTTGCGTTATCTTGGCAACAATTACTGTATTTTGAGCATCTGTGCCAAACGTGGCAGCAATCAGCCATTCAATGGCTCTGTTTTTATTTTTTTACTAATCAGCAAAATATCAATATGTTGGAAACCTACTTTGTCTAACTACTCCTGGAGCGTGAGTCTGATTGGCACAAAAACGTATAGACTCGGTGGATCCTCGTGACAAAAAGTTATTATAAGAATTTTGATAGTTAAAACAATGTGCGAGTTATAGAGGACCAACTTCCTGTAGGTGGCTGTTGAAACAGGAATGGCTGTATCTTGGCAAAAGGTATTTTGATTTACGTGAAACTTAGAATGTGATACTGAGCTGCCCTCTACACTCTAGCTACAGTCATGTACACAGACCACGTGTACCACGCCCCCTTTCATAACTTGTGAACGGTTTAAGGTAAACCATGTGAGAGGTATCATTGAACTCAGCAAAGAGTTCCTTTTTAATTGGTGATGGTTTGCCCAGCTCCATATGCTTAAGCCAAGCCCCCTTTAATGTAAGTAAAGTAATGACCCGTTTCTTGAACACTCTCTATCTATAGTCAGTCACTATACAAGCAAAATGTCCTTGACTTTAAATAATAAAAAAACTAACTGAAGTAAACTAACAAATTACATGAGAAAACTGTAAGTAACAAGCTTGTAATTCTCTGCCCAGGTTTAACCTTTTACCAGCTATTGTTAGCCACAGGGTGCTAACACTGCACAATCTTCCCAGACTGCTTGTCCCTAAAGGTTATATATGATATAGCATCATCTTTAATTTTAATATTCCACTGATAGATTGAAATCTAAAATTTTTGTTCATTTTTGTCTGTTTCCAAAAGTTAAAAAATCCAACATCCTTCGTATGAAGCTTAGCGCCGCCCAAGACGATCGTGATCAGTTTACAGAAATGTCAATAAACCAGAGCACGTTTTTCTCCTATCCCAGAATGCTTTGTGGACTAGCCAGACTAAATTTAATCAAACCATCCCCAAAAGTGGGGTGAGTTTTAAAAGAGTTAAAGTAAGTCATCTTATTTTTTTTGTCTTATTTTGTCAGAAACACTACACATTTCCCATTCATTGAGCATCAGAAGCTGGCTAGCTGCTAGGCTATATCTTGCTAAGCCTAGCTTATGCTACCTGCTATGTCTTATGTCATGTCTTATCATAGACAGGCTATGTTCCTTATCAACTAAATAAATATTCAAAGTCAACCAATGACACATTTTCATATTTTGATTAGTCACTGGTGAACTGTATCTATGAATGTATAAACAAAGAAGCAAGTCAGTTTGCTTTTGCTGGGAGTTTTGACATTATTTACATAAACACGGATGCTGTCTTATGATATTTGCCTTGTGTCTACATCACACTCGAAACTCAGGTTATGTATCAAGAACTTGTTACACTGTATTGGCCATTAGAGAAACATTCCTGTGGAAGGGTTTTTACATTTACATGTGTCTCTGTGTAAGTACACTGTGGAGATCTGTTTGTACGAAGTCACATTTATTAAAGAACTTCCTGCTTTTAAAGGGACATGAGATACAGGTAGACTATTTGTTCAACTTAGCAAAAAAGACTTTTTGATGCATTACCTGTGAAGCATTCACAGTGAGTCCCAGTGCGATGTATCCCACGGAGTCTCCCCTGAGTTGGAAGGACATTACAGAGCCGCTGGGTGCAACTGGGGTGCTGGAGATCACAGATGCAAACAGACAGCTGGTGTTTCCAGTTGGATCACAGTTGGCTGGTGTCTGCACACACAGTTTGCTGACTCCACAACCATTTTGAGAGATGTTCACCTGGTAGACACACACACACACACACACACACACACACACACACACACACACACACACACACACAAATGGAATGATTTGTCTTAAAAGCTGATATCTGAGATATATTGATCGATCCCTGGCCCTGCAGTCCCATGTCAAAGTGTCCTTGGGCAACTCCAAGTTGCCCCTAATGCTGCACCAACGGAGTGTAAATGTGTGTGAGTGTTTATCTGATGAGCAGGTGGCACCTTGTATGGTAGCCTCTGCCACAGTGTATGAATGTGATTGAATGGTGAATGGTTCCTGTGCTAAAACGACTTTGAGCAGGGGCTCGGCTAGCTCAGTTGGTAGAGCAGGCGCCCATATGTAGAGATTTACTCCTTGATGCAGTGGGCTCGGGGTTCAACTCCAACCTGTGGTCCTTTGCTGCATGTCGCTCCCCCTCTCTATCCCCTTTAATGTCTTCAGCTGTCCTGTCAATAAAGGCATAAAACGCCCAAAAATAATCTTAAAAAAAAAAGCGTTTGAGTAGAAAAAGACTAGAAAAGCGCTATATAAATACAGTCCAATCTTTAGGCATTGAGAGGGCATGAAAACCATTGCATTTGTTTTGATCTGTATAAATCCAGGGCATTGTAAATGGTCAACATTGACTGCTACAATTGGCAGGATGACTGATTCATATGGACAACTGTGCTGAGTTACACGGTCCGCCACCAAAAGTACAATACTGAATTGCTGGAGTCGCTGATCTTGAACCATGTTTCAAGAGTTTTGTTTAGAAATATTAGGAGTTAGCTGCTTCTTGGAAGAGGACCAAGAACATGCGTAACACTACAAAGTAGTGCTGTCAGTTAAAGGTGTTATTAACGGCGTTAACGTAAACGTAATTTTTTTTAACTGCGTCAATTTTTTTACGCAAGATTAACGTTCTTTTTGGCCTAGTAAACTTTGTAGTTTTTTTTCACATGCTGTACTAGTAACATTAGAAAAATTACAACACCACACCAGATCTAGCTAGACCAGAAACAAAACAACAGGCACACGCCGTTTGGGCTTGCGAGCCGGCCAAAGAGTAGTAACTCTACGTTTTAAGTGGATGGTGAGCACGAGACGCCAAAATGGATGCCAATAAGATTCTGGATGGAAAGTTTACTTTTTAAAAGTTGCCAAATGGTTCCTTTGACGAGACCAAAGTGATCTGTGTGTTTTGTCGTTGTGAACTGAGCTATCAACACAGCACGTCCAGTCTGAAATACAAAGCACACAGCTGATGCCAATTCACTTTTACTTTTTTCCCGAAATGTTTAACTTTTCCAAACTAATTTGGAATGGTGTCCTTAAACACATGTCATAGATATCTGTGTACTGCGAAGTAAAGGTCAATCAGGTATTGGGGTGGTTTACAGTACACTGAGAGGATTAAAGTGAAAGAAATCCAACCTGTGTATTATTGGAAAATGACAAGTTAGAAATTCCTTGGACACCCGATGCCACGTAAACCCCCACTGCAGCAACCAACAGGATCAATCCTCGTTCCATTCCTTACAGAAAGACAGTAAATTAACAAGACATAGAGAGTGAATATTATGGGTTGGATTTGAGAGTGTTTCTCAACCGCAGAGTTGCAGTTTAGTAATTTGGAATTCATTTGGAATTTGGATAATTTGGAAATCTTAATGACTTCTAGAGATAAGAAAACTGTCACACCTGATAATCTCTGAAGTTTATATTTATATTAAATAATTATTAATTCAAGCACAATTATAACAAAGTATTGTAATTCTGAGAAAACACCTTTGGTTCAGTGAAAATATATAAAAACAGGATCTGTATTAATAGATTACAATATACACTCTCACTTTACAAGTCTCAAAAAATAACAGATCATAGATTTCCATCTTTCAGCAATTATGCTTAAGTTACTATTACTTACAATTCTTGCAACCAAACTAAATTATTATTTATAAGATAATGAAAATGAATAATCAACAATCCAAAGGAAGTTTTCCTTAGAAACTTACTTGAACTGTGGAAGTCAAATGTTGAGTTGCAGAAAAGTTCCTTTGTTCAGTGGGTTGTGGTCCAGTGTGTGTTTATGATCCCTGCGGGAATCTTTTAAATCAGCAAACAGCGGGCGTGGCCTTCACCTGGCAGAATACATGCATGGGAGTTGAATAACCCAGGAGGCAACCCAGCCATTTTGTTATGTTGAGCATGATTTGACCTAACAAAGCACCTGAGTTAAAGCTTACTTGATTCTTAAGTTTATTGGAGTTGTGTTGTAATGTAATGTAAAATGTAATCTGTGATCTTTTGGTGTACCCAAATGTTTAATCTACTTTCATATAAAATCACAAAACATCTTTACAAATAAAGTCAAATAAAGACTTATAAAGATATTCTATTCCATAATGGTAAAATGGTAAAGTCCTTCCTATTTTTTTTCTTTTTAGATGTAAAAAGGTTAGGTTTATTTATATACACAGAAACAGAGGCAAGCATGCTTTACATAAGGTGGATAAAACGGAAAATGCTTTGAGAGCATACTTTGAAATGAAGTAGAGAATGCAGAATTATGATTGGAAGTATATTACAGTAGGTCTCTTCAACTTGTAAAGGGTTAAACTGGTTGTAGATTTGTAGGTTTTATACAGTCCATGGTTTTACTCTGTGGAAACACTGTGTCTACTCTAACTGACAGGTCTTTACTAGTCAGTTTTTTATTGTAACCTATGAGTCATGTCAGCAATGCCATTGCCTAACATAAGAAATATTACACCTGAGTGTACAGTTAGTCACAGTCAGGGTGTCAGTACGTCAAGTAATCTTCTGATAAAAGACAAGATACAAGGTGATCTATATCCTATCCGATTTCTTTTTTCTCCTCTGTTTCCAGATTGATTAGTTTTCTGAAGAAGTTGTTCAGAATAAATATCATAAAAAAAGAGAACAAAAATTCAACAGTAACCAAACGCTTCACCTGTATTCACCCTTTGTATGGGACGCTCTGCAGGATACAGAAGTACAGAAGAACGTTGTACGGTAAACAAATCCCCCAAAAAGGCTTCTAAACCAAATATTACACAACCAGACGTGCCTCAGCAGTAAATTGACCAGAATTTGGGTAGAAATTACCAGCACTGGCCGCCAAGATTAGTTATGTTGCAGCTATCTTCGATTCTAGTCTACTAATCAACTCTAAACCTAAACTAAATTATAACTCATTTGAAAGTCTCGTTCTTAGTCTTTCACACCCAAGTTGGAAATCACTGCAACCATTTCTATTTGTTATAGTGTACAACGCACCTGGTCCATACTCTGAATTTTTATCTGAATTTGCAGAGTTTCTGTCAACTTTAGTCCTTAAAACGGACAAAGTTATCATTGTTGGGGATTTTAATATTTAATATATTAATATGTGGACGATGAGAATGATAGCCTTAGTACTGCGTTTATCTCTCTATTAGATTCTATTGGCTTCTCTCAAAGTGTTTATAAACCAACTCACCGTTTTAACCACACCCTCGATCTTGTTCTGGTATATGGTGTTGAGATTGAACATTTAATAGTGTTCCCACAGAATCCCTTTTTATCTGACCACTGTTTGATAACTTTTGAGATTATACTGCTGAACTACACGCCATTAGGCAAAAACTTCTATACAAGTTGTCTATCTGATAGTACTGTAGCTAAGTTTAAAGATGTGATTCCATCAGCTTTTAATTCATTACCAAGTCACAAAGTAACTAATTTCAGTCCCTCCCAAAAAATCATTTTGTTGATAGTGCAGCAGGCTCGCTGCGAATGACACTCAACTCTGTTGCCCCTCTAAAAAAGAAGATAATAAAACCAACACGGTTAGCTCCATGGTATAACATTGAAACTTGCAAATTAAAGCAAATATCACGGAAACTTGAGAAGATTTGGCATTCCACCAAACTGGAAAATTCTCGTTTAATTTGGCAAGATAGTCTTAAAACGTATAGGAAGGCCCTCCGTAATGCCAGAGCAGCGTACTACTCGTCATTAATAGAGGAAAATAGGAACAACCCCAGGTTTCTTTTCAGCACTGTAGCCAGGCTGACGCAAGGTCACAGCTCTACTGAGCCAAGTATTCCCATAGCTCTTAGTAGTAACGAGTTTATGAGATTCTTCAATGATAAAATTATAACTATTAGAAGCAAAATTCACCAAGACCTGGCATTAACTGGCACTGACTTATCTCTAAACTCAGGAACCATAGAAACAGCTGTAAAACCAGATTTATGTTTAGACTGCTTTGCTTCACTTGATCTTTATCAATTTAATTCAATTATTTCTTCATCTAAACCATCAACCTGCCTCTTAGACCCCATACCGACTAGGCTACTTAAAGACGTTTTACCTTTAGTCAACACTTCTCTACTAGATATAACCAATCTGTCTTTATTAACAGGCTATGCACCACAGCACTTTAAAGCTGTAATTAAACCTCTTCTGAAAAAGCCCAACCTTGATCCAGATGTTTTAGCCAACTTTAGACCTATATCCAACCTTCGATTTCTCTCTAAGATTCTTGAGAAAGCAGTCGCCAAACAGCTGTGTGACTTTCTGCATAGCAACAGTTTGAGGATTTTCAGTCAGGATTTAGAGTTAATCATAGCACAGAGACAGCACTTGTGAAAATTACTAATGACCTCCTAATTGCATCAGACAAAGGACTTATCTCTGTACTGGTGTTATTAGATCTTAGTGCTGCATTTGATACCATTGACCATCATATTTTATTACAGAGATTGGAACATTTAATTGGCATTAAAGGGACTGCTCTAAGCTGGTTTAAGTCTTATTTATCAGATCGATCTCAGTTTGTTCATGTTAACGATGAATCCTCCGTGCACGCCAAAGTTAGTTATGGAGTCCCTCAAGGATCTGTGCTCCAGTCCTGTTCACTTTATATATGCTTCCTTTAGGCAATATTATCAGGAAACGCTCAATAAACTTTCATTGTTATGCAGATGATACTCAATTATATCTATCGATCAAGCTGGATGAAACTAATCAGTTCGCTAAACTTCAAATGTGCCTTCAGGATATTAAAACCTGGATGACCTGTAATTTTCTAATGTTAAACTCAGATAAAACTGAAGTTATTGTTCTGGGGCCCAGGAATCTTGGAGTTATCTTTGATCAGGACATCTCGTTTAATTCTCACATTAAGCAAATTTCAAGGACCGCCTTTTTTCACCTACGTAATATTGCAAAAATCAGGAATATCCTGTCTAAAAATGACGCAGAAAAACGAGTCCATGCATTTGTTACTTCTAGGCTGGATTACTGCTTTTCTTTATTATCTGGCTGCTCAAAAAAGTCCATAAAGACTCTTCAGCTGATCCAGAATGCTGCAGCACGTGTTCTGACAGGAACCAGGAAAAGAGATCACATCTCTCCTGTTTTAGCTTACTTCATTGGTTTCCTGCAAAATCCAAAATACCTTACGACACACGAGCACGAGCACGACACACAACACCGCTGCCAAGGACTCAGCCTACATGGGACCCACACTCTACAGGTTGAGCTGGGGTCACCCCAATAGATCTGACCTGTAACATAGGGTGACCAGACGTCCCCGATTTTGGTGACCTGTCCCCGGCTGAATCTGTCCCCGGAAATGTCCCCGGTTTTCACTGTGACTGACAGACCCAATATTGGAATGAAAGAAAGAAAACTCTGACCAAAGGGAGCTGATTGAGCAGCGCTGCTCAGAGCTCAGAGATGTTTTAGAAAGCCGTATTTTAGGATGCTAAAATCACTGATTATTTACATGGAGTCTGGTGGACTTTTATGTTTTAAAAAATTATTATAATCGTTAACAGAAAGGTCAACCTCCTTAGAAATCCTTTCCATAATGTTGTCAGACACAGAATATTAATCTGAGTCTGTTAGTAGCAAAACGAGCACTTTATGAACGTAAATACAAGCTGGACAATTATCCCATTAACTTCCATTGTAGCTTGTTTCTCTGCTGCCGACTGCAGAGATCTCGTTTCATACTGCATCAATGTCAAAGGAAAATATGTCCTCAATAGTTTATATTGTATCCGATACTCAGCTCTAGGTCTAGTGTCCCCGTTTTAAGTTTTACAAAAATTAAAAACATGACGTGTTTTGGAGGTATTTACGCTTCTAAACTGAAAATGTCCCCGGATTTTGTCTGAGAAATCTGGTCACTTTACTGTAACAGACCAGAACTGACAAGGATGGGGCATTACCCCCCTATATAATTCTCTGTCAAATTTGAGAAGCCTCTGAAACCATACTTAAAGATTTACATTTTTTGGGGCATTTACGTCTGTCATTGATAGGACAGCTTAGACATGAAAGGGGAGACAGAGGGGGAAGAACGTGCAGGAAAGTGCCTCAGGTTGGATTTGAATCCTGGGCCTCTGCATTGAGGAATAAACATCTATATGGGCGAGGCTTTCCACCAAACGAGCCATCCGGCCGCCCTTCTGAAACTGTACCTAACCCATTGTGGGACTCTTAACTGTCTCTGAGACCAAGATCAGATTTCTGTTGTGACCGGCTCTATAAAGCAGGACATACCCCTGCGCAACAACAGGAGGGGCACTGTTTTCGTTACATCAGGGAGAAACCACTATTATCTTAATTGGTTAAAAAAGGTCAACATTTGATTTACCAGCAACAGTTGGTCTACAAAAACCCAACCTTAACAAGTGAGGTAACATTAAGACGTAGAACCATTTTTTGTTTCTCCTGAAACTAAATCTCAAAGGGAAATAATTCCACAGTTCCTCACTGTACAAGAGAGGTTGTTATTTTAGATTTAAAAAATATAGTCAGCGCCTTTACAATACAAAGTACTTAGTATGACCTAATTATGCTGCACTGCTAGAAATGTTTCAACAGCATGTGTTTGTATCTGCAAATATTTCTGTGCATGTGAAAAATATTAAGACTTTTCTACAATTTTAACTATTTTAACATGAGGGTTTGATGTGTGGTGGTGGATCCCTCTTTATGGGACTAAACAGCGAGATGGAGACGGATAATCTTCTCAGTACCGTACTTTTACTGAACACACATCATAACAACCACACTTCCTCGTTCTCCCTCTTCCAAGTGACTGCACTAACCAATCAGAAGCGAGAACTTAAACCGAGGTGAACGTGAGGAAATCAAAGAGGCAGATTCAACAGAATATTCTGACTGTTAAATAAATAAACATGTAAATATGGAACTAATAATTGTGTAACATAAATATGTAAATGATTAACCGACTAAACATTGTAAAAACATTTCTAGTAAATAAACTCAAATATAAATTACATTAAATTCTGAACCTTACAAATTTCCAAATATAAATTAACTCCACTTCTAAACCTGACACTATTTTAGTATTATGGCAAAACATAATAAAGAGGAGAGTGCTTTTCATTATGCCCAACAGTGTGTAGTTGGTTAGAAAAAAATCTGGTAATATGAAAGTGTGTGCCATTTGGTGCAAAAGTTTGATTTTGATAATGCTGAATGTAGTTTTGGTTGCAGTGCTTACTTTTACAGGATGAGGTATTTTGCATGGTGTGTGGTTTTGTGAATTGTGTTAAGTATTTTGATAAAACCAGCGTATTTTGCAAAATTGGGTTTTAGCAATTGGAAAAAAACTGTAATACAATAAAAAGAGTGTAGCAACATGGAGGACAAGATGAAGTACTAAAGTTCCAGATTTCAGTTCAGACTCAAGTGAATGACAAAAGAAGCTTTTTTTAGGACTATTATGAGTAACTGCAACCTACAATAGTATAAACAGTAACTAGCCAAACAAGTAGAAACTAGAAATCTTAAAATGTACTTCTCTAAGTGCAAACATGGAAAAGCTGATAACATTTGTTATTGCTCCACATATTAGTCCATATGAGATAGTTACACATTCATAAATAAATTCATAAATACGTGTTCTAAAACAAGATTGGAAGCCCATCTGGAGGCTTTTTGTGCTGCTGGGCCACTGCTTCTGCGTTTTACAGACTTTCGCCTGACAGTCAGCCCATTTGTTTTACAGGATACACCTCTGTTGTGCAACCAACCACAACCAAGTCTATTTCAACACTTGTACACTTGAATGTCATGAAGGCTAATTATATATAAAGCTTCAGTGCAGACACATGTCCATATTACACATCATACAGAAGTATGAAAAGGAAATCCAAACACACAAAACAATTCCATATTCGCCTAAAGGCTATTGCACCAATGTCGTCTTAATCTAGAAGTGTATGTATAACAACTTTTCAGAGGACTGACTAGAGCTTCAATTATCTGGTTCTCTGACTTGTCCAGATGACACACAAAAGTAAACATCATTTTTTTGTTTTGTTTTGCCAACAATCAATTAGCTTTAACAAAGGTTAGTCCATGACTCACAACCCACCTTCCTCCCTTCATAATTATAAAAATGTGTTGATGTCAAACCACCTCCATGTACGGTATGTTCCCGTGGTTATGTGTTAGGCAATAACACGGGCATGAAATAATCTAAACACTGTAATCCCTTACACACCCTCATATTTCATGTGTTTGTCCTGTCAGTAATTTTTAGTTGTGTTGTTATGTATTTGTGTTCATTTGTTTGTCATGGAAAATGGAAAAAAAGATTAAAAAATAAAAATTCTTTTTCAGTCTTACTGTTGCTAGACGATTTATTTTTAAATTTAATTTAAAAAATTTAAATTTTCACTTATTTAATTTCATGGTATTTAAACTGTGTGCTTGTATTTTTGCTGTTCTTGAGTTAATATGTGTGACTGTTTTTTTGTGTTATACAAATAAAATTACTATATTAGTATTACTATTTTTATTTATGGCATCTATAAATGAGATACCAACCACTGGTTTCAAGTAAAATTAATATTTTCAATTTAAAATGGAATTTTAATTCCAACAACCCTGTGAGTCACCATGGAAATCAACGACACAATCTCTGATGGAGGAGCAAAATCTTAATAAGCTGCAGCCATTGCCGAAGCCCCAGTTCCACCAACACAGGCCAAAATGTTGACCATTTAATTTATTCAATTGAATGTTCGATCAAATTTTCTTTAAATTGTTTTCCTCACAAGAAGGTCCAAATTCAGTTTAACAATTGTCTTCACACCAATAGGAATTCTAGTATGGTGGGGAAACACTCAACCTTTTCTTATGTTTCATTTGTTGTCAACTTTTTGAGTCTTAAAATACTGACATTCACCCACACAAGTCCTTCCGTTCTCAAAGGAACAGAGGGCTTGAGCTCTCAAATGGCTACAAGACAACAGCTGAGTGAAACCTTTCCTTCAAATGTTTTCCTGAATGGAGATTTTATCAAAACATCAAGGATTGATCAGAGAAGACAAGTGAATCTCACCCTGGACGTCAATTATTTCTATGAAACTGTATTCAACCGTAATGATATAATGTGTTTGTATTAATGTGGTAGTATGAATTTTACTGAGATGACAAACCTATTTGGTGTTATAAGACTCAAGGGATAGAACTTAAAAATCTAAAAGTTAAAGGTGTGATGGGAGTGAACCAGTAAGAGACAGATGATCTGTGTGTAATACTTTGCATTGAGCATTGTGTAATTTGAATGGAGTTTGAACTGAATAGATGGGCAGTGCTACAGTGGGGCTCGAAAGTTTTGGTCATTTGATGCCTTTTGGAGATTTTTCCATCTTTTCTTGGCTTCTTTATGCACATTAATACAATTGCCCAAAACTTTCGAGCCACAATGTATAAATACAATGGGAATCATAGGCCTCCATAGATTTTAACTTATCATAAAACTCAAATGATTAAAGCCATTGACATTCTACTTGTTTGTGTTAGGTGCTTCTTAGCAAAAGTTAGCATGCTAGTACGCTATGCTATTATAATCAGTGGTGGAAGAAGTACTCAGCTCTTTTACTCACTTAAGTAAAAGTACAAATGTATTGGTGTCAAAACATACTTAAAGCACTAAAAGTAAAATTAGTCATTATGCAGAATGGCCCATGTTATAATAATATATAATTCTTGATGCCTTTATGTATAAGCATCATCCATGTTGCAGCAGGTAAAGCTGGGGCTTAATAATTGATCAACTGCCAGAATGTATTAGATGATTTATATTTTATATTTACATCTCAATCTGTAAAGTAACTAGTGTTGCATGGGAAACAAATGTAGATGAGTGAAAAGTACAATATTGGCTTACAAAATGAGTACAGTATACTATATATATCATTAGTTAACATTAGTTAACATTTGACACATAAATAATGTAGGATGACCTGCAGGTCAAAGTGTCTAAAAATGTCTTTATGGAAATGCTCAAATGAATATATAAATAATTTACGCAATGGAGCATATAGGCAGTTTTAGAGCAGAAGGCACAACATGAGCTGCTGTAATCACACAAACAACATGCACACTCCTTTCCATTTGTGTCACATCTTCCTCGTTCTATACTGAAACTACTGTTACCTACGTATGTCTCACGAACAGACAGCATATATTTCAAAAGCTGCTCTCTCCCTTGATTCTTTTAATTTTTTCTGAGATATTGCATAATCTGATAATCCTATAAATAAAGTTTAAACTTTCTATTAAATATTCCCTGGAAAGAACCACTGTAAGAGCTATGTACACACTGTTCTTATATCTATATTCTGTGTGTCATAAAACCTTGTAGCCGTTAGTCCATTGTCCATGTGGTCTGTAGTACTAATGTCCCTTTGTATAATGAAACAATAGGAAGAAAATACAGAAGAAGTAGATAACATTATATTAGCACCATCTTTGTTAAATAGAGCCACAACTTGAACCCAGTAAATGTTGATCCTGTTCTATTTTTATACTTTTTAGATTAGTGTCGAGAATCTGGGACTTTTTGTGGGAAACAAAACTTAATGACGTGTTATTAGAGAGTATTCAGACCCTTTACTGTGGTAAGCAGCAATACCTTAAGTAATAAAAAGCACATATGTTCGGTTTAAATTTGCCGTCCATTCCAAAGACAAATAACATCATTGTACGGCCGAGTGAAGAGCAGAAAAGAAAAAAAGGTGTCATTCAAGACTAAAACACAAAACGGTATCACAATTTAATAACTCTTATAAATTATTTGCTCAATAAGTAACCAGTGCCATGGAAAATAGCCACCAGTGATGAAGTTAAACAAAGTGAATCATTGAACAATATTCCAGAAACATTAAGACATAAAATACATTAAACCTGACACAAAGAAGGCAACGCCTGGTTGAAGTGCCCTGAGAGAAAAATGTCTGTATGGGTGATGTGAAGAAAAACAAAAATGAGATGATTTAATTACAGATAGGGTAATTCATATTCTATCATCCAGGTACATTTCCAACACAACTGATGGTCCCAACTCCATTAATAAGTCAAGAAATTCCACTAATTAACCCTGAGAAGGCACACCTGTGAAGGGAAAACCATTTCAGGTGACTACCTCGTGAAGCTCATTGAGAGAACACCAAGGGTTTGCAGCACTATCAAAAAAGCAAAGGGTGGATACTTTGAAGAAACTAGAATATAAGACATGTTTTCAGTTATTTCACACTTTTTTGTTAAGTACATAATTCCACATGTGTTCATTCATAGTTTTGATGCCTTCAGTGATAATCTACAATTAAAAAGTCATGAAAATAAAAAAAAACGCATTGAATGAGAAGGTGTGTCCAAACCTTTGGCCTTTATATATATATATATATATATATATATATATATATATATATATTTCTACACACAGGGTTAACACAGCTTTATGCTCTTTGGTAAAACTAAAACCCCAAACCTACTGTATGTTAACAAGGATTTTCAACAAGAAGCAGTGAACCTGAAACAGTTAACACTATTACCAGTTATCATTCATGATTAAACAATAGGTTCCGACTTTTCAAGTCCACCATAATACATGCATTAGCAATAGTTCACATTGACATGCCCAAATGTACTGGTTCCTGCAAGTTCAGCTGAAGCTAATGTGAGGCTTCAGCGTGAACTAGCCAACCTGTTTCTGTCATATACTCTCCTTAGGAAGTCAAAAACATTTCAATGTGTAACTTGATTACATTTTAATTTAATTCTCTATGTTTATTATAGGTTTCTGTGAAGAATACGGTCTGAACTTTGTACAAACAGGCTGATTTTTTTTCTCCTGCTATATTCACAGTGAACTGGAGAGGAAGAAATCCAAAGTATGAAGACAGGCTTCCTCATATCAGACATGACGACCATTACCAGTCTTTCCTTTTCTCTAGTGTAGAAAATGTATTCATCTTCTATTTTACATTTGTTTCTGCAGAGATCTTAAAAACCCGACTCTTAATAGCCAGCATGACTGAATCGTATTAATGTTTAAAAGTGCCACTAAGCGCGCCAGGTTATCTCACCTGGTGGAGCGTGTGCCCATATAAAGAGGTTCAGTTCTCAACGCACGCGGGTTTGGTTCCGACCTGCAGCCCTTTGCTGCATGTCATTCCCGTCTCTCTCCCCTTTCAACTGTCCTGTCAAATAAAGGCCTAGTCTCGCATTGCCAGACCTTCCTCCCCAGCGCTGTGGAGGAGGGTCTGGCTAGTCATTCTGGGATGAGAGAAGAACATGCTCTGGTTGATTGGCATTTCTTTACACCAATCACACTCGTCGTCTGCAAAATATCCTCGGGAAGGAACTTGTTTGGGTGGAACATGTTTATGTGAGTTGGGAACTCAGATAGGACAGATAATCTAGCTAACTGTCTGGATTTAGCCTGCAGAGATCTGAGGAACAATGAAAGACATCAGGCGGAATTTCCGGCGCCACTGAACAATCTCGGAAGTGGAACGTCGTGGATATAGACTAATAAAGGCCTAAAATTCCCCAAAAAATAAAAGTGCCGTAAATAAGTTCTTTAAAATTAAATATACAGACCATCTTCCAGCAGCGCCTTGGAGCCCTGTACAGATCCTTGGTGGCCGTGTTCCTTCTCTCTGCCTCTGTCACTTCCTCTCCTCTCTCCATCCTCTTTCTTCTTCCCCCTCTCCTCTTCCTTCTCACCCCCTGCTCTCTTAAACTTCCTCCTCTCGCTCCTGCTCCCCTGTTTCTCCCCGCCCCCCTCCATGTGGTTATCATGCGAAGCTATTCCTCTCCTGCGGTGACTCCTCTTTAAGTCCTCCATGCTGCTCTCCCGCTCTCTTTCCCAATCCTCTTTTCCCATCGCCATTTCCTGCCATAGATGCCGCTCCTTCCTCACATCGCTTTTCCCCTGAACTTCCCCTTCCGTCCCTCTCTCCATCTCTCTTTCTTCTCTCTGCTTCTCTCTACCTTCTGCCACATCAGCGCTCCAATCCCTCACTCCTCTCTCCCTCCTCTGTCCTCCAGCTCTCCGTTACATCACTTTGTTTTCTGTCCTTGTCCTGTTTGCTCCCTTTTTTAGTCCTGTAGGGTGGATCTTTCTCACTCCTATGCCTGCTTCTCCCTGTACTCCCACTTTCCACCTCTGTCTCTTTATTCACTGATCTCCATTCAGGCTCTATCTCTATATATGATCTCCTCTTTATTTCCTTGTGCTCTTTTCCAGTTTTCTTTTTCTCTTTCTCCTTGTGGTTCTCAGTTTCTTTGTCCTTCTTTTCTATCTGAGGTTGTTCTTTTAAAATATCATCTTTGGCTGCTTTGACAGTCTTAGCATCCTTATCTGCCATCTCCTCTTGGTCTTTCTTTTCCTCTGGCTCTTCTTTTTCCTTCATGCTCTTCTCCTTCTTTTTCTTCTTACTTTTCATATGTTCCTTCCCCATCGCTTTACTCTTCTGCTCCTCCTCAACCTTCCTGTCCAGTTGCTCCTCCAGTAGGTCCAGTTCCTGCTCCAGCTCAGCCAGCTTCCTGGGATCGTCGTGGACTTCCTCCTCTACTTCCTCCACCTCCTCATACTCCTCCACCTCAATACCGTCCATGGTCTTCTGCAGCTGCGTCTTCACCTTGTTCAGCTCCAGGAGGCCGTCCTGGAGTTCTTTGCACACCTCCCTGATCTTGGTGGCAAACTTGGTCTTGGCGCCCTTGCGAAGCTGGTGGGAGTCTTTGGCGAGGAAGAAAATATCCAGAGCCAGGAAGAGCGCTGACATCACCCCTGTGGTAATGCTGATGGCCTTGGCGGCTTTTGGCAACACCGCCTGCAGCGCCTAAAATCTGCACAGTGCTGACCAGTTTGTTTGTATTTATCAACAGGGCTTTTCCGGCCATGCCACCCTCCTTCATCACATGCCGGACGTTGTGGTTCAGAGCCTTTTTGGTGGCGCTCTTTGAGTATTTCTCAAAGTCCCACTCTTGCAGGGTGTCCATTCCTGCCTATTAGAGCCACAGAGACAAAAAAGTAGGGTAGTAGGGTAAATCTACATGGGAGGTACATGCATAGCTTCACGTAGATACAGACCCTACGCCGTAGCCTGACTTGCACTGCAATTTATTACCTTGTTTGCATAATATAATGTGTTGATACACATCAGTTGAATATTTTCCAGTAATTTTAAAACTTTTATAACTTGCTGCTATTATATCAGCCTTTTTGCATCACTTGGGTGTTTAAATTTAAAGAACAAACTGAGGATAAAACAATCTACATTTGTATATGCTGATCCTTTGATATTTCGTTTCAAGTATACTTTTGTACTACTGATTGATTTGAAGGCCTGTTGCTCTGTTGCTTACAATAAATAGGTCTAAAAATGATGTTTATTGTGTTTGACTGTTAATATTTACATTTCAAAAGCAGACATAAAAGTAACTTAAAAGTTACTTTCCCTTAATTAAATAAATACTTTTGAAATACAGTAATTGGTAAAGGAAATCAATTACCTTTAAAACAAGTAACTGTAACTAACTGCTAATTTTCAGTGACTTGCCCAACACTGGTTATAAGGTGGAAAAAACTATGGCAACCATACAGAATCATTTTGACATAGAATAAACCCCTGCAGGTGCAAAGCTGGTTCTATCCCATAAAAAATTGTCATTGTCAGTATTTTTCTATTGAGAACATCTGAGAAATAGTGTGAATTAAGAGCCAGGAAATCCAAGCCATGACACTGCAACACAACATGCTGTGTCAGTGTATCTCTATTCCCGTATGTAAGCTTGGCAGACTCAACTATCATTTCCATACTGGTATCAGCTGCTTTGGTTATTAGCTGTTGACCTCTTCCATCATCACATCCATCATCACACCCGACACATCCTGACCATTTTGAAAATCAATCAAATTCCATTCCTGTGATGTCAAATAAAAATGAATTTACAAGCTTACTTAACAATCTTCATGTAAAGTTAACCAAGCTCTACTAAGTACTAAGAAAGTGTTGAGGCCAAGTGAAACTACACTATAGGGTCGCCGAGACACTGAAGTTGGCATGGAGAGGCAGCAATAGAGACCGAATCCTTCTTTTCTCATTCCCTACGGCATGAATGAGACAGTTCATGTGCTTGTTTCTTAAGAAGTGAATACAATTAGAGCTGTAACAATTCCACATTTTGCAGTACTATTAACTGTCTCAGAAATAATTGTGACTAACAATATAATTTTCTATTTCAGTCAAATGAAAAAATATGTATCTATTATATTTATTTATATATTTAAGTTTTGAATCAATTCCAGGATACACCTTTTGGTTATATATCACTCTCATGTGACCCAGATAATGTACTAACACAAATACACAACCTATGAAGTAAATCACGGCTCTTTATAATCATAAAACATATTTTATAACTGCATTCCCCCTTGTAATTTGTGTTGCTATGAATGTGTATAGGGTCAAGTGCCAACAACTAACACTAACTTAAATTTATGTCAGCAATTAATGCGGGTAAACAAAGAAACCGTGATTATGTAAAACAAATGGTCAATTAGACAATTATGTAATATTTGTTACAGGCCTAAATCCAATGTTAAGTTTAATATCCTACATGTGAGACTCTGACTGTGCCTGCGAAGGCTGTGGCTCCCCCTGTTGGGATGTATTTCTTGTGCTGGTTGCTGGTTGTTTGCTGGTTAATTGGGAGTTGGGCACGTTGTGTCTTATTATTTAAGTACAAACTCAAACAATTCCTCACCTGCACAAACTCCAAACACTCCCTGATGTCGCTGATCTCCTCCTGGTAACCCTGAATCATCTTCTCCAGCTTCTTACGGTCCATGTTAGAGTGAACTGTATCTGTTATGTTGGCTGTTGCTGAGGTGATGCTGCCCGCCGTCGCCACACTGATCCCCACTGCTGTGACAATAACAGAGGCACCGAAGGTGAATGGTGCCAGAATGAGCCCTGTGATTGTTGCCACGCTGCCAGCAACACTGGCTACCCCTCCACCAACAGCAGCTTTCACCGTTTTTTTGTGGAAGTCATCGGCAGCGTCGGCCAGAGCCAAAAGCTCCAGGATGCGATGCTGTAAGGACGCCCCCCGCTTGTTGAAAAGACGCACAAAGAGACGGGCTGCCATGTAGACACGGTCAGCTGCCTGCTCCATCGACCTGCAGAGACACGTGAGAGCTGTAAAGGCTTGAAACTCACCTGATGGCGTATCTGGTAAGTTTAAAGTTAAGTGCTTGTAGATCTAAGAAATAACAATTTCCTACGCACATGTGTCCCAAGTGAAATCAGCAGGTGGACAAGGCAAAACATGGACTTTAAATATATTTAGATTTTTTACAATTTAATACCTGACTATTTCACAATCATATCGGCTTATTGTAGGATGGAAAACCAGTTGGGACGATGAAGCCTAGAATTATTTATTATCAAATCACAATTATTTTCAGTGCTTCCTTGCAGTTTATAACAATTATTACTAATAACATAATTAATGATATTACCAAAATCTGGGCATGGATAAGCAGCAGACAATCATTGGATAGACTACCTTAAATGGTTAGATCATTTAGGTCTTGCCTAATATGAGTCAAGCTCCTGGTTTAAGAGAGAGGTCTTTCTACAGATCTGATAGACATCCTGGATAAGGAAATAGAAATACAGTAAAACAAAGGCTACCCTAACATATCCTCAGAATGTCAAAATAACATCATGTGGCTAAATTTGAATGAAAAATTAATAAAATTTAGAAACTACGCTTACATTAGCCCATCATCCTCGTGGAAATTAGACGTCTCGTTCCACTCTGCCCATCCTGGAAACCAGCAGCAGAATTAATACAATAATACTAAAACCTAAAATACTACTACCACAAACTTCATTTGTGGTAGTAGTATTTTAGTTTTATGTATTTTAGGTAGTGCTTATTTCTTTTACATTAAAAGTGTGTGTGTGTGTGTGTGTGTGTGCGCGTGCATGTGTGTGTATGGACAATCATACTGACCTTTGACTGTGTTCCACCACTCCATTAAATCATCATTTTCCTGAGAACAGAGACATTTATCAATGTATATATATATATATATATATATATATATATATATATATATATATATATATATATATATATATATATATATATATATATAAAAAGAGTTTTTCAGAAGCATTTAAAACTGAGATGCATTGAACTTTTAACTTTCTTTCTTTGTGTACTACCAAGGGAACAAATGAACCAAACCAAAGTGTGTGTTTGTGTGAAAGCGGCCCAAACACACTGACCTCCTCAGATTCCAGAGGGTTGTCTTCAGTAGGGTAAGATGCCATCTCCAAAGTCTGGACCTCTACTGTGCTCTCCTGGAAAACAAACACAACAACACAACTCTGTGACACAAGGGTTGGTATCTGAAACTACGGTCACTACCATTCTCTCTGTAGGTCTTTCTCTTTCTCTCTGTCTTTAGTTGGAAAGGTTACAATCAGTAGGTGTGTTTCTGAATCTTCAGACACTTGTGTTCCAGTTTTATTTAGAGTAAATTAATTTCTTTTATGAACCAGATTTAATCTTGTCAACCAAAGACTGACTTTCCTTTTTCAGTTGATTTCTAAGCAGCATGATGATCTAAACCGTTCACAAAAATGGATGTTTTAGTTAAATAGTTAACATTTAGGCTTGGTTGGATTCTTTGGTTTGGACATAAAGGCCATTATGTTGAATAGAGACTTTTACGCTAGCGATGCTGTCAAGATTTAGGTTAAATGAATGAATTAGGCTAGTACACGTTCAACTTGACTTGATTTGTGAACCCTACTAAATCTACTTTATCATATCATCATGCCAACCTGTGCTCGGTTCAGCTCCTGCAGCTCTACAGCCTCCTCAATAAGAGGCATCTTGTCTGAACTCTGTGGAGGAAGAAAACAACAATTCCTGTCATTAAGAAGAACTTTAACACATTAATAATGAAACTAATTATTAATCAAACCACAAACAATTAAAGGAAATATGAATTCAAAAAGTGGACAAAGAATGTTTAAAGATAGAACAACAACTTCTAATCACCTTTTGGACTTTAGACCTTAAGACTTTGCAAGCAAAAAAAAAACAGTCTTTATTTTATTTCTCAGTGTTAACATCCATATCTGTACTAAGTTTTATATCTCTCTGTGGTAAATAATTAAAAAACAGGCAGGGTGAAAAACAGCAAAGAGAGTTGTGACTGTGTAACATTAGACGAGTACATACCTGTGAAGGTACATCCAGTTTTGGTATTTTGGGAAGAGTTTTCTTGACTCGGAATGACACAACCTGAGAAACAAAACAAGAAAAGACGAGGTTGTCAAAGAGAAAAGCACTTTAACATCAAAGTTAAGAGCTCTAACTGGAGAAGCAAGAGAAGAATGATCACAAAGTTCAGCTCCTGTCACTGTTGAAGTGTTATAATTCAACTCAATTACATTTTATTTATAGTATCAAATCATAACAAAGGTTATCTCGAGTCACTTTACAGAGTAGGTCTAGACCACACTCTATAATTTACAAAGCCCCAACAATTCTAGTAAGTCCCCCAAGAGCAAGCAACTAGTGCGACTAGTTATAAACTTATTGAGATAAACCATTGAGTGGTATAGCTGTTGAGATACACTTTGGTTCTTGCTCCTGTGACTCCCCGTCACGTCTCTGGATGTTTCTTTAAAGCGAACAACAGCTCACTCGTCTTTTCTTCCTGATGGTTCTCCTGTATCTCAGCCTGCCTCCTTCCGGTGCCTCCATGTCCTCACTTTCCTGCAAAAAAAGACAGAGATAAATGCTGAACAGCGGCACAGACACATCATCCAGGAGTGTTGTCTTTTCGTGGTGTTAAGGGCTGCATTACAGCAAAGTGATGTCCTTTTCTGAACTTACCAAACTGTTCTAGCTGTTTTATTATTTGCCTTTACCCACTTAGTCATTGTATCCACATTATTGGTGATTATTTATCAAAACTCTTATTGTGTAAATAGTCAACCATACAATAACATATAATAGGTCTAGTTTTTTGTTTTGTATTTCTTCAGTTACTTCATTTCAGTTAAATTTTATTTTAATAGCACATGTAAAAACAACCATAGTTGACCCAAGTGCTTAACAAGCCAAAAAATAAATTAAAAAAAGTGATAATATACACAAACAATACACAATACAAAATAACCGAAAATAGAAAAAAGAAAAAAGGTCAAGGTATCAAAGCTCAACTTGAATTGAAAGCCAACGGTCACGCTTTTTGGGAAACCCTCTCATAAACAGGAAAGATGAACACAGGGCCCAACACTTATATTTACACTTAAATAGTTCTATTTACTCAGATGTAAATATAAAACTGTAAATAATGGCATTTAAAATCAATATATTGGTGTGCACAGCCTTTCTTTCTCTAGATTTGATGTTTTGTTGTTCTTGTGGCATTGTGTTTCTGAGTGGGATCATTATCTTAAAAGTATTCTGATTTTTGATGACCAAAATATCTTTATGAAAGTACTCTTAGCGTTGCACAGCAAGTTGTCTAGTGCATCCACAGATGTGGAGTAGCTCTCACCTCGACAGTTTCTGCAAGGCTGTCGCAGCTGGCAGACAACGCCAATGTGTCACTGAGAGGATCCTGGAAAACAAAAAAACGTCTGGTTGGTTTAAACTTGCTGAAGGTAATTTTACCACAAAATGATTATCTTAAAAATGCAAATAAGACCTTTCACAGACTACTAAACAGCGGAATCACCACCGGAAAAAAATAAAAAGAGTGATCACCTCATTTGCGATTGAGCGCGGAGCTGGTTTGAAAGACCTCTTGAAGATCCCTGCCAGTCCTCCAGTCTTCTCCTGAAACATTCACACGTTAATATCAAAATAATTACTGTACCAACAGCAGAACAAAGAACAACAGGCAGAGATTGTGATCGTTGGACATTTGTACCTTTGATGTGTTTGCTTCTAACAGAATTTCCCAGCTGGCAGATAACTTTCTTATCCTCGTTTGATTCCTAAACACAGAAAACAGAAACTAAAACTCCAATACAAAGTCCAGAGAAATGGTGTGATATAATGTAAACTGCATGTGAAAGGGCCATTAATGTACCCCATCTGCTGGTTTATGAGTCTATTTAAACATACCACTGAAAATACTTTTCTCCTGAAAACATTTAACATACAGTCTGTGTAAGTGAAAACTACAGCTGGCATATCTCCGATGTGTCATAATAAACATTAAAGTCAGTGACATATACGTAGGCCATTATTTTGTTGGCCAGTTTCATTTATAATAAAACATTGCTCAAGATTCAAGATACTTTATTGTCATATTTTATGTGTTTTGTGAGCAAAAATCTTAATTTGTAAAGTAACTTTTAACTAAAGCTGTCAGATGGTCTAAAAAGTAGAATATTTCTAGTAGAAAGTAGAAAGTGGCATGAAAAGTACCTCAACATTTGTACTCAAGTACAGTACTTGAGTAAATGTACTTATTTATTCAAAAGATAAAAAGTGTTTCAATCGGACACTACAGTTTAATTTTGGACATTGTGGCTAGTAATCTTCTCTCGAGTGCCAAAGGAGTCTTAAACTAGTGTTCTACTGAACACTAAACAGGTGGGTGTTCATAATTTAGCCTAAAATTGCACTTTACATTATTGCCAATCATGTTTCAAAGCATATAATCAATTTATGTTCTAACTTTCAGCAGTGGTATTGTGATCTTTTGCTCTAAATCTTTTACTAGAATAAAAGTCCTGCAATCCAAATCTTACTTAGAGCTCTGACTTTCTTTAAACTTTACTGCAAGTATCAAAAGTAAGAAAGTACAAAATATGCATTGCAAAATGACCCCAGTCCGGTTGTTAACATTGTCGGTTGTAGGTAGTGCTACTTTTAATTACTTGACAAACTGTTGTAAATGTTTAATTTGTAAGAATGCATAATCTTCTTTAAACTAATCATGAGCTTTATGTGTTAAATCATGACTTGACTGACTGTGACTACAGCAGTCAGATAAATGAAGTGGACTACAGTATTTCCCTCTGAACTGTAGTGGAGTAGAAGATGTGGATGGACACTCACCTCATCAAACAGGTTGTCGATACTGGCTGATCTTTTAGAGATGCTCGCCAGGCCACCTTTTTTCTCCTACAACACAGATTTTTCAAAGGAAACAAAAGAAAAAATAAGCAGAATCAAAAGTCAAAAGCTAGCTTCCAGCTTCCAGGATTACAGTGAATCAGACTTTGCACACACTGGTTTTATGAATTTCCGTGGTATTAAATAAATCTGGGCCAAATTAATTTATTATATGTAAATTGTTAATGATGTACAGTACAATGAGAACACAGAGGTGGTGGTCGAGAATATGTGTATTTTTATTTTTAATCTGGTCTAGTTTAATGTCTTTTATTTACCATTTATTATTATTATTATTATTATTATTATTATTATTTTGGTGTGTTGTGTGAAGCACATTGTTATTAAAAGCACTTCATAAAAAAGATTTTTTTATTACGTGCAGGTTTGAATACACATGTACAACAGAGATAATGACCAGACAAACACTCTTGATGTCTGAGATCTGGTTTCAGATCCACAGTGAGACAGAAAAAGAGGGTTACTTTTAGGACCTTTGGGACGGTGGTGTCAGACAGATTCTCACAGCTCCCAGATAACCGTTTTTCTCTGATCACCTTCAGCTCCTGAATTCAACCCAGAGAACAGAAAATATAAATATCTACTCCATCCTTTGCAAAAAGGACATGCAATGACAAATTGATCAAATGAATCCAATCACAGCACCTTGTCTGCTGCTGTGCCCTCTGCTGGTTTCTGCGGTTTCTTAAACATGTTGCTAAAAATAGTTTTCTCCTAAAACATACATTGGTGTCAGTGAACGTTCCCTCTGAAGGCATTTCATCAACAAGCTACTGCTACTACATTATTCTGCTCACCTTCGTGGTGTTATTCTCAGGCAGGCTATCATTGCCACCTGACTGCTCTTCTGGAGCTTCTTGTTCCTGAAAGATACAATTTGATGTTTTTCTTTAAATGGGTGAAATTGTGTTGCAAGTTCAGAAACTCATTGCTCATCTAGGAAACACAGATTCACTGGTGACGCTATGGGAGACTTTTTGAGGAGTCGGCTGAACAGCCCTCCACCTTTCTCCTAAAGAAATACACAAGTAAAAAAAGAGTATTTATTGAAGTAGCTGAAGTATTTACAAATCTAAATGCTGTTTCGTTGAAAAGTCATTAGTCATATTTGATTTTGACTATTTTTAACCTGTAAATTCTTGATGCTGATTGATAGATCGCTGTCAGGAGACTCAATCTGAAAAAAGGTTTTTAAACACAGCGGTAGCAAACACATGTTATCTGGGAATACTAAATTTAATTTAAATATAATTTAAAGAAATTTAATTTAAAATAAATGATATAAAGATCACTGGTAATTTACCATTTTACAAAATATTCCTGGTAAAAACTTTACTGTATACTGTTAATTACAATTAATCACAGTTTGTATCAGAATGTGTTACTTGTTAGGAATGAGTGACAGAAAACAATAATATGAAGATCTAAGCATGGTTTTAAAATCATGCTTAGATCTTCATTTCATCTTTATTGAAATATTGAAATCTGGCAAATGTATCCCAATCATGGGGATTTTCATGTGAAAATAATAAACACATTCAAATATGCACATCATGAACTCTCTCAAAAGTAATACTGAATCTGCACCAACAACTAATTCCTTATTATTATTATTCCCAATATTCCACCATATTTGAATCTGTCAAAAAGTTTCAAATATCTGGTAACCAAATGGGTAGTTACAAGGCAGGACAATTTAAGCATTATCATTAAAGGGCTTCCAAGCATCCCTCATATGTTGAAAATATGAAACTGAAGTTAAAGAGTTGGACTGCATAAAAACAGTTGAAACAGGTGAGCAAATTATGCTTTTACCTCCTCATGTTGAGCAGCTTCTGCAGGTTTGGCAGTTTTCTTGAATAGTCCACTAAATATTCCTCCTTTTACCTAAAACATACTTTCAGAGAAATTAGTGCTCTTTCTTTAAGTAAAACCATTTAGGACCGTTTCTAAATGACGCATAAAAGCTCACCTTGGTGTTAAGAGCATCACTGCTGTCTGAGAGCTCATCGACATGTGACTTTGTTTCCTGAGAGAAGATAAAAACAATCTGTTACACGATACAGAGCTTTGAGGTTTCATCACTAACAGTGATCTGTTACAGCTAATGCAAAGGGAGGACTGAAAACAGAGACTTCTTACTTCTTCTGTAGGAGGACCGTCTGCACGTCTGGACGGCTTCTGGAATAGTTGGCTGGCAGCACCTCCTTTCTCCTGAAACACAGATGACATGGTTATTAATTCATACTCATATTTACATTCCCTCTTCCAAACACAGAACATATGGATCAATTAAAAAAAACACATGAAACTACAATCAGAAAGACACATAACTCCTTAGAAAAAAAAAGGAATAAAGAAAAACATTGAATTAAATGTTTACAATACAAATATACAGTATATACATGGATAATATACATATATACAGTATGAATATCTTTCTACAAACCCAAACATAACCCAGCTACACTGCATGTATGTGTGAAAATAAAAATAAAATAACTGAAAAATAAGGTTTTTATTAATAGTAATGATGGTTTGCATCACGTTGAGAAATCAATTAGAATGACATCTTAAAACACAATAAAAAGGAAAATAAAATCAATTAAAATAGATACAATGAGAACTGAAGTGTAAATACAGTCAGTAACACGATGAGATGCACTCTTCGTCAACGTGTTTGCGTCTAAATGTATTGTTTTTACTTTGGTGTGAAAGTTTTGGAAACTCATACCTGTAAATAAATCTAAATAAAACTGGATGCTGCCTACAGTCTTTTGTGCTGTGTGAGAGTTCTTTTAGCATGTTCATGTTGTTTGTATTATTTGTTATAACACTGTTTGTAATACTACTGTCTTTGGCAGGTCCCTCTTGAAAAAAGAGATGTATTACCTGGTTATAAAAAGGGAAAATAATAGAATGAAGGGCATTACATGTACCACTGTTACCTACATGTAGCACATTTCATTACCACATTAGATTTGAGGCATAAGTAGGGCTCCAAATAAAGATTCTTTTACTTATTTATTAATAAGCCGATTCTTGTTTCCATTCATTGATTCATCTTTTGATCTAAAATGTTGGTGAATAGGTGAATAACAGACAGATTTCCACTGATCACAGAGAGTGTTTTTACAACCAAACGGACCTTTGTTTTAGAAGCTTCAGAGAGACTGTCATTGCTGGCTGAAAGATCTTTCTGCGCCGATAGAATCGCCTGAAACAAGAAAAAAAATCAGAAGTGGAGAGCAGCAGTTTGAAATAGAAGAATAGGTTACAAGAAGATTATTTTAATGTCTGTTATGGACCGTTCGGTATTTATGGAGAGAGAAAATAGGGAGGTTCACCCAATGTTTTTTAGTCTAGGGGGGGGTCACCACGGGGTTTCCGCACAGATGATTATTATTGTTGCACACTGAGCTGGCGCTGAAATCACTTCAAACGTAATTAAAATGAAAACTCTGTACAGTGTGTCTACTGCAAAATCAAACTAGCTTACCACAATAATAGCACAATGCCAATGTTTCAACTTTTCAACAGAAAACATTGAGTCTAACTTAATCATCCATTCCGCAAAGCAGACCCGACAAAAGTAAATCAGAGCAGTTTCAGGTTGAATTTGTAGTTCTGAAAGTTAAGTTGCACAACTTAAGGTAATTTGTATGTATGTTTAATGTATGCTTTAGTTTGAGGTTGTTATTGCATATCAGAGGTCCAAATTCAACGTTTTCTTTAAAAACAATGTAATACAGCACTTAATATGTTTAGTTTTTGGAAGATGATGTTGTAAGCAATGTAGGCAATAAATATCTTGCTTTTTCCAAAACTTTAACCAAACTGTTGTAGCCTATATTATTGCTCTTCAATAAAACAAAAGTATTTCTTATCTGATTACACGATTAATCTATGGAATAATCGGTAGAATACTCAATTACTAAAATAATTGATAGAGGGAGCCCTAATTTTTATTGACGCTCCAAAATTACGAGGAGTGTTGGAGGACTTGCTGGTCCATATGAAAACAAGCCATGTGGTGTCTTGGATATGAATTTTGCTTTCAAACTGTGTCATTCAAAAACTGAATCCTGAATATGAGAGCGAATCTACTGAAATGGCCACCATCTTGTTGGACTGTGATGTGTGAGATGAGAAAGCAGAGGTTAAGTCATGTATGTCATGATTGTAAAAAAACAGTGGCTATCTGTACATCTTTGCCAAGCGCAAATAGAAATAGATAAATAAGTCTATTTTGATTAAAGATCCCAAAACTCCTCCGGTAGCCCCTTAAATAAAAAACAACAGTCCCTTAGGGCTGTGCAAGTAATTGAAATTTGATTTCTATTACAAAAACAATGCAATTGAGAAAAAGTTTGCACATAACATTTAGCAAATAAACTCTTATTTTTGTGGGGAATTCAAAAAATTCAACAGGACAAGTATTAAGAGAAAATTTACAGTTCGTGGCACGAACAGGTGAGACTGGTTAAAGGGAGTGCAGGCAGCAAATGAGGTGGTAGGAATGATGTTGAATGTCTATCAGCTGATAATCAAACAGCAGCAGGTTGTACCTAATGCTGTGCATTGGAGTGTGAATGTGTGTGAGTGTTTATCTGATGAGCAGATGGCACCTTGAACGGCAGCCTCGGCCACAGTGTATGAATGTGTGTGAATGGTGAATAGTTCCTGTACTATATAAAAGCGCTATATAAATACAGTACATTTACATTTACAGATGCTGTGATCTCATTTCATCTTTGCTATCTGTCAGTATACATGGTATTTTGTTTACGTGCCACACTTGAGTCAGCACCGCACCAGTGGCCCCTGCTGGTTTATTTTTATTTTTTTTATTATTTCTGTTAATCTATTTAGAACATTAATGAAAGTGGAGCTGCTCAGTGGCCAGCAGAACAGACTGTGGTTGTACTGGGCAACTTCCAGGTCTGAATGTGGAACTGTGTGACTGTGACAGGTTGTTGTTGCAAATGAGAATTTGTTCTCAATCGACTTACCTGGATAAATAAAGGTTAAAAACAAATCTCCCCCCCCCAGATACAATGAATTTAAAAAAGGTTGCCAGAGTAGCAAATAATTGTCCATTCATGCCCAAATATATATCTCTGTGACGACACTACACTACACTACCAACAATCCTAAGCGTAGCAGCGACGTCTCAGATTGGTCCAACTCGCTGTTACCATGGAAATGTTTACCGCACCTGGACGGCCAGAGCAAGCTTCTACCATTGACGTCAATGACCATGATCGTTTCTGTACACAGTCTTGTATCTTTGCCTTTTTTTGCTAATTTAAAAAAAGAATTTGTGCTGAATCAAATGTTTTATGATCATGATTCCTCTCGTAGCTGGTTGACTTGGTTATAGATGCAAAACTCTTTATATAAGCAATTTTTGAGTAGTTAAATTGTTAAGTTTTATATTAGGCCACACTCAAGAGGGTCACATACAGTAAATAACATACATTGTTAAGTTATTTATTTTCTGATCAATAAAGAGAGCGGCCTGGTAGCTCATCTGGTTGAGCATACGCCCCACATACACCCCCCGTCATGTCAAATAAAGGTCTATAATGCCCAAAAAACAATCTTAAAAAATAAATAACTCAATAAAGGGACTGTATTAGTCAGATAGGCAGGACAGGTAGATTCCATTCTCTCTAGCTATGTTCACACACAAAACATTGAAGCCTACTGGGTCTCCATACGTGCTGTTTTGTGTAAAAAAAAAATGGAATGAAAACCACTCTAACAGTCGGGTTAAGCACAGTAAAGCAGCTGTTTTTGTGTTTACAGTGTGCCTCCATGAAAGCTACACTTGTGTTTGAGAAGCTCTACCTCTCCAGTTGTTTGGGGAGTCTTTCTGAGGAGTCCACTAAACAAACCACCTTTCCCCTACAGAGAGCAGAAAACATGTTAAAGAAATCTTATTCTGTTGAATTTCAGAACTTTGATGATGAAGACTCACCAGTCCAAAGATACAAGGCTTTAAAAGTGATAGATAAGTGTGTAAATGTTTTACCTCCTCTAGTCGGGGCGCCTCAGACAGTTTGGGAGATTTCTTTAATATTCCACGGAAAAGGCCTCCTTTCTCCGGCTACGTGAAAAAAAAGAAAAAAACTCATTGTCAAAGCCTTTCCTTTGTTTGAGTTACTAGCTATCTAGTGAGAATGATTTGACTAAAATTGTGTTAATGAGTGCTTGTACGGATACAGAAGAGAAATATGTAATGCTAGAACATTTTAATTAAAACACTGTTATCCGTCGAGTCATCCATCTAGTAAAGTAACAACCAAGTATGTGTTCTGAGTGTACTCCTTCTAGTGTTAACCCTAAGTGCCCAATAGCAATGCTCCGAGGACGGTCCACACAATCAACAGTTCTAACCATTTGTCCTCAAAATACCCAGGTTCCACATATCGTTACGGGGCTGTTTGCAGGAAAACAAAGATCTTTAACTGGTGCTGCAGGGAGATACAGTAATGTCCCAGCAAAGCTGCTCCAAATGAAATAAACCAGCTGAGGAAAGAGAGGTCCTTCCACACCAGGCAGAATCACTGCCGCAACGTTCCTTAGTCAACTCCCTGTTGACAGGGCCTCCATCCTGTTGACAGGGCCTCCATCCTGTCATCCGTCGAGTCATCCATCCAGTAAAGTAACAACCAAGTACGTGTTCTGAATGGACTCCATCGGGAATCTAGTGATAACCTTAAGCGCCCAATATCCCAATAGAGCTGCTCCGAGGACGTTCCAGACTGGGCATAAGCATTGCCGCAAAGTTCTGTCATCAATTCCCTGTGGACAGTGTCTCCGTTCAGTCATCCATCCAGTAAAGTAACAAGCAACGGTAACAAGTATGGGTTCCGAGGGGACCTCATGGTGAAATTCTGTGATATACCTAATCACCAGTTCTAACCATTTGTCCTCAAAATACCCAACCAATGCTGCCAAAACCCGGCATGAACCAGTGACCTTTAGAGCTTCAGTCTAACGCTCTCCCAACTGAGCTATTTCGGCTCAAAATTGCATCCTATGGTGGCCAATACGAGTAAAACTACACAATAACACAGCAAGGTTCCACATATCGTTAGGGGGCTGTTTGCGGGAAAACAAAGAACTTCAACTGGTGCTGCAGAGAGATACAGTAATGTCCCAGCAGAGCTGCTCCAAATGAAATAAAACAGCTGAGGAAAGACACAGCAGGCAGAATCACTGCCGCAACGTTCATTACTCAACTCCCTGTTGACAGGACCTCCATCCTGTCATCCGTCGGCCTCATCCATCTAGTCAAAGTAACATCTAGTAAAGTAAATCAAGTATGTGTTCTTGATGGGCTTCCCAGTGATAACCTAAGTATACAATAGGTGGCCCATTCCACACAATCAATAGTTCTAACCATTTGTCCTCAAAATACAGTACTAATGCTGCCGAAACCCGGGACCTTTGAATTCAAAATGCTAGATCTTCAGTCTAACGCTCTCCCCAACTGAGCTATTTCGGCTCAAAATTACATTCTGTGGTGGCCAATACGAGTAAAATTACACAATAACACAGCAAGGTTCCACATATCGTTAGGGGGCTGTTTGCAGGAAAACAAAGAACTTCAACTGGTGCTGCAGAGAGATACAGTAATGTCCCAGCAGAGCTGCTCCAAATGAAATAAACCAGCTGAGGAAAGAGAGGTCCTTCCACACCAGGCAGAATCACTGCCTGTTGACAGGGCCTCCATCCTGTTGACAGGGCTCCATCCTGTTGACAGGGCCTCCATCCTGTTGACAGGGCCTCCATCCTGTCTCCATCCTGTAAAGTAACAACCAAGTATGTGTTCTGAGTGGACTCCTTCTAGTGATAACCCTAAGTGCCCAATTGCCCAATAGAGCTGCTCCAGGGCGTTCCAGACTGGGCATGAGCTTGTCCGCAAAGTTCTGTCATCAATTCCCTGTGGACAGTGTCTCCGTTGAGTCATCCATCCAGTAAAGTAACAACCAACGGTAACAAGTATGTGTTCTGAGGGGACTTCATGGCGAAATTCTGTGATATACCTAATCACCAGTTCTAACCATTTGTCCTCAAAATACACAACCAATGCTGCCCAACTGAGCTATTTTGGCCAGGGACCTTTAGATCTTCAGTTCTATGGTGGCCCCAACTGAGCTATTTCGTAAAAATATGGTGGCTACACAAAACTAAACACAGCAAGGTTCCACATATCGTTAGGGGGCTGTTTGCTGGAAAACAAAGAACTTCAACTGGTGCTGCAGGGAGATACAGTAATGTCCCAGCAGAGCTGCTCCAAATGAAATAAACCAGCTGAGGAAAGAGAGGTCCTTCCACACCAGGCAGAATCACTGCCGCAACGTTCCTTAGTCAACTCCCTGTTGACAGGCCTCCATCCTGTTGACCTCCTCCATCCTGTCATCCGTCGAGTCTCCATCTAGTAAAGTAACAACCAAGTATGTGTTCTGGGGACTCCTCCCATCCTGCTTGAAATTGCCCAATATGGCCTCCATCCAAACTGGGCATAACACAAAGTTCCATCAATCCTGTGGACAGGTCTCCGTTCATCCATCTAGTAAACAAAAACTAACAAGTATGTGTTCTGATAGACTCCTCAAAATAACCACTCTGCCCAAATGAAAGCCATTTTGGCTCAGAATCTCCCAACTATGGCATTTCGGCTCAAAATTGCATCAGTTCCAATAAAAACTACACAATAACACACAGGTTCCACATATCGTTAGGGGGCTGTTTGCTGGAAAACAAAAACTTCAACTGGTGCTGCAGGGAGATACAGTAATGTCCCAGCAGAGCTGCTCCAAATGAAATAAACCAGCTGAGGAAAGAGGTCCTTCCACACCAGGCAGAATCACTGCCGCAACGTTCCTTAGTCCATCCATCCTGTTGACAGGGCCTCCCTGTTGACAGGGCCTCCATCCTGTTGACAGGGCCCATCCAACCAATGCTCCCCAGTGTGAACCAGGGACCTTTAGATCCAGTCTAACGCTCTCCCAACTGAGCTATTTTGGCCAAAATTGCATCTATGGTGGCCAAACGAGTAAAACTACACAATAACACAGCAAGGTTCCACATATCGTTAGGGGGCTGTTTGCTGGAAAACAAAGAACTTCAACTGGTGCTGCAGGGAGATACAGTAATGTCCCAGCAGAGCTGCTCCAAATGAAATAAACCAGCTGAGGAAAGAGGTCCTTCCACACCAGGCAGAATCACTGCCGCAACGTTCCTTAGTCAACTCCCTGTTGACAGGGCCTCCATCCTGTTGACAGGGCCTCCATCCTGTCATCCATCCTGTTGACAGGGCCTCCATCCATCCGTCGAGTAAAGTAAAGTAACAACCTGTGTTCTGATAGGACTCCTTCTAGGATAACCCTAAGGGCCCAATCCCAATGAGCTGCTCCGGGCCTCCATATACCTAAAGTTCTGTCATCAATTCCCTGTGGACAGAGTCTCCGTGTCATCCATCCAGTAAATTAACAAGCAACCAAGTATGTGTTCTGAAATTCAGGACTATACCTAATGAACAGTTCTAACCATTTGTCCTCAAAATACACAACCAATGCTGCCGAAACCCGGGATTGAACCAGGGACCTTTAGATCTTCAGTCTAACGCTCTCCCAACTGAGCTATTTCGGCTCAAAATTGCATTCTATGGTGGCCAATACGAGTAAAACTACACAAGAACACAGCAAGGTTCCACATATCGTTAGTGGGCTGTTTGCTGGAAAAAAAAAAGAACTTCAACTGGTGCTGCAGGGAGATACAGTAATGTCCCAGCAGAGCTGCTCCAAATGAAATAAACCAGCTGAGGAAAGAGGTCCTTCCACACCAGGCAGAATCACTGCCGCAACGTTCCTTAGTCAACTCCCTGTTGACAGGGCCTCCATCCTGTTGACCGGGCCTCCATCCTGTCATCCGTCGAGTCATTCCATCTAGTAAAATAAAGTATGTGTTCTCAAAATTCTCCTCATGGTGAGCTAATCCTCAAAATTGCATTCTATGGTGGCCAATGAGTACAACCACACAATAACACACAGTTCCAACCATATGTCCTCAAAATACACAACTGTTGCTGCCAAAACCCGGGATTGAACCAGGGACCTTTAACTTCAGTCTGCAGGGAGAACAGCTATTTTTGGCTCAAAATTGCATTCTATGGTGGCCAATGAAAAAACCACAATAACACAGCAGGTTCCACATATCAGTTAGGGGGCTGTTTGCTGGAAAACAAAGAACTTCAACTGGTGCTGCAGGGATACAGTAATGTCCCACAGAGCTGCTCCAAATGAAATAAACCAGCTGAGGACAGGGGTCCTTCCATCCAGGCAGAATCACTGCCGCAACCTTAGCCTTGACAGGGCCTCCATCCCCTGTTGACAGGGCCTCCATCCTGTTGACAGGGCCTCCATCCTGTCATCCGTCGAGTCATCCATCTAGTAAAGTAACAACCAAGTATGTGTTCTGATAGGACTCCTTCTAGTGATAACCCTAAGTGCCCAATTGCCCAATAGAGCTGCTCCAAGGACATTCCATACTGGGCATAAGCATTGCCGCAAAGGTCTGTCATCAATTCCCTGTGGACAGAGTCTCCGTCGAGTCATCCATCCAGTAAATTAACAAGCAACAATAACAAGTATGTGTTCCGAGGGGACTTCATGGTGAAATTCAGTGATATACCTAATGAACAGTTCTAACCATTTGTCCTCAAAATACACAACCAATGCTGCCAAAACCCAGGATTGAACCAGGGACCTTTAGAGCTTCACTCTAACGCTCTCCCAACTGAGCTATTTCGGCTCAAAATTGCATTATATGGTGGCCAATACGAGTAAAACTACACGATAACACAGCAAGGTTCCACATATCGTTAGGGGGCTGTTTGCTGGAAAACAAAGAACTACTGGTGCTGCAGGGAGATACAGTAATGTCCCAGCAGAGCTGCTCCAAATGAAATAAACCAGCTGAGGAAAGAGGTCCTTCCACACCAGGCAGAATCACTGCCGCAACGTTCCAACTTTCAGGGTCAACTCCCTGTTGACAGGGCCTCCATCCTGTTGACAGGGCCTCCATCCTGTCCTGTCATCCGTCGAGTCATCCATCTAGTAAAGTACCAACCAAGTATGTGTTGAATTCTGAGTGTACTCCTTCTAGTGATAACCCATTCCACACAATCAACAGTTCTATTTGCTGCCGAAACCCGGGATTGAACCAGGGACCTTTAGATCTTCAGTCTAACGCTCTCCCAACTGAGCTATTTCGGCTCAAAATTTCATTCTATGGTGGCCAATACGAGTAAAACTACACAATAACACAGCAAGGTTCCACATATCGTTAGGGGGCTGTTTGCAGGAAAACAAAGAACTTCAACTGGTGCTGCAGAGAGATACAGTAATGTCCCAGCAGAGCTGCTCCAAATGAAATAAACCAGCTGAGGAAAGAGAGGTCCTTCCACACCAGGCAGAATCACTGCCGCAACGTTCCTTAGTCAACTCCCTGTTGACAGGGCCTCCATCCTGTTGACAGGGCCTCCATCCTGTCATCCGTCGAGTCTTCCATCTAGTAAAGTAACAACCAAGTATGTGTTCTGAGTGGACTCCTTCTAGTGATAACCCTAAGCGCCCAATAGCCCAATAGAGCTGCTCCGAGGACGTTCCAGACTGGGCATGAGCATTGTCGCAAAGTTCTGTCATCAATTCCCTGTGGACAGTGTCTCCGTTGAGTCATCCATCCAGTAAAGTAACAAACAACGGTAACAAGTATGTGTTCTGAGGGGACTTCATGGGGAGTTCAGTGATATGCCCAAACCAGTTCTGCAATTAAGACTCTTTCGTTTTTTCTTGAGGAGCATTTAAATTTTAAGTAATTTATCTGGCGAGACTTATTGTAAAACAAAAAACAAAAAAACAATGCTTTTTGTTTGCTCCCCGGCCCATAAAAGTGCCTTTTACCATATGGAAGGGACAAATAACATGTTCAATAGTGCTGCAGAGTAGATACAGTTGTCCCAGGAGAGTTTAGCTCCAAATGAAATAAACCAGCTGAGGAAAGTCCAGGTTTCTTAAACCAGGCAGTGGATATCACTGCCGCAACGTTCCATTAGTTCAACTCCCTGTTGACATGATTCAAAAAGACAGGCAACTCCAAAAAGTGTCATCCGTAATGTTAAACAAAAACACCATTTGTGTTTTTCACAACTTTCTAGTGATAACCCTATTTACAGTCTATGCAATTTGTACTATGTAAAAAGGATTGTTCCATAACACGGTAATAATTGAAATAGGGGTTGAGTTGGGGTGTGCATTGTTCTTCTCAGTGTAGGGGACGGTCCAAAGCAATATAAGATTCAGCTCCCACCCAATTAACTTCCATGGCTGAAAATCCAGCTCACCTTTGAGTTTTCAGACATATTATCATTACTGCCAGATAGGTTATCATGTAGAGACTGTTGGTCCTAAAAGACAAAAATGAACTGTTGAATTATGATTATCAGGCCACTGAATTACACTACTGATATGACCTTATTGGCTCTTTTTGAATGAAGATGCATAAGAATTTGTTTTTTCAGCTACACCAAATGAAATCAGTTTGAGGAAAGTTTCAGGTTTTTGAACATCCAGCTGAATATCCCCCCTTTTTCCTGAAACAGACAGAAATATTGTGCTCAAGTTATGTTAAAGGGCCTTTATTTTGGTCAGGACCTCCATCCTGTCTATAGGGGCTTTTTGCAGGACAGTCATCCATCTGTAAAGTACTTCTGAGTTATTTATTGAGCATTTTTAAAGAAATCCAAAGTTCTGAGTGTACTCCTCTAAGTGAATAAACCTAAACATTAAAACAGTGACTGAATAATGAACAGTTTGTTTGGTCCTCAAAACAGGACAGAATGCTTGTTAACATGAGAAGAGGCAGTCAAATCTACTAATGTCTCACCTGTTTAGGTTCGGCATTCTTTTCCTGCTCCTTTTTCCATCCTATGGTTGTTCTTTTTCTGAAAACTTTCCTCTGTGCTTCGATCTGGGCTCAGCAAGGTTCCACTGTTAGAGGGGCCATCTTCAGAAAAACAAAGATCTTCAACTGGTGCTGCAGAACAGCAATTTCAAACCAAAGCAGATGCCCATGCTCCAAATGAAAAAAACAGCTGAAGAACAGACAGGTCCTTCCACCCAGGCAGAATCACTTTTTTTCCTCTTTGTCCCTGATCAGGTAACTCTGAGGAGGAAGTTGGAAAAATCAGGAAAACAGTCAACAACAGCTGATTAAAAACAGTCATTCTGCTTTATGTCTTCTGGGAAGATAATCTCTAAAACTATGTACATTTGTATGCATGTTTTGTGTATCCCATTGCATGTTTATGCTTAATGCCTTTTTTTCTTATGTTTGATAATTGAAAGAGTCCCTTACATTGATTAACTTAATTTACAACATTGACTGAGACATGACAGTTTTAGAAACATTTACACACATTTGTATTTATTTTTTAACCACTTTATAGGTAGGCTATATTCATTTCTTATTTATATACTGTATATATTTTTGTGATATTTTTATACTTATATGTTTGTACTTAATTCACTAAATAAACAATACATTTGTTGGAGAAGTCATAAAAAGCCAAAAGGGTTGCAGGATTTGACCCAGCTGTTGATCCTACAGTCAATGATTTGTATTTAGGAACTTGTAAAATCACATGTGTATCTGTACATCTATAAGATATGTCCATATCAAAATAGATGTAGCATTGTTTATGAATGAGCCAATGTATGACCATCAGTTCTATCATGGCAAAGTCTCATTCTTTATTGGATGGCAGCTGTAATATGAAATTGTGTATGCAGACACCTAAAACATTATATTGTGTATTAAACTCCAGATAACGATGGTAGAAATTACTTTTGCTGATGAAACAAAGTGAAAAGAACATAAAAAAAGGTTTAAACAGAGTCTCTCGATTATATTTGATTGTATAGTATTGTATAGTGTTCATGGTATCATTTTCTATATTTATTCATCATTTTAGGTGTTTTAGGTGTTTTTAAGTTATACGTAACAACCGGCAACAACCGTAAAGGAATAAACCTGTTCAACTTCCTAAGCATAAATAAAAACATATACAATAGTTGAATGGCTGTCTGCCTGCTTGGTAATTTACAGTGCAGAGAAGAGCTACAGGTGCATTTCTTACAATGAACGAAGGCGTTTTCTCTTTTTGGCTCTGTTGAAACAATCCAGCCAGGACCAACTGATCAATCTACAACAAAGCACACTTAAATAAAGAGAAATTCATTTTATATACTGCTTAAAAAATTAGCTTAGAGCTGCGTTTTAACAACTCCAGCTGTAATACCTGTTTGGAGTCCGCTTTATCTTTGGGAACTTCTGATTGGCTCTGATGAGGAAGACAAAGAACACTGATTTAGAAATGAATAAAAACAACCAAGAAGGAACATGATTTTTCATGGTGCGTGCGTGTGTGTATACCTGTGTGTCCTCAGCTTGTACCCTCCTGCGTTGGCTGTATCTGGTGGTGGCGTTAAGTTCCTGCACACAGACACAAAAAACTCAGAAGGGAACAATTTAAAAAAAAAAAGTTATTTGGAACAAAAAAAGAAAATTGAAAGCTTGTGTAGCTCTGAGTGATTTGTTACTGTAAACTGTTCTCACACAGACTCTAAAGGTTGCTCATTAACTAAATATTAATCAGAAATCTTTGCTGTTGTTGAGATGAAACAAACACACATGGTCACACAATATTCAATGATCAGCTCTGTGCTTGGCTTTAAACATGAAAAATATTTTCCTGTGTGAATGTCAAACTGAATTATGACAGCATTGATGAGTAGTATTACATATTTGGAGTATGTGGGTGTACTGTACCTGTTCTGTGGGTCTGGGAGGAACCACAGGAGTTTGTTTCAAGTTTCCAGTAGCCTGACACAGATAGAAAAGGGTGATGATTATCTTTAAAAAAGAAATTGTACGAGACAATTTGGACAATAATTCACAAAGTGTATTGCAACAGTAAGTAGAATACCCGTTATTAATATTATAGTACGTATATATATATAAAATTTGATTTTCCCCTTATGAGGTCATAAAAGGCAAGGTTACCTCCCCTTTCTCTGCCCGCCCAGAGAATTTGGCCCACCCATGAGAGAGAGACATCATGGCTTCCTCCTCAAAAGCTACAGACTCAGAAATGGCACATCCTTAGGAGTGTTACCAGATGTTTGAGATATGTTGGCCAACCACAGGTCTACAGGTCTATACAAGATTTGTGGTGTCCTCCAGGTACAGTTTGATGTTCTGAATACATAAACCAAAGATACAACGATTCTTGATGCTGAACTTACAGTGTCTTTAGGTGGCTGAGGCTCCATAGCAGTTGGCTTCTTTCTTTGGGTCATTTCTTTTTATCTGTAAAGACAGTTTACTGAAATGTGAAGCCTTCCTGAAGTCATATTTAAAATAACCTTTATTGAGGTCATGGTATGTTCACTTCGGCAAACAAATTAACACATGATTAACTTTGTCACATAGCTAATTGGAGCTTTGGCTTTATTACAGTACCTCTGCAGGCTTTTGGGGAGGGTTCAGCTGTGAACAGAGAAGAAAACACAAGTGTGTATTGTGTATAGGATAGCCCTACAGTAGGTTAGGTTTTACTTTCATCTGTGGTATGGTGAGCCCAGCACTAAGGTGTGACCGTGTTCTCCCAAAGATTGAAATTTTTTTTTTATTTCCCAAGATTATCAAGCTCTGTCACTACGTCCCGCAAGTTCTTGTTATGTTTTACAGTTGTGAGCAGCACCTCCATTTCCTTTGTTCATGCCATTTCATTAGTGGGACATTAGTGTACATCAACAAAATCAAGCATCTTGTTTGTTTGCATACTACTATGTAGCTTAAATTTGGAACAGCACTCTGGAATTGAGCATTTTGGCTCACTTTGATATATAAATGAAACACGGCCAACATTAATGTTATAAGTAACACCTGTGATTTTCCTACTGTGTCAAAATGTCTGCGGATTGTACTGATAAGCAAACTTCTCCTTTTGTGGGACTAATGAAGTACCTTATCTTATATCTTATCTAGCATTATTTTAGCTTTTATTATTAGTATGTAATATGATTCAATTCAATTCCACTTTATTTATAGTATCAAATCATGACATCTCAATCAAGTCATCTCAAGACCCTTTACAGATAGAGTAGGTCTAGACCACACTCTATAATTTATAAACAATTCTAGGATTCCCCCAAGAACAAGCAACTAGTGCGAATTAATGGCGAGGAAAAACTTCCTACTCTTCGAGTTGCTAGGGAATGAAACATAGTAGCTCGTAGTTTGATAGTATAAGTAACATACAAACATTCAAAAATATAAGATAGCAAAATTTAAACGTAAATATAAGAATATCAAAAAAATATATAAAATAGCAAAATGTGATTATTATCATCAATTAGCCTGAATAAGAAAAACTAAAGCATTGCCTTCAGTAGTTATATTGAAAGTAGCTAAACTACTTTTATTTTAGCTGACATAATAAACTATAATTATTATTATATACTGATTGTAAAAACTGTCACTAGACTAAAAAAGATAAATTCATTAATTCAAGTATAGGAAACAAGTGTAGGAAGCAATACATGTAACATTTACAATGGTCACTTAGCTAGTGTATGAACCATTTTAGAGAAGTAGCCGTGCCGAACTCTGAATCACTAAATATTAGCTTAAGTGCTAACGTTACAAGCTGAAAACGTTCTGCTAAAAACACACTCGTCATTTAAGCTAGCCAAAGGGACGTTCAATTCATTAAAAGTTTAAAACAACACCAGGTAACACACTAAGCGGTTTAACTTACCGAAGATTTGAAGACAGTTCAGAAACACTTTACATTCAGCTTGTACCAAATAATATCAAAGCGAAGAGCAGTGGAGGCTCCTTCACTGTCACCAGCGTCCGTTAGCGATAATCATAATCTCTTTTAATGGCACTGTCGCGACATTCCAAGGAGTTTTTAGAACTCCACCACACCCGCACATCTGCACACATGGGGCGTTCAAGAGCTCCTCGAAAAGCTCCAAAATCTCAGCATCTCAGTCGCATCAGAGTTTCATTCGATAGGCCTAATGTGTAATACTCGTCAAAGTTAGATAGTAAAACAAAAATATTCTAGTCACTCACAGTAATATATTTTTTACTGGTTTGTAACAGTTGGCCGTGTTTCCCACTGCATTTCTATTCTGCACACGATGCTTATGCTGACCTGAAACGGCCGCTCTCTGAGGCAACATAAATCTATCCCGTCTTATAACTTTTATACAAGCTCAAAGCAGAAATCTTTATCATGCCAAAAAAAATTTAAATAGTGACAGAAATGTAGAGACTTACGCAGCTAGCAGACTTCCATCTATATTCGTCCTGAAAAAAGTAGCTTGTGCTGTAGGAAACGTTGACAAACAACTTTATCTTGGTTATTAACTGAGCAAACAACAACTTGGGAAAAGGAAATATATTGTTGAAATAAAGTGTTAAAGTCTTTGCTCGAATGCATTTATAGCTACTTTATGAAAGACAGATTGACAGAACATGTTTCTCGCACCTTTAATTATCAACTTTACATTTTTGACAGAGTTCTACAATATATTGCACAAAAAAAGTTAGTATCGAATAACAACCCCACCCAGAAAAATAAATATTAAGTTCAATGCAAAGAGCACAGAGCTGACATCATTAGAGATTAGACTGCATATCAGATCGTGACTTTGAAATAACATTCCTTCAAATATTAATGGAATAATAAAAGCCCAGGTTGACATGGTCAAGACTGGTCTTTACAGTCCTGTGTCATTCCAGTTGTCTAATAAGAGATTATTTTAAACCCGGAAGCCATTCAAGTATCCAATGAGACTGAGTACATGATTAAAATGTATATTTCTCATGTATGCACGAGTAAATAAAACAAACTCTTGGCAGTAAAGTCTAATGCATCACTTGCTTACCTAAAACCTTTTTTTAACATTATGTCCCAGCCTATGAATTGCAGATGTTTACTAACAACAACGATGATTTTACACATTAATAAAGTATTTAATAGCCAAGACATACATTAGCTTTGACACCAGGTTTAGTGAATCACTAGTTTTCTATTTCGGTCTGGTTTGTCCGTTTGTTTGTTTGTCTGCGGGATCATGGAAAGACTACTACTGGCTTGAATAATGTCAAACTAGGTGGAAGGGTGTAGCATGGGCCATGGACAAACACATTACATTTTGAAAAGGATATGAATCACAGGGAAAATACACAAATTATTTTCGCTCTCAGAGTGCCCTTCTAGTTATGTCATTTTATTGGTTCTTTTGTAAAAACAATCTAAAACAAATCTTATTACCATCATTCCTCAAAATGAGACCAATATAATTAAGTCAAGACTTACAGAACTTTAAAACATCTTACATCAGATCAAAAACCTCAAGCAGAGGATGAGCGAGAAATGGTTTTGTTGCAGGCCTGACACTAAAATAAACAACATAGACACAGAAAAACAGACTAATGCTGCATTTTATCATAGGGTATTTCTAAGGCATTGTAAATAATAAAGGCAGTCGTCCCTAAGAGTGTACACAAACCTGGTCAGTAAAAGTCCTTGTGTTTCAGTATGAACCAACACACTTTAATTAGACTCTAAGCAATACTTTTAAAGCCTAAATTGTAAAGTCTACAAAATACTTTGTACCTATTTCTTTTTTAACTCATCTAAAACTGTACTATCCAAATACATGATTTAATTCAATCTTTGTATGCCATTTTACACCCGTCGACACAACAACCAGAGAAGCAGATGTGATACTTTGACTACTGCAAAGCCTCAGTTCCTCCCAGTGGTGTAAATGCTGTTTAGATCCAAGAAGTCAGATCCCTAAAAGAAAAGTCCAGACGTCTTAGAAACTACTCTATTTCATCAAGAGTGGAGTTCCATAATTTACAACCGGCATGACTGTAGTTTTCCATTTCAAGAAATTAGCACCAACCACCTCTCAGATGCCAACAATGCAGCAGTAAGCTGGAGTTTTGAGCCGGAACTTTCAAAAACACTTGCACACATTTTAAAGGGGGAACTGAGAAACTGACACTTCTGAAACCATAATAACAAAGCACAGTTAAAAGGACTGTACTCAATATACAGCACATTAATATAGCAGCAATCAGATATTAGATATGTAACGATTTAGTGGAGTAATGGCCTCCTGAGCAGAGAATAAAGTCACAAGCTTCTCTATTCTTTGTTTTGATACCTAGACCGGCTGTATGTGCATGTAAGTGCATGTGGCTGTGACAAAAAACTTTCTTGCTTACTAAATCTTTTTAGTATTTAACTTATCGGGCAATAGAGACAGAGCGCCACCTGCACCGCTCTCCATTGACTTGTATTGGGTGAAAAAGCCTTCTTGTTAATTCCATCTGCTGGCAAATAACAGAAAAATACCTAACAGTGTTTTATGTAAAGCACTTTAAATTGCTTTCTGAAATGTGCTATACAAATAAAGCTGAAATTGAAATTGAATTGAAATTGAATTAAATAAATATTATTATAAGCTGCCAACCCAAAAGCGTATAACACCATGCGTTCTGTCTCTATGGTCTGTGAGTAACATGTGAAGGCAATGCCAGCCCGATTTTTCTAGCACAGCCCCTTTAAGGCCTTTCCCAGTTTGACATTTTCCGTCAAACATATTCTCGGTTCTCATTGTCCTTTTTAATGTGGTTGATTTCGTCTTCACTTGAACTGTCATTTTTCTCTTTCTTGTCACTGTCCAAAGCACCTGTATTATTGCGTGTGTGTGTGTCTGGTGTGGTGGTCTGCAGCTCCCCTCGTATCCCGTTGAGCTCCACCAGACCATCATGCAGCTGCAAAGCCACCTCCCTGATTTTGGCAGCAAACTCTGACTTGGCCCCTTTCTTCAGTTCTTTGGAGTCCTTGGCCACAAAGTAGATGTCCATGCCTACAAAGAGTCCCGCAAGCACACCAGTGGCCATACTGGCAATCTGGACCGCTCTGGCTGCTGTGCTGCCTGCCATATTGGCAATCTGCACCACCCGCATGATCTCATTGGCGTTGTTGAGGATTGCCTTTCCTGCCATGGCGCCGTCTTCGTAGAAATTAAAATTGAGCGCTGGGAAGTCACGGTTGTAGGCGTGCTTTTTCATTTTGATTAGGTCAAACCTCCTCAGGTTCTCAATACCCTGCTTGACAAACGCGTCAGGCACTTGTTGAGGTCGTCCATCTTCTCCTGATAGTCCTGCACAATCTTCTCCACCTTCTTGCGGTCCATTGAGTTGTTGACCTGGTTGGAGATGCCGGCCCCTGCTGATGTCAGCCCGCCGGCTGTAGCTACACCCAGTCCCACTGCCGTCACAATCAAAGAGGTTCCCATGGTGAACGGGGCCAGGGCGAGGCCGGTGATGGTGGCCACGCCCCGAGGGCGCTGGTAGAGCCGCCGGTGATTTGAGCAATCTTTGTGTTCTTGCTGAACTTGTCCAGGCCGTCTGCGATGCTGTTGAGGTCCATGACGTGCTTCCAGAGGCTCTCGGCGCGCTCCGAAAACAGTTTGTTAAAGACACGGATGCCCTTCCGCACCTTGTCTGCCGTCACAGCAAACGCTCTGAAACCAACAAGTTTAGAGTGATTACAGAGCAACGTCACTGGATCTCTTAATTACTACCTGTGTATCTAGTCATACACAAAGTGGAGCTTTTATTTGCCCAAGTTCTGAGACATCCAGCTTCCTCCCCAATCCATTTGGTGGAGGTGAACACATTTAAGTTTTTTCTGCTGCACAAAACAGAATTCTGACTTTATTCTCACAATTCTGACTTTAAACTCAGAACTCAGTAAATGTTTTCAGATGTGGCCCTAATCCTCTTCTGTATCTTTGCTGAAGAAATGAAAACTGCTGACAGCAGTCCTGTGGATAATGTCGGTTTTGTATCTGAGACACTGTTTCTGTTTGATTTTTTCAAAAGTAACTGTGTTTTGAGCAGCACAAATACAATTATATTCTCCAATATATTGGGGTCATTTGGGGGGATGTGACTATTTGACACATGAAATTGTCTGCATGGCTAAATACTACTAGAAATAAGAGAAAACACATATGGTGTGACTCTTTAAGGCAGGGGTGTCAAACTCAAATTCAACAAGGGCAGCACTGGAAAATAGGAATCCCAGTAAGTGTGTGAAGTTGAACATGAACATGTGAAGTTTATTGACATGCTTTTATTTAATCGAAAATCAAATATTTTTGACTGCATTATTTCATCTTAGAGTTTTGCAAATAATGAAAAACTAAAATAATTTTTTTTTTTTACAGCAACCTGTTTCACAGCCCGAATATAAAAAAACTCTGGTTCTGTGGGATTTCTCAAAGTCGGCAAATCTGCCAAATTCTGCATTGAGTGTCCTGTAATAATAGTGCACAACTAGGCGGCCCAACATTTATTGAGGACCTAAATTGATATGTGGGCCAGATCAAAACTTGCGAGGGGCCGCATTTGGACCCTGGGCCTTGAGTTTGACACGTGCTTTAAGGGAAAAACGACACAAAACAGTAAGATATTATTTCAGCCTTGGCTTACTTGGCCTCTTCTTTATCTGTCATGTCATCCTCTTGAAACGTGTCCTCCCAAGCTGAGAAGGTAAAAGCAAAAAATAATGATATTAAGCTTTCTTATAATGTTACACACATTACATGGCCTTAGGGCTTTGTTCCCATTCAGCCACAGGAGAATTATAATTTCGAAACAGGAAAGGTTATTCAACAAACTTTCACAAAGCAGGAAGAACAATATTGTTTAAAACATAATTGTAAGCTGCAGCATTATAATTTCCTTCAATTGGAACTTAACCCTTGTGTTGTCCTCGGGTCAAATTTGACCCCTTCTCAAAACTTCTAAAGGAGAAATATGGGTTTATTTTTAACCAAATTACACAATTACAAATACGTAATCACTACTTTCATTAAATTTTGGGTATTCAATTTTATATCATTTGAAAAAATTTAAATGGATTTAAAACCTGAGTAAACTTTGCGATACATGTCTGTGATTAGCCATCAACACAGGTTCCTCTAATATTAGTCAAAGTAATTCATCATTTAAAAATTAGGTATAATTTCCTATAAATGAAATATATTGACCATGTAAAAGTGTTAGTGCATGGTCAACCCAGAAGACAACACAAGCGTTAAGGCTCAAATCATGAAAATCAGCACAGTATGCAAACAGAGATATCCACATACTTTTTGTCATATGGTGTAAATGGATCAAGATGAAAAAAAAAATCCATTCTCAGAACTAATCCAAAAGAAAGCCAAACAAGATTTAATGCATTTTATTTGTAACTTACACTCCACTGTGTTCCACCAATCCATAAGGTCCTCCACACCCTGAAAGACATATTAGATTTGTATGGGATTGAATGTTTATGCTTCCTATCCAAAAGGTTAAAGCTACAGTGCATAATTTCTGCCGCCGCAGTAAGGAATTCTAAGTAATGACAACAACACTGTCAGCGCGTCCCCATTATACAAGCCTTCCGTGATTACGCATAGCCAAGGAGGACACGGAGGATATAGAAAACATGATGTCCTGTTCAGAAGAGGTCATTATCATCACTTGCGCAAAAGTTGCCAGACGCCACAATCTTCTTAACACACCCATACATGAAATCCAGAGAGAGTTGTGTGGAGCTGATAGAGCTTTGTAGCAACTCATTTGGCAACGGCTTGAATGTAACGGCCGTTCATTAATATCAAAAGGTTACGCACTAAAGCTTTAATGATAAAGCATCAGATTTGATTGAAACGTTACATGGTGACATAGCTTGCTTCAGAAACCAACCTGTCTGTCTTCAGGCTGTGCTGGGTCAGGACTGAAGTCCTCCAGCTGGTCAAACAAGGATCTATTTCCACCTTCATTCTGAAACAACAGAAATATTACTTCTTAAAATTCATACTGTATGTTAATACCAAGACTTGTGTTCTCTGTGTAAATACAAAAAAGTCTGGGTTTACAGTGTAGCAGACGTTTATGTCAGTGAGACAAAAAGACAGATAAACCAACAGCAAGAAGTCAGATCAACTTGTCCAATATCCTCAGTTTCACTTTTTACACTGTATGTATTCAGATGAAGAAAAGGAAGTGATGGTAAAAGGGATTCTGAATGTACTGCTGTTTTTGCAGAAGTAGAAAAGCCAAAATCTTTCATGGAAATGTTGAAACGGAAGTAGAGACACACGTTTATGCACATTGAAACCTAATCACGTCTCTTCTACCATGCATCTACCAAGAACCTGCACAAAAACCTTTGGGAGGCGTGGGATGGGTGAAGCCTCCGTTATACTCGCATGTGACACCAGTGCTTGGGCCTTTGTAGAACACTTTGTATCAACATGTTAGTTGCAGTAAGTAAGAAAGTGGAAGTAAAGGAAGGCAGGCTGCCTGGCAACAGTTAAACACAGACATACAGCCAAACATTTACCTACTCCTATAATTAACGCTTAACATGTCGAGAGCAGTCGTTTGGAGTCGGTTTGGAGACAAACATATGAAAGAGGTTGTTTTCAGGGACGGGTTTGGTGATGAAACAGACCTTTTCTTTTCTGAACCTCACTGAGTAAGACTGCAACATGTTAGTATGGTGGATAAATATGCTGACACAGTCTAGGTGGGAGAAAAACAGAATGAGAATACAAATCCTTTACATTTTGTCTCAGTTTTATTATCTCTTACCTCTGCTGTTTTGCATGCAGCACCGTCCGGTGCGTTCCTCTGTATACTTTTGCCCTGAGAGAGAGAGAGAGAGAGAGACACACACACAGACACACACACACACACGCACACACACACACACACACACAGATTTCAGTTCCAATACATCCCAGCTTATTGGAACAAATTAAGAATTAGTTACAAAGTGAAAAGAAGAACTCTGGTCAAAATATGAATGCCACAAAAAAAATGTTCTGGTCTTGGAATCAGCAGCTACAGAACATAGCACAGTGATTTGCACAGAAAATGCTAACTATTAACCTTGCCATCAAAACAGCAGAGAGATACAGCAGAGAGATAAAGACAGACAGGTGACAAACTTAGAAAAGTCAAAATGAATGTGTGGAAATTTTGTATGATGTTTAAGTCAGTCCTCTCTCAACCACCATCGTGAAAACACCAAATGAGAGAATATCTTGAGAGAAAAGTGTGTTTGAAAAAGTATAACAAGGAGCACTGAAGCTGTTCTGTTCACCCACAGGTTAGGTCGTAGATTTAACATTTAATAAACCATTTATAAACATAATTAGCACATAATAACACATTAAATGCCTGAAATAGGTGGGTGTGGTGTACTGCATAGCACTTCATGAGGGTTAAATGTAGTATGGCGTAGGCCTGGATCAGTCTACCACATTTAAGTTTCCCCAGTTTACGGACATGCAGAAACACACTGGCTGGGGGTGTGGCCTTGACCAACCCGTTTGAAAGCCATGATGTCTCTCTCTCATGGGTGGGCCAAATTTTCTGGGCGGGCAAAGCAGAGAAAGGGGCGGTAACCTTGTCCCTTATGACCTCATAAGGGGCAAGATTCCAGATCGGTCCATCTGAGCTTTCCTTTTTTCAAAGGCAGAGCAGGATACCCAGGGCTCGGTTTACACCTATCACCATTTCTAGCCACTGGGGGACCATAGGTAGGCTGGGGGAACGCATATTAATGTTAAAAAAACTCATAAAGTGACATTTTCATGCCATGGGACCTTTAAAACCTTTTTAATTTGTAATCTTTTGCATGTGTGTGTGCTGCTGCATGTCCCTGTGTGTGTGTGTAACAAGCATAGTGTGCACGCTGTGCACGAGCCTAGACACATTTTACTAATGCACTGTTAAAATAACAATGAAATGCTGGGTGCAACATAAGGCCCACTGTCTTTATAGTGATACACATCCACGGTCTTTAAAAAAAAAGATTTATTTTTCTTCTTATGATGAGCTCAAAGTGCAGTTATATCAGTGTTGTCCTTGGAAGTAACTGTAATTAGGTGTTAAAATACTTTTGGTAGTGTTACACACAGGAGGAAACACGTTTGTACATGTCACATGTTTGAGTGTCCCGAAGAAGAGCAAGATGCCTGAATGTTACCTTACCTTGGTGGTAATAAAATAAATATATGTCTCATGGGAGCATTATCTAGTGTACAGACTCTATTTCTCAGACTTTTACATGTTCTTCTGTCCTGCACTCAGCATATATAGTCTTGATGCGTGCCTTTGTTAACTTTTTTTCATGTTACCTTGCCCCGAGGCATGAAGGGATTGTGTCTCTTGACTTGTGGTTTCTTGACTTTGGTCTACAAGAGAAAAATCAGAATAGCAGTGTTATTCTAAGGAAGATACAGGTCAACAATCTGAAATGTTCCTTTACAGTAATTAATTACAGTAGCATCAACATTTGTTCCTGATGACTATCATTGCAAAAATCAAACCAAGAACTGTTTAATCATTCAACAAGTATTGATTTTAAGAAATGAGTTAAAAGACCTCTGTTTTGTCCTGGCCCTCCTCGACTTTATGTTCTTCTTTGGGTAAAGAATCATCTTCTTCTTTCAGCCCTTCATCATCAGACTGAGCCTGAAGTAAACAAAGTGTAAACAGGATGAAATAAATACAGTGGTACTCATAAGTTTATAAACCCATGCTAAAGTTGACTAAAAAGATTAAAATTAGGAAAAATCCAACCTTTAAGGACACCAATTTTCTTTGTGAACGAATAATGTATTGTGATTAAATAAATGTTCTTCCTTAAAATACAGGAGGCATAAGTATACATACCCCTATGTTAAATTCCCATAGAGGCAGGCAGATTATTATTATTTAAGGCCAGTTATTTCATGGATCCAGGATACTATGCATCCTGATAAAGTTCCCTTGGCCTTTAAAATTAAAATAACCCCATATCATCACATACCCTTCACCATACATAGAGATTAGCATTGTTTTATTTCAGTTAGCTTAATAGCTGGTCATTTGCAAAGAGGATTTTATGGAAAGTACCCCATGCCACTCTCTAGGTATGGTGAAGTGTATGTGATGATGGGGGTTATTTTAATTCCAAAGGCCAAGGGAACTTTATCAGGATGCATAGTATCCTGGATCCATGAAATAACTGGTCTTTAAAAATAAAAATCTCCCTGCCTCTATGGGAATTTAACATAGAGGTGTGTATACTTATGCCCCCTCTATTTTAAGGAAGAACATTTATTTATTCACAATACATTATTCGTTCACAAAGAAAATGATGTCCTTAAAGGTTGGATTTTTCATAATTTTCTAATGAAGGCATTAAAATTAATTTCTAAAAAGATTTTTTATTCCTCTTTTTAGTCAACTTTAGCATGGGTTCATAAACTTATGAGCACCACTGCAAGTATCTGGGAGAAAAAAAGTAACAGAAGGTTGTATACTAACTCCTTGCTAATTTTAAATTAACACTGTGTGGCCTTGTCAAATACATTTGAGGATGTAATGAAGTCAGTATAGTAAAACCAATTAAAGTAGGTGCAAAGAAGACAAATGTCTTCATGACTGTATTGACTCTACATGAAGAGCAACATCACCCTTTACCTTGGCTCCAGCATGTGGCATAGAGGGATCATGCTGGTGCTTTTTCACCTTGGTCTGTAAAAAAAAAAAAAAGCACCGCTACAATGTTAGGCAACATGAAAAGCAATAACTGGAAGAACTACATTTCAACACAGCTGTTGGTGACTTTGACTGAAAGAACTGCCTCTGTGCTGTAATGTGTGTTACAAGGATCTAACCTTTTTTGGAAATATGTTGTGTGTATGTTTCTTTCCTCAAATATACAACTATATTTATTGTTTCCTATAGTCAGAAGTCTACTCTCCCCTACTCCTATCACTGAACGATGAAAAGACTCTGCTTCATGTTCTTCATTTATTGTTCAAAATCTTTAAAATCTAGTGGAGATCTTAAGATACCAACTATTATCAGTCTGATTGGGATTGGAGAAATGTGTATAAAATAATGCTAAATATTCCTGGGTAATGAAATAATGTAGCCATTTCTGACGGTTTCTCAGTAAGTGCGTTCCAAAGCCCAAATAACTGACCATTAACCACATAAAAGATGTGTTTTTGGAGACAGACTCTCATTACCCTCTTCTGCATTTAATTTATTGCAGGTGCAGTAGTCCTAAACAAAGAAAGAAAAAAAGAAAGAGGGAGCTGGCTTGCACCTGCAATAAATGAAATGAATACTGAACTGCCGCCTGCAGACGAGTGTCTTGGGAAAGCGAAAGAGAGAGTGTGGTGGTGCTGTGAGAAATAAAACTATTTTTTCAGTGGTTATGCTCTAACGCACAGTGAGACCAATTCTTTCCAAGTGTTATATTTAGATGAAACTGTCATGGCACACTGAGCTGCATCATGTATCATGTGCTTACTCCTGACATGCTTAACTTAAACACTGAAGGCTTACACTACCTGCTGACTACCTGATGGTCTGGCAGAGCTGGAGATCATAGCCTGGTTATCCTGCAGAGGCCAAAAAGAGGACATTTTTCAAAAACTGAGCATGCGAGCCTAGATATACCTTTCCATGTATACAAAGCATGCCTTTTAAAAGTATGGCATGCAATGCTCCTGCTTGCAGTACACAATATTAACTGATTTAGCTTGTGTTCTAACAGATTCAAACTGATGTGGAAGCAGAAATATAAACTCTACCTGATTATCCTCGGTTCCTTTTGCTTTTACTTTGGCGTATGTGGACGTCCTCTTCATCTCCTGGGAAGAGATCACAGGATGTAACTGACAGAGAAGTCAGAATGAGTCTCACTTGCACCACACGTCACTGAGTTGTGTTCAACTGCTTGCAAACCTCTTCAGTTGGTCTGGCTGGGACCATTGGAGTTTCACTTCTTTCCTTTGTCTCGTGCTGAATCATGTTGCTTTTGACCTGACAAGGACACACACATACAGAACACACACACAGTCACACAGTGTGGCGGAGCAGGAGGACAGGGAGGCAGGATTTAAACGGAGGTAAGGGGACGACGAGGAGCGTGCTGGAGGACTGGAGGAGGAGCGTGAGGGTATTTTTGACAGAAGCTGATCAGCTGTGTGCGGTCACTGATGACTCATGAGTGATTACAAAAATAGACTGAGCGGTTTTGACTTCTCTTCCACTTGTTTTTTGTTCTCCATGAGCATCTCTGAGTCTTTAGTGAAAGGACATTAAAGGAATACATGCAGGTTAGAGCACAACCGATATATCGGCCTTTCCTGAACTATCAATATTGGCATTTATAATGGCCGATAAAAAAATAAAAAATATTTTTTTTAATTTATTCATTCATCAGAAAATGATTGTGATAAATATTTTTAAAATAAAATAAAAACGGACGGTCCACCATGTTTTGAGCGTTGGCGTTGCACAGTCTGTCCACCAGAGGGCGCTCCATAACGGCCCTGTTGGCAACACTGGTTATTAAGTTTTTGTTCAAAGGACTTAATTGTCATATCTTAAGTTTGTATTTTTATACATTTTATTTATCATAACTTTAATATATTTTGATGTTCTTCTGTTCTGTTGTGACAATAAAACTAATTATCATCATATTATTTTAGTGAAAACTCATAAATAACTACAAATAACTAAGGTTAGAGAAATCTGTTTGTTTTGTCATGCATTTCTGGATTTAAAAAAATATATACATAGCGGCCGATATATCGTAATATCGTATTTTTAAATAACCAAATATTTGTATCTGGCCTTAAAAATCCTTTATCAGCCAGGCTCTAATGCAGGTATTCCACCAAGCTTTTAACATCCAGTAGTAAAGGAAGGTCTGGCAATGTGAGACTAGCAAAGGGATGAAAGTGGCGACGAGTAGCAGTAGAGAAAGACACACACCTGCAGAGAGCTGTGGTGTGTGACTGCATGGTTAGGAATATCCCCATGGTTAATAATAGCCGAATACCACGTAGATACTAACCCTCAATTATACATGTGTCTGCTGAATAAAAATAACCAGTTAAACTGATAACTGATCAAATGAGGAACAAGCTAATGTCAAAGCACCTGTTTGTCGCCTGATGACTGGCCACTGCTCGCAGCTGGATCCTCCACCTCTGAGTTTGTCTGCTTCACAGGCTGCAGAAATTATTACTTTATGAAAAACATAATCCAGTCTGAACAGTCCTCTTTTAGTACATCCATTTATTAAATGAAACAACTTGTGCACTATAAAATCTAAATACTGTACAAAGAGTATTTTGTATGACGCAGGGTTAGCCCCAGATGAGGTGAAAGGGTGTGAAAGGATGTGATATTATCTACTGTATATTGTGTTGGTGTTGATTCAGTGCAGGTACAAGTCGATCTCTCACCTTTGAAGACTTCTCTATGAGACTGTCACTGCTGGCAGAGCGTTTCTTATTCACAAATAAATCATCCTAAACAGAATATATACATTTAAGTGAAATATCTGACATTTTCCTTAACGACTACTAGTAACTATTAGTTAGAAAGTTTGCAATTAAAAGGGTTCTGGGAAGAGATGCCTCTGAAAGTTAATGAAATGTCTGAAGCATGATCAGGGTGTTATAAAATATTTCCACATACAGTAAGTGTGACATATCACCCCCTCAAAAGGAACTAAAAAAGAGGTGGCAAGTCTGTGAGGAAACATTGAGCAGTTTTAGAGAACATGTGAATGCGTGCAAGCCAGGGCAGAAAATGTTGGCATTGAACATCAACTAAATCTATATGAAAGCAAATTGTAAGAGCCATTTTCATTTTGTTTTAGGTGTAGGACACAAATTGTCCACTGGTGTCCCTTGTGTGCTTATTAGTGATGCCTAATTAGGTAGGAACCTTTCAACAGGTAACAGGGGTGCTGTTAATCGGAGGAGCACAAATAGTTTTTGACCGCATCAAATCTACACACGGCGCAACGCTCATGTGGATAATGAAATGTTGTTGATGGAGCTTGATGGACACATGGATTCTTCTACATTGATATAAAGATCTTTGTGATCGATAAATAACCATCAAAACGCAACAATGACCATTGGAGTCGTTGATTTCAACAGGAGGTAGAAGAGAGCGCGTCTGCTAGTTTATTAGCCATAGATTCTTTATTTTGATTCCATATAGCAGCCCCTCAGTGGCTTTAGGTTTTAGGCTTAGCCATTACACAAATATTAAAACCATGGCGTGAATAATTCTTATGTGAATATTTTCTCAAGTTACATTACGAGCTTAACCAGGATTGAGCCATCAACATTAATCCTGCTCTAATAATTTATAGTAACATGGTTTAATGTTCTGCAGTAGTACTCTCACCTGAGATTGTGTCCTCGCTCCAAAAGGCTTTGGCGACTTTTTAAACATCCCACTAAACACCCCTCCTGTCTCCTGGAGAAAAAAAAATTATGTTTTACATACAAACTTTAAGATATCTTCAGTGTCTCTGTCGATTCTTTGATAGATAATTATTCTAACAAAAAGTCACGTAATAATTACTTATATATTATATAATGAAATAAAATAAAACCAATTGTTTAGTAATTTGAACTGATGCAGCTGCGAGACAGAGACACACAGGGATTCAGTGCTTCACACATTGGCAAGCAGTTCTTTTGCTTTAAATCGCTGATGCATGCAGGTTCAGCTGGCGCTTCCAAACACACCACAACAACAAAAACACACCCGTCTCAAACTCACCATCCAATCAGGCGAGGTCTACACAGCAGATGATCTACTGTAGCTTAAATGACATCACCAACATAGGTCAATAAATACACACTGAGGGAGGACTCACTGTTCTTACTGAGTAAAATCTGATGCAATGTGTTTTCCACTTCATTAGTGTGTAATAAGATGAAGCTTTGAAAATAATATTAGAGGAGAAATCAGGCCAATTACAACAGCTGGTCAGTTTGGCGTCATGTTGCCTGAGCTCATTACTATTCATGAGCTCGCCCAGTTAAATGATGTTGATAGCCAGGCTCTCACATTCTAGCTGTTAGCCAATCAGAGTCAAGCAGCTTAGCTTGTTGAATATTAATGAGAACTGGCACAAATGGAGCTGAATCTTCCTGCAGGCTTTCTAAACCACGCTAGAATGGCTTGAAACAAAGTTACCAAGGCATTTTTTTCCACAAAAAAATGTTACAGAGGCCATGGTAGAGCTTCAGACATTAACACAAAGTAATGAAATACTTGTGGCAGGGCACCTTTAAATAATCCACACTTTTTGGGGGAGATAAAAAAATAATTATATTGCAAGTACTAAATACCGTGGAAATCATACTGTCAAATGTCACAAGAATAAATTATAATAGCTATAGTAATTTTACTGCTGTACAAGTCTCCAATACAAGTATGGGAAAACATCTTAAATATTACTATTACATATTCAGTTCAATATATTCAATTTCAGTGATTCATATTCAACAGGGGATAAAATAAGGTTGTTAATGTTAACAAAATGTTAAATTCTAGATCTAAATTAAAGAGACTTAATACTACATCATACTACAACTAAGTCACACAGGGCCAGATGTGCGTACATTTGTGAATGTAGCGTTATCAGCGCCATGGCCAACCTGCAGAAAGCGCACGCTGTGATACATCAGCTTACATTGTATTTACCAAACCTCCAGTTCATCGGGCAATCAGTGTCTTTCTCTACCCATTATACCGTGAATTGCGCACATTTAAAAGCGCAATTAAACGGCCAATGTCAAAGAAATCCTGCTTGCGTGTTATTTTGGCATTAGTGGTGGGGTATGTATGTGTACTCAAAGCGTAATTGTACTATGATACGGCTGAGTGCAGACTGCGATATTCCCACTGCTGATGCTATGACTGTTTCAAATGATCCTGATGCCAATACTGTATGTTTTGCTTTTAAGAGACGGAGAATTTTTTCCGCAAAATAGAGGCGCGCTGTCACTGGAGGTTTTTGCACATACCACGGAATATATAATTGGGCACACTTTGCGATTCCCCACCTATCTCTATATGGGAAACTCCCACTATCCCCTCCACCCTCCCATTAATGCATATGCATGACACGGAAAAGTGCAATTTGCCATTTTCAGCTCCTGCGACAGGCAGTCTACGCTTTTACCTCAGTGCGGCCTGTTTGTACATGCCTCGCTATGCTTTTACGCGCATGTTGCGAAACAAATACGCATGAAGTGGGCGCAAAAGCGTTCATCTACATCTGCTACATCTGGCCCAGAAAGAGAGAGTTAATACCACAACATCACCTGCGGTTGTGCAGACTTGGAGGATCTTTTGAACATCCCGCCGAAGATTGCTGATTTTTGCTGGAGGAGTAAAAAAAGAGGGAGAAAATTATGCTTGAAAAAAATGCATTTATGCATCTATGACTACTGTGGTTTCGGTCAGTATGAGTTAGTAACAGAAGGTAAACATTCCCTGCCATGATCTGTGAGTCAGCATCATAAATCTGTCTCTACTAAACTGGAGAAGATGCTGCAAACGATTCACGGGTGACTTTATGGGTAAAAAGATGCATTTACTTGTTTACATCACACAGTCCAGCTTCACGTCCAGATTTCAAGTCTGGACTTTAAGCTGGTTTCATGTCTGGACTTGAAACTTGATGACAGTAAACATAGAGTGACTGTTGTGTTTCTAGCTCTGGGGAAATTAATCATATTACTGATTTTCCTGTTTAAGAATCACATAAAAGGAGACATTAGGACATGTGTCAAACTCAAGGCCCGCTGAACACTTTAGGTTCACGGTAATTTTTGGCCCGCCTAGTGTGACCTTGACTTTCTAAATTCTAACATGACTAACGGACGTTTTGCTGACTTTTTTGGGGCTTTATGTCATCCAAACTGTAAGTGAGAAAGCTATATGTGACATGCAATAATACAGTCAAAGCTATTTGACTTTTCTATGATATAAAAAGCATGTCAATAAACTTTATATGTCTTGCCCTTGATGTGATTCTCATTTCCCAGTGTGGCCCATAGTGAAATTGAGATTGACACTTCTGCAGACGCGGGCACTGGGCCCATCGGTGAGTGGAAACGCCCTGATGCCCGTCAACCACTGTCCCAGTTATGGGTAAATAGTCCCAGCTATGGGTAAATAGTGAAGGCCCATGACAGCGGTGCAGGTGGAAGATAGTGATGTGAAAACCACCACAACGTCTGGGAAGGAGGAAGAAGGCAACCTCACAGCCGCGTGGGTTAAATCAGGAGTGTACAGCGGCTAGGGGAGGGAACCCTGTGGCGATGTGAGAAAACTGAAACTATTCCTCACGACTATATAATAACTACTGCATACACACAAACACTAGCTATACAAATTATGTCCTGTTTGTTGGTGTGACGGCCCTGGGCCTGTCCTACACGTGTACTGTGGTTTGTCTTGTTAACTTGCAGGTGTAGTGGAGGCGATAATGAGATGGCTGTGATCACCTGGTTGGTCCTCCCAGACTATTTAACCCCGCCTGCCCCGAGACCGGGCGGCCGCAGCTCGCTCCCGACGGCGCACCAACATTTTCTCACTGTTTGTTAACTACTGACAACATGCACCCCACATTCTCATTACATCCATCCACCTTCATTCATCACTGATACTGACAATCACACCTCATGGTGCTCTTGTTTGCATCATTATTTAATAAATATCACGTTATTATTGTTACGTTGCTGTGCGTCTCTGTCTTTTCTTGTGGCCTGAGAGTGGGTTGTAACAAGTTGGGGGCTCGTTTGCCGTGAGTACAAAACCAGGACCTCGTTTGTGGTTTAGTTTAATTAATCCTAGTTAGTTGCTGTTGAGGTAATTTGGTTTAGTTGAGCTAGTCTATTGTTTTTTAGATGTTAAGTTGCACTACAGTCATGTGCAACATAGTTTAAAGTATAAATCAGGGGGCTCATTCACATTCTAAACCCCCAAAATATAAATTGGCTCTAATTATTTTATATGTTAATTATAATATACTAAATACAGGTTTTTGTCTGGAGGTACATGTTGGTCATCCAAAGAAAAATAATGAAATACACAACACGGGAACATTTCTTTCAGGGACATTTTGCAGGTTTACTACGAGACTCATGTAGCTTTAGACTTTAAGACAGGTTTATTTCGGGTCACAGAGCCTTTCAAACACAGCTGCAATTCAAAGTTTTATTTAGAAGAAATGCTTTAGAATATACATAGCTTATTGTCAAATCAGCTACAAACTTGAATTATTTGGTAAATATCAATTATCATTTTACTTCTTTGTTTTGGGAATAATCAATAAATCCTATGATTTTAATCAGGGTTCATACACCTTTTCCAAGGTCAAATTCAAGCACTTTCAAGGTCCATTTTAAAGCTTTCTCATGCACCTTACACCACTGTCAATTACATATCAATACATAGTTAAAATTATTATTTAGTGTTTTTGTTAACATTAAAAGACAAAATGCTATAAACAGCCAAAATTGTGTTTCGTAATAGCAGAAGGATCAGATATTTAATAGTTTTAGTTTAGTTTTATTTTCAAAATATATCACTGTCTAAGTAGACTTTGCTTGCTATCTAACCTTTGAACAGAACTATTTGACAGGCCTTGGTTTTGGGACACATTCTTGATATATCCAAGGTTTGATCAAAATCTGAGGCAGTAACAACAACCTGCAATTCAATTTTAATCCAGAAGACTCTGACAGCGCACAGGCACCTGTCTGAAAAATAGCCTATATTAATTAAACAATGTATTTCATTGCCAAAACATATACATGTATCTAATAGAGCAGTGTAAATATTATATAAGGCCATCCTCAACTTTACAGTGGGCTACTAGCTACATAACTAGTAATGTTCACTCAGAGTTTTGTTGTTAAACTGTGTGTAAAAGGAGCGGCGCCGTTAAATCCCCTGTTTCAGGTACGTACGGTACCGTCTGGATGGTTTCAAGGTAACGGTAGGTAGCTAACATTAGCAGGTAATCTAGAGGAAACACTGCAATACTAACATTACATTATCACACCAAGCAGGGCCGGATTAACAATTCCATGTGCCCTGGGCAACAAGACTCAAGACCCCCAAATTATTACAGGCTGTATTGGGAATAAGCCTCCACATTTATGAAGTGCATTCAAGAGACAGAACAGATGCACAAATGTTTAAAAGAACTTTTTACAATTCATCTTTCACAGAACTTGGTGACTACAGAGTTATTATTAAATGTTTCAATATGTAGCCAATCAAATACCTTTTGACTGCAACAGTGGCATGAAGCAGACAGCTAGGGAAGCCTTAACTTAAAACCAGAGATCTATTTTCTATTTCTAACATGCAAAATGTGAAATTATCACCAGCCATGAAGCTGACAATTGGTGTGTATGGAGAAAAAAGTAAACCATTGGCTACATTGTTGCATGTAGTTCAAAGTCAAGATCATGGTTATTGTTTCACAATATACAATATACATATATATATATATATATATATATATATATTATTATTTTATTTTAACAAATGGGCCTTACAATTGGCCTCTTCATCTTCCTCCTCCTCATCACTAACTGCCTCTGTCCCTCTCTCTGAAGCTGCAGCCTCCTCTTCCTCCCTCACAGTCAATTCTTCCTTTCCCTCTTCTCTTTCACTTATTTCTGCATCTTCTTCTGTGGTCTTCTCTTTCAGCTCAGTCGCTCCAGTCTTTGCCAGTGTAACACCAAATTCTGTGACCATCATATTTTGTGACTGTAGGGGCCGCTGTTGCCGCTGGGCAGCTTGAGCTTATTCACACAGACAACTTTGTTATGACTTTGTTACGCTATCAGCGTAAACTGCATGCTGTTTATAATAAAGGTGAGTTCAGCGCAGAGAGTTTAAAAATTTGTTTTTTCACTTGATATACTGTATATTATACATGAGATATAGGCTATATTGCATTTTGATTGACTAGTGTCTAATCGTAAATCTAAACATAGAAACTAAGATATATATGTGTGTGTGTGTGTGTGTGTGTGTGTGTGTGTGTGTGAGTGTGTTGTGTTTGTGTGTTTATTCTGTTGGCCCCTAACAGACATCACGTCAGTAGACTTAATCATGAGGATGCGGTTGAAATAAATAATAATAAAACTACGTCAACAGCATGAGGCTGTTACCTAATCTACAAGAGCTGTGGGAGGAAATTATCAATAACCAAGTAATAATTTGATTGTGAACTCATTGTGAATTGTCCCCGTAAATAAATTCATATATATTTGAACATTTTAAAATTCACCTGTCACAACAACCAAACCATTTCAGGTGACTTATTTTATCTTCATATATGTGTATAGACAAAAAACAATAATCCCTCTGATCAACATCTGGTTTAGACACAAGGGGTCACATATTTTGACAGCTGTCATCAGAATATGTGACCCCTTGTGCCTAAGACCAGATGCTGACCAGAGTGATTATTGTTTTTTGTCTATACGTATGAAGATAAAATAAGTCACCATCAAGTGAAAAAACACATTTTTAAACTCTCGGCGTTGAACTCACCTTCATTATAAACAGCATGCAGTTTACGCTGATAGCGTAACAAAGTCGTAACGAAGTCGTCAGTGTGAGTAAGCTCAAGCTGATTGTAGTGTTTAACAATAAAAACTACAACTCTAAACTAAAAATATGAAACTGGAGGAGCTCTAAAAAGACTTTGCTCCATAGTTCCAGACAATGACGGATATATTCATCATTTACTACATGCTTACTGAACATCAAACAATTTTACTGTATTTTTTGGGAGATTTAAAGTAAATAAAATCCCATACGTATACCGTTGAATGACTAAAAAGATGGAGGCGCTCTAAAAAGACTTTGCTCCATAGTTCTAGGCGATGACTGATATATCATTTTAATAAAATGTTTTCTGCATTTATTTTCAAAGTGCACCAGATTGATTCATTTAAAATAGACAACATTTTGTTACAGGGGAGCATGCCCATGGAACCCCCCCCCGTAGCTATCCTACTGCAGTAACGTTACTGCAGTGTGTATTTGTATATTGACAGTTTCAGTGGCACAGATTTGAGGTCAAGTCGGTTAATGCTGCTGTACTGACTTAGCAAAGAGAAAACTATAAACACGAAACTCTGAACAATCTTGAAACACAACGCGAGCTAAAGTTTTACATTTAGGGAATATCCAAGGTTACTCACAGCTCCTCCGTCACACTCCAACTCCAAATCCAGGTTATCGTATCGATTCTGTCAAACAGCGGTAACATTTCCAACGGTTAGTTAACGCAACGTGACTGCCTGGAGGATAAAAGCGACAGAAATACGAACGGTAAGCCGTTTTAAAGACGAATGTAAACTCACCATTAAAGCTTGTGCACGCCCGTCCGTGTTCAGTGGTTGTTGTTTTTTTCCGTTGGTAAATTGCTGTTGAAATGTTTCTGTCCTCAGGGAGTTTTGTCTGTCCGTCCCCGTTTTGGTACTGACGCCTGTTTTCACGCAGTAGCTAAAGCTGGAAAGTTAAAGGTCCCTCCCTCCTCAGGGGAGAAAAAACATCCTGGAAATCAAAGACTCACACATCCTTCTCACTTGTGTGGGCTCATAAAGCAGATATTACTGAAACCGAGCAGCGGTTACTTTTCTTTTTTTCTTTCCCTGTGTTGTCCTCCAAGAGAGGGCGTGCGTGTCTGTCTCACCTTGGAGTTTGACACAAGCCCGGTGCTGCATTCAAGTGCTGCTGCTGCTGCTGTGTTGTTTTAACTGCCCCAAGGCTATAACAACAACACTAGCTAGCTAACTAGCGCCGATTCCACACAGCACAGCTATGGTGGAAGAATTACTCCGATTTCAGAAGTAAAAGTAGGTATACTACACAGTCGAAATACTCTGTTACAAGAAAAAGTCCTGAATTTCAAATGTTAAGTAAAAGTAAAAAAAAAAAAAGTATTATTATCAAGATACATTTAAAGTTCCAAAAGTAAAAGTACCAGTATTAGTAATGCAGTACAATTAAAGCACTACAGTAAATGTATTCCTACTAAACCGGAAGTTACACTCCACCAGGTGGAATAAATAATGTGCATGTGGTGGTGAAAGAGTAAATACATATTGGAGAAAATTATAAAATCTTAGAGAAACGCTTAATTGTCAGGTTTCTACAGTTGCAGTTTGATTTGCCCCTTACAAAACACGCATTGCATAATTTCTTGTTAGCAGGCTACAAATGGGTGTGTGAAGTAGAAATTAAGGTTACATAATGCTGTTTTAATGTGTTTAAATGTATTAAAGACAATCTTGTTGAAATGGCCTAAGGCAAAGAAAGGGATTGCGATTTTATGTTGATTATTGTGTGATTATTTACTCATTAAAGTGCAAGGTGGTTTCTATTCAATTTAAGGTTAAACATTCAGCCTGTGTGCAACACTGCTTATAGTTTTATTTACTGAACATGTTTTACTGCACTAAATGTGACTCATTGTCAACATAACAGAATCAATTGAGTGCAGATAACAGAGTTGTGAAAGCATTAGCTGATAACACATGTCTACATGTCTGCCACTGATTTCTCTCAGCTGGAAGGGTCTCTCGCGCGGAGTGTCCAGTCAAAGAGCAATTTTATGAAAATATCTATAAATACAAACATTCCCACACAACCTGACAATAAGTCACTGTGCCCTTTATTGTCCCAGGAATATAAAAAAGTGCTACTAATTATTAAAGTAATCGATTATTGACAATGTGTTAAAAGTGAAGACAGTATTACATACAATATTTAATGTTTTCTCATTTAGTCCTTCAAAAACAACATTAACCCAAACAACAAAGTGCAGATTTGAACATTTAATTTATTGTCAAACAAAAGATCTTCTGGTGTGGTTTTTATCCCACATATTTTCATGCTGTTTTCTATTTTCAAATAAAATAAACATTTACATAATTAAGCTGAACTGATCTTATTTTAAGGCCTTGTAATTTTTTACATTCTTAGTTGATTTTTATACTTGATTACATTTGCAAGTTTGTTTTGCCATAAACATTAAAGGCACATGTAAATATATATTTGCAACTAATAACAACTAACCTGTGCCAGGTGTAAATATTTCACCCTATTCTTTCTTAATATATTTATTGCACATTCATCACCACTGAAGCAAGGAGGAAGTAAAACGTTACTGCCAATCTTTGGTTAGTGTAGCATTGAAGTGTTTTTTGTGAATGCTGAAGTTAGTGTGTAATGTCTTGAGGATTATTCTTTCCAGGAGAGGAAGTAGAGCTTTCCCTGTCCGTCACCACAAACCAGTTCAGTGGCTTTTTCAGGGTTGACCTCTAAATGCAGAACAGGACCTCCACACACAAACATACCCACCTGGATGGAGAGAGAGAGAGAGAGAGAGAGCAGGAGGCAAATAGTTATTGGAAGACCGTCTACACCTTTTAGATAAATTCATTAGTGAGAGAACAGAACTTTACGCTAACTTGCTTTCTAAGTTAGCGTAGAGTTTGATAAGAAGACTGATACCACTCTCATATCTGGTAGTCAAAAATGAAGCTACAGCCAGCAGCTGCTTAGCTTAGCTTAGCTTAGCTTAGCTTAAAGACTGGAAGCTAAGGTAACAAGTGTCTAAATATATTTCTTACTTTGGCCAGAGTCAGGCAAGCTGTTTTCAGTCTTTGGGCTGTCTGCAGCTTCATATTTCACCTACTAATATGAGGATGGTATTAATCTCCTCCAACAACTGTCCGTCAGACAGAACATATATTTCTCATAATGTCTTATAACTTTTCTTTTAAGACTCTGGCGTACTTGTTTCTTGGTGTTTCTGTCCCACAGCTTCACTGTCCTGTCGTAGGAGGCGGAGATGATGGTGCGCTCAGTGAGTTTCAGCACACTGATCCGGTCACTGTGAGCCTGGGGATAAAAGGTAAGCCCTGGCTTAAAACAACGGCTAATTATATCTGATGTTTGCTTCTATGTCCTTGCTGGTACAGGCAAACAGGATAGGCAGATGCCTTTTTCGTCTTATAGCTCAGTAAGATTTAAATGTAGGCCTTTCTACAGCTCAAAGTAGTGCTAAAAGAATTAGTCAATCAAGAGAAAACTAATCTACAACAATTCTAATCATGGATTATTAATGCCAAACATTTGGTGGTTCTAGCTTCTTAAATGTGAGGATGATGCAAATATCTTTGGTTGATTGGACAAAAAACAAACAATGTGTAGACATCAACTTGGGCTATAGTTAAATGTGATGGGCATTTCTTTGTATTATTTTGTAAAAAGTAGGACTTACATAGACACTTAAAGCTATGTAGGCTGGGTGCTGGATCTTAAAAGGTGAATAGCCACAGATAAAGTTACTAGGATGGCACTCAATTTAATATTTCTATTGACACACAACGGATGTTTTGGGCAGCGCCCTTCCCCAGCGTGTTGTAATGCATGCACACGCTGGGAAACGCCCGATGTGTCGCAATAAAATATTAAAACTGGAGTGCTGTCCTAGTCACTATCTTTTACTATTTTGTGACATTTATTAACAAAATCAATGATACCCAATAATCAAACAATGTAGCACCCATTGTTGAAAGTAGTTGCAATACCTCACTTAAACCTATTCTATATGTTCCACCAGATGTATCTATAGTTTTCTCATTCAAGCAAATGCTGCGTTTTTATGCTAAACGTCTTATGTTGTGTTTCAGAGATCTTAGCCCTTACAGGTTTTCTGCTGCTCCACGAGGAAACCTCTGGAGGCTGGTTGTACCACATGTTGCCGTTCACGTCTCCACACACGACAAACTCTGAAAGAATGTACAACACATTGGATAATCACGCAATTAACCAATACATTAAGATCTGCTATGTGAAGGAGTGGAAGTATGCTTGAAGTAAGCGTAGTAATTGTAACCGCTGCGGCGGACACATTATGAATGTCAGAACCTCTGTCCACAGTTCCAGCTGTTATCAGGCTCCCCTTCTCCTCTTCCTCGGTCTCTAGGATCGTTGAGCTGAAAGCTGTATTCAAAGCACTTTTGGGGCCCATGGCGAACTGAAGAAAGAGAGGACAGAGGCATGAATCAACATTAAATTAAGCTTAGTGTTAGTTCATGCAGGACAGGGAAGTCATTCGCCAGCTGATTGAGTTATCATTCCTATCAGACACACACCAATCACAGTTATTCTCACATCAAGCCAGTCCTTTTATAGACTCCCTCCTCACTGTTCCCTGCTACACTGACGCTGCTTCACTCACTGCTGCTGCTGCTGGCAACGCTTCGCCTCCATGTCATGTCATGACACGCCACACAACCCCCCAGCCTGCACCTTCCTAGTTTAGAGTCCTAACATGACTCGCAGTTTCATTCAAACCTTTATTTAACCAGAATAAAAAAACTCCTTGAGATTAAAAATCTCTTTTACAAGAGTGTCCTGGCAAGAGGCAGCATCACAGTTTCAAATAGACACAGAGACACTTACAGGTAAATACATAAACACACTTTCACTCATATTCAAACAACCTCATCATAGAAAACCTGGGTCCTTAATCAATTTAAAAACAGTGACATACAGACTGCCTTTCTGCAAGGTCCTTTAAAAAGCCTTTAAAAGAATAAAGTGAGACCAACTCCTTCAACTGGAGTTCATTCTGAAGCTGATTCCATGCACATGTTGCTGCAAAATTAAAAGCCTTTTTGCCAAAGTCAGTGCGGGCTTCAGGGACTGTCAATAACAGATCCTGTGAGCGCAGGTGATATGGCCCTGCAGACCTCGAGAGGATGTAAGTGTTTATATAAGGAGGAAGAAGTCCTAATACTGCCTTATAAATAAAAAGATGCCAGTGCCTCCAACTCCGAATGGAGAGGGAAAACCACCCGACCCCGAGAATACAGCAAACAGTGACGAGTGAGAGATTTTAAGTTTGTGATGAATCTCAAGCTCCATGAAACACATTTTAAATTGGTTTTCAATGTCCTTCTTCTGGCTCACTCTTTTTTTTTTACCTAGGGGGGTTTCTGATTGGTGCACCCTGTTTCAGCTGAGCATGCAGCTCGGCTGGTCCAAGGAGCACTATCAAGAGTGCAGCACTCAGGGCCAACCTGTATTTCCTGACTTCATTTGATAACTTCAGTTGTAATTGAAATGTAGGGAATGGATTGACAGAAAAAATGCATTGTTCTTTGCCAGCTGGTACCATTTAATTTGCAATAATGTATTTTCTTTTCGTGAATAAATCTGTAGCTATATCAAACATTTCTTTGGTGTTAGAATAATATGATTATCATTTAGAGAGAAGTCGGGCAAAAACTCACAATGAAGCCAATGTGGACCTTTCCGCCTTCTTCGCCCATCAGCCACATGCTTTTCTCGTCGTTACTGATCAACCCCAAAACTCTGACACTTCTGTTCCAGCTGCAATAAAAGACAAATAAACAAAGCTTTAAGGTTGGTTTAATTATTCAGATCTTAAAAAATATACCCCTCAGCGTATAAGAAATAAAACCAAACAGCACCATAGCTACAGCTGAGCTGAACTGTGTCAATAGTAACTTAAATCCTGTAAATATTCAGAATAAGCATTCTGACCCAGGATACATAGCTCCTATGTGCATTAAATGACTGATATTTACCACTTTTAGCTAACTGGGCTATTGTAAACAGGATGTTTTTAAAAGTGACAAAAGCCAGTAACCAAATTTGATTAAAAATACTTCAAAAAGCTAACAAATATAACACCAGCAATATGATAGACAGTTTCTAAAACTGTATGATCACCTCCACCATAGTCTATATCCTCCACGTTCCACTTCCGGGATTGCTCCGATGCTACAGGAAATTCCGCTGGATGCATGTATTTTTGCAAATGTCCATTACCTTCCGATTTCTTTGTGTTGGCGTGCTAAACTCTGGTGGATTTCTGAGGACTATGATTACCTGCTCCTCAGATCTCTACAGGGTAAATCCAGACAGCTAGCTAGACTATCAGTCCAATCTGAGTTTTTTGTTGCACGACTAAAACAACTTTTACACTTTTTACACGTTCCACCAAAACAAGTTCCTTCCCGAGGCTATTTTAGCGGCACTGTGGCTACGTCCGACGCTGAGCGCGGCCTAAGACGATTGTGATTGGTTTAAAGAAATGCCAATAAACCAGAGCATGTTTTTCTCCCATCCTGGAACGCTGAGTGGACTAGCCAGACCCTCCTCCGTAGCGCTGTGGAGGAAGGTCTGGCAAAGCAAGACTACCTCCACCATGAATGGGTTTGCCTTAATTAACATTTCCTCTGCCTCAGTTCAACAAGGACAAATTAAAATTAAAATTAAAATGATTAAATTTGCATGTATTCTTAAAATTCAACAAAAACGTGGACAAAGATTTTGAGGAGTACTTAGTTATCGTGTGGGTCCAGCTTTCCACATCTTTTGTGACATCTAAGATAGTTCCAGAGTCGGAGACAGCCATCAGGACGGAGCAGAAGTGGAGGCGGACCATAGGCTCGGTCACTGTGTACGTGGTTACCTTCACCAGGCTGAGAGCAACAGAAACACATGGACATAGCAGTTAACTCTTCACAACTTCTTTGATTTATTTCCATGTTTCTAAGTCTCCATGGAACTACCTAACTCACCCTAACCCTCTATTCCCAAAATGGGTTTGGCTTATTGTCTTGTGGATGTTTGAGCTTTACTCTGCAGAAAGATGGATGTGCAGGGTTGGTCTCAAAACACGTCTTCAAAAGGGTGTTCATCAGTGGTGGAAGTAAAAGTACTTATACCACACTGTAAAATACTCTGTTAATGGTAAAGGTTCCACATTGAAAATGTTACTTATGTATGTATCGTATGTATCGTTGTATGTATCATCAGGAAAATGTACTTGTAATAAGTAAAAGTACTGATATAGAAAAATCCTCACATTAATTAACTGAAAACCACCCAAACATTTGTGTCAATCAACTAAGTGTTTAATGGTCTAATCATTTCAGCTGGACTTAATTTAATTTAAATTAAATTAAGTCCAGCTATTGAATAAAATAAAAAAAAATATTTTTTATTTATTATAAAACTTTAGATTTGATCAGCTACATGTGTTTTGTGTGTAAACGTCCTAATTTGTAAAGTACCTAGTAACTAAAGCTGTCAGATTAATGTAGTGGAGTAAAAAGTACAATTAGAAGTAGTAGTAGCAGTCATTTTGACACATTAATGGCGAGAATGTATAATTTTCAATGCACAGCTTATCAATGCTTTCAAAGGCCAGCATATTTAAGGTCAAAATGCTTCAATATTTTCCCATTTAGAACAGAGAGAAAGATAAAGACATTTTTTATTTGCATTTCCTCCCTCATCTCATTCATTTGTGACATGCAAACAAACGCTGGTATCACTAAAAGTGTATTTCTTGTTTCCTTACGTTGCTTTCTTGTGTTGTTTCCTGAAGTCTTTCTTGAAATTGAGAATTTGTTCATAACGTCTGACTAAATAAAGGCTGAAAAAAGTAGTGTAGTATTTATGGTAGCTAGTGCAGCTGCTGTTTACCTTGCAGTGCTGTGTTGTTGATTCCACACCGGCTTCCACACATCAACAGCAAGCTTTGCGTAGCTGACAGCAAACTGGCCATCAGGCATGGAGCAGATTGCTGTCACCGAGCTGTCTGAAGCCTGACACACACACACACACAGATTAATACACACACACGCACAAACATACAGTACATGTGTCCAGTGTATATCCCTTTTTTTCTTGTGCATGTCTTCACCTGCTTGTGACCGGCCACAGTATTGTGCTGCCATAGTTCCAGCAAACCGGATTCATAACCGGCAAGAAGCCAATCCCCTTCTCTGAGAGAAGCACAGAGCTGTGACCGGGCCTGTCACTATGGGAGGACTCTCTGAAAAGACACAACACAGAGGTGAACTGGGACAGCTTTCAAAATAAAAGTCACACACACCATACGACCATATGAGATCCAGTACAGAACATTGAAATCATCATCACACCAGCACGTGCACACACATTGTACGGATAACCGTGTTCTGCCTCCTTCCTTTAGCAGCATCAGGAGACTGTCATTAGTGAAATCCAACAAATAGATGAGTAATCATGATGATCATGATCTCAATAATGAATAATGTTTCAGCTGTATTTATGCAGTCCTGCCAGATTCATTATTATCTCATTTAGAAAAAAAAAATGTTTTTTGTTATTTATATACACATCCCATCAATGGTTTTGGAGCAGTGCTTTTCATGAGTGCACACTGACTGAGAATCGACTGTGAACCCTTTTCTTTTTTAATGATATGTGAAGGCAGAATATAAAGTATTACCTATTGCCCATATCCAGCATCGCAATGAGCAGTCTTTAGAAACGGTGAGGAATTCTGAGACGCCTTCTTTGCGAGCAACTCCATGTATTGCACCGCTGTGGCCCTGGAAGGTGCCAAAGTGCTCCACCTGTACATAAAGACAAAAAAAATAAGTGACAGACTAAATAAAGGGGCCATGCCGCATCGCTAGCTGAGCTGTAGCCGCGTTGCGCATAATTGAACCACCCTGCAACATGTGTTACAGGTTGAGTTTTAAAAGCATACATTCACAAGGCTCTTTATCTATGCTGTATGGTCAAACCCCTGTGACCGCACAGTACATGTTCTGATTTCAAATGTTGACTTAAAGTAAAAAAAAAAGGCATCATCAGAACAATGTACTTCAAGGTGGAGATTTCAACTCTAACATAATGCTGAATAATAAATAGTTAATTGTGATATTTTGTGAGTAGAATCTAAATCTGCAACGTTCTCTGTCAGGTAAATGTAGTAGAACAATGGGCCAATCCCAAAGTCCGGACTCACAGATTCATGGACTTTGGTGCACGTTATCGTGAAATTCGTTTAGGGTTGTCCCAATGTCAAATTTCAGCCAGCCATCTCCTGTGCCTTGGCCATGTGAAAAGCAACAAACTTAAAATGGAAATACCCAAACCGGCAAGTGTCAGCAACATCTTTGTTATTATTAAACGTTGCCAAGATAACATGTTATCTCGTGAAGTGCCGTCTCATCCCATTTATACCTATCTGAACCCATGTGGCCTCACACACTCACTCACTTAGCATCAGTTATGTAAGTCTGTGAGTCTTTAGTCCTTAGTCCTCAGGGCTCACTTTGGGATTGGGCCCATGTGTCTTCTAAAGTAGAAGTACACAGTAAGTCAGTAGTATACAGTTTACATGCATATTAAGTGCTTTAGGGGCCTTCTGGAAGTTATTTCGAGGTACAATGGTTCTGAAGAAAGCTACAAGCAGCAACGCAGGAGGACGAGCAATCAGCCCATTCTAAACAGGCACATTGTGAACTGGCACTGCACTAGTTTTACTAAACTGTCTAAAAAACAACTTTAAAACCAGATCTTCCCCCGTCTGATATTGAGCGACAGACCTGCAGTGGTTTCCAGAGTTTTACTGTGCCATCATCAGACGCGGTGAACACAGTCATTTCTTCTGGGTTGACGTCTTTGTTCTTGTCTTAAAAACAAAAGCAAAAAAAAATAATAATTTCAAAATAAGACTCATATTGTACAATATGAAATAAAGAGGGAGAGACAAATGATTGTATGTGAGCGTTCATTTCCCAAGAAGTGTACCTGTATTTGGGAGGAGAGAGCAGTGGTGTATACGTTGCTTGTGCGCAGCAATGTGGCAGATTTCTATGTTTGTTTCCCAGTTCCAAACATGTAGCGCTCCCTCTGCACAGCCGGCTACCACATACAGTCCCTGCCCACAGAGCAACAAACAAGTCACCACAGACACCCCCTAATAAGGCTGAGTGTTTACTACGTGCAAGTCTTAAGAGAGAAAACAAAGAAAGACCTGCAGGTGAATCTCTACACTACGGAGCTCAACAGTGACCACCCACTTTATGAACGGCTCTGATTCCGGAAGTGTTTTTCCTCATTTAATATCTCCATCAAGGTTTCATGAAATGCTTATATAAAAGAGTCTTAAGCATGGAGCCAAGCCGACTGGCTTAAAAATCTCATTGTGTAAATATTTTGTGAAAGCACCAATAGTCAACACTACAATATTGTTGCAGTAATGATATCCAAATATTTGGTAAAAAATATTGTGATATTTGATTTTCTCCATATCGCCCAGCCCTAGGTAAAGATTTCCATAGTAACACTGTTACGCTTAGGATTGTGGGTAGTGTAGTATTTCTCCAAAGAGCCCGAACAAAATATATAGCTCGTGGTCAGTCTAGACATTATGGCTGATAATCAAAATCCTTTTGGAGCAAATAAAATTTTCACATCCAGAACCACACTGTTGATCTCTTTAAACAAAGTACGCAAACTTATATACTGCACCAACACAACAATTAAATGCATAAAGATGTTTCAGGAGAAAAGTAAATAACACATCCTGTATTTTCTCTGATGGATAAATGAAGAATTTGCTCACCACACGGCAGACAGATGTAAGAGGATTCCTCCAGGAGATTTCTCGGATACACTGGCCTGCCTGCAGATCCCATAAACACAGCCTCCCGTCGTTGGAAGAGCTAATCTGGAACAAAAAAAAGGATTCAGATGAAGACAAGGTTACATAAAGAATAACAAGTATACTGTAGTTATATGACTCTCAGTTAATAGCTCTTATTCGGGGGGAGACCTGTAACTCAGTTTGTTACATTTCCTTAAAGTAATGAAGATTTACCACACAGTCTGGAGTCCAAACACAGCCAGTGATCCAGTCTTTGTGAGAGTGAGGGAGCGACTTAGTGAGAACAGCAGGAGACAAACTCACATCCCACACCATCAGGGCCTGAAACAAAGAGACAGTCACTGCTGCGTTATTTTGTCCAATCCCACCAACATCTATATATCAATACAAGGCAGACAGGAATGACTGCTGATGGCTAATCCAGCAAAGGAACTTCATTACATTGATGCAAAAATCATAATTATAATGTAACATTGCCTTTAAGTAGGATTGCTTGATTATTCTTGTTCAATTATTTTAATTTAACACGATTACTTAATGACTTTTGGAAAGATATAGCATTTATAGAACTTAAAAAATAGAAAACAGTTAAACAAATCAACAGTGAACACACCTTGAACTGTGAAATTTCCCTTAATATTTTTTCTGTTGAACTTTTCGAATTGCCCCTTAAAACAAATAATATAAATGCTACATTCAAGTGAGTGAGTGAGTGAGTGAGTGAGTGAGTGAGTGAGTGAGTGAATGAGTTTAGCCTAGGGAAGAGCAAAAAGTGTGTTTCATTCAGAACACAAGACAAAAGAAAAGTTTACTTGCAAAACATAAGGTGCAAAATATTAGTTTTTCTCGATCACATTGTTTTTGTGATCGTCAGGAGCCCAAATTAAAATTGCGATCAAAATGTAATTAATTGCACAGCCCTACCATACATGATTCATTTGCAACTTTGCTAACAATGTCCGTGTGCACTCAGTAATATCAAAGGAAGACAAGCCATGAAATAAATGGTATGGCAAACTCTCTCACAGTATATTATTTTATATTATATTGTCCAATCTTAGAATCAAGCATACCAAAATCCTTGCACAAAATTAGCCACAAATCTGTGTATCTGTCTAGATACAGTCAGTGTTTGTTTAAAAAACTAAATTCCAATATTGTCACAACACTACAGCACACACACACACACACACACACACACACACACACACACACACACACACACACACACACACACACACACACACACACACACATCGTACCTGATCTTTTCCCCCAGACAGTAGCTGTCCACCATCAGGGCTGAACGCCAGACACGTGACCCCCCCACTGTGGCCCCTCAGGAACCCATGAGGCTCGACGGAGGAGTCAAAGGCCAGATCGTTCAACAACCACAGGACAATGGTGAAGTCATCTGAATCAAAGAGAAATACAGAAGGGAAAACAATCAAACAGGTATGAGTAGAAAGAGGGATGTGCACTCCTTGAATATCAACCAATTCAAAAGGTTTATTAAACATTACAATATTTTGGAAGGATTGAATCTAAATACAATTGAAGATGGTAAAAAACATGCTGAAGGGTGGGAAAGGTTATTTAGAACTGAAAGCTGGAAGGAAGTTTTGTATTTAATAAGGAGGATAAACCAATGGTGAGTTCTGGCTGATATTATGGTTTTTATGGTACTGTTGTCAATAAGGAAGGAAGCTCAAGCCCATTATCAATTCTGTTAGTTTTAGTTTATTCTTTTGATTCTCTTTTTTTCCTATATTTATTTTATCTTTTGATGTGTGGTTGTTAAATTGATGCTTAGACCTGATCTGTCATTTATTTGTTGTTTGTGTTTGTGGAATGTATTTTTGGGGGAATAAAATAATTAAAATAACAGCAACAAAAAAGAAAAGAAAGAGGGATATTAAAAAAAAAGAAAGAGCACCTCCTACCCGAGAAATGGGTGGAAACCATTAAAACAGTAAAATGACATTTCTGTAAAACACTAGGTCATGTTTTTACTTTACCACCAGCAACACTAACCTGAAGCCGTCGCCAGGTATGTGGAGTTTTGTGCTAAAGCCAGGATGGTGCCTGGTTGCACACCAAACATTCCAGACATTTCCAGGCCTCCCAGCAGTCCCTCCTCTCCTGCCTTTCTCTTCCAGACCCTCACACGTTTGTCACTCCCTCCAGACAACAGCAGCCCAGGTTCGCTCTGCTCTGCGTCCAAAGCCACCCACAGCAGGCTGGGGACGGACACATCAAGTTTGGAGTCCCAGATCTTCTCACCTATGATTAAAAAAGAAGAGTTATCCTTAGACATTAAGGGCCTTCATGGCTGAAATGCATTGGCATGTTATTATGATTTAACAACCAAGAAGATTTTAAAGACTTTTTAACTATTACCCTGTTAAGTGCCTTAGATTCCTTCAACCTTTTTAAAATAGTTATTGTGTGTTTGTTTATCAGATCTATTTTATGTTCTTTTTAAATGCACATTATTTTCATTTTGTGCAATATGTGGAGGGAGATAGGAGTGTTAGAATAGACATACAGTAGATTATGTATTTATGTCTTTTAATTCAATTTAATCATCAAAATGTATGGTTTTGGTTTGTCTATCTATCTATCTATCTATCTATCTATCTATCTATCTATCTATCTATCTATCTATCTATCTATCTAGTTTTAAAAACCTTGTAAAACCCAATTTTGACAAACAGAAATTTTCTAAGTAAGTAAAGTAAGTAAAGTTTATTTTTAAAGCACCCTTTAGGGGACTGCCGATGAAAATTAGCCTATGGCTAACTCGGGTACGCTTACACTTGCTTCGAATGTTGATCAGTGTACATTGTCCTCTTTTCAAATAAACAAATAAATGAAATGACCCAAAAACAGATGTCTTACAGTACTTCACACTAACAGACCCAAGCAAGACAGAAAATACAGACACAATATAAGTGTTAGAAATTAAAGTAATACAATTAAAAAAAAGAAGGAAAGCTACTTTTTTTAGCTTGGGGATTTTTTTAAGTTGCTGAATGATTATGTGACTGTTACTATACAGAACACAATTGTTTCACAACAAGGTTGTGAAACAATTCCTTGAGGGGTCCTCTGCAGATTTGTATTGCTTCTGTCAGATTGGTGTCTTCAATCTAGTCTATATGATTTGTTTTTTACATTCCTAACACACCTGAGTCCAGACTGAAGAGTTTGAGTCCTTCACCATGGTAACCCACAGCAGCATAGTCTCCATTAACAGCCACACAGAGAGCAGCAGCCTCAGATGTTACAGACTTCCTTTTCTTCAATGGAAGCTCCTGCTTGCACTAAAAGACCAAATGAGAATATTGATTTGTAGAGAAAATTCTGTGCTATGTAAAAAATAAATAAAAAAAGTGGATCTTTTTTCAACCATGCCAACCTGTTCATTTACACCCAGAATACATGGCATGAAAGATAGGCAACATGAAGTTAAACAAGTTAATACACAAGATAAATAAGGTGCTTACTTCATCGCTTCTTAATGCAGTGACCGACCGTCCAAGTCCTCCTGACCAGAGCTGGAGCTGTTATACAGAAGGACATGGAAAAAGTTCCAAATCATCATTTGTTTTTAGTTGGTTTTTGATTAAATAGTAATTGTGTCAGCCAAGTAGTGGAGTAAATCTATTATGACAACCCTGCAGCCCTGGCTCACAGAGTAAAGTTACATTTCTCTGATCCAGGTTGAATATGTACTGGCGGTGATGCCTCACCGTGTGATCAGAGCCGGCGCTCAGCAGCATGGCCCCTTCATCCAAGAAGGTGAGGGCCTCGGTGGCTCCGCAGTGAGCCTGGAAACAAGCAACGCAGGTGGAGGTGGGCACCGACCACACCCTGACCTCTCCAGACATGGAGCCGGAGCACAGCATGGAGGAGGAGGGGGAGAAGGAGACACTGCGCACGGAGCGCTGGTGACCACAGAGCAACTGAGGGAGCAAACAGAGGAGAAACAGTAGTTGTATTTAAAAAAATATATATATTATTTTGTAATGTGGACGAAAATAAATTTCCTAACAGTTTTAGTCTCATCTTATTCTAATATACTCTTTCCTGTTCGCAGAGTAAGTTCCTATTATTTTACCTGATTCACAAACTTTTACTGTCTCATGATTGTATTATGTCTGTCTGCTTTTTCATTAGCATAGTGTTAAAATAAAGTATTGCACTTTAGTCACTGTGAAACCTTTTGTTTAGAGCCCAGGTTGACTCCAACAGAAATTCCCACCTTAACTAATCATGGGGAACTTTCCATTAAATCATCTGTCAATGTGAATCAAACCAGCTATTAGGCTAACTGAAATAAAATCATGCCATAAAACCATGGGGGGGGGGGTATTTTAATGCCAAAGCCTAGGGAACTTTATCAGGATGCATGGTGTCCTGGATCCATGAAATAACTGGCCTTAAATAATAAAAATCTGCCTGCTTCTATGGGAATTTAACATAGGGGGGTGTAGAGCCCGACCAATAAAGGATTTCTAAGGCTGATACCGATACAAACATTTGGTTATTTAAAAATCTAATACTCCGATATATCAGCCAATATATATATATATATATATTAAATCCAAAAATGCGTAACAAAACATAAAACGATTCCCCTAACATTAGTTATTTGTAGTTATTTATGAGTTCTCACTAAAATCATATGATAATAATTTATTTTATTGTCCCAACAGAACAGAGGAACATCAAAATATATTAAAGTTCTGATAAATAAAATGTATAAAAATACAAACTTAAGTTATGAAACTTAAAGTCCTTTGAACAAAAACACAATAACTAAGAAAAAAAAATCTGAGTGTTGCCAACAGGGATGTTGTAGAGTGCCCTCTCTTTTTATTGGCCATTATAAATGCTGATATTGAAATGGAAACTGCCTAAAATCAGCCGATAATATCGGCCCGCCGAAACATCGGTTGGGCTTTAGGGGTGTGTAAAATGATGCCCCCTGTATTTTAAGGAAGAACATTTATTTATTTAGGATACATTATTCATTCACAAAGAAACTTGGTGTCCTTAAAGATTGGATTTTTCCATTTTTTTAATTAAGGCAATAAGAATAATTTCCAAAAGATGATTTTTTATTCCTCTTTTTACTCAACTTTAGCATGTGTTCACAAACTTATGAGCACCACTGTACCACCTTCATATTAAACTTAGAGAATGATCAGACCAGTATAATATTAAAGGTTATTTTAAAAGAGGACTTTCAGCGATGTAGCATCTCAGTCCTAGAACTTTGTCAGAGACAACAGACAGTTAGAAAAAAAATGTAACAGCACCACAGATATCCTTTTTTTTTTATTCCTCACGTTCTTCTGCCATGGCAAAACCTGCCACCTAAAGTACCCAAAATGCAACTGGACTTAAGGTAATGTGGGTGTGTTATGTAGTGGGAATTGTTGTGCCTTTGTAAATTATAGTGTGTGGTCTAGACCTACTCTTATCTTTATAAATCCAGAGATAACTTTTGTTATAATTTGACACTATAAATTAAATTGAATTGAAATCCTATAATGTTTATTTATTATCTTTTGTTGCAGTTTCAAAATTATTCCATTTCATTTGATGTAGTGAATATTAAACTCAGTATGCGAATATCTTTATAGCTCACCGTGAGAGTTTTGTTCTGAAGCCAGTTCCACACAATCACGTTCCCATTCCAGCATCCAGCAGCCAGCAGGTGACCCTCGGGGTCAAAGGTCACACAGTTCAAAGGGCTGATGCTGGGCAGGGCCGCGACCTCATTACCTTGAGCAGAGGACCACACCTGAAATAGCGGAAAAACGCTTACGTTAAGAGAGTTATATTTTAATTAACATGCAATTTAGTAAAAGTTGACAGTATAATTTCACAGCAGTAATCTCTGTTTTAGATATTCAGATTAGGACTACACAATATATTGTTTTTTTTTATCTTCATCGCAATATTACCGGAGCAATAAACATTGTGAAAAGATGCAACACATCGCAAAAGACACTCAGATTGTTTTGTGTTAGTTGAAAGAAAATATCATTTGTTCATTTTTTAGTGGTGCCTTTTATATTCAATTCCATGTTCAATTTGTTCAATAAAAGAATGTTTTATAGACAATAGTGTTTTATTTCCATTTGTTTTAAATTAAACAAGCAATTAGTTTTAGCAGAATACTGAAAGCAGCAGAACTGCAGAACTGAGTACACTAATATTAGTTATCGTTATCACGATATTCAACAATGTTATGGTATATCTCGTATTTTCCTCATATTGTGCAGCAGATTCCCATTAGCTGCAACAAAGTGGCTTCTAGTCTTCCTGGGGCACACATGAAATAAACAGCTGTCTCACTATTCACAGAATACATGGAACAAAAAAGGCAGAATAAAGAAGCACCAACACAAAACACAAGCAACTGATTTTGCCAGCAAAAGTTGAATGTGATTTGTTTGAGACTAACTTTCAGCATGAAGTCCAGAGACACTGTTGCAATGTTCTTCCTGTCTGCAGTGATATCACTGGCTGTTATTATATTAGTGTGGCCCTCAATAAGAGCGGTCCTGCAAGAAGAAGAAATTCCAAACATCAGTAGCCTGGGCTATATTTGAAGAAAAAACCCAGATTCATACAGTCTGAGGTATTTTGGAAATTTTCCTTCAGACTCTCCCCTCACCTGCAGCCATTCCCAATGTCCCAGATCTCTATTCGTCCATCAAAGGAGGTGGTAGCAAGACGTCCATCCTTAAGAAATACACAGCTGGAGATGCCGTCACAGCTGCTCACCAGAGATTTTACTTCCTGTGCACAGCCAGGAGAGAGTTGATATAAGACAGCTTTGTTGCATATTTTTTTCTCAGCGTGGGACAATTGAACAGTAATTCTTTTCAGACTTACAACATGACACATTTGCAATTAGTGTGTTTACATGCACTACAATCATATTTTGCAGGAATCAGAAAGAAATATTGGTAGATTTTATAAGCTAGTTTTCAGAGTATCACTGTGACAGCAGCGTGCCATCTGATTACTGAGATGCTGCACTGACACATGGATTTTACCACAGGTAATTACAGTGCATGTGAACGTGATATTCTATGCACAAGATGTTATGTTGTCATTTGTACATGTTTATGTACTGAATGTGAGCTGATAAGGAACAATGTGTAAACATGTAAAGTCTACAATTAGTTAGTCTGGATCAACAGGAGTACATTTCCTGGATAAAGCCTTTGCCCCCTCACTTCTGCTCTCTGTGTGATGCCGTTCTCAAAATCCCTTTGCTATTGTAAACATCAACAACCTTTGAGCTAGCAAGCTACACACTGAAAATGGCAGGTTTTGATGAACATCTGGATAGTGCAACAAGGCAGGTCTGCTTGGTTCTTTTTGTGAATGATTGTACAGATTTACAAAGAATTTGTTTATGGCATTTCCTCTCTAACTAGGACCGATTGGTGGGATTGCTGTGGGCAAAGTACACACGGCGATACACTGGTAAGAGTCTAAAAGGTTAAACCATATATTCAGCTAATTTAAATAGCTCACACTACTTAGCCCTCCTCTCTTTTGTGGAGTGCAAATGTTCCACCAAAACAAGTTCCTTCCCGAGACAATTTTGCATTTTTGCAGTTTAGCTCCGCCCAAGATTGTAACTAAGGCTGCAACTAACAAATAATCGATAATTAGTTGTTTGGTCTATAAAATGTCAGAAAATTGTGAAGAATGTGAATCAGTGTTGGCCAAACGCCCAAGGTAATACTCAAAGATATTTAGTTTACTGTCACAAAGGAGAGAAGAAACTAGAAAATATTCACATTTAACAAGCTGAAATCAAAGATTTTTTTACTTTGTCTTAAATTACTCAATTGTTGACAATTAATTTAAAAGTTGACAACTAATCAATTAATCTTTGCAGCTCAAATTGTGACTGGATTAAAGAAACCCGGAGTGTTTTTTCACCTAACCCTAACAGAAAGTATCTGTGGTGTAGCCAGACCTTACACTGTGGCCAAATAGAAACTATCAACACAAACAAAACAGTCAAAGATGTGTGACATGATGAAAAAGTGACGCAATGAAGAAGACACCAAAGGGAGGCCAAAAAAGTACATTTCTACTGGAAAATGTGTTTGTACCTGTCCGGTCTGAGTGTTGATGAAATGCAGCATTCCCTGTCCAGTGCCGACCACCATCAGCTCTCCATCCGAGCTCACAACCACACAGGTTGGTTCAGAGGAGAAGGTGGACACCAGCTCACTGCCATGAAACACACCAGACCATTGACAAATTAAATTAATAATTAAACCCTAAACAGGCTAAAAAGACAAAAATATATTCAAGCTTAAGATATGTTACATCTTAATGAAAACAAAAAGAAGCTGAAAGCTTAAAATGGAATGAAGCTTTCCAAATTCATTCTGAATGATAAATATTGGATTTTAGGGACACTTTCAACCCACTTCTGCCAACTAGGCCTGGGTTAAAATAATCGAGAATTTTTTTATATTCAAACTAAATTGGTATTGTAACTGGAATTTACTTAAAGGTCCCATGGCATGAAAATTTCACTTTATAAGGTTTTTTAACATTAATATGCATTCCCCCAGCCTGCTTATGGTCCCCTAGTGGCTAAAAATGGCAATAGGTGTAAACCGAGCCCTGGGTATCCTGCTCTGCCTTTAACAAAAGGAAAGCTGCGATGGGCCGATCTGGAATCTTGCCCCTTATGAGGTCACAAGGGGCTAGGTTACCTCCCTTTTCTCTTCTTTGCCTGCCCAAACTCAGATATGGCACATCCAAAGGAAAGCTCATTGTGGAACTGGCTCTAGTGGCTGTAATTCTGCACCAAGGCTGAATTTTAAAAAAGACTTTAGGTATGGTTTTAGTGGACCACTAAGGTCTATATAAAAGCAAAAGAGCACCATATCATGGGACCTTTAACCGAACTGATATCAAATCAGAAATGTAATCAAATCAGGACCTTGTGAATTGGAATCAATTTGATTTGGCAAATCACTGGCGATAGCCAGCGCTACTTCGAACCACCTTGCAGATAACCGGCTTACCTGTTCTCTTGAAGAATCTGACTGTCATTGTTTAGCCACTCAACTACTCGAGCACCTTCCTTTCCCATCAGGCCTTGTGCCCAGGTGTGAGCAGAGGTCTCTGGAGGCTCGTTGAGGGCTTGCTGAAGGAAAAGAGGCGGCCAGGAGGAGAGCAGGGGGCCGTGACGCCTCAGAAAACTCCGGCAGTCATCTAGATGACCCTGGAAGCCAACTGAGAGCACAAAGAGAAACTAGTAGGGAATAAAACACACTTTTACTATATATAAGTTATGTATTGTTTTAAGCACTTACATGAAGGTGTAGACTTAAGCTCATTATCTACAAGAAAGGCAAAATTTGACAGGATACAAATGTTAGGATTTTCTGTTTAGCCAACATTTTTCAAGGGGAGATTTGCATAGTAAAACCATCCTTGCAAAAAATTCATTTCATTTCAAATTCCTTGATATGCACACATGAAGGATTAAATGGAGAACATTCTAAAAAAAAAAAAAAAAAACGATCAAAAAGTGTTCACACACAGTCCACATTCATCATACAGTATCGTTATGCATCCTCACCATACAAGTCGTAGGTCTCCAGGAGGGGGTGCAGGAGGCCGTGGCGTACATTGGCATACAGGAAGTTGTAGCTGGACAGCAGGGAATGAAGTGCCTCCAGCTGGCCACTTTGAATCTGACCAAAACCAAAAGAAGGCTGTTAAAATCAACCGCAAATGTCATGATGAAGGGCGGGAGCGAGTTGCTACCAGTCAGTCTCTTATTTCTGTACAGTCTTGTTCCTTTGACTTTTTTGCCATTTTTTTGTTTTTTTTGCACCCAATCAAATGTTTCTTGGTCACGACTCATCTCATAGCCAGTAGGGCTTAAAACTCTTTATATAGGCATTTATTGAAACATCAATTGAGATATCCCAACACTTTGTCTGTACATCAAAGCAGCTGTGTTGTATTGTGGGTGGTGATGGAAGATGACTAACCAGGCTGGAAGGCAGGTGTAGTACCGAGTTGGCCTCACAGTGAAGGAAGGTATCTGTGCCCTGCGGGTTGGCTAGAGCCCACAGATGACCTGAGAAAAAGGGACAGTAGAGTGATAAAAGACTAATTAACTTAAACAGTAACTAATACTTACTTGTTCTGCATTAAAACAGACTGTGTGTATTTTACCTGCCAGTACGAGGTGAGCTCTGGTTCTGTCACTTTCTGTTGGCATGAGGAAGTCCTCAAAGGCCCTCCTCACCTCCGGGTTGGTTAGAGCCAGCAGGTCGTCAGTGTTGTGGCAATGAGACGGACCAATTAGACTGCAGATAAGATTTAGATCCTTTAGGACTGTTGTATATAATTGGACTCAGACCTCAGCATACTGTATCTAAACAGACCAAATGTGTATTCCCACTAACATGGAGGAAATCCAAAAGCAGACAGTCAATAAACATCCATGAAATGGTGATCAAACACTTATGATTAAGTGTATCCAATTTAAATGAAAAGGGCAAAAGGTGTTAAATAAAACAAACTAGCATTACTGTAACTTATAGTACAATAGAGTAAAGAGACAGCTAAGTGCAAGAATACTTTGAGTTTTGCACCACTTTTAACTCTCGGATTCATACCTTTGTAAGCTCTGCACTATACGGGTGAAAGTTGCCATGGGAATGCGTCCTTTGGGCTTCCTGGAGAGTTGTAGTACTTCCTGCCATGTGACCTGTCCGTCCCGTGAGGACAAGTCATTGCATGTGTTTAGAACAGAGTACAAGTCTCTCTCCCTCAGGCCTGTCGATGAAGCCAAAGACAGTTCAGCAAATCAACGCTTTGGTTGTAATATCCCTTTAAATTTTATAGCACTTAAAGCAACAACAAAAAAAAGCATGGTCATCTTACCAGCGGTGCAGACGGTGAGAGCTGCCAGAGCCCAGCGGAGTCCCAGCATTCCTCTGTACTGGGAGCAGACTCTGTCCAGGCTGTAATGCACCAATTGGCTCAGAGACTGAGGCAAGCCCTGAAGGCTCTCCTTCAACTGAGACACAGAGACAAAGTACGTGAAGTTAAAGCAACTCAACTGGTAGTAGGGTGGTTTAACATCTCCATTGATCTGAAATTGGTCAAGATTAGCAACATAAAAAAATGTCTGCCTGTAGGAAGAGACTACAGTCATAACCAAGAACAGTGGATTAAAACTAAATAAAATATGTACCGTGCTATATATTGCAAACATATGCTGTACATTCATAAATCAATTGATAGCCCTATACGCCACAGTAATAGCTGTACAGTAGAATGCATATACACACCGTTATATCTCTTTAGTTGAATGACTAAGAGTGGTAGGAATGGGATAGGTTTGGGGATTTAAGGTCTCTTGTTATGTTTTGTTTATGTTTTTAAGATGTCTGTTTTGTTTTTTGTTTTAATTCTGTATTTTTATACCAAATGTTCTACATACAGATTAATGTAGTGTACTTTCACTTTCCCTCAAAACTGAGCACTGATTCAACTCCTGTATGTCACTAAGTGTTCTATAATCTTTGGCTCAATTAAAAAAAACACTTTGACAAAAAAAACAATAAATTAATGGCAATGTCAGGCTGCCAGTGTGTAGCTTGCGGTGTTGGGCAAGTTACTTTTAAAAAGTAATTAGTTACAGTTACTAGTTACTTCTTCCAAAAAGTAACTCAGTTACAAATTATAAAAGTAACTAGTTACTTCAGAAAGTAACTAATGCGTTACTTTCAAGTAAATTGTTAAATGATCAAATGTGACCCCACCTCCCCCCTTTAACGGAACATAAAATACATGTGCATGTTCAATTATTTAAGATACATCTGAATATTATAATGAAATGGAAACTTAATACATTATTACAAAAATACATTATTAACAGAAATTGTACACAAATCTGAACTCTGTGCTGCGGGACAAAGTGAGACTAGCCACCAATCAAATGCCATGTACGTAGATATTATGTCTAGTGAATCGATACAAATAACAACATTTGATATTTAAACATTTGATATTTATTGCCCCTCAACAGGCCATAACTGGGCAAAATAGAGCGAGGGAAAAGTGAGAAAGTGACAAGGATTAGCTTCGGAGCTTATGAACACCCGCGTTTTAGAACGCCTTTTTTTCCCATCACTGGTAGCTTGGTCTCCACACCACTTAACACTGGAATAACGCCTATTTAAAGGTTGCCATGAAATTTGCCCTCTAAGTCCCTAGAGGCTTCATTCTGTTGACTAAGGTGATCCTCTGACTTTTCTTCTTCAACTATTAGATGGATTGTTGTGAAATTGGGTTTACACATTCATGGTCCAGAGAAGAAAACATTGACCAGCCCCTGGCCTTTCATTTAGCTCCATCATCAGGTCACCATTTCATTCTGTCCTATACTTTGGTTTATAATCCACTACCTGTTAACCTATTGGCCTTCCATCAGCCACAGCTGCAATTTGTGTGTAGCGCTAATGAGCAAATGTTAACATGCCAACACACCACACCTGCTATTGCATGATCATACTGTCATTATCACTACGAGCATGTAAGCATGATGATGTCAGCATTTAGCTCAGTCTCACAGAGTTGCAAGCAAATCTGGTTTTAATATTGACATTAATGCTTTCTGTTATTAGCTTTCTGAACCTGTGTTACATAAGGTTACATTTACGCATCTACTCTATACAATACATAGCATTGCTACTTCCAACACAGGAAATACCACTGTGGAAGTGTCTAAAATATATATATATATATATATATTTAACCTTATCAAAAGAGGCAAAGTTCCTCAGGTCTTCACAGGCTAGGTGCAGGTAGAGAGGATTGGATGCTCCCTTCTTCATTAACAGCACCTGGAGCTGGATGAGCAGACACAGCACAGTTTGAGGGTTAGATTAGCATTAGATTAAAGAGTGTAGGGCAAACACTTGAGTATCATTTGCAGCCTCAAGCATATGAGCAATGTTTGGAGATGCACAACTGTCAGAGTTCACAAAATAGAGTGAAACACATGAGAAGTACCTGGTTGTTGAATGCAGAGTCACTGAGTTTCTTCCCAAAGGTGTCCAGGCTCTTCTGAACTATCTCCCTCCGATCCGGCATGGTAAGCTGCCCCAGTGAAAACAGGACGGTGCTTCTTTTCTCTTGGCCAGGGTTTGTAACAGCGCTGCTTTGGTGGGGATGCTCACTACCAAACAAACACCCTGATAACAGAAAAAGAGAATCTGAGTTTTACTGTAGCACACAAACGCCTAAACATTTTTTTCCTGCATCCTAACCATGTTCGGTTTTGTTACCTTGTCAACTTTAAAATATTAGAATGTCTCTGCTCTGACACTGTACACACGTCATTATTATTCATGCTGACAAGATTTTAAAAGTATTTCTCGATAAAAAATGAGCTGTAACAAAATTCAGGCCTATCCATGTCAAACAGTAAGAAGACATTTGGTAACACTTACTTGAAGGTATCAACTTAAGAGTGACATGGCACTGTCATGAACACATATCACAGTCATGACACATGAACCCTAACCTTTTACCCTAACTTGTCATAACAAAACAGAATGACACTTACTAAAAGAAGTGTTATGTCATAAACGTTGATGACTTGTTTATAATGTTTTATGACACGTTAATGAACACTCTTACGTAGATACCTTCAAGTAAAGTATAACCAGACATTTCTTCAAACTGCTGTAACACTGATCTTTATTAGTTGAAATAAACGCATTTGAGTTATGTTTATGCAGATTTAGACGGAAGTGGGTCAGGAGGTAGAGTGGGTCGTCCAATAACCATGAGGTTGACGGCTGGATCCCAGGCTCCTCCTGTCCCCATGTCAAGTGTCCCTGAGCAAGACACTGAACCCCAAGTTGCTACAGATGTCAGGCCAGCCTCTTGCATGGCAGCTCCGCCTCCTTTGGTGTATGATGTGTGAATGGGCGAATGAGAAGCACATTGTAATGATCTGGATCCATGTATCGATTCAATGATCCAGGATCCAATATTATCGATACATACCGTCGGTAAGATGCCCCTTTATTTTAGATTCCCATTTCTTATTTATTCTAATTATTAAAAAGAACAGTTTGTTTTGAATTGAGGTAAATGCCTGGAGTAGCTCAGCTATAAAACTGACAAATCATAATTAAGTTGGTTTTTCAAAGTTTATATAAATGGTTAAATTGGCAAATTATATCGTCTCATATCGATCGCAGGCCCCTGAATTGAATCAAATCAAAATCATATTGTGACAGAGTTTCAGATATAAGCAAATATATCGTTGTCCAAAGAATCAATCCAATATTGTACTGTGATAAAAGAAACAAAAGAAAATTGATGCATAGATGCATCGCAATTCTCTCTAGAACAATTAAATGCTTGATTCTGATAAAGTTAATTGATCATTAAAAAAATGATATATATTTAAAATATATATTTACTGTCTCCAGACATGTACAAATCAGAAAACACAGTGACTGAAAGAGGATGGGATAATGGACAACGACTTAGAGTTTAGGCAAGAGTTCAGAAAAAAACCCACAAAAACAGCTAAAAGGAAAAAATAAATAAGTTTTGTATACACACATGATCTACTAAGACATACATAAAATAATTAAACAAAACACATCATCTACTGTTTCATGTTCTAAGAAGCCAAATCACCACCTTTAAACATGACTGAGCCTCTCACATGGAAGAGAGAAGATGACTCAGCAAGTTTAAGGCTTAAGCATGAAATGACTACAAAATAAAAACCTCAGTACACAAAACATTTCATTACATCTTGTGTGTGACAAAATCTGTCAAAATCTAACAAACTGAGATTTATATGTATATTGTTTTAAATCACGCATGCATACATAAAAAAATTGTTGCATTGAGATGCATCGATAATCGCTTTAGAATCGAATTGTTGGCCTTTGAATTGGAATCGAATCATGAGGTGCCCAGAGATCTCCCCCCCACTACGTACTACCGCACCACAATACGTGAACGTTCTCCTTCAGTTTCCTACCCATGTAACTGACCTGCGGAAGCTGCTGTGGGATCCAATCAGAGCTGAGCTGACCTCTTCCATCTCGAACAAGATCCACCCCATCAACGAGCAGCACTAGAGGTTTAGTCTTCTTTATGTCACTCAAACTGGAGTGAAATTCTGACAGCAAATCTCTGACAAACAAACAAAAAGCAATAGCTGTTAATGCACAGACAATATGACATACCTGAAAACTATTTTAAGGACAGTTTTAAATCTTGCTACTTGTTAGAACGGGGAAGCGGTGATTCCTCCTCAGTGTCCTTCATCTTCCTCAACCACTGAACGAGGCATCGAAGTAGGTTTCCCACAGAGCGTGCTGATTGGCTGGCAGCTGTAGAGTAGGAGATGACATCACAGACAAGGTTTTTCCTGGACTTCCCTCCAGCCCTGAGGGTGTCTGCTAGAGCAGCCTGTGTAGAGAGAGATAAATGCAAATTTCCCATGTTGACAATTTACACCCAGCTGCCTGTTTATTAGTTACACTGAGCTAAAACTAATGCAGTTTATATAACATTCCTGCAATACATCCTACCGTTAAGGTGGGTTTGGGGTTATAACTTTTAGTTTTTTTAAAACAAAAATGCTAAAAGTTGCTAATGCTAATGTGTTGGTTCTAGCTTGGGCCATGTGAGGATTTGCCACTTTTCTCAGCTTAATATAACTGTAATTAAATCTTTGGCTTTTGGATTCTTGGTCAAACAAAATAAGATATTTCAATCATATGTCATTATTCAAATGTCATTTTTGGTTCTGAGAAATTGTAACAGGCAATTTTTAACAATTCCCTCACATTTTATAGAACAGACGATAACTCAATGAATCATTTATGAAAGTAATTTGTTACTGTTAGTTGAAGCCCTACAGTGGTGCTCATAAGTTTACATGCCCATGCTTAAGTTGACTAAAAAGAGGAATAAAAAAATCTTGTTTTGGAAATTTATCTTAATGCCTTAATTAAAAAATGAGGTCACCAATTTTCTTTGTGAATGAATAATGTATTGTAAATAAATAAATGTTCTTCCTTAAAATACAAGGGGCATAAGTCTACATACCAAGGTAACTTTATTAGGGTGCATAGTATCCTGGATCCATGAAATAACTGGCCTTTTAAAAATAAAAATCTGCCTGCCTCTATGGGAATTTAACAAAGGGGTATGTATACTTATGCCCCCTGTATTTTAAGGAAGAACATTTATTTATTTAAAATACATTATTCATTCACAAAGAAAATTGGTGACCTCATTTTTTAATTAAGGCATTAAGATAAATTTCCAAAACAAGATTTTTTTATTCCTCTTTTTAGTCAACTTAAGCCTGGGCATGTAAACTTATGAGCACCACTGTATATGAAACCAGGCAGCACTGATCATGACATATCACATTTAAATCCATACAACCAATATTTACAATTGAATAAGAATAATAATAACTTGGACTATAAGTGATGACTATCGAGCATATCAGGGTTTCTCCTACATGTGAAGTTTCAAGCAAGCTTTCAGCAGTCAGAGCTGAGTGTATACATGTAACAGGTTAGAATCCCTGATTGATATATATGGTAGAATATCATTCATTTAAGAAAATTACCATGAAGACAGTTTTGCCCTCTCCAGGTCCTCCCTCCACCACCATAATACCCCCTTTGGCCTGGGCCTGCTCCACTATCTCCACTGCCCCAGACAGCTGCTTGGCCCTGCCGAAGAACTGCCTCTGCAACGCCCCCTGGTGCAACTCCTGCTCCATCACATCGGACAAAGCCTCTGCCTCAGCATCCTCCTGTCACACGAAGAGAAATGAGAGGTTTATTTACTTCTACTAAACGGTAATTGTGTTGACAAATGTCCCAGGATACCTCTTTAGTTTGAAATGATATCAATCAGTATTTCTTAACAGTTCTGCCATGTGGACGTGTTGGACCACTTTAGAAAATATACATTATCCTAGATTAAACTATCCAACAATCAACTATCCAACAAGTAACTCTGGGTCCAGTTTTTGGACTTAAACGTGGCTGGGGGGGTCCACCATGTCCACCATCCCATTGAAAACTTCTTCCTCTTTGGCTTGTTAACTTCTGTTCAAGTTTCCTTTGTTCATGTGTTGAGCGCCAACTCCAGGAGCCATTAAGTAGCCACCATGGGAGCAGGGAAATCTATTCATAGTGCCTTATTTTATTTATTAAAATATCAATAATTGGATGTATATCAATTCTCTCATCGCACAAAAGAAAACAATATATTGCCGTATGGAAATTTTGTCCCACCCCTATTAGACATCATTAATAATAATCCAATTACCGGTACATAATATAAAACTGACAGGGGTCATTATGTATATTAAAGCTATAGTGCGTAGTTTCTGTCTCCCCATGAGGAATTCTAAGTAAGGACAACAACACTGTTGGCACGTCCACATAATACAAGCCTTCTGTTACTTGTTGTTGTTACTTTTTACAGTGTGGTATCGCTACTTTTACTTAGGTAAATTATTCTTAGAATTACTTCTTACACCACTGGTTTCACATAGCTTAGTTTGCTTAATGAGGAGTTTGGAAAGTGTAATTGATTGAATGGTCAGAGTGACTAACTTCCACAAATTGCTTTACTACAGCTGCCCACAGGTCTTCCAGCACAGCTTTGCCAAAGTCCTCCAGGTTTTTCAGGTAAGGTTTCCCCCCCACAACGCCGCCCCACTCACACGAGTAACTAGGACAGAAAAACAGACAAGTAGACTCAGCTTAGGCACTTGAAATTACGATTTAGTGGTTTTATTACAGAATGCAATTGTCAGTTTGTCAAAAAATATTGTACTTTACCAATACTAAAACACAGATTTAACAAATACTACTTTTAAAAAAAGTCTTAAATGAGAAGTATTCTTAAAGAATAGTAACTATTGTTTTAATACCACAGCTTCAGTGCTGTCGGGACAGATGACTCACTTTTCAGTGACTTTGACTCCACTGGCCCTGATGCTTCTCTTCAGAGAGGCCATTTTACACTCAGCCTCCTTCGATTCAGCAACAAAGTCAGATTTCCACGCCACAGGAACTAATCTGAGAAACATCGGAGGAAAATTAAATTATAACATAAAATACTTGAATAAATTCTCAGCAAACTGTTTAATATAACAGCATTGGAACCAACTGAATGGAAACATAAACATCCAATGTCTGTTTTTTTTTTTTTAAATAATGACTCAGTTATTCAAACATAAAAGATCCTACTTTCAACACCTTTAAAATTCACTTAAAATTGGCTCCTAGAAAACCAGAGATGACCTCACTTTTAAAAGTCACACATTTCATCACCCATATACTTTCACTTTTAATTGGAATGCAGTATAGAGGTGAATGAATAATGTCTTGTCATCATGTATTTTTGTTTTGTTTGCTTTGTCAATGTATATGTCACCATTACGTGTACCTTTTAAATTATAGTGAATGAGTGCTGTATGACTGCTGGCTGTCTTTATGTTAGTCCTATGTCACCTGCCATGGGACTACAGATGGAAAGTATTTATTTTTTTTACTAATTGGCATATTTACATGGTGTTTTTATACAACAATGCTCATAAATATGCATGGTCCGTATCAAATAAACCTAATAAAAAAAATATTGTCCTGATAACTAAGGTCTAGGGGCTATGTTAGTATCGTAAAAGGGTGAAAGCGGTCAATCTACAGTCAAATGCAACAAGCTACATGTTACCTGTGGTTGACCTGCCATGCTTCACTCAGAAAACAATCGACCAATCAGAAGAGAGGACCATGACTATTAATAAGACAGGCCAAAATTGACTTGCTCTTAAGAGCTTCTAAGAGGGGAGCTGTTAAACTATATTGAGATGTTTTTTGGTAATTAAAACCACAAATATATTTTCTTAAGGATATCCAAACTTCAATTAAAACTCCAGGTTTAAACATTATAAAGAGAAAAGTTAGACAAATGTGTGAATGTGAGCATGGATTATATACTTGGAGATGTTTGGATCTCTGAAGTAGCCGAGCATTCGCTGTTGTACTGTGTCGGGGTAAAGAGCCTGGAACTGTCGAATCTCCATCTCTGTGATGGACAGGCCTGCTGGGGCCGACGCCAGCTGCACAACAAGAAATAAATCATGCATTCTTTCATTATTTTAGAGAATATCTTAAATTGAAATTCACATCTAAAAACAGACACTGTCATCCTCTTTTACTTTAAATTATAAAAAGGATAGTTTGATTTTTTTTATATCAAAAAATCACCAACATATACAATATTGCAAAGGTTACTTCATCAGTTGCTGACATTGATAATTCATGTGAGACTACCAACATTCTAGCTTCAAATAATGATCTTCAGTTAAAGAACAAAACTTTTTTGCAACCTTTATTTCAGGATAATTATTGCACCATTTTTTTCTCATTTTCAACTGATCTATGACGTGACAAGTGACTAGTTTCACGCCACATTTCAATATATACTGTATATATTCAACAACTTTAAATCCCATAAGTCCAGTCAATTTCATTTAATGCCCCATCAAGATATGATTAGTTAATTTTTCCTTTTTATTTTGTGATTAATTAGTTAATTAATTAGTTAATTTTTCCTATGTCAACCTTGATTGTTCATCTTATTTTCGATGTTTGATTTTATTGACTTAACCATTTTATTTAAAGATGTGAAGAATCAAGACTGTTAGTTATCATAACTGTAAAAAATAAACCTCATGGGAAGATATGCAGTATGAGGAGTTCTCTTTGAATAGTTTTCTGTTTATTCTGCACTTGCCTGGAGAATTTAAGTGAGCAAATTAGAATCCCAATCTCAATAAACCAGGTTCTTGCACAGAATACAGCACCAGTTCTTCATTTATATATTTACTAAGGCTGCGCAAAATATATTGTTTATTTTTTATTGTCATTCGATATCAAGTGGCGCAATAAAGGAATGGCAAAATACACTCAGATTTTTGTGTTAGTTGAAAGAAAATATCAACAGAAAACTGGTAACTAACTAACTATAACTGTTGGGCGCCCAGGCAACTTAGTTGGTAGAGCGTGCGCCCATACATAGAGGTTTACTCCTCAACGCAGCGGCTGCAGGTTTGACTCTGACCTGTGGCCCTTTTCTGCATGTCATTCCCCCCTCTCTATTCAACACAATGTTCTATTTTGTTCAATAATAGAATATTGGAGATGATTTCCTTTCATTAGTTTTAAATTCAACAAGTAGTTTGTTGTATTTTGGAAGAATACTGAAAGCAGCAGAACAGCAGAACTAAGTACACTTTAATACGTGTGAATTCACCGCAAGTATTATTGTTATCGCGATATTCAAACAATATTATCACATATTTCCTTCATATCATGCAGCACTTATATTTACACTGATGTTATAATACCAAGTCTTACCCAGCTGTGCTGTGGCAGGTCAGGCAGGACAGGTTTAGGAGGCACCAGGCCGTACCGCTCCCCCAGGATGCCTACCATCATTTGGCTGCGACACACCTCTGACAGGCACAGCTCGGTGGCCCGGCCCGACTCCTCCTCTGTCACGCCCCAACGCAGCTCTACCTCCTGCAGGTATAGGCAGTGCGGCGCAGCACGACGCCGGAGCTCTGGGAACACGCTCCGCACCAAGATGTCGCGCTCGGCATGCATGTCTCTGAAGGTGGAGGAGATAAACACACGAACGCCTCGCCACCTAATGACAGAGAATGGTGTTGTTGTTAAACCAGCAGGGAAAAATAAATGTCTCCTGGCCGTCAACGTTAAGATGAAAGTTGTTCAGATTTGCTTCTTTGCCACAAAATAAAAGTTACCTTAAGTTGGGGCTGGCTGGTATCGGAACAACATTGTTTGCGGTCTGAGGGCCTTTATGTCCTTCTGGTGGTGGGATGTTGTACAGTTTGTCTAAATGCTCAACATGGTCCAGCAGCCTGGATGATCCTCGTTCTGCCACAAACCTGGTCACATAGTTAAAGAAAGAGTTAAAGGTCCCATATCATAATCCTTTTCACGTCCATGCTTGTATTTTGGGTTACTTCTAGAACATTTTTACAAGATTTAATGTTTTTTCAAACTGTCAGTCTGGATAAAACTGTATCTCTATCACTGTCTGAAACACTAAGTTTTAGTGCCTGTCTCTTTAAGCCCCCTTCATGAAACAGCCCAGTCTGCTCTGATTGGTCAGCGTTTTCACATCTTCTCAATCTGCACCGTCACTGCATCCGGGGTCACGCCCCTTCCGGTGGACCTCCATCCATCCATCCATCTCGGATGACTGAGCTTCTCACCCTATCTCTAAGGGAGACGCCAGCCACCTTCCTGGAAAAAACATTTTGGCCAGTTGTACCCTGGATCTCGTTCTTTTGGTCATGACCCAGCCTTCATGACCATAGGTGAGGGTAGGAACGTACACTGACCGGTAGATCGAGAGCTTTGCCTTCTGGCTCAGCTCCCTTTTCGTCACAACGGTGCGATAAATGGAATGTAATACCGCACCAGCTGCTCAGATACTCCGACCAATCTCACACTCCATGGTCCCCTCACTCGCGAACAAGACCCCAAGGTACCACCCCGGTCTGCCACTCCTTAGGCACTGTCCCAGACTTCCACGCAATGTTAAAGAGGCGTGTCAACCAAGATAGCCCCTCCACACCCAGAGCTTTCAGCATTTCTGGACGGATCTCATCAATCCCCAGGGCTTTGCCACTGTGGAATTGTTTGACTACCTCAGCAACTTCCACCAGGGAAATTGACGACAATCCCCCATCATCCTCCAGCTCTGCCTCTACCACAGAGGACGTGTCAGCTGGATTTAGGAGTTCCTCAAAGTGCTGCTTCCACTGCCCTATTACCTTCTCAGTTGAGGTCAACAACGTCCCATCCTTACTGTACACAGTTTGGATGATTCCTTGCTTCCCCCTTCTGAGATGGTGAATGGTTTTCCAGAACCGAAAGTCCTTCTCCATGTCTTCTCCAAACTTCTCCCACACCCGCTGCTCCCACAAGGCAGAGGCTTTCCGGCTCCTTTCCCCACAGACAGGTGACATTCCACGTCCCTAGAGCCAGCCTCTGCCGCCCAGGTCCGGTCTGTCAAAGCCCCTGACCTTCGCTGCTACCCATGTGACAGCGCACCCTACCCCACTGGTTCCTCCCACAGGTGGTGGGCCCATGGGATGGAGAGAGAGGAGCCACGTAGCTTTATCGGGCTGTGCCCGACCGGGCTCCGTGGCAAACCCGCCCACCAGGCGCTTGCTGACGAGCCCGCCATCTGGGCCTGGCTCCAGGGTCAGGGTCCCACAATCTCTTTCACGTTTTTTCATAGGATTTTTGAACCGTTCTTTGTCTGGCCCCTCCCCTGAGACCACTTTGCCATGGCAGACCCTACCAGGAGCACAAAGCTCCAGACAACACAGCCCTCAGGTTCATAGGGACACACAAACCTCTCCACCACGATAAGGTGATGGTTCCCGGAGGTGGACCTCATGGGACCTTATTCGGAAAAAATATGAACAGGAGTGAACGGGGAGAGGCAAATTATTTTTTGATCCTGTTTGAATTGAGCCATGGATTACAAATATATTGTTCGTCAACTCAAAAGATAATTTTTCAACTGAAGAAAGTCTCAGTTAGCTGCAAGTTTGTCATAGTACCACATAGTTTTGTGTGAAACTGCTCAGAGAACTACAGTTGTGCTCTTAAGTTTAAATATCCATGCTTAAGTTGACTAAAAAGAGGAATAAAAAAAACATGTTTTAGAAATGTATCTTAATGCCTTAATTAAAAAATGAGGTAAAATCCAACCTTTAAGGACACCAATTTTCTTTGTGAATGAATAATGTATTGTAAATAAATAAATCTTCTTCCTTAAAATACAGAGGGCATAAGTATACACCCCCCTATGTTAAATTCCCATAGAAGCAGGCAGAGTTTTATTTTTAAAGGCCAGTTATTTCATGGATTACTATGCATCCTGATAAAGGTCTCTTGGCCTTTGGAAATAAAATAGCCCCCCCCCCCACATCATCACATACCCTTTGCCATACATAGAGTTTGGCATGGGATACTTTCCATAAAATCATCTCTCAATGCAAATCAAACCGACTATTAGTCTAACTGAAATAAAACCATGCCAGTCTCTATGTATGGTGAAGTGTATATGATGATATGGGGCTATTTTAATTCCAAAGGCCAAGAGATCTTTATCAGGATGCATAGTATCCTGTTCCATGAAATAACTGGCCTTTAAAAATAAAAAAAAAATGTGCCTGCTGCTCTATGGGAATTTAATATAGGGGTGTGTATACTTATGCCCTCTGTATTTTAAGGAAGAACATTTATTTATTTACAATACATTATTCATTCACAAAGAAAATTGGTGTCCTTAAAGGTTGGATTTTACATAATTTATTAATTAAGGCATTAAGATCAATTTCCAAAACATGATTTTTTATTCCTCTTTTTAGTCAACTTAAGCATGGGCATGTAAACTTATGAGCACCACTGTACATCTCTCGTCTCACACAATATACGTCACCTAGCTAGATGCTCAACTTGCTAGCTAGCTAGCTAGCTTAGCTCTGTTCCATAACACATTTAATGTTATCTTACCTGTTATCTTACCCACAATTCAAATGGGATAAAAAATAATTTGCCTCCTCCCATTCATTTTTTTTCCGAATTAAGGTCCCATGGACCGGAAGTAAAAGGGCGTGACTTTGGCTCTCATAGATAGTATAGCTGTGACATCACAACCGTACAGAAGTCCTGACGGCTCATTTAAAGGCACAGTTTTTGAATACGGGCTGTGTGCATTTCTCTGGGGATTGAACGTCTTGATACTTTTACAGTATTTATATTGCACCTCAACCTGCTTTAATAATAAAAAAAAACATGTATATGACGCTTTTTACAATCTACTATCAACATCAACACTTATGTGCTTTCTGGCAAGAGTTAGATCAGAAGATCATACCACTCTCATGTCTGTTGAAATATGTTATTAAATTCTGTGCCAGACTATTTCTTGGCAAGGACCAGTGGTTTCCTGGTTGTTTTCACACTTCTATTATTGTACAGATCAAATAAACAAGATAACAAGTGAACTGGTGGGCTTGTGGTGCTGGCAAGTGCATTTTGTCATCTTCAAACTGAGCCAGGCTAGCTGTTTCCAGTCGTTGTGCTAAGCTAAGCTAACCAGCTGCTGGCTCCAGCTTCATATTTAACAGACAGAGAAGTATAAATAATATAAATCCTATTAAGTTCCTATCATAATCAGAAAGCCACCAGTTTGCTTTAAAGTGCCATCAGACTTAACATTTCTTCCATTTATATAAATCCTCTAATTCTGTTTTTTTGGACAGAAGTGAGCAAACAGACATCTTACCTCAGCATTTGTTCACTGAAGCCGGACAGCTTCACACAGTTCCTTTCAGGGATTACCTCGTCTGGCATACTGCATGTAGAGGATACATCAAGAAATACATTCAAGTTAGAAACAGGGAAAAACAGAAACCAGCAGAAAGCTAAATGGTAGTGAATTTCATTTGAGGCTGTTCTGTACATTTTTTAAGCAACAAATATTAAAAATGACCTGTCTATGCTAATAGAAAGTTGCAAGAAAACAGAGAGGGCATGGTTAATTCATGGTTAATTCATTACCTCTGTGACAATAAGATTTGAACCACAAGGGCTTTGTTGTTTACGTCCTTTCGGTAGCTGTTGATGGTCCACTCCACTTCATGATTGCCACTGTAGTCAGTTAGCATGATGATGTTGTCCACCTTGGATACATAAGCATGTTAGGTCAAAGATAACAAAGGACACAGTACTGTCTAAAGCAGCGGCCTTTGACTTTTTACCAACAAATTGTGTCATTGACCTGAAACTCAAAACCAGTTTTTAAGACTTATAGTTCCAGTCCAAATTAAGCCAGTATTTTATAACTGCATGTTAATAGGCAGACGTGTGCCATCTACAAACAAGGAACGTACTGTAAAAGCTGCTGCAATTGTGACACGAGGGTCCCCTGCAGGCAAATTTTATTATAACTCAAGTGTGTCCTTATTTATTTTAATATAGCTGCCTGGTTACTCCTGAGGGAGGAGGGGGTACACCTGAGGGGGGATCCTAACCATTTTGTTAAATTATTTGAAATAACAGCAGAGGGTGGCGTTAGTTAAACTATTTTCTGTCTGAGGTGCTATATTTTGAATTTTTTATTAAAGTATCATTGAAATAACTTTAAAATCTATTTTTTATTGACATAGGTGGTAGGAGTATTAACTGTAAAACCTAAAAACACAGAAAGACACCACAGCTAAAAAGAAAATAAAACAGACTTAAACACCTATTGCCTGCAACAGCTATTACCTTCTGTGGCAACAGTGAGATGCGTAAACTTCTGAACTTCAACTGCCATTTTTTTCCTTAATAGCTTTGTCTTTGTCTGATAAACGTGCATGACTGAGCTGCAGGACAGTTTCATCAGGTGCTTCATATCTATTCAAATTGGTTTTAAATTATGTTTATACATCCTAGCTGTTAAAATTGTAACACATATTTGTTTGTCCCTTTCAGGCAACGGTCACCATAGAGTCTTTGTACGTTTAACATTTGTTGTGTTAGCATATATCCTAAGAAATAAGGACAGCATGATCTTTTTTTATTTAAAATAAAAAACAACTCTATATGTACAAATAAACTAACCTTGTTTTTCTTGGTAAACATTCTTGGGATGGTAAACCGGTCCACGTTTTCGCTTGGCGTCTCTGTTAGTACCTAACATGAAAAATGTTTTCATTAATAAAGGCAATTCAGTAGTGTCCATCCTTATCTTGACACTGAAGTTTCAAAAGTTAGAGGTTTTCTAAGTTTCTTTCTTTGATATGCAACCCATTAATGTATTTAATTTTGTATTTTTAATCCTAACTTTTATTGAATTCCCTGTTGTAAAGTGTTTTGAGACCATGTCTTATGTTGATACTGCACTTGAAATAAAATAAAATTGAATATACTGAAGGCTGAGTCCTTACTACACTGTCCTATCAAATAAAAGGCAAAAGACCACCCAATAAAATCTTTTAAAAAGTACTTATTTCTGTTTACTCACTCTACATGAAAGCTAAGATTACATGTTTCAAGTTAAAGTCGATCACACAAAAAGGATTCCTCAGAAAAAAGCCCTGACCTGTATTTGCTTCATCACACTCCTGACATTATCCAAAAGAATATCAGACTTCAGCTTGACTTCTTTACTGCAATTCCAATCATAAATGCAGATCTGACTGTCCTCTGCGCTGCTGCCAATCATCAGAGAGAGCAAAACTGCCGCCTCCATTATCTGAGAGAATGTAAAAGGAAAGGAGAGATAAGTAATGAGTTAAAGAAAGTACAGTTGGAACAACACTAATTGGGGTTTTAAGCTGAGTCAAATAAGTCGGTCTTCCTTTGTTGCTAATCAGAAGAAAACTCACAGAAGGAGTAAGCTTGTCCTGCTCTTCCTTCTTCTTCTCCCTCCCGCTCTCTTCTTCTTCCTCTGTCTCCTCATTGTTATTTTGCTCGGGGTCTGGTGGGAGGCAGAAGTCTTGTTTCTGACCCCAGTCGTCATTAGAGTACATCCTAGCGGGGAGCAGGATAATGGTGCGTCCAGGGAGCGGGGGCACATTGTAACGACAGGAGAGCTGCACCGCCGTCTCCAGAGCTTTGCGGTAACGGTCCAACAGAGCGACAGTGTACCGCCTCTGACTGGATGCACAGACACAGAAACAGAAACAGCAAGCAAGCAAAGTTTATTCATAATGCACGTTTTACAGACACCAGTCACAAAGCAATTCACAATCAAAGAAATAACATCTAATACGTAGTAGTCATGTAGTGTAGGCCTAAATAAAACAAAGACAAAACACCAAATAAAATACTGAAGGAGACGCACATTTAACACATATAAGGCCTGACTGAACAGATAAGTTTTAAATGCTTTTTAAAAGAGCTCACAGAGTCTAACAACCTTAGGCATACTTTTCTTTTCAAATTGTCAAATTGTTCCTTTAACTGTTCTAACCAAACAAATTTTGCACCTGAGCGAAAAAATAATGCTTGGCTGCATCTTTGGTGTGCAGCAGTTTTGCTGTGATGTTTTTTTCACCTATATACAGTATGTGATTATTTTTGGGCATATTTAGGCCTTTATTTGACAGGACATCTGAAGACATGAAAGGGGAGAGAGAGGGGGGAATGACATGCAGCAAATGGCCGCAGTCGAACCCTTGCCCGCTGCATCGAGGAGTAAACCTTATGCGCCTGCTCTACCAACTGAGCTATCCAAGTGTCCCATCTTTTACTACTTGTTTGAGTTTCTATAGATGCTGCTCTTTGCTTTGCCTTTTTATAGTCACAGCAGCTATCACAGGTAACTAACCAATTGTTTTGCTGTTTATTTTAAACTGCTGTCACTTCTCTCACTTCCTGTGCACCGGATAGATATATATATATATATATATATATTTTCTATCAGTGTTGCATCAGCTACAGACAACAAAAATAAAATAAAATTTAAATTTAAAATGCAATAGATTGGGACAGAATCAGAGAAAATAGCTGGAACTGAAAACACATGTTCATACTTGGCCTTTAGTAGCTGGTCCTTCTTGGCTCGGTAGAGTCGATAGATAAATGGTACTCCAAGCGTCACCCTCAGCCGGCTCCTCGGAGTCGTGTTCCATTCCAGACACTTGAAGCGCTTACTTTTGGGAATCTTATTCAGGATGCCCTTCAGGATCTCTTTAACAGGGGGAACAGCTTTCTCTGATGCTGAGGCTAAAAGAGGAGGAACAGCATGTGTTTGTTGCAGTACATCAGAGGTACACTTGATAAAGTGGCCTTCACGTGATCCGCGGTAAAACTGCTCTGCGCTGGACGTTCCTATGGGGAGAGCCGCGTTGTCCTGACCTTTCAAGGCGCAACCAATTCCAGAGCGTATACCTACGCTGCGCTTTGGCTCTCTGTTCTGTGCCCTAGCTTGCCGTTTTACTACGGATCATGTTAAGGCGGCATAATGCCAATATGTTATTTTAAAAAAATTCATCTTGGTTAATATTGGGCTGTGGTTTTATATTTACAGCTGGCCAATCATTTGGCATTATTCTGATTTTTTCATATCCTCAATAAATCCAATGAAAGGACCAAAACCAACAAGGTGTTAGTCCGTCTCAATAATTTCACCTACCCTGACTGGGGCTGAATTAATGTATGATGTTAATGTACGCACCAACCACCAAAGCATATTCCTTGGCAATAAATCCTTTTCCAATTCAGATTTTGATTGGTTCCTACTGAAGATGTAAATCTTTTTTTTTTTTTGTAAACAGCTTACAGCTCAGTGATTTCTTTATCTTGGTCATACATAATAGCCACCTGAACATTTTTGAGTTTTGGATTATAGGAAACAAGACATTTAAGGAGGTCACCTTGTGCTGCAGGATTTTGTGTTGGACATTTCCCTGCTAAATTAATCAAGAAAATTAAATTGATAATAATAAATAAGAATTAGTCGCAGCGCTATTCTATACATAAAATGTGTTGACAATAAGAACAATATAAAATATCACCTGCTTTACCCTTTCAAGACCACAGCAACAGAAAACATGCTTCTGTTCATTCCAAAATTTTTGATACCGATACTAATTTTATACCATTTAAACAAAAAGATATGACAACATTACACATTATGGCACAAATCTTTTTATCCATTCATGAGCTCCTGCTTTGTAAGCAGGTAAAAGCATTCTGCATGCTTATTGGCTCACTGACTCTGATGAGATTTGCTCCCTAGGTATTGAAATTGGGAATTTGTCGATATTCAATACTTGAGAGCCAATTTGAGGCCTAAAAAGTATTGAATTCAGTACCAAGGCCTATATATATATATCTTACCCAAAGTGTTAAGTTCCATGATGACTTTGTAGGCAGCGAGAAATCTGATGGGAAACTGACGGCTCTGAATAACTGCTTTCTGTAAACAAATCAACAACACATAGTTACATAGATATCTTTAACTACAAAATAATCACAACAACAAACTGATACTAACTGCTGGATCTCACCTTGTTGGTCAGTCTGCTGAGGATCTTCTTGTGATGAGCCTCACTGATGCCCTTAGTGATCATGTTCCTCAGGTTCCTCAGCATGGCCATGAATGGAAGAGACTTATTATCTGCACGGCAATGACATTATTCATCAGTTTGTGTCATCGTGGATAGTAGGGGTGTACGATTCAATATTGATTTTGGATTAAAAAATGATTCTGGGTTCAAAAAACAATTCACAGTATGTAAATGTAGTTACTTTTCCCATGTATGTATGTATGTAGTATGTATATTATAGTATATATATATTATTCAGGTGGATTTGTTTGTTATTTGTTATTTTATCATCCTGTGATGATGTATGTGTATGTTGTGTGTGATGTCTGTAAGCTACTGGGACCTTGAATTTCCCCTTGGGGATCACTAAAGTATCTATCTATCTATCTATCATGTGATTGCATGTGATTTAAAAAAAAAAATATGAATCGCTTATTGGAATTCTCTGAATTGATTTTGAATTGGTTGAGCTCGAATCGTGATTTGAATATGAATCAATTTTATTGCTCACCCCTAATGGATAGAAATGAGTACTGAATTCAATATTGAGTATCGAATGCCAAATTTCAATACCTAGGGAGGAAATCTCATCAGAGTCAGTGAGCCAATAAGTATGCAGCATGCTTTTACCAAGATCTAATAATGCTGGTGATTGCCTGTCAGCAATACACATCGTAAAGATGAGCACAGGGACGGGGCTTACAAAGCAGGAGCACATGAATGGATAAAAAGATTTGTGCCGTAATGTTGTCATATCTTTTTGTTTAAATGGTATAAAATTAGTATCGGTATCAAAAATTTCGGAATGATACCCAGCCCTAATCTTGGACGTATGTTTGTATGTAAAGTGCATTGAACTGGATTTGAATAAACATATTTAATAGTCGTGTGCTCAAAAAATGCTGGATTGAATCTCTGGATCAGAGTGGAAATAGCCGGTCAGTAAAGTTCTGACTGACAGAATTTAAACTCCTTCTTCTCACCTACAAAGCTCTTCATGGTCAGGCACCATCTTATCTTAATGAGCTCATAGTACCTTACTACCCCACCAGAGCACTGCGCTCCCAGAATGCAGGGTTACTTGTGGTTCCGAGAGTCTCTAAAAGTAGAATAGGAGCCAGAGCGTTCAGCTATCAGGCTCCTCTCCTGTGGAACCAGGTTCCAGTTTGGGTTCAGGAGGCAGACATCGTTTCCACATTTAAGAGTAGACTTAAGACTTTCCTCTTTGATAAAGCTTATGGTTAAGGCTGGCTCAGGAGAGTCCAGAACCAACCTGTCTGTCTGTCTTGTCTGTCTGTCTGTGTCTCTCTCTGCCTCTCTGTGTCTCTCTCTTTCTCTCTTGCTGTCTCTTTCTCTCACCCCCAACCGGTCGAGGCAGATGACCTGCCCACCCTGAGCCATGGTTCTGCTCGAGGTTTCTGCCTCTTAAAGGAAGTTTTTCCTTGCCTTTGTCGACTTGTGCTTGCTCTTGGTGGGAACTGTTGGGTTTCTGTAAATAACATCACGGAGTACGGTCTAGACCTGCTCTTTATGGAAAGTGAGATAATTGTTGTTGTGATTTAGCGCTATATAAATAAAATTGAATTGAATTGAATAGAACTCTTTCCTATAGTGATGCACTTGGAACTGGTGATACAGTAATTACACTCATCTGGACAGCAAGCCTGTGCATGCTGTCCATCTGATAACAACTACTTCTTTTACTTTTAATATGAGGAACTGGAAAAAAGAGTGCTAAATTTCCCTGGATTAAAGGAACAGCTTGACATTTTGGAAACAATTGTCTATCTGTCTATGTGTGTGTGTGTGTGTGTGTGTGTGTGTGTGTGTGTTTTTGTGTGTATCTGTCCGTCTTTGTGTGTGTGTCTCTTGCTGTTTGTGTCTCTGTGTGTGTCTCTGTCTGTCTGTGTGTCTGTGTGTGTGTGTCTGTGTGTGTGTGTGTGTGTGTGTGTGTGTGTGTCTGTGAGTGTGTGATAGACCTATGAGCTTCTCCCAGGTGGAGGCCTTGTTGCCCTCCAGACTGAGCAGCCGTTCCCACGTCTCTGGCTCTTTGAGCTTCATTCTCTTCCCGGCTCTCTCCCTGTCCCATGCACCCTTTATTCCACTGTGGGTGAACGTCTTCAGATCAGCAGGATACCTGCGACCGACACAAAAACAATCACATTTTTAAAATGGAAGCAGGACAAGCCGAGTGGTACGACAAAGTTACTCACCTCTAGGAAAATATGTCTTGATAGGAGATTTAAAATATTGTTCCACATTTAAAAAGTGCCCCCATATCTGCGTATAACTAATTTATAATGCATTATAAACAATTTATAACAAGTTGATGCACTGATTATAGATGATAAATGTAGAGAGTGGAGTTTAAGTAAACTGGAGTTCTGTAATAAACTGACAAACAGCAGGTGAAGGCTATTCATGGACTCTGGGGAAAAATACTCATTCATAACTAAGCTGATAAAATGAGTCCCATGTACTGTCGGGGCCTCTGCGGGAGTCAGCAGCGTGTGAATGTGTTTGTGTGGCTTACTTTTTCCCCAGAATGGCCATAACGTGTTCAGCCGGTTCTTTAATGTGAAGCCTCTTGATCATCTTCTTAATACTGAACTCACTCTGCTTTTTATCCACCACTGCCTTGCTGCCGTCTCCCTGCATCTGTGCACATACACAGACACACATACACCAGTGTTACACATGAGACCAGGTTTCTTCAAAAACACCAAGAAGATGGGTCTTGATGTTTAGAATAATTCTCTTTTTTAAATCACAAGTTTTGTTTTGTTAAAAAGATCCCATTATGCTCATTTCCTGTTTTTTATTTGTATTTTGGGTTTCAATGATTTTTTTTGACATTCTTTAATGTTTAAAAAACACTATTTTACCCATACTGTCTGTCTGACTGTGCCTGTATTCCCCCTCTGTCTGAAATGTTCCATTTTACCACCTGTCTCTTTAAGACCCCTCCTTAAAAAGCCCAGTCTGCTCTGATTGGTCAGCGTTTCCTGGTATTCTGAATCATTGCACTCAGAGTATCTGCACAGTCATTGCAGCCGGGGAATTACTGAAATGATACTGTAGCAGCATTCTCTACCTATATACACTCACCTAAAGGATTATTAGGAACACCTGTTCAATTTCTCATTAATGCAATTATCTAATCAACCAATCACATGGCAGTTGCTTCAATGCATTTAGGGGTGTGGTCCTGGTCAAGACAATCCCCACTGAATATCAGAATAGGAAAGTAAGGGGATTTAAGCAATTTTGAGCGTGGCATGGTTGTTGGTGCCAGACGGGCCGGTCTGAGTATTTCACAATCTGCTCAGTTACTGGGATTTTCACGCACAACCATTTCAAAGTATGGTGTGAAAAGGGAAAAACATCCAGTATGCGGCAGTCCTGCAGGCGAAAATGCCTTGTTGATGCTAGATGTCAGAAGGAGAATGGCCGACTGATTCAAGCTGATAGACGAGCAACTTTGACTGAAATAACCAGTCGTTACAACCAAGGTATGTAACAAAGCATTTGTGAAGCCACAACACGCACAACCTTGATGCAGATGGGCTACAACAGCAGAAGACCCCACCGGGTACCACTCATCTCCACTACAAATAGGAAAAAGAGGCTACAATTTGCAAGAGCTCACAAAAATTGGACAGTTGAAGACTGGAAAAATGTTGCCTGGTCTGATGAGTCTCGATTTCTGTTGAGACATTCAGATGGTAGAGTCAGAATTTGGCGTAAACAGAATGAGAACATGGATCCATCATGCCTTGTTACCAGTGTGCAGGCTGGTGGTGGTGGTGTAATGGTGTGGGGGATGTTTTCTTGGCACACCCTTAGTGCCAATTGGGCATGGTTTAAATGCCATGGCCTACCTGAGCATTGTTTCTGACCATGTCCATCCCTTTATGGCCACCATGTACCCATCCTCTGATGGCTACTTCCAATGCACCATGTCACAAAGCTCGAATCATTTCAAATTGGTTTCTTGAACATGACAATGAGTTCACTGAGCATCCCACAAATCTCCATTAACTGCAAGATACTATCTTATCAATATGGGCCAACATTTCTAAAGAATGCTTTCAGCACCTTGTTGAATCAATGCCACGTAGAATTAAGGCAGTTCTGAAGGCGAAAGGGGGTCAAACACAGTATTAGTATGGTGTTCCTAATAATCATATAGGTGAGTGTATAGTATAGCTGTGTCTTCACAACTGCACAGGAGTCTTAACGGCTTGTTTAAAGGCACAGTTTCTGAATTTGGGCTGTGTGCATTTCTTTGTGGATTGAGCATCTTGATTATTATTTATACAGCACTTTAACCTCCTTTACATTAAATACATAGATAAGAACATCTCACTATTTACAATATGGCACCTTTAACAATCTGCACTAATCCCATATCTGCATACACAATAGAGATGGATCAAATTAAATGTGCCTACCCCTTGCTAATCCCCACTTTTAACATTACTAAGGGTGGCACTGATAAAAACATTCAAAAACATTATTTAGTGACAGAAAAGTACTGCCCATTGACTTACAAACTTTGTCAGAACAGATTCCTCTGATCTGAGCAGGTTCGCCCACTGTTTCAGCTGCTGAGCATTTGGTTTCTGGAAATCAAATGTAGTGTACATGATGAAGACAGTATATTTTAGGCACAGATGCACAAATGATCTGTTTGTTTATTACTGTTACAGCAGTGTAATATTTGAGACCAAATGTATGCTTCTGTACCTTGGCTTTGCGCCTGTTGCGGCTGTGTTTACAGCGGTGTTTGCGTGTGTTGTATTTGGCCAGCTGATACTCATTGAACTGCTTGAACTTGTCAGCCATTGCCTTCTTCAGGCACATTGGTAGGGAGCGACTGAAGCACTGGAAACAAGACAAAAATTATGTAAAAACTGGACAGAACTAACAGAACTGACGCATTCAGATTCCATCACTGGCTAAGACTTACTGTACTAAAGATTCGGACTACTTCTAGCCAATCGGAGGGCAGCTGTACAGCAGCACAGAAGTATCTGCGCACATGTGGCTTGGTGGAGGGCTGATTGGCAGCCAGAGCCAATAGGAAGTTGGCTGTGATGCGGATGTTCAACTCCTGTCGAGTGTAAACTGCCACCTGAATTGTAAAAGAAAGAACAAGCACACTGTGCATAAATTGATTGAAACTATTATTAACTCTTTTCTATCATGATCATGATGATCCACTGGCTCAATTAGGTGGAAACACACCTCTTAGTTCAAATAAAAGTTTAGGCGCTACAATCCAGTTTGGCACATAAGTGAAAAATGGCTTCAGATACATATCCCCACACGCACATCCACAGAAACCTGCATACACACCTTGAGAAGAAACTGTGGGTCACAGACAGAAATGTCCTTCGCCAGGTTTATGATCTTAGTCCAAACACTGTTATCTAAGTCCCAGTTCTCCTGGCCTGGAGCTGTGCTCTTATTGACCAGGGAGCAACACACCAAGTTCAGCAGGAGGTACTGAGGAACAGAAAGTATGTATTCACAACTCAGAGTTATAGTCACTTTAATTAACACATAAAACAAGCACACAGGAAAAAAATTTGGGAGTACTGATACAGAGAAATGCAAAGACAGCACCCAACAGAAACCATTGCTGTGACATACATACACAAGGGGGTGCTCAATTAAGGAAAAAAAAACCTTATCAATGTTATTTTGGTCAATATTGAAATCACGATTATTTAACACAACACGATCACTCATTGTCTTTTAGAACAATACTGCTACTGAACTTAAAAAACTGTAAAACAGTTTCAACTGTGAAAACACCAAGGATCTGTGAATTTCCTCTAATACTTTTCCCTTGTTTTCCTTTATTCAGAACAAAAGACAAACTAAGAGTTCAATTGCAAAACTTTTATCTTTTTTTTACTCAATTCCTCCGATTTGTGATCATTAGAGCTGAAATCGTAATCCCAATCGACATTTGGATTAATTGCACAGCACTAATACAGAATGCAGTGTAAAATATTTTCTCTGACCTTCTTATCTTTTAACTCCTCTTCAATGTTTTCATTTCCTCTTTCAAGCTCAGCAAATTCCTCCTGTCTGATGACCATAGTTTGCTCAAGTTCTTGGCTGCCCGAGTTGGTTTCCAGGACAGGTAATTCCATGGTTGCCAGAGCATCCTCCTTGCCTTCAAGCAAAACATCCTCTTCTTCAGGATACTGCAGATGCAGAAGAAATTAAAACAAGAATATTCAAATTAAGCAATAAGAGATTCATTAAATATAAAGACAAATGGTCAAAAAAGCCTGTCATGTACCACACTTGTTTCTTCCAAACAGGACTGCATCATTTCAGATGTTTCTTCCCTGCCTTTGTCTCCTCCATCCTCTCTCTGCTGTTCTCCACCCAGAGCATGATGAAGGAATGAAGGAGGAGGAGCAAAGTGACTGAGCCGTGCACTGCTGGCCAGGGATGTGTGGAGCAGAGAGGCATTTGGGACAGTTGTAGAGTAGGCGAGGGAAAAAGAGAGATCAGGGGAATGGCTGCTTAGGAGCTTGTTCTCGGTGCTGAGGAGAGAAGATGTGAGGGAAGGGGAGAAGGAAGAGGTGGAGAGAAGGGAGGATGAAGTGGAAGACAGACTGGAGGGCTGGAGAGAGGGGCAAGAAGGCTGTGCTGCAAAGGTTAAGAGTGGGGAGCAGCGCTGGGGCATCAGTGTGGAGGTCTGAGCCAAGAATTTATTCTCCAGACTCAGAGGAGCATAGTTGGACGATAGACTTCTCCCACATATGGCCTGATGCTGCTCTCCTTGGGCAATATTTGCAGTGTGTAAAGTCAACGCCCTCATTCCTGCAGAGAAACACATCAATCAGAGGGTCAAAGGCACAAACACAAAAGCTTCATAATCCTGCAGGGCAGGTACTGAGACAAGCAATTCAGCAGCATTCCATCAACTGTTTTAACAGTGTATGTTATGGGTGTGTTGGTGTGTTGCTCAAAGCATCATTAAAGAGGACAAAGTCTAAAAAGGTTATCAGCATAAGGCCTGACAGACTTTTCACAGAGTTTCACTAGGAGCACCTTAATGTACGGATAATAGGCAAAAATCAGCCAAATACAATGACAATAAGAAATCTCATAAACAGCAGTTAAATTCAGTTAGGTTCTGATCAAAGGCAGGCAATGCAATACTTTACTGCAGACCGAAAGCTCAGCTCTAGACCACATTAAAACTCTTTCCCTGAAAGAACACATTTAAATAAATTAATAATCATTTTCAAGTTGTCCCAGGTTTTTGGTGTCTTTTCCTCAAGTTAGAAAAGTAGTATTTTACAGCCATTCAATCAAAAATGTCACGTATAAATAACTAAACTGTGTAGAAAACTCTGGCATTAAACAATCAGAAAGAAATCATATCACTACTAAATTATCAGGACCAGCCACTGGATTTAACTGCTATATGTTAACTAAACTGAGACATTATTATCCATTTGTCAAAATGTTTTCTAGTTAACTTTGTTACTATTTTTATTGACTCAATAGTTTATAACTAGCTTGTTACTATTTTTATTGACTTAAGAGTATATAACTAGCTAGGTGTGGTGATAAGCCACGAATAGCCAGATTATCCGCAGAAAACTCACCGGAAAAAACAATTTGATATACACGTACTGCGCGGATTCTGAACAAACGTGTCCTCTTGTGTTGATTTTTCTAATTTGATGTAGTGTTGGCATCTATTTCCACAGAGGGTTGAAGTCGATTTCTGAGCTAGACGTTATGGCTTGGGTAACTTTTACGCGTAGTTCCGGGTTTATCAGAACAGCTGCCTGGCTACAGGCTACTGAGCAGACTACCGGGTCCTCGACTGTTTTGAGAACGCTGATTGGTCAGAATTATTGTGTACCTTTTTACCGTAATGGCACATATTTGGGTGCCTACTCTCTCAAACCACCAAATACTAAGTCAAATAAAAGCGGAACTGCTTTAAATGTAGAAGTATATATATAAACAAATACAACAATTACTACATTAACGGGAACATATGGTTTTATGTTTATATTACAAACTGCTCAGGTGACATGGTGACGCTACCGTAACAGTTTGTGAACGGCTCAAAAGAGGAAGCGAAAACGCTCTATTTCCGCTGCAGCAGTGTGAACGGGCACGTCAAAAAAGAAAGGAGAATGTGGACAGTTTGGACAAACTGAGGCGAGAGAAGGAACATCTAAGAACATAGACCATCTTTATTGAGCTCCGTTGCCAAAAAGTTGTTATTATTTAAAGTTATCAGACAAAAATTTGACAGTTTAAGGGTCGTTTCGAGGTTAACTTGCCCCCCTTGTTCTGTTCGCTTAGAGGAAGCAGCTCGGCTAGCCAGCTGAATTAGCTAGCTCGCTCGCTAGAGATGGGGACGAGAGCAAGTCGCCTGCAGGAAGACCCGGTTACCCCTGCTTTCGGAAAAGATGGCACAAAGCGGGATTCCTATAGGCGAACCCGGTGTACCAGGCCCACCAGTCTTATGGTCGACTTCTCGGGGAGCTTCGATGACACGGAGGCCAACCGAAGCCGATCAGAGGAGGGCAGTGACTCGGACCTGGGGCAGCATGGGGCGAGCGCCGACGGCAGCCCCGCTGACCACCACAGCACCCCCTCTAGTATTAGCCAAGCGTCTCCTGCGGACGACAACAACAGCGAGGGGAAACCCGAGGACGACGGTAATATAAGCCCGGAGCGTCCCGTGGTAGTGGAACACCAGTCCGTAGAGGAGACAGGCCGCACGCCCCACCGCACTTTTTCCGAGCGGCTGCCCGGGAATAGGCACTCTACCGCCCGCAGCGTGGGCGCAAGATCCGCCCGGGTTCGAGGCACACACCAACGGCCGGTTTCAGAGGCTTGGGATCGGCCTTTACCGTGTTAACAACCGTCATGGGAGTAAGTTAACATATTGAGTGCAGTAGTATTTTATATACATGTATTTTGTATTGTTATTTGTGGCGCATAAATAAAGCATGCCCTAATAAGTGTCTGTAGGTAATGTTTTGTGATTTACCTGGTTTTTAGCTGTCAAAACGGCTTAAAGGCATGTATTACATGGAATTTATGGATGATGTTGGAGCTTGGCAATATCACCTTAAATGTATTACTCAATGACTTCAACATAAAAAATGGGACAAAATTTGGGGATTAACTGTTGAATCGTCCATATGACAGCTGATAGTTAACTGAAGAAGATCTGTGGGTGACGGGTATAGAGAAAATAATAGTTATATGGATATGATTGTTAAGTACGGGGTAGGGGTATTCATTGTAAATTTTACTTGGCCATACTAGTCTAATAAAGTCAGAGATACTCACTCCAGAACAGCCTTTAAGGCCAATAAAATAGATCTAAGACAGTTTTAATAGAACATAAACTCAAAGACATTTAGTCTCATATAACAATTTTGCTTTAAAATGTCTCCCAGAGCCTAAATACCCAGTCAATAAATTTAAAATGGATTATTTGGGAAATTAACATTCCTGAAGAGATAATCTCTTTTCCCGTGCTTGCATACTGGCGAAAATCGTCAGAGACCCTATTGTATGAAACAGAGCTGTGGCGTAAACCTGAAAGTGGCGACATACATGCCTTTTCATATCACAAGGCTTCTTGACAATGGTTGTCGGTGGCAAATCATGCGACATGCAAGTTGAAAACTTCAAGTAACCAACTACCTTGTTGTTAAAGTGCAGTAAAAATGGGAACTTGAGTTTGCAGAGGAAGTGACAATGCATACTTGGTCTGTATTAGATTAGACAAGATGGTGGTGATGCATGACATTGAGAGCCAAAACACAACATTGTGGTGGGTTTTCCCAGGCCAGCCCTCTGGCAAGTGTTGGGAAATGGGTCACAACTTCAAATGCCCGCTCACTGCTGGCACACAACCGCTCTTACATGAAGGAGGGAAATGTAGGGCAGAAAGGCACACTATCTGTCCTTTCCACTCATGGCCCTTTTGTTGGTTATCCCTTCATCCCTAGTCACTGTTTTGCAGTGCATGCAGTCAAATAAAGTTCCAAACTATTTTGGGTCAGTTGTACTCCAGGTTAAGTCATTTACACTATCTCTGGGATGATTGGGTTTCAGCCTGCTCTGTGGTTCACCAAGTCAGCCTGTGTAATATAGTCGTCCAAACATGATGTGCACATCATCTATTATTTATGTCCCGCTGTGACACACAATGTGTTAATCTCAGCTATTTTGTGTCTCTGTTCTGTGCAGATATCCGCTGTCCTTTCTGCTCCAAGCCCTTCCCCGGGGGTCGGATTGAGGATCACCTGTTGAGCTGCCTCACATCTCCTCCCCTACCATACAATAGTAAGTATCATGTCACAGAAATGGCCTGACGCCTGTGCTTTAAAAGTCTTTAAATACTTTGTGTGTGTGTGTGTGTGTGTGTAGCGGATGTGCTCAGTAAAGACAGCGGCGAGTGCTCCATCTGTTTGGAGGATCTGGTACAGGGAGAGACCATCGCCAGGCTGGCTTGCCTCTGCGTCTACCATAAGAGGTAACAAAGTTCAGTTGATGTATTTGCATTACAATAAAATACAGGCAGATACAAATGCAAAGAAGGAGTGTAAAAATGCAAATTAGTGCTGTGGAGATTTAAGAACATGCATTGTGGTGGGACAAATGGGTTTGTCTATTTCCTGATCTGAAAAAAGATTTTCAAAAATATGGAAACAAAGGTTGTTCTGTACTAGTGCATATATCACTACTCATTTCTGATAAAGAGAGACTCGCTGTCCTTTTCCATGATATGATGTTCTAAACAGCCACTGCTTAGTTAAGAATCATTATTTTGAACATTAAAATGAACTGAACTACAATTTGAATAATGGCGATATCAGATGTATTTTATTTCTTCTCATTGGTACAATTATTAAAATGGATGAATTTGTTAAAAGGGATAAAATGGTAAGTTGAAAGTGTTGTTGTTATTACACGGGGGCCGCCATGTTGGATATTCCACAGTCTACTACGTCACTGGCATGGTAAACTACTTTGTGGCTAGCACTAGCACTAGCAGCGCAGCCATAGCAACAGCATACAAAGAGGCTGAGGCTAGCGGACATGGCTTAGGAAACGGAAACCAAGAAGTCGGGGAGGGGGGGGTCATACTGTTTTACCCCTGGCTGCAGTAATGAACTGTATAGGGCTAAGGCAGCTGGGGTTACGACACATTTCCACAGGCTACCTTTGGCAAGGAAAAAAACAGTCCTCAACTCATGGTTAGCTGCCTTTAAAACTGGCTAGCCCTCAGACAGCCCCTGGATTTCGAGTGTGTAGCAAGCATTTTTTAGCGACAGAGCTGTGCTTTTGATACAACAGCGTCACTGGTGAGGGTTAAGTCCAACAGACTGAAACCTGAGGCCTTCAGGCTCCAGTACAGGGCAGACCGATAGACCACCGGCAAGTAACACCATCGATGCTACCTGCCGCAGACAGGGCGCTGAAACGCTCACGGCAGGCAGAGGACAGAGAGGTAGCTATGGTTACTTGTTACGCAGCATGCTATCAAGTCTACTAGGCTGAATGTAACGTTGTTGTCACATACACAAAACACAAACATATTCACTTAAAAAAATAAAGCTCAACGTATAGGCTTTATAGCATTCAACAAAACTGAGACTGACACACTGGGCATTACTTGAAATTGAGACACCAAGCTAGACACCAAACGATCCAACCTAGGGAAAGGGCTAGCAACTAATACGTTGGAAGCACTTTTATGACAAACTCCACAAGCTAGCACTCCGACCATAGACTGTAAAAATAAACCAAGACTCCAACGATATCACAGATCGATAATAATGCTTTTATTAGCTGCTAACTAAACCACAGAATCCAACGTCCCTCTCTACTCACCCTGAAGCTAGCTAATGTTAACTGTCTCAGGGCACATTGTTGATGCAGAAACAGCTGCTAGTTCCATAATAAAAATCTGCCAACTCTGCACCTGCCTAATGTAAAGTAAACGGCAAAACTCTTGAATCCTCCGTGCATCTATGGTCAAACTGGGGTAACAAGTGATCCCATTGGATTAATTCGTCCAATTACATTTTCCATTTATCTGCCTCTATTTTCTTAAACAACAGGACCTTAACCATGATATTTTCTCTAAATGCACACGATATAAAGGCAGTCTATTTCCTAAAAAGCCTGAAACTGATTGTCCATGTGGTGGTAGTCAGACACTACAGGCCTGTCCTTCACAGGCTCAAATGCGTAACCCATGCCATTAAAATTACTCATTTTCGTGTGTATATAACATGCTGCAGCCGTTGCCTATATACCTTCGCAGGTCCTACCATGCCAGTGACGTCATCAACATTGTCAGCGTTCTAATACTAACAAACGCAATTTTGTGTTGCTTAAAAAAAGCTATATTGATTTGTTTAATTTATTTTTAATTATCATAACCAACAAGTTATCAATGTTTATTCTTTCAGTTCATCTTTAAGGAAGTGGATAGCCCAAGTGCCGTGTTAGAGCCAAAAATCTGTTCACTTCATGTAACAAAAGAAAAGATTAACAGCTTGTATTTCTTTCCTCTGTTTATTTTTACAAGTAAACAATGTGAATATTTGCCAATGGAGCTTTCACAACTGTAAAAATAACTGCATCATCATTACATTTTAATTAGACGTCACAGATATACCGCAGTTAAAAAAAAAAATAATAATCATGAAGTTGTGTAAGGTATGCATGTTTCAGCCCATTTACTAATTTTTTCCATTTTCAAAGCATGATGTAATGTTCAACACTTTCAAGGTGTTTTCCAACTTCTAAGGAGTCATTGGTTTCCCATAATTTCAGAAATCGGACTTGCTGAGACTTGAAATTTACAAAGAATAGTAAATCAGTCATAGTGACGATCCTGTCTGGTATTTTCCTCCCATCATGTACACTCCACTGACACAATAAACGTAGACATGAGAAAGTTGAAACCTAAAAAAACTTTATCTCAGATAAAGCACACAAATGTCAATCTTCTGTCTTGGTTATAGAGCATATAAGCTTTTGGTTTTGTGCCACAGTTTGTAGGTGTGGCTGCTTAGCTGTGTAAATTACATTCTGATCACCCAGTAGAGCAACTAAGACTTGCCTGGAGTTTTAGAATCTAAAAGATGACTGTTGAAAATGATCATGCAGTATATGTTCTACACTTCACACAATAAATGTTATTTTTAATAACCAAATTCATATATTAGTGTAGGGCTACAACAAGCCCATTTTTTTTTTTTCTTAGTTTATTAATCATTTGGTCTATAAAAAGTAATAAAAAAATAGGGCATCACAATTTAAAGCTTGACATGTCTTCAAATTGTTTTGTTCAACCAAAAGTCCAAAACCCAAACATACTCTTTAACTATCACACAAGAGAAAGAAAATCCCAAAAATTGTCACTATTGAGAAGTTGGAACTGTTGAATCTAATCTAATCTAAGTAATGTTTGGCATTTTTTTGCTTGAAAAATTACTCCCAACAATCAATGGGATAATTTAATTCAATTTAATTTATAGTATTAAGTCATAACAAGAGTTACCTCAAGACACTTTACAGATAGAGTAGGTCTAGACTACACACCATAATTTACAGACCCAACAATTCCAACAGTTCCAAGAGCAAGCATATATTAAAGTAGTTACAGATTATTTACTCTGCCAATCAACCACTTAAGTGTAGACTAATGGTTTCAGCTCTATATAAGTGACTGAGCCAAATAGAGTAAGTACTAGCCCAACAAACTTGTTGCATCTTATCTCTGATCCTGTCGCATTACAGTGCCAGAGAATTTTAGAACCCGCTTCAGTCATCACATTTAGTTTGGTTTCACACCGTGAGTGGATTAAGCCTCAAAACCCCACCATAGAGGTTCTGGCACATCAACATGACATAACCAAAATGAATGTCTTCCTCCATGCAGCTGCATTGATTGCTGGTCCAAGGTGAAACCCTGCTGCCCTGAACATCCCTTCGATTGACTCGTGGGTTACATTAATCTGCACAGTGACCAACCCGACTCAGGTATATATGTGTAAGACTCACTAAATGACCAGAACGTGTAATTAGCAAGTGTTTCAATACAAGTGCCAATACCATATCTGAATGTTTGGTATTGTTACCAAATGCTCCTTTTTAGATGGCTGACTTTGGGCAAACACAACCATTTTTATTTAATGTAAAAAAAAAACAAGTAGCTCAAGTTCTAAAACGTAAAATGTCTGACAACAAGAACATCTCCTTGAATTGGTCATATTTGGATGGATATCATGAACTATGTGGTCAGAGAATAAAGCCCAGTTCAGACCAAAGAACCGCCATGGCCACGAGACACGAGACACTTGCTGCTACTTACAATCTGCGTTCTGAAAGTTTACGCCAATGCCAACGTTCTGAAAGCCGCCAGTTTGTTCTAGCTTTTGCTTTTCAATGCCACTAGTATCGGTGTAGCATCTCCATGGAGAGCCACCATCGTGATGCCAGACTCACTGTACTTCTGTTCTAGCTTTTGACTTTTCAGGCTTTTTTGCAGCTGGATGGACATTGATATGACTTGAGCAACCTGTCTGAAAGTTGTAAGTCTTCTGGTAGCTGTGCCAAGAGAAATCTCAATCATTCCCAATCTTGCAGAGTCTGAGAGCATAGGTATATGCAAGGAGATAACATAGGCGCAGGCTAATTACTGCTAACTAAAATGCTAGTTAACATTTGTAATTAAACCTAAAGAGCTAATGTAAGTCCAAACTGTCTATGAGCTTACCCTGTATGGTCATAGCTCTACTGTGCGACAGTAAGTCGCGTGGTTATGACACAATCGTTAGCCTATTTTTTACAAAAACGTTTGCTACGGAGCCACAATGTAAACTACAAGTTAATGGAGCCGTTTATACATTGTCCTGTTTCTTTAGAAATAAACAATGGACAAATAGTCTTTAAACGCTTCAGGTGTAAAGTTATTTGCTGTCAAAGTGGCGCCAAAATGAATGGCAGTCAATGGATTGCGGATGATGGCTTGGTAACATCAAGGAGCTACACGAAAGGAGAGGCTTACCCCCTTGGCAAAGACACTTGCATGGGCTTTGCGCTGTGCGGCCCCCCAGTGGAAGCTACTTCCACCCCTCTTTTCGTGCAACCTATTTGTAGCAATACAGTCTCTCTCTCTCTCCCTGTCAGTAGTGGCTCGCTCTACCCTGCCTAGTAACATATCAGCATGCGGTAAGGTCATGCTCTGTGGCTCGGCTTGGACACAGCGGTCTCAAGTTAATGTGGAACGCTATCACACTTTCCTTTCTCCCCTCATTGGACTAACTTTGTGGATACTACTGTTTGCATGAATCAATAAGTAAGTCTGATGGCGATGTTATGTAGGATTTATGAATGTACGTTAGCAACAGTAGGCTAATTTACGAGGGTGCCATTTTATGTGTGAGCCAATATTGCACATCTGTTCATGTGCAATGCAAGAGTTATGTTTCTATTTATTGAATGCGTTTTTCAGTGCAAATATAACCAAGAATGTAGTTTAATCTCAGTAATGATGGTGTATATAGGGTTATTACCAAGGGGGTAAGCCTCTCCTCTCTAAGCATAGCTCCTATGGCGCCATTTTGACACTAGTGTTCCATTTACTGCCATTCATGTTGGCGCCACTTTTGAAAGACGCTATTTGTCCGTTGTTTATTTCTAAAGAAACACGACAATGTATAAAAGACTCCATTACCTTGTAGCTCACGTTATGGCTCCATAGCAGATGTTTTTGTAAAAATAGGCTAACAATTGTGTCATAACCACGCGACTTGCTGCCGCATCATTGTCTGCCGCTGTTTAGGTTTAATTACTAATGTTAACTAGCATTTTAATTAGCAATAATTAGCCTGCGCCTATGTTATCTCCTAACATATACCTACGCTCTTTGTCTCTGCAAGATTGGGAATGACTGAGCTTTCTCTTGGCACAGCTACCAGAAGACTTACAACTTTCAGACAGGTTGCTCACGTCACAGCTACGTCTTCATGCTCAGTTGGAGGCTGCCCAGTAACGCTACGCTATCACCAGAAAAGTGCTTCTAATATCCTTCACTGGTCTCCGTCCAGAGCAGCAGGATCTGTTGGTCCATTTCTTTAACTGTCTATGGTAAAACCAGTTTTTGGCAACTTAAGCAGCTGAGACGCAGCAACACCATCAGCCTGCTTAAGTTGGGCTGACACTGCTATGTTTTTAAACGGTTTTGTTTCGTTGCAAATCTTTACTCTATACTGGGCTTAAGTTAGTAAGAGTGCAAACGTCAGTTCTCAGTATTTGGTACATTCCAGTCTGTAATAAAAAGAAGTATTGAGGCTCAAAGCCCAGCTCAAGTATTGTATGTCTAATAGGGCTGCACGATTATGGCCAAAATGATAATCACGATTATTTTGATCAATATTGTGATCACGATTATTCTCACGATTTGTTAATTTTAACCAAAACAAATTTTATTGTCACATAGGCTCAGAGAGACGGCTGACTCATTATGAACGGGTCCAGCACGGGTCGAACGGCGGATACACACGTGTGTATAAAATGTCTATATCGTCACTGCGCTGCATTTTTATGAACTATGATATTCTGGCCATGGGTCACATCTCTTGCAGGTCCAACAGGCTCCGTCTCACACGCTATTACTCTACTAACTGAAGTTAGTTGCATTCAATAACTTCTTCTGTGTTCTTCGCCGTGGCCACCGCAATAGCAGAGTTACCCGTGGAAACACTGGTACAAATACAGGTTTGCCCCTCATACTTAACAATATACAGCTGTGTTAATAACAATTAAAACTGTAGACAAATGTCAGAAGTGTGGACCGGCGCTGTGTGGTAGGGCTGCGCAGAGAGTAAGAGGAGAGATCCAAACACAGGCACGGCTTTACAGAAGAAATGGGTCGTGTAACACAAAATTAAACCAAATCCATATAACAACATTGCAGCGGATGCGAGGACATTATGTGTACCGGTGCATCCTAGAGGAAAAATATTACTCGCGCCCTAGTGCCTGTGAGTTAACAGAAGCTAACTAGCACCGCCACCGAGTAGCACTGCAGTGTCATGCTCACTGCTGTTGTCTGAATTACACAGACGGGACAAAATGTTGCGTTTACAGGTAAACTGGTAAACCTTGAGACCAACGTATAATCGACGGCTATCTGTTGAATTTTCCTCAGGTAACTCTGTCCTCTGTGACTGTCTACATCTAGAAACTAAGCTGCGCGATGGAGGGAACTGACTGGCTCACGATCAGACAGTGGTTTACGGAGCGGTAGATGCGCTATGCAAAAAAACCCGGAGCGTTCTATGAAATGATGCATTTAAAAAAAATTGCTTGTTCACGCAAATTTGATCGTGGGAAGTCAAAATTGTGATTGTGATTAAAATTAGATTAATTGAGCAGCCCTAATATCTAATGTAAATAAATCCTTCAGATGTGAACTGCAGTCAAGATGCCGTTTAAGGACAGTATTTTAATAAATATAAGAAGCAGTTAAGGCCTTGAATCCATAGCAACAGGCATCACACATTCCCCCAAGGAATTTCACATTGACACCAAAGTAGGGTGCAAAACACCTACCTTGACTATTTTTATATTTAAGTAAGACAGCATTGCCAAGTAAGGCCCATGCACCAACAACACCAAGACAAATTCCTTGTATGTATAAAAAACATACTTGGCAATAAAGCCCTTTCTGATTCATATGAAACATATTGTGATTATCATAATGTTTTATCTTTTTACAAATTATCTGCTATCATATATCGTATATATATATATCAGGCCACAAAATGCAATATGAAGTTGAAATTTGAACATCACTATGTGGTTTTGCACGCAGTTGCCATATCATATGATAGATATACAGTGCCTTGCGAAAGTATTTGGCCCCCTTGAAGTTTTCAACCTTTTGACACATTTCAGGCTTCAAAACATAAAGGTATAATTTTTTTATTTTTTGTAAAGAATCACCAACAAGTGGGACACAATTGTGAAGTGGAACGAAATCTATTGGATATTTTAAACTTTTTTAGCAAATAAAAAACTGAAAAGTGGCGTGTGCAAAATTATTGGGCCCCCTTGCGTTAATACTTTGTAGAGCCACCTTTTGCTGCGATTACAGCTGCAAGTCGCTTGGGGTATGTCTCTATCAGTTTTGCACATCGAGAGACTGACATTCTTGCCCATTCTTCCTTGCAAAACAGCTCGAGCTCAGTGAGGTTGGATGGAGAGCGTTTGTGAACAGCAGTTTTCAGCTCTTTCCACAGATTCTCGATTGGATTCAGGTCTGGACTTTGACTTGGCCATTCTAACACCTGGATACGTTTATTTGTGAACCATTCCTTTGTGGATTTTGCTGTATGTTTGGGATCATTGTCTTGTTGGAAGATAAATCTCCGTCCCAGTTTCAGGTCTTTTGCAGACTCCAACAGGTTTTCATCCAGAATGGTCCTGTATTTGGCTGCATCCATCTTCCCCTCAATTTTAACCATCTTCCCTGTCCCTGCTGAAGAAAAGCAGGCCCAAACCATGATGCTGCCACCACCATGTTTGACAGTGGGGATGGTGTGTTGAGGGTGATGAGCTGTGTTGCTTTTACGCCAAACATATCGTTTTGCATTGTGGCCAAAAAGTTTGATTTTGGTTTCATCTGACCAGAGCACCTTCTTCCACATGTTTGGTGTGTCTCCCAGGTGGCTTGTGGCAAACTTTAGACGAGACTTTTTATGGATCTCTTTGAGAAATGGCTTTCTTCTTGCCACTCTTCCATAAAGGCCAGATTTGTGCAGTGTACGACTGATTGTTGTCCTATGGACAGACTCTCCCACCTCAGCTGTAGTTCTCTGCAGTTCATCCAGAGTGATCATGGGCCTCTTGGCTGCTTCTCTGATCAGTCTTCTCCTTGTCTGAGCTGAAAGTTTAGAGGGACGGCCAGGTCTTGGTAGATTTGCAGAGGCCTGATACTCCTTCCATTTCAAAATGATCGCTTGCACAGTGCTCCTTGGGATGTTTAAAGCTTGGGAAATCTTTTTGTATCCAAATCTGGCTTTAAACTTCTCCACAACAGGATTACGGACCTGCCTGGTGTGTTCCTTGGTCTTCATGATGCTCTCTGCGCTTTCAACAGAACCCTGAGACTATCACAGAGCAGGTGCATTTATACAGAGACTTGATTACACACAGGTGGATTCTATTTATCACCATCAGTCATTTAGGACAACATTGGATCATTCAGAGATCCTTGCTGAACTTCTGGAGTGAGTTTGCTGCACTGAAAGTAAAGGGGCCGAATAATTTAGCACGCACCACTTTTCAGTTTTTTATTTGCTAAAAAAGTTTAAAATATCCAATAGATTTCGTTCCACTTCACAATTGTGTCCCACTTGTTGGTGATTCTTCACAAAAAATAAAACATTTATATCTTTATGTTTGAAGCCTGAAATGTGTCAAAAGGTTGAAAAGTTCAAGAGGACCGAATACTTTCGCAAGGCACTGTAAAAAATAATGTGATATTGAGTTCAACCATGTTATCCAGCTCTGTTGCAGACTATGTTTTAATACAGTCATTACAATATGCATTCTTTCATCTAATGGTCACTCTCTTTTCCCACCCTTACAGGAGACTACACTGAATCCCAATAAAATCCCAATAAAAATGTGTAATTGAACAAATAAAAGCACACAGTCTGTCTCCGACACAAAGCTATATTTGAGTGGGGAACAGCCAATCCTAAGAAGAAGCTCCTGTTGGCGACAACCAGCGTTCTCCAATTGGACCGGTCCATTTGAACTTGGTCTTGGCCTTTTCAAGCCAAACTCCAACAGTAATAACAGTCACTCTGTCTCCCTCTAAACTCTGGCTGGAATGGAGTTCCTTTTCCATGTTAAGGACTTGGCTTGAATCTGCAGAACATACAGTATATATATATATATAAGTCCAATAAGCAGTATCATCCCAGAACAATGGAACTCTCCCCAGAAAGATCTTGAATCTGGGGAGGAACACAAAAAAGTTAACTGTGACTCTGGATCCTCTACTGTGTATTTTTTTTCTCTCCCACCAAACGGGATTGGTCATTTTATCAAGTATTTTGCAGAAAGAGTATTGTTCCATGTCCTACGTTGGATGAATGTTTTGTTCCTCGGCTAACCCCAAATGAACCAACCTCACACCGGAAGCGTGAACCATAACCACATAAACGTTGCTTTATTTTGAACCGGCTGAAGGTTGAGGGCTTGTTTTGCTGAACAGGGGCTGCCGTTACTAGGTGTTTTCTTTTTTTACTATTACCTGTAAACATTTCAGGGAAAGTTTGGGGGCTATTTTTTTTTTTTTTTTTTTTGTAGGTGGTTAGTTAGCGCTGAGTTTAACATGCTGCTACTTGCTGAGTGTTTAGGAAAATTGTAGGTATTTCATAGGGCCATGGTAGCGCTGGTGTTGCCACCAATTTGAGCACTTTTGTCCTTCAAGGCTGACTTATTTTTTATCTTTTTCACATGAGGTTGTGTGTGTGTGTTCGTGTGTGTTCGTGTTCAGGAAAGTGTGTGTGCCCAGAAGTCTGCTTGGTAAAGCGGGTTACCTTTTTTAATGCTAGTTGTTTATGCTGGCAAACATCCTGTTGCACGTGGCATTGGTACGCAATATGGCATTCTGTCCCACTAACTCCCTTCTCCCTCCTCATTCTCAAACTCTCTCTGGTGTGTAGTCCGGATTTTTTTGGGACCAGACCCCAAGCGACAGTTTCGCCATCTGGTTACATTAATGCCAGATCGAGGAGGGATAAAGGGATGGAATGAGGGATGGATTTTTGGGGGCATGTTTACACAAAGTGGCATCTGCCTCTCTCCAACACTGGAGGCTATGGACAGCTGATGGTTAATTATTACATAACTAGCCCCCACCCTTTTCCCTTGTTTTATTTTTATTTTTTAGATATCTAATCACATTATGATCATAACTATTTCTAAATGTGTTAAACGACTTCCCTTTGCCATTTTGTGTGTGTGTTGATTGCCTTTGCCTGGTGAAGGGTTTTTCGTGTGCAAGCATGTATTTGAAGTGTTTTTTTGGGCTGAACTGAGGTGGAAGCCCAACAGTTAAGCTGCTCAACAGATGCTGTCTGATACAGGTTGTACACAGGCCAGGGGAAAGAACAAAAACAGGAATTGATTGCTTTCGCTGCCTGTTCCATGTGTTTAAATTTCTGTGCTCACAAGTGGTATGGATCCGTTTGGTGGTAAGCCCAGTGAACAGGTTTCCTACTGGCTAGTTTGGTCACCCCAACCTGTCTTCTTTTATTTTTCTTATTTTTTCCTGGTCCCTGATGTTCTGCAGTCCGAGGTGCTACGACTTGTCCGGCCACTAGAGGGCAGCCCTGTGCATGTTTCTTATTTTTTGTATATCGGAGAATAAAAAAATAACGCCAAAAGTCTGTCTGTGCATTTGGGGGCATTGTGTGAGAGAGTGCAGAAGATGAGGTGCATTGATCATTAGATGTTACATTTGTTGTGGTGATAAGTTATGATGTTGTATACTTTGGCTGGGAGAAATGGGGGTGTTTGTCTGTGTGTTTGGGGGGGGGGGGGGGTTTGGTGGTGGTGGTGGTTTGGTTGGGATAATGGACAATCTAAGAACCCCACATTACTCTTTATTTACTTTCTTACCCCCTCTAAGCTGGTGTGGTGCAATACCTCAATCTTTACCAATGCTTACTAAACACTCTGTGTTAACTAGCGCCTCTCCAACCAAGGACACCTTTTTGTATAAATGTCCCTAAATCCTTGGTCTTGGATTAAAGGGCACTGATCCTCTGTCTGCCCTGTGCTTGAGGTCAGTGTATTAGATGAGAATCTGCAGCCCCAAGATATGGACAATCTGCCTTTACTCTGGTATAAAAAAACAAAAACAAATTGAACTTTATTTATTAAATTGTAAATAAGTAATGCAATTTAAGAAAATGGCTTGGTCTTTGTCTGTTCATTATACTGTTTCTAAGCTCCAATCTTTTGTATGTCTCAGAAATCGTTTTATATGTATTTTTTACAATAAATATGTGTGAGATGTGTGACCGTCTGTTTTGTGTTTTTGAGTGTCAATGATGTGTTGTGGTTGTTCGTCCTGTTCAGAAACGGGACACACTGTCCCGAAGAATTGAATTGCTATATATGATGACAATTTAAATTACTAATCTAATTTTTTAAACCAACTACTTTTAAAAGAGCAGCACTTCTCGAATATTTTAAAGTAAACTAAAGATACAGTTCAAATTGAGCAAATATGGGCTTTAATTATGTTTGGGCTGCAGCTAATGATTGTCAGAAATGTCAGAAATCTAAAAGACTCACATGTTTACCCAGAGTTCAAAGGTGGCATATTAACATTGCTTGTTTTGGCCAACAGTCCAAAACCAACATATTTAGTTCAAAGTAAGATATGTCAGAGAAAAGGAAGAAATTGTTACATATGCGGAGCTGAATCTGGAAAGTGACAGAAACAATTGATTATAAATATAGTTATATATTCATGTTCAGTCAATCGATAAATCAACTAATCGGTTGAATGAAAAACAATCCAGGTGTTCAAAAGGTTAAAAACACAAAGTTTAAAGGCTTGTTGCATGTGATCCTTTAGGATGGAAAGTGAATAACACCAAATGGACTGAAACATTGAGGATAAAGGGGAAAGGGGTCAACTAATCAAAACAAGTAAAACAGATCAAAACCACAATCAAAAACAAGGGCTAAATACCAGACACACAAACAGACAGTACAATATTGCTAGTACTTCAAGGGTCTTTTGATTTAATTTATGGTTTTCATAACCATTTTTTTAGAAGACTTAAAATGAAAGTAGGAGTTGTTCAACAGTTCAAGGTTGGAAGGTAAGCCATTCCACTTGACAGCTGCTGAGTATAAGAAACAGTACTTCCCCATACAGCTCTTAAAACGGCAGGGCCTGTAATCTGTGGAACTCCCCCTAGTGGAATAGCTGTGTGTATCACTAATTTTAGAAAAGTAATTACATAAATACTTTGGTGCCAGGTTATTTCTATCTTATAAACTAAACAGTTAAAGTTGGAAAACTATCTCCTCCCCTCTGAGCCACCCAAGACTGGAGAAATGGTCAGGAAGGAGATGAGTTATAGGATGGAGTTTAAGGATCACTCTGATCAGTTTATTTTGACAGATTTGTAGCTTGTCTTTGAGGGTTTTAGTAGTGCCTGTGTACCAAAGTGTACAGGCATAGTCGTCCAGGATTTTCAAGGTGTTACTATCTAAGAGGCTGGATATTCTTGCCAGGAACTTTTTACCTTTGAGATCATTTTTGGGCCATAAACTCCCCTAATAGTTTTTTGTTCAGTATACAGCCTAAGTAAGTGATCGCATCCTTGGCCGTAATTTTATCATACCCTAAACCCCATAGACTTTTTCAGTTTAACTCTGGACCCAAAAAGAATCAACTCTGTTTTGCCAAGATGGAGAGACAGCTTGTTGTCTGTTAACCAAGCACTGAGGTTAAGGAGCTCTAAACTAAGCAACCTTTCCAGCTCTGATTTTTCTTTATGAGAGACTAGAATAGCTGAATAATCTGCAAATAAAAACAAATATTACAATAAATGGCTGACGGCATGTCAATAACATATAACAAAAAGAGATGACCTAAAATACTCCCCTGGGGATCTCCACAAGATAATTTAAGGACAAGGTCCCTTCAACATCTACTACCTGTTCTCTGCCAGACAGGTAGTATGACCTCACCCACTGAAGCGATGTACAAGAAAATCCCAGAGCTTTGAGTTTGTTCAAAAGGATATCCAACTGAGTCCGTATCAAAGGCCTTTTGAAGGTCTATTAACACCATGCCAAAAGTTCCCCTTGTCTACCTCTTTCCTAATAAAGTCTGAACAATAAAGCAAACAAGTATCAATGGAATGAGCTTTTCTAAAGCCTGATTGGAAGTCAAATAAAAGGTTCTGCTCTGCTAAATAACTCTCTATTTGCTCATAAATGATCCTTTCAACAATTTTTGATATTGAACACAGGATAGATACAGGGCGGAAATTTCCATTATCAGATTTGGGCCCCTTTTTATATAAAGATATCACTCTTGCCACCTTAAATTTATTTGGAAAATTATTATTTTCAATGGATAAATAATAAGGTAAGGTTATGACAGGAGTGATTATTTCAGCAGCATTCCTTTACAAATCTGGGAGGGGTGTTGTCAGAACCACTAGCCTGAGTTTTTGTAATACCAGCTCCTCTGTTACTTGTTTGAAATAAAAAGTATTTGGTTGGACTCTGTTTTCTTCATAAAATGTATGCACCCTCTGTGGATCACTAAAAACACCAGAAGTAGATGGAAGCTTCTGCACCAGATTACTTTCAACTATTTTGAAGAAACTATTAAAAGTATCTGCCACCAATTTGTTTTTGTCATACAATATGGACCCATTAATATCTGGGCCTATTTTACCAAGTTTTTGCTTAGGGTTCTCTTTCGTACCCAGTTTCTTGTGCACTGTTTCTTGGGATCCTTTTTATGCTCCTCAATTTTAAACATAAAAATATCCTTTTTCGCCTCATCCACCATTCGCTGCACCTTATTTCTTAAGTATTTTATATTCTTTAAAAAGAACAGGCAGTTTGGTTCTTTTAAACTCACTTAAAATTGTATTCCTTAAGCAAATGGTGTCCAAGATATCACTATTTATCCAAGAGGATGCCTGGAAATCCTCCCAGTCCCCCTCTGTGTCCCTGTGGCTGAAGGACCACCTTCACCTTCTTCTTTCTAAGAAGGTGAAATTCACTACAATACTGATGACTTTTTCAAATGCTGAAAATCTTTTATTACTTATTTCAATGAGCTACAAACACTTCCCAAATTAGGTGTGCATTCACCAACAACCACTTTTTACTCTATTGTTTTTTATTTTTTTATTTTATTTTTTGAATGTTTGCTTAATTTGGTTTCTCAGTAAATGTTTGTTTTTGTGTTTATGTGTGTGCAACTTATAAGACTGTTGGGGGGGGTGATATGGGATTGGGGATGGCATGGGCTTGGGAAAAGTAATTGCTATTTTATCTGTATTTATGTTGTATTACTATTGTACAATGTTTGAAACTATTGTCCCGACTTCATATAATAATAATACACACTTGAAGAAGATATGGTCAATAGCAGTTTGGCTATATTCTGGTTGGGACACTAAATAATTGGGTTAGACCATGCATCTTCAAGAAATCACAAAAGCCATTGTACAGTGCACCTTCTGTATTAAAAACATCAATATTATTATCTGCCATTAAGATGACTTCCTGGTTTAAAAAATCAGGACAAAAAAAATCTTTCTGATTTGGAGGTCTATAAGCAACAACAAACAATATTAGTTTGCTTTTTGGGAGCAAAATATCAATCCACATAGCTTCAAGGTTGACATTGTCCAGGTCCTGTCTTAAATTAAAGACAGGACCTGGTGACAAACGATGACAAAGTTTTCAATTTCAACTTCGGAGTCAGTGATATGAGAATCTAACCATGTCTCTGAAAAACATAGTATGCTTGCCTTGAGTTTCCGGGCCAGCTTGCCTTTGGTAGCAAGCTGCGTATGTTTAAATGAAAACAGTGCAAAGCCTTCAATGTGAAAAACGGATATGTGCTCCTCAGTGAAGTCCAAGGTGTTACTTCTCACTGTAGTGGCCTTGGGCAGCGATTTAGTATCCGACACTACTGGTGTCTCCAGCAACACAGTGCACGTCAGCCTTCTCGCCTCCCCGGGGGTAGCAGCCCTGTCAGTGACTGACTAATGGCTCCATTGACCTCAGCAGCACACTGCAGCCTCCTTCTTGTCCGCCTCTGCACCCGGTATCCGCTCGCTTTTGAGTTTACAGCCGCGTTCACACCAAGCAGCTCCCGCTGTGTCAGCCGCAGCTGCCACTGTCCGCGAGCCTCATTGCAAACCACGTTGGATGGTCCAGTAGACCGAGACAGTCTGTTCTCCAGGTTCACGTTCGCGACCGTAGCAAGATACAGGTGGCTGATCGGTTCCTGGTTTGTTGTCTTTGTGGGATGTCCGGCTAGGTTCAGCTCTAAATTCTAAGTTTTTCTAAGTATGTACCAAAGTTGCCTTTTGATTTTACATTACTTAACTTACTACTTTTTGATTTACAGTGAGGAAAATAAGTATTTCAACACCCTGCTATTTTGCAAGTTCTCCCACTTAGAAATCATGGAGGGGTCTGAAATTGTCATCATAGGTGCATGTCCACTGTGAGAGACATAATCTAAAAAAATAATCCAGAAATCACAATGTATGACTTTTTAACTATTTATTTGTATGATACAGCTGCAAATAAGTATTTGAACACCTGTCTATCAGCTAGAATTCTGACCCTCAAAGACCTGTTAGTCTGCCTTCAAAATGTCCACCTCCACTCAATTTATTATCCTAAATTAGATGTACCTGTTTGAGGTTGTTAGCTGCTGTTGAGTTTTAAAAAAGTTAGAATGTCTGAAGAAGCCAGGTTAGAGAAATATGCATGTCTCTGTCCCCCATTCCCCCCCTCTGTTTCTCTGACTGTAAAGAATTGATCTGGTCAAGTCTGGCATTTAACATATGCAAAGGAGCTTCCTGCTACAACAACAAAAGGTGGCCTTCTGTCTCCAGTCCCCTGGGGTCTTGGTCTGGGCTAAGACAATACAATGCTAATTAAACTGTTGATGTTAAAGTTTCACATTTAAACAACAGAACCTTTTGCTTTGCAACCAAGCGATCCCCAAAGGGGCAGAGTTTAGCGGCATGTTTATTCTCTTTGGACTGCGGAGATGCCCTCGGCATGTTGTCATGACAACGGCGGACCAATGAGAATAGATTTGACTGGGCCAGGTAAAAAGTAACCGCCCCAAGGTGCAGGGATAAAACTGTGTGATTTAGGAATTTTCAATACTGGTTTCACGTGACTCCATCGTGGGGAAGCATGGATCCAGTCCGCTGTCAGCTGCAGTGTTATTATGTTTGTCTGTCTTTGTCTTTGTCTTATCATCCTCATCGTGCTGTTGCAATAAACCTTTTCTTAATTCCAAATTTGACCCTCAGCCTCCTTCCTCAGAGATCCGACTGAACCCGATGTTACTTTTGAGAAAAAAAACTTAACAATTGGTGACCCCGACGTGATCTCTGAGGAAAAGGACGGACAAATTCAAAAGACGGGATCATGGTGAGCTGCTGAATTTTCACATGGGCCCGAAAAACTGAGAGGTGAGCAGAAACCCTGTTTTATCAAAACACTGCGTATAGGTAGATGTGAAAACATGTAGACGTGACGATTCAGCAGTCATCACCGCCGTAAGTCTGTAAAAGCAACTGAAGCAGTGATGAGGATAAGTCAAAGCGATTGTGCGTGATTGTTTGTATGTGATATATGTAATGTTAAAACCCTACGAAGGAAGGTCCGGAATTTAAGTGCACATTAGAAGTCCGATAGACGGCCAGGATTAGAATCTCGTTAAATTTTAGATAAAGAGACCAGCAATGACGGCGACAGAGTGTTAGTCTCTGTGAGGGGCAATACGAGAACAAGTCTTTTTCTTAAAAAGCCAGTTTTATTGACTGTGAGATTGTGGGAGCTGGATTAGCCGACATCGCGTTGACGACGGGTGTTGTGTCCCAGTCTAATGCATCTCAGTTCTTGAATTGCTACCTAGTGTTACAAAAACCTGCATTTGAAGGTGAGAAGTTCTTCCGGGGATTAATGCCCAGGGAGTGTTAAAATTATTTGAACCCACGGGAGAAAAATGCAATTTTCTTTCTGTGTGAAAAATTTTGATCTCTCAATCTGGGAATTGTTTCTTGGGGATTCTTCTGAGGGCACAGGAGCAGAACTGTTTGTTGTTTCTGTAAGTTTACTAAGACCTGCACGGAGGGCATAAACTTGCAGGATGATTGACACTGTTTTGTTCGTGTGTACCTTAGTGTACAAAAACCTGCATTTGAAGGTGAGAAGTTTTTCAGAGATTGTTGCCCTGAGATCTGGGAAATGTTTCTTGGGAATTCTTCTGAGGGCACGGAGCAAAGCTCTGTTTATTGTTTCTGTAGCTGAGTTTACTAAGACCTGCACTGAGGGCATAAATTTGAGCTGCAGGACAATTGACGTGGTTTTGTTTTTTGTGTACCTTAGTCTAAAAGTCCTGCAAAAAGAAGGCAAAAATCCTGCTACAGAGGGTTCGATTCTGAGCCAGTAAGGCGGCGAATCGAGGTCAAAGAGTGGACCTAGTCAATGAAAAATAGGAACAATTAAAACTAGGGATGTGAATACTGTAAATAAAGGTTGGTTGTGTTACTGGGAGCTTGTGGAAGGTGGCTCCAGCAGTGTTGATAAACTGTAGCTTGGTGATAAACTGTAGCTGTGTTGCTGGGAGCTTGCAGAAGGCAGCTCCAGCTGTATTGATGGTGGCTGTAAATAACTCATTGTATGGATTTTTGATTTGTTGAACTGGGAGCGTGAATGCTCGTGAATGTGTTTTTAAACAGGAAAAAGCGTTCATTGACACCTATCCTGTAGTGACTGGGGAAAAATTATTTGTTGAATAAGCTGATGAGATTGCAGTATAAATGTGTCCATCTGGAAATGTTCTACAGAATGGCTGGCTAGATGTCTTGTGAGGAACTGCTGAAAAAGTGTGAATGGTTGGAGGGTGAAGAGTGATTGGAGTTCCTCAGAAAATGCATAATGAGCAGCTAGCAGTTGAGAATGGATGAACATTTGTCAAACATTGAACATTTAAAATAATTAGTTTCAGTTGATGACATCTTCTATTTCATGTTTGGTGTTGTCCTATGGGGACAAAGATTGGAACAATAGTCTGGTTTAACTTAAAAATCCTTTTTTCCTGTTTCATGATTAAGTGTTAATGAAGGAATGAAAAGGAGGGACGGGGGTTTTCACACATCAATGCAGACAGATTAAAGCAATGCATATCTACTCAGACAGTCTTCATGGTGAATGGTCATTGTCATCAAAGAATCATGGTGACATTTAGCATTGTGTGATGTCCTCAAATGTTTGTAATTGATAAGTGCATTTTTATTTTGGATTCATCTGTTTCTTTTATTCTTTTGGTTTGGTGTTATGAGTAATATTGTGTCTGAATGAATTGATAAAGCTCATTACAAGTCAAATTAAGCATTCCAGTAAAGTCAACTGAAAAGTGGTGGGAAAATAAATTGAGCTGCCTTTAAGCACCTGGACATTAGAAGAAAATGTGCCAGAGAGGAATTATAGCGTATTAGGGTTTTAAATGGATACATTAGTTGATGCATATTTGGAATTTTGACTCAATTGGATTGTTTTTTTGACTTGAAATGATAAATAAGGGGTTTACAACATTTTAAGTTCATTGCATTTATATTCATTCTGAACTTTGTTTTCCATGATTTAGGTTTATTTTATTTCTTTTCTTTTCTTTCACTCAAACTTTTGATTTTCTGTAGGGGTGGGATCGCACGTTTTTAGTCAAGACTACATTTTCTGTGGTTTGATGTTTATTTTTTCTCCCTAGTTTGTAAAATAGTTTGTAAAAAGGAAAAATTAAAGATTTGCTTAACTTCTGTGCTGGCCACACAGAATGTTAAAACAATCTTCTTCTGAGAGTGTTGTGGCACAAAAAACGTGATACAAGACTAATATTGACATTAATTTGCTCCAAAAATAGCAATTTGTTGGAAAATTTGTCAAAATTTTGAAATCTCAATTGAAAGAATCAATGAGCAGCCCAACCATCTTGAGAGATATTGGGAATTTTATAGTGGAAAAATTGCAGTGGGTTTTATTCTTTGAAAATATGTATTTGTGATTGGTGGTATTTACGTATATTTTAAATGGATTGATGATTTTTGGATGGGTAATTTCATATTTTTTGTGTTTTGGACTGAAGTTTTTGCCCATTGTGTTAAGGACTTTGGAAAACACAGAGACCAAGGAAAAGATTTCTCCCTCCATGAGAAATTAATGGACAGATCAAAGACAAACTCATATCACAGTTCTTTCCTCCCAGAATGAAACACTAATATGACTTTTGAAAAGCAAAAAGTCTGTCAAAACCATTTATTCACAGGTGAAAGCAGAAACTGGTCCACCCTGATGGCTTCAGCTGTTCAAGAAATCCAGATCCAGGTGGAACAAGTTCATTCTGGGTGCTGTTGACTAGGCTACCAGCCCTGCAGGAAAGGACACCCCACACAGCATGAGACCAACAGCCCAGCAGGGGACCACCAAACACCTGACCAGACGCCAACGAAGAGCATGGAGCGTCGCTGTTGCTGACTTCCTGCGGTGGCTCCTGACACTGCCAGCATAGAGGGGAGAGACTGGAGTCCTCCCTGATGCTGACTTCTGCTGAACAAATCATCCCCAGGTGCTGGAGTGGAGGCACACCCAGCTACTCCATCCCCATGTTTCCCCAGTTAGACCTGCGAGGACATCCACACCAGGTGTCAGAAAAGGAGGGTCCTGATTCCATGATGAATTGCACTCAGGGGCACGCTAAGCATAGCGCCATCATCTTCCCGTCTGGATGTTTCTGAAACAGATGATGTTTCAGAAAAGGAGGGAAAAGGAGGATGTTGATATAAGGAGGGTGCATTCAGTCACCTTCCATCCAACCGGTAAACAATCCGAATATCCAGCCAATCCTTTAGAAAAAGGAGGGTAAGGACTTTTTACAGCAGCGGCAGCCGAGCGGGCGCACAAAATGTGACATCATGGAAAGCGCCGTGGCCAGCTGCAGTGACATACTGCAGCCTAACAATGAACCAACAACAGTCTGAGATTTTGTCCCCAGAGACTTTGTTTCCAGATTAGACGACAGTGAACAACAACTTTCAAAAATCTGGACTTCAGAATAATTTCCATTAGATAGATTTGCCATTAAGAGAGATTTCAAACCATCTGAATGCATTACAAAATTGAGATTAGGTGTAAGGTTACTTGTGCAGTCTTGAATTGGAGAGTTGGATTTAGTTAGGAGTTGATCTGTTTTGTTTTGATTATATGTGTTTGTGTTGACATGCTATTTGATTTAGAGATTTAAAGATTTTTTTTTTCCCTTCCTAAGATTTTTTTGTTGTTGTTCTCCTTCCTGTTAAATGATTTAAGTTCCCATTGTTTTTTCACCTGGTCAAATACTTTTAATATCTTCTGATTTGTTTGTTTTTGTTTCTAAAGTTAGTCACTAATCACTGAGTAGAATCAGCCATAGCAGCAACAGTTGAGTCAAAGAAAATAACATTTTTTACAAGATAAGGAGTCAGATGAGGTCAGAGTCAAAGAAAATGAATTGTTTGTAAAATCATGTTTGTTTCTTACAACTTTTGCAGCTGATGTTTACATTTTTGGTTATATTTTATGTTTATATAAGACAAGACATTGTTTTCAGTAACATTTATAGTGTTTCACACCAAAGGTGTGAAAAAGGAGGGATTGTTGAGTTTTAAAAAGTTAGAATGTCTGAAGAAGCCAGGTTAGAGAAATATGCATGTCTCTGTCCCCCATTCCCCCCCTCTGTTTCTCTGACTGTAAAGAATTGATCTGGTCAAGTCTGGCATTTAACATATGCAAAGGAGCTTCCTGCTACAACAACAAAAGGTGGCCTTCTGTCTCCAGTCCCATGGGGTCTTAGTCTGGGCTAAGACAATACAATGCTAATTAAACTGTTGATGTTAAAGTTTCACATTTAAACAACAGAACCTTTTGCTTTGCAACCAAAAGCGATCCCCAAAGGGGAAGAGTTTAGCGGCATGTTTATTCTCTTTGGACTGCGGAGATGCCCTCGGCATGTTGTCATGACAACGGCGGACCAATGAGAATAGATTTGACTGGGCCAGGTAAAAAGTAACCGCCCCAAGGTGCAGGGATAAAACTGTGTGATTTAGGAATTTTCAATACTGGTTTCACGTGACTCCATCGTGGGGAAGCATGGATCCAGTCCGCTGTCAGCTGCAGTGTTATTATGTTTGTCTGTCTTTGTCTTTGTCTTATCATCCTCATCGTGCTGTTGCAATAAACCTTTTCTTAATTCCAAATTTGACCCTCAGCCTCCTTCCTCAGAGATCCGACTGAACCCGATGTTACTTTTGAGAAAAAAACTTAACACTGCATAAAGACACCTGGTGAGAAATCAGCCCAGAACTACACGGGAGGAGCTGGTCAATGACCTGAAAAGAGCTGGGACCACCGTTTCCAAGGTTACTGTTGGTAATACACTAAGACGTCATGGTTTGAAATCATGCATGGCACGGAAGGTTCCCCTGCTTAAACCAGCACATGTCAAGGCCCGTCTTAAGTTTGCCAATGACCATTTGGATGATCCAGAGGAGTCATGGGAGAAAGTCATGTGGTCAGATGAGACCAAAATAGAACTTTTTAGTCATAATTCCACTAACCATGTTTGGAGGAAGAAGAATGATGAGTACCATCCCAAGAACACCATCCCTACTGTGAAGCATGGGGGTGGTAACATCATGCTTTGGGGGGGGGGTTCTGCACATGGGACAGGGCGACTGCACTGTATAAAGGAGAGGATGACCGGGGCCATGTATTACGAGATTTTGGGGAACAACCTCCTTCCCTCAGTTAGAGCATTGAAGATGGGTCGAGGCTGGGTCTTCCAACATGACAATGACCCGAAGCACACAGCCAGGATAACCAAGGAGTGGCTCTGTAAGAAGCATATCAAGGTTACCTAAACCCTAGACCTAAACCCAATAGAGAATCTTTGGAGGGAGCTCAAACTCGTGTTTCTCAGTGACAGCCCAGAAACCTGACTGATCTAGAGAAGATCTGTGTGGAGGAGTGGGGCAAAATCCCTTCTGCAGTGTGTCAAACCTGGTGAAAAACTACAGGAAACGTTTGACCTCTGGAATTGCAAACAAAGGCTACTGTACCAAATATTAACATTGATTTTCTCAGCTGATAGACAGGTGTTAAAATACTTATTTGCAGCTGTATCATACAAATAAATAGTAAAAAAAATCTTACATTGTGATTTCTGGATTTTTTTTTTTTTAGATTATGTCTCTCACAGTGGACATGCACCTACGATGACAATTTCAGACCCCTCCATGATTTCTAAGTGGGAGAACTTGCAAAATAGCAGGGTGTTCAAATACTTATTTTCCTCACTGTATTGTCCCTTTAATGCACATCGATATCATTAGGAAATATTCACATTTAACAAGCTGGATGAAGAGAAGTTTGACATTAAAACATTGACATTAAGACATTGTTTTTACATAAAAAATAAACGGATTAATGGAGAGTAAATCCAAGAAACGTTCAAGCGTCTAAACGTTGTGGTTACCGAGGCAACATTATGGTTGCATCTACATCACTAGCCGAGATGGCCGAGATGAGGTGGCTAACCGTATCACATGCTGGTGTTAGCATGCTAGCTCGTTCTCAATGGCAAAACACTGCTACAATACACACTAGTTCACCATAATCTCCAAAAGAACTACTTCCATGTCCCTGTTTTGCAGGTATTCCACAAGTGTCCCTCGTTTAGAAGAAGTCTCCCAGCTAATCCTACATTGTATTGACCAAAGTTGGAAAAACAGTAACTGATGTTATCATTCTCTAGCTACTGCATGTGTGACTCCCAACAAAGATAGTATAGAAGTGATGTTTCACTCTGTAGCTAAAACAGAGACCTAAACACACCAGTTCAAAAGAGGATCTGCAGCAATGTGCAGTACAACAAAAATATTGATGTTTTTTGAAAATGAAACCATAGAAACCTATTCTGGTACAACCTCAAAATACAATTATGAACCTGAAAATGAGCATCATATGGGCACTTTAATAAATTTTTTACTTTTAGAAAATGAGTGCGTATGTAGTAAAAAAGAAAATCTGAACACAAAGTCCATTCAGTGGCTGTTCTGGAGCTTTCAATGGTATTACATGATCTTCCTCTGCCTTGTTCCCTGCTGTTTCCAAGATTAATTGGCATGATCAAAGAGGTTACAATGAACTGTCATCTTGTATTAGCCTGATACTGTAATCTGACTGAATCGCCATGTAGTTTCATTTTTTTGTTTGAATTTATTGAAAGAAATCTGAGATGTGGGGCAACGAGTCAGAGGACTGGGAACAGGCTACACACTTATTACTGCAATTGCAATTTCTGCCTGGCAACAGCTGACACAAAACTTTTTCAGGTTAAGTATTCTCAGACAAAAATAATAGGATAATAGTGTATCCTAAATTGTTCAATCTTTAATTTTGTACTGAGCTTGCAAACAGTGACAATCACAGGGTAAACTGTGAAATTTGCAGTATAATATTTTATATGTATACTATTCCTTCTTTTGTAATCAAGTCTGGAAAGTTACATATCGTTGTGGTCCCTGTATTACTGACATGTGGACCCCGGGAAGACCCCAGACCCTACTTTGATGACCTCTGATGAAGTATGAAGAAACAATGGTGTTTCAGATTTCCGCACTGAGTTCTTGCAGACAGGGAATTTTTTTAGTTTCACATTGCCAGGAAGTGAAACTCTACACCAGATTGGTGTAACAAATAACAACCAAATCACCAAGCAAGGTATTTTTGTTTTGTATGGTCTCCATCTCAAACAGCACTGAGTGGTGTCAGACACAACTATAGCAGGAAAGGTAAGAAGAATATTCACTTTATTCTCTATTCTTTTGTCTTAAAGCAATACCTACTGTTGCTTTACTGGTACTTTCAACAAGAAACCAAACATTATTTGGTTAAGAATAATCTTTTAAAGGGGTCTATACTTAAAGCACAAAACATATATTTTGCCAATTACTCCTTAAGATACATGGTACTTGTGCGGTCAGTGATAACTTTTATCATCTACTGCACTGTTTCTTGTTGGGTGAATGAGAAAGGAGAAAAGAAAGCAGATGCAGCAGGTATTACTGCAACAATGGCTCTTTAAAACAAATTTCATTAATATTACTTTGAGTTAATTCAATTTTAGATTGTCAATTCAATGATTACTTTTGATACTACATTTAAAGTACATTTTAATTCAGAATACATCTGTACTTTAATTTATGTAACATTTTGAATTTAGATATAATAAGTAACTTTTCCGCATTAAAATGTCTGCTGTGAATCTATTGTCTTGTTACTATAACTTGCTACCCTATGTAAAAACTGTTGGAGAATCAAAAACCCTGGTGTTTTGTAAAACCATAGCCTATATCATGACACAACACTTGTTTTTTCCCACACAATGTTTGCTGAGTGTAAAATCTGTGTCCCCACAGCTAGAGTTTTACTTCCTACTGTTTACACCATTATTGGGCAAAGAGTCAGCAGCAGCTCTGATGTAAGAAACTCTGATATTGAAAAATACTTGTGTTTCATTAAATTGAACCAACAGAGAAAGACAGAACATTTTGGAGACAGATTGCCATTTTAGGTCAGACTCCAAAGGTAATAAGTAAATCGTAGTATATTAGTAGTATTGTTTAGGTGGAGTCGCCATTTTGTTTAATGACTCATTTCACTGTACGCAAATATGTTATGGAAATGTAGCTTCTTTTGAATATGTGGCTCTTCAGTTAAGGTCCTCCCCTCAAGCTATATTTCTAAATATCTACAGGCCACCTAAATATTGTGCAACCTTCATTGATGACTTCACTGAACTGCTGTCTATAATCTGTATTAACTTTGATTGTGTAATCATTGAGGGTGATTTTAACATTCATGTTGACAACCCCCAGGACAAAGGGACCAAAGAACTGTGTTGTGTTTTTGAGAACTATGGACTGACTCAGCATGTGACAGAGCCAATGTACAATAAGGGACACACTCTTGACTTGATTGTCTCCAAGGGTCTGAATATTTCCAATGTTGTGGTGACTGACGTTGCTCTCTCTGATCATTCCTGTGTTTTCTTTAACGGCACTATCTCTGTGCCCAAAAGTGTCCCAACAAATGGTGCTTTTCCACTGCGTGGTATCTACTCTACTCGCCTCGACTCTACTCGCCTTTTTTGGTTTTCCATTACGAAAAAAAGTCCCTGGGACCTGCTACCAGGTACTTTTTTTCGTACTACCTCAGTCGAGGTTCTAAGCGAGCTGATGCGATACTAAAAGGTGACGTGGAAACCTGCAGGCTGCTGGTTGGTCGGATCACTGCATTGTTAGCAAAACAAGAGTGCGGAGTGTGTGTCCGGAACAAACGGGACATTTAAAAATAAAAATTCTAGCCAGACACCGACAGATTATCTACTCTCTGCACGATTCTCACTTTCCAACTGTTCAATATTAAGGACTATATATTAGGGGATTTATGTTGTTTCCAATATTGCACACTGTTACTTTAAAAAAACAAGACAATATATCAAAGAAAAGTTTTTATTTAGCTTTTCAAGTATCGCATCAAACCCTCCCGTGCATCCCGGTCTTCTTCCTCTGCACCCTGTGACAGTGTCCCCCCGGCTCTGCTGGCCCAGATGCATCCCAGTCGTTGTCCTAAGCCATGACTCTCATAAAGATTATATGAAGCCCAGCAGGTCGGAACCAGAGATTTCACCCGTCGGACATCAAACGCCCACCAGACGGTCTGCGGGCGGTTTTGCAAAGCGTTAATGCTCTGAAACACAAACAGTACACAGCATACGTATTTTGGTGCGTAATCATGGTTGCGAAAGTTCATGTACTTTATATAGCGTATAGTAAATACTGACTGTGACCCTGAACACACGCAAATGTTAGCTAACGTTACCAGGAAACTTAACTTACCCTTTCGTGTCGGCGAACAACAGTCATGTCGACGTCTGAACACCGTCGGAATTCCCAAACTCCTGTTTTTTTAGCGGTGATTTTAGTAGCTTCCTTTAGCTTCTTTTGAAACAAAACATTGGCGAGTAGCCGACGTGCTGTTGTGAATCACGTTGAAAATTACGTCACCACGCGTAGCTATGGTAACCAGCCACGCTGAGGCGTTACTCAATCTGCAATGGAAAACGGACGCAGAGCGCGTCGAATCGAGTAGTGGCGAGTCAAGGCGAGACGAGTAGAGCTGTTACCATCAATGGAAAAACGCCAAAAGATAATCAGAAAACGGTATATCACTGAAAACACCAGTGAAACATTTATTCAGATTTTTTCCTCCACATCCGCCCTCTCTGGGCTCTCAGTCACTGACCTTGTAGCTAATTTTAACTGTAAAATTACAAATGTTATTGATGCCATTGTGCGTACTAAGGTCAAAGTCGTCTCTGGTAAGAAAAGAACTCCATGGAGAAATGTCCTACTGGTGAGAACAGAAAAAAGAGTGTCGAAAAGCTGAATGAAGGTGGCGAAAAACAAATCTCCTGGTCCATAATAACACCTATAAAGAGAGACTTCGCATTTATAATTTGGAACTGAGGAATGCAAGGAGGTCCTTCTTCTCTGACATTATCTCTAGAAACAATAATAATTCACGTGCTTTGTTTGGTACTGTCGATACGTTAACAAACCCTCCAGTACCGCTAGCATCTGAACTTTTATCTACCAAGGCCTGCAATGATTTTTCCTCCTTCTTCAGAGACAAATTCAGAAGATTACACAAGCAGTCAGTGCCTACATATCAAGTACAGGATATGTGTTGTCACAGTATTCAAGCAACACTTGTTCCAATATGACAGAGTTTCATACGATCAACCATAAAAACCTGGAGGACATTATACAACATCTGAAAACCTCCTCCTGTTGCCTTGATATTCTACCAACGGGTGTTTTCAAAAATGTTTCGAATTGTTTGGCTTCTGATCTTCTACAGATTGTGAACACGTCTTTTATTTCAGGTATCTTTCCACAGGCCCTAAAAACTGCAGTAATCAAGCCACTCTTAAAAAATAACAACCTAGACACATCACTAATGAGCAACTATAGGCCGATATCAAACCTTCCGTTTTTAAGTAAAATCATTGAAAAAGCGGTTTTTCAACAACTCAACCATTTCTTATCACTAAAGAACAGCTTTGATACCTTTCAGTCGGGTTTTCTACCACACCACAGCACTGAGAAGGCTCTTGTCAAAGTCTTTAATGACATCCACCTCAACACAGATAGTGGCAAAATTTCAGTCTTAGTATTACTTGATCTCAGTGCTGCATTTTAAACGGTCGACCATGACATATTACTAGACCAATGGTAAAACTGGGTTGGCCGTTCCGGCTTAGTAAACCGGTTTGAATCCTACTTAAAGAATTGGGACTATTTTGTGTCAACAGGTAATTATACATCTGAGCATACAAATATGACATGCGGAGTTCCCCAAGGCTCCATTCTGGGGCCTCTTCTGTTTAACATCTACATGCTTCCACTGGCTCAGATAATGAAAAACAACAAAATAAGTTACCATAGTTATGCGGACATCACACACATTTACAAAGTCAGGGGACTTTAGTCCAATACAAAAACTGACTAAGTGCATTGAACAAATTAACGGCTGGATGTTCCAAAACTTTCTGAAATTAAATGAAGGAAAAACTGAGGTGGTTGTTTTTGGAGCAAAAGAGAAACAATTAAAAGTCTGCGCTCAGCTTCAAACAACAATGTTAAAAACAACAGACAAAGCCAGAAATCTTGGTGTAGTCATGGACTCAGACCTGAATTTTAACAGCCACATAAAGACAATTACAAAGTCAGCCTATTATCACCTTACGAATATATCAAGGGTTAAAGGACTTATGTGTCAACAGGCTTTGGAAAAACTTGTCCATGCTTTCATCTTCAGTAAACTTGACTACTGTAACAGTGTCTTTACAGGTCTCCCTAAAAAATCAATCAGACAGCTGCAGCTGATTCAGAACGCTGCTGCTCGAGTCCTCACTAAGACCAAGAAAGTGGATCACATCACTCTAGTTCTAAAGTCTTTACACTGGCTTCCTGTGCCTCAAAGAATTGATTTCAAAGTATATTTGCTAGTTTATTTATCACTAAACGGTTTAGGGCCAAAATACATTTCTGATCTGCTACTACACTATGACCCACCCAGACCTCTCAGGTCGTCTGGGACAGGTCTGCTTTCTGTCCCTGGAGTCGGAACTAAACAGGGGGAAGCAGCGTTCAGTTTCTATGCTCCTCAAATCTGGAACAAACTTCCAGAAAACTGCAGATCCGCTGCTACTCTCAGTTCTTTTAAATCACGGCTGAAGACTTTTCTTTTTGATGTGGCCTTTCTTTAAATGGTTGTTAATTTCTTTAATGTTTAATTTCTTATACTGTACTGTAACTTGTATTCTTGTCTTTTATTTGTTTTTATTTTTAACTGTTTATTCTTGTGTTATCTGTTTTTATTTTTTAACTGTTTTTGTGTATAGTACTTTGAATTGCCCTGTTGCTGAAATGTGCTATACAAATAAAGCCTTGTCTTGCCTTGCCTATATTTAAGTAAAACAGTAACTTCCCACTGCAGCTGCTAGACAGAATGTATCCCATCAGACCTGTGCTAGTATAAGCTGATCCTTTTATGTGACTGAACTCCTGTCTTTGGCCCACAGTTTGACATCCCATCACAATGTCAGATACAGAAACACAGGACGCTCCTGGTTATGATGCGTCCTCTCCACCACCGTTATACTCCTACAAAGGACAGCAACCTCCACCCTACTCTGCCGCCCCGGCATTGTACCCTCCACCCAAAATAGATACAACGTACAAATATCAGCCTACCACTGGGTACGTGTCTTTCCGGGACATCATCCCAGAGGCCTCGTCGGACACAACTCCCCTGATAGCCTCATCTTCTTTTAATGACAAGACAGTGAGAAGAGCGTTTGTTAGAAAGGTTTGTACAATTTGCTATGGCCACTTTATTCCAACACCAGGATGGGAAACGCGAGACTAGTGCTGCACCATAAAAAGAAATTATTTAATTGCGATTATTTTCACTGAAAATACAAATAGAAAAAAAAAATTCAAATGATATAGTGTGATTTATGCGAGGATCTGTACCAAACAAAACATTTTTCTTCTAGTCTGTAGGAAAGGATCTGCAGGCCTGGACTTCTCTGCAGCTCAACAATACTTCATTCAGAACAGTTAGACACATATTTTGCCTTTAAATTTTGCCTTTAAACAAATAACCCCCTGCAATTTGGATATTGCAGAAGTCTGTATTGCGATTAATTGTGCAGGACCTAGTTAAGGCCCTCTCTTGGTCACGAGAGAAATTTCAGGGATAGCAAGATTATTTACAGTATTTCTGGAAGGCTAGGTCAGATGTAGTGCATGCTGGAAAGTGTAATCCAACAAGCTCTTTTAATAAACACTTGGCCAATGAAAATTTTTCAAATCCATAAATACAGCACACAGATCACAAGCGTCAAAACTGTTTTACCTGAAAACATTTATATACACCTATAAGATCAGTTGCTGTGCAGAATATTTTGTAATGAGGCTGTTCATTTTTTATGAGTGCTTGTTGTTAATGTTTCCCTGTGCAGGTGTTCAGCATCCTGACTCTCCAGCTGCTGTTCACCTTCAGCGTGGTGTGTGTGTTCACCTTCTCCAGTGTGATCAAAGAAGCGGTGCAGACCAACGTGGGGGTCTACCTCAGCTCCGTCATCATTTTCCTCGTAATTGCCATCGCCCTCAGCTGCTGCAAGTCCTTCAGTCGCTGTCACCCCTGGAACATCGTGGGACTGGTGAGTAACAAACACAAGAGCATAAAACCCCAAATATCTAACGAGGGGATTCATTTCACAATATAGATACGGTAGTCACTAATATTAAAACAAAACATTTCAATAATAGGACAGTTTACCCTGACAATATGATAAAGGAATTGCTTTGTAGTTTAAAAGGAAATATATAAAGGATATGAAACACTTAAGGTCACACAGTCACATCATGGAAAGAGAAGTGAAAGGTTTTGGTCAAGGAGGCAAATGTTATCTCAACTAAATGTACAATTCCGATGCCAGACCAGTACTTCTAAAACGATTTAAAACTAAAACAGATTCTTGAAAAACTGAAAAATGACATCAAATAATGACTTATGGAGGGTTTTTTTAAATTGAAAATTATTTACATTTGACAATATATTAACGTTTTAAAGAACTTAAATATATAATAAGTAAACCTAAGTCGCCTAACACAAACAACAATAATTTAACAATATATAACAGTTACACTATTAACAAGTAACAACAAAATAAATGTGGAGTTGGTATGCTAACCAGAGCCCAGAGGGAAAATAAAATATGGCATTTTAAAAGTAGCCTACATTTACGGTAGCTAGGTAACGGTAGACTACAGAGAAAGTGATATTTTTATGTACGTTTCGGAATGACAGAGGGAAAATATTTCAGTCGACACATTAAGTGGAACCGAAATGAGGAACCCAAATTTGCGTTCTAATCCAATCCGATTCCTACCGGTTACGTAGGAACCGGTTCCATAGTGGAACCAAGTTTCGATACCCAACCCTACTAAATGTTGCTTAATAAATTTGAGCATAAACTACCAAAGTAGAAGTAAAAGTATTAACTATAATTACTCCAAAACTATGTCTACATAAACAAATATATTATATATTCCAGTACAGTAAAGACCTCAAAGTAGTAATGGTAAAATATTTTGACCTCTTAATATTTAAATGGGCTTTGACAAACTGGTACATTTTCTATTGTTTCCAAATGAAAACCTCAGTTTCTTCTAACACACATGCACAGACACACACACACACACACACACACACACACACACACACACACATTCATTGTGAGTCATTGAGGTTTTGTTGTCATATAAAATGAGGACAGGCTCTTCCTGTATAGGGGTCATTAAATACATTATGCAGAGGCGCACTGCCAGGGCTAGGAGGAGTGTTCACCCAGCAGGGCTTCTGGTAGAAAGAAAAAAAAAATCTTCACTTAACAAGTTTTTCATTAAGGTCTATAAAAGACTATAATTATTTATTAAAAACAATCTGTCTCTGTTTAGAGCAGTTCAACTTGTGAAGCTACCTATAAAGCAAACTAAGGAAAAAAGGCTTTGTGAGATATTATTTGCGATGTTCAATACACTGAATGTTGTGCCTCCAGGTTGTGGTCACCCTGAGCTTGTCATACATGGTGGGAACCACCGCCTCCTTCTACAACACCACAGCTGTGGTTATCACCATGGGAGCCACGCTGGCCATTTCTGTCGCAATCATTGCGTTCTCTGCACAGGTCAGACAGCCAGGCTGAGCCAAACAGCTGCCTTTCTAAATGCTTCTTGTATACAGACATTATGCTCAGCTTGTTTTAAGCAAAGCTATGTGCTATGTGCTACATGTTGCAATTGCTGGAAAATATCAGAAGAGGCAGAATATTAATGTAGAGCTGAAACAATAAGTTGATTAAAAAAAAGTCAAAGATGATTAGAATAAGAGTTAAAATAAGAATTAAAAATGAAAACAAACAATACAAAAGTATACACATGGGTTGTAAAAACTATTAAATGTGGGATGTTCAGTTTTTTAGGATATAAAACAACTTGGTTTTATAAATGCATTCTTATGTATATTGATTAACATACCATGCGTGGTCTGTAATATATGTTTGCTGTATTATAAAGAACATTAATTGATTTAAAAATTATGAAAAATGTACTTAAAAGCAGCTGTATAGTATATGTAATATATGGACAAATAATGTATTAATGAAATCAATGAATGTACTAATGTGTTGCTGTGATCTACAGACTCGTTATGATTTCACTATTTGCTACGGCATTCTGCTGATATTGTTTGTGGACATGATCATGTTTGGATTCTTCTGCACCTTCTACTACTCCTACATCACCGATATCGCCTACGGATGTCTGGGTGCTCTGCTGTATTCACTGGTATGGGAGAAAAGAACAATGTATACATATATAATAATACTACTCTCTAAAGGGATTTACAAACAAGACTTATACAGCACTTCCTTGCGTATGAAGTAGAAGGACAAAAGCGTCTAATACAGGTTTTCTGTGCTCCTGGTCACCTCAGTAGGTTAAACAGTTCTATTACTGATGCTTTTACTTTGACCTGTTTGGCAGGTTCCTAAGCTCTGTGTGGAGTCACATTGCACAGTTCCACTTAAAGGTGCTCTAAGGAATGTTGGGTGATGTTACTTCTTGTTGACATTAGAAGTATTTTTCAAACAAAATGAGACTAGCTTGCCCCTCCCTCCTCCTCCTCCCGTCCCCTCCCTCTCCCTTGTGTGCTTCCGCACACTAACCCCCCCAACCCCCATCCCCAAATCATTCTTGTCGGTTATTGTTTTGTGTATGCTTCGTGGTGCAGGTGGGCACAGTTTGTTTTTGTTGGCGTTTGTAGACCCTGCGCTGTCTACAGAGACTGCATTTGTTTTACAGTATGTTCAGGGGACAGGCAGCTAGCGGATAGTGAGGAGATGATTTTTTTACAGTGTGTTCAGGGGACAGGCAGCTCACGGATAGTGAGGAGATAATTTTTTTACAGTGTGTTCAGGGGACAGGCAGCTAGCGGATAGTGAGGAGATGATTTTTTTACAGTGTGTTCAGGGGACAGGCAGCTAGCGGATATGAGGAGATGATTTTTTTTCTGTGTGTTCAGGGGACAGGCAGCTCACGGATAGTTTGCTGTATGTGACAACAAAAGTTGTAGCCTAAAACACGCGTGACATTGCTTAGAGCACCTTTCATTTAAAATATTTTTTTCTTTTTTTACATTTAACCTCATGACTTGGTTTTATTTAGAGCAAATAAGGGTACAGCAGTGAAAGAAGGCCCTGCACCCCCACACGGGTGCTTTAATTAACAGCTTCAGCAGAGAAAAAGTCATGAACACCCAGGCTTGAGAAGAGATATGATCAGGCCAAATAAAAGAAAACCCCTGTGAACAATTAGTTAGCCCAATTAGGGCTTTGAAGGCAACCAAGTCTAAGTGAGTGCAGTGGTTAACAAGCCAGAAAGTGGATGTAATAACTAAGATAAAACAGGATTTCTTTGGAATTTATCCAAAGAAAGCTACAAAGGTACTTCTAAGTTTTAAGTGAAATCATCAATCTGTAAGCAACAATAATAAAGAGTGACTGAGCAAAAAAGGACATCAATTATCCATCAAGAGGAATAAGCTGTCAGAGAAGATACTTAAAAAATGCTGTATAATATGTATATTAAACCTTTTTACAGCAGGCTTGTCATATTAGAAAAAGCACAGGTGTAACTTAAAACATCAACGATGGCTCTAGTCTATTCAGGTTGTGGCTAAAAAGGACACAATCTTTTTAAAAGTGTCACCCAGGACGTGCCTGGGTTAGCTCTGTTGGTAGAGCGGGCGCCCATAGAGGTTTACTCCTTGACACAGCGGACGCGGGTTCTATTCCAACCTGCAGCCCATTGCTGCATGTCACACCCCTTCTTTCTCCCCGTCAGCTGTCCTGTGGAATTAAAGGCCTAAAATGTCCAGAAGAAGAAGAAACAAGAAGACTTTCACCCAGGAAAAGTGTGTTTGTTTCTCCAAAATGTGTTTTAATACAAACCATGATATATTTCCTAAACTTAACTAGTCGTTTTGGTTGCCTAAACTTAGTTACTTACTTTTTCTCAGCTAAACGCTGTAGCTGTATCCCTTCTAGCCACAACCTTCTATTCGAGTATTAAGCTATGACAGTGTGGCAGCGAGCCGGCATCTAAAAGGACTTCCGCCATCATTCATTTGAGTTAGACTAGGGCTGAACGATGAATCGTTTTCAAATCAAAATCAAGATTTGAAAGAATGTGATTAGCTAATTGTGAAGACAGCGATTAATCTAATGTGCAATAGTTAGTTGAATGTTTGGTGTAACCTTTGGTTTAACATTTTTATTCCTCTTTTTAATATATTTACTGTTTTTTCACAAGATAAATGCTGGAAAAATGTTACCTATCACAGATTGTTTTTTATTGGAATACCGGTAGTTTTTGTGAAATTATTACAACTTTAGCATAGTGATAAATATTCTGTGTTTGACTGTTTAATGTTCCATGCTTATTAAAATAAATATCTATGTTCCCATCCTTACATAAGAATATAGAGCAGTTTTGAGTGTCTCATGTTATAATGCTCCATAACATGTTGTATCTGTTACACAGTGAATATTGAACCCTATTGAGCCCTAATTCACACCTACTTTTCCTACTGTAACATGTCACATTTTTTTCTATAGTTTACGAATAGTTTTTTGTTTTTAAGATTATTTTTGGGCTTTTCTGCTTTTATTTGATAGGACAGCTAGGTGAGAAAGGGGAAGACATGCAGGAAATCGTCACAGGTCGGATACAAACCCTGGACGTCTGCGTTGAGGCATAAACCTCTCATATGTGTGCCTGCTCTAACCGCTGACCAACCCGGCCACATATAGTTTACTAATAGTTTATCTGGTACTGGCTCACCCTGTCCTAACTCTTCCTCCTCCTCCTCCTCCCCCCTCCCTCCCTTCAGTTCCTGATGGTCGACTGTCAGCTGATGATGGGGATGATGAGCTACCGTCTGGATCCAGAGGAATACATCAACGCTGCTCTCATGCTCTACCTGGACATTGTCCTCATCTTCCTCTACCTGCTGGGGAGGAAGTGAAACTGTATACACTAAATATGTTTACACACATGCACACACAGAACGACACTCCAAACTGTACCTGCAATGAAAATGTACTTTATTATTATGTATATACTGTAGCTCCTGTTTTAAGTGACAATGAAGGAATGATTATCAGTCTTTTTACAGAATCTTGTCTTTGTCTAAGTTTTAAATAAACAGAAATTAATAACATAAAAATGTACGATATTTGTTGTTTTGCAGTGCATTTTCCCCCATACAAACATTTGAGCCGACAATTATCGAAACAAACAAATGCATTCTGTTTCTGTTTTTCTGAGCATTAATAAGACACATTCAACAAAATGTAGGTAATTATTTAGTATAAATGCCCACGTCAAACCTGCTTAAAGAACTTTTAAATAATTTTGTTACGTAATTAAATCCAGACGCTGATAATCCAATCAATCCATAAAGCCATTTGTGTTTCATACAGCAGCAAAATGGAGACCAAAAGGCAATACAATACACTTCACAATGATATGAAACCATGGACAAAAAGTAGTGCAAAACGTTCTGCATCTTTCCTAATTTTACAGATTTATCCTCATTTTCGGATCTCACACTTCCATCAATGTTCAGACATCTTTTTCACAACATCATTTTCTAACTCAAAAAGAACAGAGATGCAATATTGTCCAACAAGAGAAAACCCACTGAGGAAACAAGTCAAAGCAGTTGTGTCGGTGTTCTTTCACCAACCGTTTAAACCCCAATGATATTAGATATGACAAAGAAAAGCAGCAATAACGTTTGGCGTTCACTGACAAAATTACATATTCTTGCAGCTCTACATCACCAAGAAAGTAAAGATGTCTGTTAACCACCCACCCAGTATCAGCAGTATTTGGGTTTAACATCCTTTTCCCCAAGAACCAAAATCTAAGGGCATACAAAGAATAACTAGGTAACACATAATCCCTGCTTTCTAAAGAGCAAATGGACCAAAACCTCCAGATTTTACACATCAATACTGTTTGTTAACGGCCTCACCATAGTGAAGAGTAGTTGAACTTGACCCGCAGCAGGTACCTCATGCGAGTCTGGGCAGGGTTGTAAACAATGAATTCGTTGTACAGGAGGGAGTAACAGTTGTTTTTACCCACCCCCGTCTTCACACCCGGCCCCATCGGCACGGTCACACCATCCCTGAGAAAGAGAGAGAGAAGAAAACAAACGTGAGTCTGAAGATTTTAGTTAGGCATATTTGCTTTTTTCTCTAAATTGAAACGACTTTACTTCAAATATTCTTTTTGTCCAAACAAATTAATTTCCTATCAATTGATTAATTGTTGCAGTTCTTTTGTACAGTAGATGATGGGCTGCAACTATTATTTTCAATATAAATTAATCAGCAAACATTTGGTCTATAACACATCAGAAAACAATGAAAGTAAATAATAAATAATAAATATGTCATTTTTGCTTTTAAAAATATGACAAAAAAATCGAAATAGTTGCCCATTAATTGTGTTTCTAATTGTTGACAAACCAGAAAAATGAGCTCTGATTAGTAAGGTCTATCATTATATACATACATATTCCACTTTTATATTGTTTCTAATCCAATCATTGTCTAATGGACTAATCACTGCAGCTCTAGCTAAAACATGAAAAAACTGCATTCTCTATTGAGGCTGATCCGACTTGATTTGAAGGATGGCACTAGATGAAATAAGCAATGTTGCATGCTCAGATGACTGCTCTGTAATTTAAAACAGTTGTTTTTCAGACTGAGAAATCTACAGAGAGAAGAGGCACCAGAGCGGCAGAGAAGGCAGAACTAATGGGAGACAAACAGGGACGGTCCATCAGAGGATGAGTCACTAGAGACCACAGAGCAAACACACTTCAGCATTTTCTATTCTGACTTCTATTTTTGTGGTTCTAATCCAAACAGCCTTTGTTTGGAGTAAAACCATTTCACTGTTTTTGTAGCGTTTACAAAAATGAACCCTAGGAAATTAGAAATGACATTATTTCACAATTAGCATGAGTATGATGGTTGTTAAATCAACTGTAAATGAGTTAAACTATAAATCTCAGAGTAGCAGTTAAAGAAAGAAGTCTTCAAAGAGATTCTTTATGGGCTACTTCTTGTACTGTTTTTATATTATGCTTTTATTGAAATGTAGTATATTTATTTATATTTATATATACCTATATAATACACTTTATTAATGTAATTAACAAACTCCCCCTTTCACATGATGTGATGATTTTTGTTGTGTACCAGAAACCACAATTAAATCAATATGTGTTCAGTATGAAATGTATGAGTGTAATGAGACTAACAGATTGACAGAGTTTTTGGGGTCAGGTCCGGTCTGTCCAAGGCCCTTGGTGCTGTGTTTCCCAGGAGGCAGATTGTTGGCCTCATAGTCGGCATCCAGCAGCTCGTTGCTGTCTCCCAGAGCGACCTACGACCACACACACAGAGACACAGGGCATAGACACTGGAACAGTGCTCCATCACATCTAGGGCTGGAAACCCAATCCAATACTGAGTATCAAAAAATGCACGGTCATTCAAAACCAAATGTAAATATACCTTAGGAGTAAACCTTATAAGAGTCAATGAGCCAATAAGCATGCAGCATGTTTATACCAAGATCTAATAATGCTGCGATCGGCTGCCTGAAGTTAAAGCCGAAAAATGTATAAAAAGATTTGTGCCGTAGTGTTGTAATTTCTTTTTGTAAAAATGGGTTTTTATAAAATTGGTATAGAAAAAAGTAAAAAGTATTGTTTAGGAACCGGTATCGAAGTCACAGTACTGGTATCAGTATCGAAAAATGTTGAACCCCCATGTTGAATCTGTTGTTCCTGTACACCTGTTGTAATTATAGGATGTGATGTGCACTACTATCTCACTGACTGGCCACGTAAAACAGTGAATCAGCTCACCTCACACAGTAGCAGCAGTCCCACGTTGTTGTTCTGATTGGCAAAGCAGTAGTTGCCACTCTTTGATGACATGTCAGCAAAGTAGATACCTTTTCCAAACTACATAACAGAGAATCAGGGAGCTTATTATCACTGGAATAAGAAATATGGCGCTGTATTAAAATATAGATTAGTTAATAATTTGATTCCCACAATCATCATCTGTTGAATAATATAGTTTTCTATTGTAAGTATGGCGTGGGGTGGGTCTTAGACCCTCACATCAATGTACAATATGATCCTTACATAACAGCCAGATAATGTATTTAATAGATGCCAAAATGCATTTTATGGTATGTATTGACTTCATTATTTTTATGTATGACCTTGTTTTGGTTTTTAAAGCAGAGGACTGGGATTTGAGACAAACATCAAGTGGAAAACTGTATCTGCAGTTATCTTTCTGTCCCTCCATCCTACCATGTAACCAGTGACAGGAGCTTCAGGCGGGGCCACTCGGAGCCCCTGACTGAGGATACCAACATAGTTAGTCAGGCGGGAACCGTGCCACAACAGAGTCCTGGAAAACAGACGGACACACACATACATAATGGGCTATATGAAATGAAAATATGGAACTTTGTAGCAAAGCAGCTTGCAAAACAGCACAGCACATACGGTATGCCATCTGAGGTAACTTGAACCAGTAATGGCATTTATCCAAACACTAAGCCCACTTACCTGTTGTGCATCTGTGAGAGGAAGTTGTTACTCTCCCCGTCTCTGTCCACTGAGAAGATGTCAAGCACAGTCATGGTGTAGTCATGATGGGTGGGGGCGTGGGTGGACTGTAGATACTTTTCTATCACCTTTACACAGAGAAGAGAAAGGTTTAGAAGGAAACAACAGGTTATTGCAGCTTAAGTGTCATTTGGTTTACTATTTCGGTCTACCCAAATAGTAACCAATTCTTTGTAAAGTTTGCACCCACAGGATGATTCAAATCCTAAAATGTCTTGTGGCTGCAGTGCATTTACAGTGCCTTGCGAAAGTATTCGGCCCCCTTGAACTTTTCAACCTTTTGACACATTTCAGGCTTCAAACATAAAGATATAAAAATTTTATTTTTTGTGAAGAATCACCAACAAGTGGGACACAATTGTGAAGTGGAACAAAATCTATTGGATATTTTAAACTTTTTTAGCAAATAAAAAACTGAAAAGTGGTGCGTGCAAAATTATTCGGCCCCTTTACTTTAAGTGCAGCAAACTCACTCCACTCTCTGAATGATCCAATGTTGTCCTAAATGACTGATTGTAATAAATAGAATCCACCTGTGTGTAATCAAGTCTCTGTATAAATGCACCTGCTCTGTGATAGTCTCAGGGTTCTGTTGAAAGCGCAGAGAGCATCATGAAGACCAAGGAACACACCAGGCAGGTCCGTAATACTGTTGTGGAGAAGTTTAAAGCCGGATTTGGATACAAAAAGATTTCCCAACCTTTAAACATCCCAAGGAGCACTGTGCAAGCGATCATTTTCAAATGGAAGGAGTATCAGGCCACTGCAAATCTACCAAGACCTGGCCGTCCCTCTAAACTTTCAGCTCAGACAAGGAGAAGACTGATCAGAGATGCAGCCAAGAGGCCCATGATCACTCTGGATGAACTGCAGAGAACTACAGCTGAGGTGGGAGAGTCTGTCCATAGGACAACAATCAGTCGTACACTGCACAAATCTGGCCTTTATGGAAGAGTGGCAAGAAGAAAGCCATTTCTCAAAGATATCCATATAAGGTCTCGTCTAAAGTTTGCCACAAGCCACCTGGGAGACACACCAAACATGTGGAAGAAGGTGCTCTGGTCAGATGAAACCAAAATCGAACTTTTTGGCCACAATGCAAAACGATATGTTTGGCGTAAAAACAACACAGTCATCACCCTCAACACACCATCCCCACTGTCAAACATGGTGGTGGCAGCATCATGGTTTGGGCCTGCTTTTCTTCAGCAGGGACAGGGAAGATGGTTAAAATTGAGGGGAAGATGGATGCAGCCAAATACAGGACCATTCTGGATGAAAACCTGTTGGAGTCTGCAAAAGACCTGAAACTGGGACGGAGATTTATCTTCCAACAAGACAATGATCCCAAACATACAGCAAAATCTACAAAGGAAAGGTTCACAAATAAACGTATCCAGGTGTTAGAATGGCCAAGTCAAAGTCCAGACTTGAATCCAATCGAGAATCTGTGGAAAGAGCTGAAAACTGCTGTTCACAACGCTTTCCATCCAACCTCACTGAGCTCGAGCTGTTTTGCAAGGAAGAATGGGCAAGAATGTCAGTCTCTCGATGTGCAAAACTGATAGAGACATACCCCAAGCGACTTGCAGCTGTAATCGCAGCAAAAGGTGGCTCTACAAAGTATTAACGCAAGGGGGCCCAATAATTTTGCACGCACCACTTTTCAGTTTTTTATTTGCTAAAAAAGTTTAAAATATCCAATAGATTTCGTTCCACTTCACAATTGTGTCCCACTTGTTGGTGATTCTTCACAAAAAATAAAATTTTTATATCTTTATGTTTGAAGCCTGAAATGTGTCAAAAGGTTGAAAAGTTCAAGGGGGCCGAATACTTTCGCAAGGCACTGTAAGTCTATTAGGACCGCTGTCAGTGACAAATTGCGTCCTTCTGCTCCTACTACAGTGGATCCCTCCCTGTATGATGGTTTAAAGTTGCTACAGAAATAATATTATTGCAATTTTAAACACATTGCGATATACACTCACCGGCCACTTTATTAGGTACACCTGTCCAACTGCTCGTTAACACTTAATTTCTAAGCAGCCAATCACATGGCGGCAACTCAGTGCATTTAGGCATGTAGACATGGTCAAGACAATCTCCTGCAGTTCAAACCGAGCATCAGTATGGGGAAGAAAGGTGATTTGAGTGACTTTGAACGTGGCATGATTGTTGGTGCCAGAAGGGCTGGTCTGAGTATTTCAGAAACTGCTAATCTACTGGGATTTTCACGCACAACCATCTCTAGGGTTTACAGAGAATGGTCCGAAAAAGAAAAAACATCCAGTGAGCGGCAGTTCTGTGGGCGGAAATGCCTTGTTGATGCCAGAGGTCAGAGGAGAATGGCCAGACTGGTTCGAGCTGATAGAAGGGCAACAGTGACTCAAATTACCACCCGTTACAACCAAGGTGGGCAGAAGAGCATCTCTGAACGCACAGCACGTCGAACTTTGAGGCAGATGGGCTACAGCAGCAGAAGACCACACCGGTGCCACTCCTTTCAGCTAAGAACAGGAAACTGAGGCTACAATTTGCACAAGCTCATCGAAATTGGACAATAGAAGATTGGAAAAACGTTGCCTTGTCTGATGAGTCTCGATTTCTGCTGCGACATTCGGATGGTAGGGTCAGAATTTGGCGTCTACAACATGAAAGCATGGATCCATCCTGCCTTGTATCAACGGTTCAGGCTGGTGGTGGTGGTGTCATGGTGTGGGGAATATTTTCTTGGCACTCTTTGGGCCCCTTGGTACCAATTGACCATCGTTGCAACGCCACAGCCTACCTGAGTATTGTTGCTGACCATGTCCATCCCTTTATGACCACAATGTACCCAACTTCTGATGGCTACTTTCAGCAGGATAATGCGCCATGTCATAAAGCTGGAATCACCTCAGACTGGTTTCTTGAACATGACAATGAGTTCGCTGTACTCAAATGGCCTCCACAGTCACCAGATCTCTTTCCAATAGAGCATCTTTGGGATGTGGTGGAACGGGAGATTCGCATCATGGATGTGCAGCCGACAAATCTGCGGCAACTGTGTGATGCCATCATGTCAATATGGACCAAACTCCCTGAGGAATGCTTCCAGCACCTTGTTGAATCTATGCCACGAAGAATTGAGGCAGTTCTGAAGGCAAAAGGGGGTCCAACCCGTTACTAGCATGGGGTACCTAATAATGTGGCCGGTGAGTGTATTGCAATTCATTGACTTTTTTTCCAATTCCATATTAAGGAAAACTTTGTCAACATCTGTTTTATCTAAAACGATTAATTTCTCTGTTTGTTCATCTCACTTCAATTTTTATTGCCCAGTCCATCTAGTGGACTGAAAAAACAATTCATTTGATTATTATAGTACTAAAAACTTTAACTACTATGTGCAATTTATATGCTAAAAGATAGATACTTCAATTTTACTAAAGTATATAAGTATAAAGTCTAGATTTTTTAGATAATACTAAGTTTAAAGTAACAGCTCCACATTTTATATGTGGAATTTATTTGTTGCCTCGGGTGATTTGATCTTATTGGTTCAATTTGACTGACCAAGAACAAGTAGCTTTCTATTAATTCGGTTTGGGAATACTAAACTAGTCATGACTGCACTAAGTGCACCTTGCACAATATTTGCATTCAGTTATATATATATATATATATATATATATATATATATATATATATATATATATATATATATATATATATATTTTAAATTATTTATTCTTATATTGTATCCTGTTATTTTATGTAACTGTATATTCTGTATGTGTGTCTGATATGTTGCTGCTGCAACACTAGAATTTCCCATTTTTGGGAATCAATAAAAAATCTATCTATCTATCTATCTATCTATCTATCTATCTATCTATGTATCTATCTAATAAAAATCCTTGCACCCATTACTCCTGGCTTTTTTGATTTGACTGTTATGGTACAGTTTCAGTGACTTGGTTAAATAATTAATGCACCACATACATCTTGCATCCATGAACATAACAGCATTGTATTAGTCCAGACTACTATATCTTGACCTTTATAAATATAACTGCAAAACACCAACCATGTACTCGTGGCTGCTGGAGGCCAGAGGCTGCATTTGGCACCGGAGGGAGCTGTACTGTCTGTCCAGAGGATGTTCGTCACTGTCTTCACTGTATTGAACCATTTTCACTGCTATCTGAATGTCACTCAGAGCCTGAATATATAGATAGACAGAATAGTATAGTATGGATGACAGATTCAAGTGAAAACATAAAGAGAATTATTGTAGACCAGTTTGATTCATTTACAATCTCTCACTCAATGAAGAACCTCTTTACCTCCAACAGCGCAATTTTTTCCTTCAACTCATCTTCTGTACGAATGATTGGAGGAGTTTTCAACCTGGAGAATTACATATTTTAGTCAGAGCAAGACAGATCAATGCAAAAATATTTCCCTGTCATCATTCCAACATTCATTTCTCAACAGCATTAGGGCATCTCTGTGACTGCACAGCTACATAATTGTAGGGCTGGGACAATATGCTTTTGTCCCGATTCCATTCTTTCACCATACATGGCTGCTGATGTGATTTTCATTTAATGCAATTCTAGAAGTATTGCAATTGCAATACTTCTAGAATTGCATTAAATAGTTAAATTAAACACCGCTAAAGATAATTCATCATGAGACATTTGTAAAAAGTAATTGTTTTCTAAGAAGAATGCACATCACATGTCAGTCAGTCAGTCTGACATTTATTTCATTTATAATGAAGAACATAACATGGATTTTCTCTATTTTCTTCTTTCGGTATTTTTTGCTGGAAACGGATATGATGTAGTTGCTGTCAGTGGTACTGTATAAACAGAATATTGTATATTTAGGTGAATCATTAGTAAAAAATAAATAATTAAAATAAATAAATAAATCAATTCTGGGAAAAGAATCGGTTCTTTTCCCACCCCTAACATACCCAAAGTCATGAGGGATGCGGGTGTAGAACTGGTTGCATGCTTCCAGCAGCTCGCGACTACTGCTCTTCTTCTTCAAACAGTTCTCAATTTTCTTCAGTGCCGTGTAGCCTGCACGAATCTGCTCTGAGGTCAGCTTGCCTACAGGTGGAAAGAAAAAAACTGAATTTGAAATATGAAACGCAACAATCACGATTAAAAAAAAAACTAAAAAAACTGGACACTTGTTTGTCACCAGATGAATCTACTCATACCGTCAAGTGGCAAAAATAATGACTTTGAAAACTTGTTTTGTTGCATCTTTAGATCACATAGTAGCACCTTAAATATTTTTTTTAATTCTAAATGTGCAATATAAAGAATTAAGTAGAATTTTAGGAATATTACGGGTAGAAATTAGGGCTGGTCGATATGGAGAAAATCAAATATCCCAATATTTTTGACCCAATACCTCGATAACGATATTGCAACGATATTGTGAGTTGACAATTGGTGTTTCACAATTTGTTTACACAATGAGATTTAAGATAAATAATCCATGGTAATGTGAATATATTGACTAAGTGGGTAAAGGCAAATAATAAAACAGTTAGAACAGTCTGGTAAGTTCAGAAAAGTACACTGCCTTACTGTAATTAAGCATTTAAAACCAGGAAAAGACTTATGTCATATCACAATATTACGATATCCAAAATCTAAGACGATACTTTAGTCTTATATCACCATATCAATTGATATCAATATATTGCCCAGCCCTTGTTGAAATTATAACAGAATAAATTCCATTCCATTTCTGTTGTGATTTTGATTCTGTCGAACTGACCGAGAGGTGCTTTCCGGGTGTCAAACTTCATCTCCAGCACACACTCCTCCATGGCCTTGAGGTCGCAGATTAGCTCCAGGAGCGACTGGAGCCTAACATCCAGCTTGGAGGGCCTCTTTTTGGGTGCAGCATCCACTGCTGTTGGGCTCTTCTCCTGCTGTGAAAAAAATCAGTATACATATTGACAGAAGATATTGAGGAGATACATAAGTTGTTGGTTCTTAGCCTTTTTTCCTTGCCTTTTCATTGGTGCTGTAGTCCACAAAAACCATGTCATATTTTCCTGCTACTTTCTCAAAATGCGCTCGGTGTTCCCACTCATTCTTGGTCTTGTCTAAAAACCTGAGGCAAAACAAACACGTTTTCAGATTTTCACACAATCTGGAAATATTTTTGCTAAGTACACAAACTTACTTTTTCTTGAAGACATCTTTGGCTTTTAGCAGGTCTACACCACAGGCTGTCAGACTGCTTTGGCCCACTTTCCCCACTAAAAAAGACCAAAATATATTTAATGAGGTAGTTTATATAACTGCAGGCTTTTGTTGATTTCCTGCATAAATACAATAAAATAGTCATGTCCAAGAATCATGGGCACATTAACTTACCTCTGCCCCATCTCATCCACACACTGTAAGCCTTGGAGTTGTCGTCTTCCAACAGTTGGATCAGGTAGTATTTGTTGTTGTTAAACTGAAGATTTGTCTGAAAGATAAGACAGCAAGCCTAAAAACCAGTTCATTTGAAAAATGGAAATTCAATTCATATAATGTTAAAGCCTTCATAAGATTTCGTTTTTTGATTTCGATATCATGTGAGAAACAGCATCGGAGCTCCATTATTAGCTACGCAGATCCCACGCACAAATGCAAATATATTTTATTCTGTACCTGAAACTAACAGTGATTACTGTCATTATCTCATTATCTATTAAACTATTCACAAGTACTATTTTTGGTGCATTTTAGAGCACTACTCACTATGGAAATAAAAGCTCCAGCTTTTGAATAAGAAACACTTCCAGCTTTGAGTGTAAGACCTAACATTTTAGGATATCTGTTTTAATTCAGTAGGCAGATCCTTTTGATTTTTTGAATTCAAATTGAATGTTATCACATATTTTACCTGATTTAGCATCACGTCGTAAACATCATTTCCTTCATTGTAAACATGTGCCTGAAAGAGAAATGAAACCGTTACTAATGTAAATGAAGGTAACTGCACTTGATTCATTGAAAGCATGTTGTTCCTGTAAACATCAAATTTCTTTTTATACTGTATATGAAGACAACAATCATTTGAGAAAGTATTTTATAAAACACAAGGGCAAAGCATTTCCACATGTTAAAAAACAAGGACATTGCAGGACAAAGATGTAAAATGCTCTATAAGCACTACAGATAAACAAGAAACAAAAACAATACTGATTTTAGGATTGCAGGTAACAATTATTCTCATTATAGATTAATCTGACAATTAGTTATTGCCCATTACAACTACCAAGAATCCAAAGTGATGTCCTGAAACTGCTTGATATGTTCGGCCAGCAGTCCAGAAATAGGACATATTTGTTTTTACTATTACATATGACAAAAAGCAACTTCATTCATAAGAAGCTGCTACCAGCAAATGTGACATTTGAATATCATTCAAATAATGAATCAATTATGAAAATAGTTGCAGATTGATTGTCTTTCTATGGCCTAATCATTTCTGCTCTACCTGTTTGATTACTAATTTTGAACATGGAAATCCTTATTTTAATCATTTACAATAATTTTGAAAGTATTTTGTTTTTGTTGGTTGTCTTGCTTGTACTGAAGTGTACATATTTTTATTTAGCGTTTAATTTGTTTTTAAAATGTTCAAAATAAACTTAATTGAATCTAAATTAAATTACAAAAATGTCAATATTTACAAATTCATAGCCTATTAGGCATTTTTCTTATGTAACGGTGATAGCACTGATGAAATGTTCATTTTCAAGAACCAAACTCATCTTGAGTAACTTACATTGAACATTATTGCTGTTAGTAAATATCAATTACCACAGTGTTATTTTCTTATCTCTCTACTGCCTATTTACTGTGTAAATGAGTGTTTGCTAGACCTGCACACACACATAGATTTCTAAGAAGTTGCTCTGGGTGCAACAATCATGTAAAAGATTTAAACTTAAATTCTGGTTTGATTTGAAATCACAGATTCAATTGAACAGTAACACACACTCATGTATAATAAACCACAAACATGTGTCATGCTCACAAAAGGAACAGTAACTGGAGCGGTGCTCTGTCTTCTACAGGTGTCCAACCACAAGCATGAGCCATGTGAATCGTGAGTTTCATATCTCGTGGACTGAGCAGATACTGTACCTTTCCGAGTTTGGCTTTACATTCAACGTCCACCGGAGCTTTTCCCTTCATGACAACCGTCCTCACAACCTCTGTTAAACAGCCAAAGATCAGAGATAAACCAGAAATGTGGTCAACTGACATTTAATATGAAGTTTGGGTAACACCCTGTCCTTTTAACCTGTATATATTTCGAAAAAACAAAAAACACCTGATGATGTTGCCATAGTTACTGCTCTTTGTGGGTCATGTGACCAGTTGCTCAACAACTTGGAAATTCTAATGCACTCTCTTATGGTATTACATTGACAACATAACATGATAAAAATCCACCTTACCTTCACTTTTTAATTCTTCTTTGGGCATTTTTTCAGTTGTTGTCTGACTCTTGCTCTGCCCTCTCTTCCTCTTAGCTGCAGGCTGCTTTTCCGACTCCTCCTCTTCCTCTTTAACCTGAACCGGCCTCTCATTCTGAGCAGTCAACTCAGCAGCGTCATTCATACTTTCTGAAGAAAAGAAGAAACATTTTAAATTCCTTCAAGAATTCTGATTTTTTTAAAAATAAATCATTACAAAACTGAAGAAAAACCATAAAGACTTTATATATCTACTATGACTACTACTATTAACTAGTAACTACTACATAAAGACTGTATTCAGAACCGCCTACTACATACTACTGTGGAACAGTGTACAGTATGTAGTACCTACTCCATACTGCATTAGTAGTATGCAGTATGAAAAATTCATGTTACAATATGTGAGGTGGGCTTATAATTGAAATCAGGGTCCAAAAGTTAAAATGCTCATATTTAGCTCATTTTCAGGTTCATAATTGTCAAAGTCAAAGTCAAAGTCTGCTTTATTGTCAATTTCTTCACATGTCAAGACATACAAAGAGATCGAAATTACGTTTCCCTCTATCCCAAAGTGAAGACAAGACATATTTTACACACACACACACACACACACACACACACGTCCACAGACAAACATAACATTCAAGTAAGCAATATAAAAAAAATTGTATTTGGAGGTTGTACCAGAATAGGTTTACATGGTTTAATTTTCAAAAAACACCATATTTGCAGCTCCTCTTTCCACCCTGTGTGTTGAGCTCTCTGTTTTAGCGACAGAGTAAGACATCTCACTTCTGTCCCATCTTTGTTGGGAGTTGCACATGTGCAGTACCTAGTGAACCTGAGTGAAGCAAATCTTCCAGCCACTTGCATATTTTACCAGCATTTAGCTAGTAGATTGACTCTACTTTAAACTAGCTCTTAAAACATTAGAATAAAAAAACAAACTAATACCACTATTGCAATTGAAAAATACAATACAAGCTTTGATTTTTTTTTGATTTATGAAAATTTTTTGTTTACTTTATAAGACTGTCAAAAGTGACCGGCCACTTTTATAGCTCTGGTTGCAGAAGTGTTTTTCCCTATTAAATTGTACCATTGACGTTTCATTGAAGGCTTATATAAAGAGTTTTAAGCCTGGATCCAAGCCAACCAGCTGTGAGATGAATCATGACCATAAAACATTTCATTTGGCTCAAACATTTCCATGGTAAAAGTTGTTGTATTGTGGGTATTGTAGTACTTCTCCATGACATTGCAAATAAAACTTTTTTTTTCTTAAAACAAGGTTGATTTGATACAGACTTGTGGCTTCTACAGATGCAGAAATCTTCGCTTCCCAACTCTGAGCTCGTGGTCAGTCTACCTTGGATGGTTCAGACATGGTTCAGACAGTCTGATAATCTAAATCCTTATGGAAAATGAACGGGATTTTTAGTTCAAGAACCACACTGTTGAGCTCTATTGTAGGTGATTTCTAAAACGGCATAAGTGCTAACTAAATCAAAAATCGAATCACACAACAGTATATAGGAGTTGGATTTGTTGTTTGTTGTTGGCTACAAGACAACCTGAGAAAACTATAGGACACTGAAAAATCAACATGAAATTAAAAACAAAAATTCAAGCAGAGGGGATGACAGAAATTAAATAACAGATGACATAACGCACACTCAAATACCTGGTTTTACTGTCTGAGAGCGAATCTTTCTCTTGTACTTGGTGACAGGATTTATCTGGACCATCTTCTCCAGGTCGACTTCATAGGGCGTCCCAGAGCCCAGAGACAGAGTGACAGACGTTTTCCCTGACGAGACGGCTGAGTCCAACAAGGCGCAGGCCGAAGGCGAGTATGGTTCCCACTGATCTTCATCTCCTTTCCACTGCCACACTGATCACACAGAGAGTCAAGTTGTTGATAATTTATTACCAATGTAAAGCAGTTCTGGTAACGTGACTCTACTCATTTAAAGTCAAAGGTTAAAGTCTTAGCCAGCTGGAAGTAGGGAACAAACATTTTCAATTTACTGTATGACTGTAAGTCCAACTGCGTCAATTTGAAAAATTCTGAATTAATTCAGCTGGCAGCCCACTCACTCTGACATCTCTCCATTAGTGTATGTATAGGTCTGAGCATGTGTGTGTATTTCAGGCCTGTGTGTGATTACTAACAAAGTGTGTACACAGAGTGTAAATTGTAATTTCCCCACTTTGGATTAATAAACATATTAAAATTAAATTAAATTAATTGATTAGGTTAATAAACATAACATGACAGATCTTTTCATTGAAATACTGATGACAGTTGGCTCAACATTTCTGTTTCTCTTTGCCTTCTATCCCAAGATTATTTTAGAAACAACGGAACAATTAACACTGGTAATGCATTTTATGTTATTGTTGACTTAATTTATATGGCTCTTTTGTTATAACTAAAATCGATTGGATGCATGTGGGATATTCATAAAAATATTATATTTCTCTTATCTCCTTCGTATTGTCTTTACTGCATGGACTGCTTTAATGCCATTGCTATTATCTGTGCTTTTTTGTTTGTATGCCACTTTTTGCTTAGGCCCGCTGTTATTATAGATGTAATGTAACTCATTTTAATATATTAACCATTATATTTTAGGATGCCTATTGTCAGCTGGCCGGGGACTACAGCTGGAAATTAGCCGTAGAGGCTAAAGCTGCTCCTTTTACTGTTCAGTTAATTAAGGGGGACTGTCCACGACATTATAAACTAATAAATTACCTATAGGTCTGTGGTGGGTATGATGGCTGACAGTGGTTTTACTGGACCTTAAATACATAACATGTATTCCCCTGCTCTCTTCTGTCCAGACCATAATATACAGTCTATGGTCCAGACCACAGGTCCAGACATGTCCTCAACTGTCGTCGATAACGTTACAGCAGCTAACGTTATCCTGTCAAGCTAACCTTCCTGGATAACAAGCACCAACCTGTTTTTGACTGGACTTCTTTAGTTTCTTGTGCACTCTGACTTTTGCTTCTTGAACTTCTTGTACGCCTCATGGTTTATGAAAAATAAATAGCTAGTAGCTAGGTAGATACATGTAAATGTAGTAGCAGACACAACAAAGAAGGCGCGAAAAACTTTCCCTGCACTGTTTCCTAGCCGGTGGCCCGGTGCCGCTAAAGATCGTTTAGTATCTCGATGAATCCCTCCGTGGCTAAAACCCTGAACCATTACTGTTACAATGGCAACACGTTACCGAAGTTGAGCGTGACACTATAAGAAAGTTCAACGTTCTTCACAATTATAGTCCAACTTTAGCCTTGCCTTTTCATATGTTGTACTAATGCGTAACTTTGTTCATGGTAAAATTAACATTTGAGGGAGATGTTGTACAAGGGCGGAGTGAGCCCTCCTGTATGTGCTCTTACGCCAGGAACAGAACTTCGGAACTAAAGGTTCCGCCTTACCGATAATCGGACTTATTTTGTTGAAGGATTGGTGAAAAGGAAATCCTAACGCGCGTCCATGCTTTTTAAAGAGAGGATTCAAGTTAAAATTCAAGCCAATTAAACATAAGAAGTCACCGCTCAGGCACCGGAGATATGGCTTCACGGAGCTATGGCGCTTGTGTTCTCTGTCAGAGGGTGGTCGTCGTGAAGAGCATGTGCAGGGTAAGTGTCATTGAACGCAGCATCTTTACTATAGAGGTCAGACAGACAGTCAACAGTACTGAGATAAATAAACTGAGTTTAGTTTAGCTGTGTTCACAGCGTAGTAAAGTTAATATGCATATACATAAATGTATCACATTTCCTTTATTTACTATGCTCTTCATACATTATGTGTTTGTGTACATTGTGACCTTCTGAATTTCCTGTAAATCCGATAAAAAAAATTGTGTTTAGATAAAATAGCCATGAATCTATTATTACAAGTTCAGAGTGTGAGTTCATTGATGAATAAATGAAATCCAAAATAAAACATGCTCTGATGGACTGCAAATTTTAAATTGAATACCAAAATCTTGGCCCCCATAATATATTAAATTATATTTCTTGTTTGTCTATTATTTAGTTTTAAAGATCAGAAGGAGGTTGGTTATTGCTAACTCACTAGAGCTTAAAGGGGTGGTAAAGATAGATAGATAAAAGATAGATAGATATTTATTGTCCCATGAAAGAGATTTGTTTTCACAGTCTGTTTCATGCACATGGCAATATACACAGACAAATACATCAACAGATAACATAAAGACAGGTGACACATAGAAATAACCACATTCACAACAACGACACCGGATCTATACAAAGTAAGCCAGATAGTTTGTTCAGCAGTGCTATGGCAGAAGTGACAAAACTTCTGCCAAAGCGAGTCCTTCTACACCTCAGAGTCCTGTATCTGCGTTAATGCGTAAAGAACCCTTTGTTTTCATTTTTTCATCCTCAGGGAATGAGTGCAGCTTCACAGCTGCAGTCCCAGGTAGATATCCTAAAAGGAGAACCACACAGGAAGCACCCAGGTGTGACCAACCTGAAAACTCTGCGCCTACCTGACGAACTCCAGACGGCTGCACGGTCGATCATTGACAGTAGGTGAAGTTGTGAATGTGGCTGTCAGTTTACATGCCAAATGTTTCTGTAGCTTCACTGTGCGGCTCTTCAATCTCTGCACCTGTAGGAGCTCAGGTGCCTCGGCTGCCAGATCGCTCTCGTAGCCTCACAAACTTCCTGTGGAGCAGAAAACAAGCCGTCGAGACTTTGACTCTGAGGCAGAAAGCTGTGAGCCTAGAGAAAGAACTTTGGGAGAAAGCGATGGAGAAGAGAGGAGGTGGGTAACACATGAATTAAAGAAATAATAATGGTAACTGCAAAGATATTATATAATGCAGCAACAAAATGAAATGTACTTTATATTGCAGATATAGATGAACAATTGCTGGAAGACCGCATAAGGAAAAAAGTGTTTTCAGAGCTCAGAAGAACCACGTATCACTGGACTCCTATGAAGTAACATTTCTCAACAACTAATTTTCAGTTTGATATTGACACTAGCTTTATATAAAGTTTGTACACTTAATGTCATCACATTTTTCTGTTAATATATCAGGCTCTGAACAAAGCCAGAAGTGGAGCCATTTCTTTAGTTGTGTTTTGGAGCGTGTAACTGGTGTGGATGATTCTCTGTACAGCCCCCGCTCTGTGTTTCAGGTATGATGAAGAGTTAGGTGTGGTGTACATGGCGGCTCGGCTGGCTGGGGGCTATGCAGCAGTGAGGAGAGCTATGAATGAGGTAATGAACGAGTAGTGGAGATTATAAGCAAACTGACCTGACAATACCAGGGCTGAGTCAGTGCACCCATATCACTGAAAAACATATTTTTATACTTTTATACTAGTGGTAAAGCATGGAAAAGGTACAGGAGAAATAGCCTTATTACTGAGTATGAGCCCTGGATGTAGCCAGTCAGACTTCTGCCTTTTTCAGTCCTAAATGACTGTTTTTGTTTTTTCATTTCAGATAAAGAAGAGGGATCCTTCTTTTGCCCCGCAGTCTCTCCTGGATTTTGGATCAGGGCTGGGAACAGTTGTCTGGTTAGTGTAAAACGTTGCTGCTAAATAAAAGAAGAACAGGAAGACATACTTTATTTGTCCCCAGGGGGGAATTTTTTTTTTTACACATACAGTGAGGAAAATAAGTATTTGAACACCCTGCTATTTTGCAAGTTCTCCCACTTAGAAATCATGGAGGGGTCTGAAATTGTCATCGTAGGTGCATGTCCACTGTGAGAGACATAATCTAAAAAAAAATCCAGAAATCAACGTATGATTTTTTTTTAACTGTTTATTTGTATGATACAGCTGCAAATAAGTATTTGAACACCTGAGAAAATCAATGTTAATATTTGGTACAGTAGCCTTTGTTTACAATTCCAGAGGTTAAACATTTCCTGTAGTTTTTCACCAGGTTTGACACACTGCAGAAGGGATTTTGGCCCACTCCTCCACACAGATCTTCTCTAGATCAGTCAGGTTTCTGGGCTGTCGCTGAGAAACACGGAGTTTGAGCTCCCTCCAAAGATTCTCTATTGGGTTTAGGTCTGGAGACTGGCTAGGCCACGCCAGAACCTTGATATGCTTCTCACAGAGCCACTCCTTGGTTATCCTGGCTGTGTGCTTCGGGTCATTGTCATGTTGGAAGACCCAGCCTCGACCCATCTTCAATGCTCTAACTGAGGGAAGGAGGTTGTTCCCCAAAATCTCGCAATACATGGCCCCGGTCATCCTCTCCTTAATACAGTGCAGTCGCCCTGTCCCATGTGCAGAAAAACACCCCCAAAGCATGATGCTACCACCCCCATGCTTCACAGTAGGGATGGTGTTCTTGGGATGGTACTCATCATTCTTCTTCCTCCAAACACGGTTAGTGGAATTATGACCAAAAAGTTCTATTTTGGTCTCATCTGACAACATGACTTTCTCCCATGACTCCTCTGGATCATCCAAATGGTCATTGGCAAATAAGACGGGCCTTGACATGTGCTGGTTTAAGCAGGGGAACCTTCCGTGCCATGCATGATTTCAAACCATGACGTCTTAGTGTATTACCAACAGTAACCTTGGAAACGGTGGTCCCAGCTCTTTTCAGGTCATTGACCAGCTCCTCCCGTGTAGTTCTGGGCTGATTTGTCACCTTTCTTAGGATCATTGAGACCCCACGAGGTGAGATCTTGCATGGAGCCCCAGTCCGAGGGAGATTGACAGTCATGTTTAGCTTCTTCCATTTTCTAATGATTGCTCCAACAGTGGACCTTTTTTCACCAAGCTGCTTGGCAATTTCCCCGTAGCCCTTTCCAGCCTTGTGGAGGTGTACAATTTTGTCTCTAGTGTCTTTGGACAGCTCTTTGGTTTTGGCCATGTTAGTAGTTGGATTCTTAATGATTGTATGGGGTGGACAAGTGTCTTTATGCAGCTAACGACCTCAAACAGGTGCATCTAATTTAGGATAATAAATGGAGTGGAGGTGGACATTTTGAAGGCAGACTAACAGGTCTTTGAGGGTCAGAATTGTAGTTGATAGACAGGTGTTCAAATACTTATTTGCAGCTGTATCATACAAATACATATTAAAAAATCATATATTGTGATTTCTGGATTTTCTTTTTTAGATTATGTCTCTCACAGTGGACATGCACCTACGATGACAATTTCAGACCCTACCATGATTTCTAAGTGGGAGAACTTGCAAAATAGCAGGGTGTTCAAATACTTATTTTCCTCACTGTAGGTCCGAAATACACCCACATGCACAAACAGGACCTATACATGCACTAATGTAGAGATGTCGGGTGAAGGGGCTGTCCATTAAAGACACCCCGAGCAGTTGAGGGTTTGGTGATTTTCTCAAGGGAACCTCAGCAGAACTGGAACCTCTCTACCTACCAGTCCACAGTCCATACATGGTCCATCCAGTGACATAAACCCAATTCCCTCAAGTTCCCAAGCCAAGTACCTACCTACTGAGTTACCACTGCCCCAGACAGTTTTCATGTAAATTACAAGACTATGAAGCGAATCTCTCTCTTTCCCCCGCAGGGCGTCACACTCGTGCTGGGGCGACACTTTGAAGGAGATGGTGTGTGTGGACAGCTCCGGGCCCATGAACATTCTGGCAGAACGACTTCTCAAAGGTGCTGCACACACAGACATGACTTGTATCAGTTTGGATTTGTAACCTTTTTGTTTGGGCTTTTGTCAAATACTTAATCAGAAAATCAAAGCGTTTGTTGTTTTGTTGAGCAGGTGATGACGAAAGAACTGAACCTCACATCAAACAAGTCTATTTCAGGCAGTTTCTCCCTGTCTCTCCCAAGGTAAACCTCCCCTCACTTTTTACTAAAGCAACAAAAAGACACATTCTGTGTTCAGAAATAAAATTATATGCTAGCCTTATATTGCAGTTGGAGTGGCTAATAAACTGTAACTGTGTTTTGTTTCTGTATATTGCTGATAATGCAAAAGTTATATTTTTTGACAAAAATCCTCATGCCCACAAATAGTTTTTTATGCATTTTAAAGCATGTGAAATAGTTTTTCATTTTAATATAGTTAGTCCAGGACTACATTTGCTACTCAACCACAGGAGCGTTGTTAGGAATCCCTTTTTTACATTTGGTTCTGTGCTTGGAACATTTGTATATGTATGGAGTGGCTCACTTACAGTGCCTTGCGAAAGTATTCGGCCCCCTTGAACTTTTCAACCTTTTGACACATTTCAGCCTTCAAACATAAAGATATAAAAAATTTATTTTTTGTGAAGAATCACCAACAAGTGGGACACAATTGTGAAGTGGAACGAAATCTATTGGATATTTTAAACTTTTTTAGCAAATAAAAAACTGAAAAGTGGTGCGTGCAAAATTATTCGGCCCCTTTACTTTCAGTGCAGCAAACTCACTCCAGAAGTTCAGCGAGGATCTCTGAATGATCCAATGTTGTCCTAAATGACTGATGGTGATAAATAGAATCCACCTGTGTGTGATCAAGTCTCTGTATAAATGCACCTGCTCTGTGATAGTCTCAGGGTTCTGTTGAAAGCGCAGAGAGCATCATGAAAATCAAGGAACACACCAGGCAGGTCCGTAATACCGTTGTGGAGAAGTTTAAAGCCGGATTTGGATACAAAAAGATTTCCTAAGCTTTAAACATCCCAAGGAGCACTGTGCAAGCGATCATTTTGAAGTGGAAGGAGTATCAGACCACTGCAAATCTACCAAGACCTGGCCGTCCCTCTAAACTTTCAGCTCAGACAAGGAGAAGACTGATCAGAGATGCAGCCAAGAGGCCCATGATCACTCTGGATGAACTGCAGAGAACTACAGCTGAGGTGGGAGAGTCTGTCCATAGGACAACAATCAGTCGTACACTGCACAAATCTGGCCTTTATGGAAGAGTGGCAAGAAGAAAGCCATTTCTCAAAGATATCCATAAAAAGTCTCGTCTAAAGTTTGCCACAAGCCACCTGGGAGACACACCAAACATGTGGAAGAAGGTGCTCTGGTCAGATGAAATCAAAATCAAACTTTTTGGCCACAATGCAAAACGATATGTTTGGCGTAAAAGCAACACAGCTCATCACCCTCAACACACCATCCCCACTGTCAAACATAGTGGTGGCAGCATCATGGTTTGGGCCTGCTTTTCTTCAGCAGGGACAGGGAAGATGGTTAAAATTGAGGGGAAGATGGATGCAGCCAAATACAGGACCATTCTGGATGAAAACCTGTTGGAGTCTGCAAAAGACCTGAAACTAGGACGGAGATTTATCTTCCAACAAGACAATGATCCCAAACATACAGCAAAATCCACAAAGGAATGGTTCACAAATAAACGTATCCAGGTGTTAGAATGGCCAAGTCAAAGTCCAGACCTGAATCCAATCGAGAATCTGTGGAAAGAGCTGAAAACTGCTGTTCACAAACGCTCTCCATCCAACCTCACTGAGCTCGAGCTGTTTTACAAGGAAGAATGGGCAAGAATGTCAGTCTCTCGATGTGCAAAACTGATAGAGACATACCCCAAGGGACTTGCAGCTGTAATCGCAGCAAAAGGTGGCTCTACAAAGTATTAACGCAAGGGGGCCCAATAATTTTGCACGCACCACTTTTCAGTTTTTTATTTGCTAAAAAGTTTAAAATATCCAATAGATTTCGTTCCACTTCACAATTGTGTCCCACTTGTTGGTGATTCTTCACAAAAAATAAATTTTTTATATCTTTATGTTTGAAGCCTGAAATGTGTCAAAAGGTTGAAAAGTTCAAGGGGGCCAAATACTTTCGCAAGGCACTGTACATCTCGAGGATGAGTAGCCCTGACATTTTCTGTTTTCTCCTTCCAGGTGCAGTTTGACTTGGTGGCAGCAGCCTTCACCCTGTCGGAGCTTCAGAATGTGAAAGAGCGAGAAGAGGCAGTGTTAACCTTGTGGAGAAAGACAAACTCGTACCTGGTTGGTTAAAATAAGGACAAAACGTCTACTTAACTTAACCTATAGATGATTGGCACTTTACTGCAAATTTTCTATGGTCCTTTTGTAGGGCTGGGCAATATATAGAGAAAATCAGATATTTTTGACTAAATACCTTGATGTTGATATTGTATGGATGACTGTTGGTGCTTTCACAAAATATTTTCACAATTAGATCTTAGATAAATAATCATCAATAATAGAACAGTCTGGTAAGTTCAGAAAATGACATCACTTTAGTGTGACGCAGCCTTTAAAAACCCCAAAAAAGACAACATTTAAGCCATATTACAATATCTAAAATCTAAGAATCTTATATCACAAAATCGATATAATATCAATATATTGCCCAGCTCTAGTGGACTGTGTGAGGGCCTGTTGTCCTTGCACATTTAGTGAATATATACTAGATTTGAGATATGTTGTCTCTAAATAACAACTAGTCTTCAAAACTGTTCTGGTACATAGAAGTCCTCACCTTTTTAATGACATTTGATTGTTTTTTCCCGTTTTTTGTATAGGTGCTGGTGGAAAATGGGACAAAAGATGGCCATCAGATGCTTATGGATGCCAGAGACACTTTATTAAAGGTATTCAAATACAGCAGATAAGATGGCACTTTAAAATTGCCGTAGGATAATATCTTAGGTTCTGTAGTGTAAATGATCTGACACAGTCTATGAAAGCAGACTGATGACGTGCAGTTCTCTATTTCCAGAAACAAGAGAAGACTGTCTATGACATCAGACCAGCATCAGTGTTTGCTCCGCTACGTTTTAAAATTGAGCTGCTATACAATATCATGGCGTACTTTCAACCAGCTTCTTGCTATTGTTTTTTTTTTTTTTTTCTTCAGTGTCCTCATGAACTGCCGTGTCCTAAACTGGCCCATGAACCCACCACACCCTGCAACTTCCAGCAGATGTACCAACCTCTGCCTCTGCCCGGGGTAAGAAGCCGTTGCCTCGGTTTTTTCTCGTTGTCCCTTGAAAATTTCTTGTGTAAAGCATCTGTAGGTGGGACTAGTTTCTTTGTTTGCTCAGGCACTGTATCAGTATCATCACTGCTCCTGCTGACTGTGTAAAACACACCAATAACAGGCTAAATCATAATTGTGTTACACCAGTTACTGACTGAAGGATGCAAAAGTCTAAACAAATAAAATGAAAAAAAAACACATCACAAACACTCACAGATCACTCTCAGGTTGAAACTTGTAGTTCTGAAAAAGTTACAGTTGCACATCTTTAAGATGTTAAGATCCATGTTTTATATGTTATATTAATTCATTAATATTGGTGTATGTCATTGTATTAATTTATTATTAATAGTGATGTATGCCTTAGTTTGAGGTTGTTATTGAATTTCATAAAGTTGTCTTAAAAAAAAGAAAGTAATATGACACTTAAAGCAACACTAAGGGCCCTATTTTAACAATCTAAGCACACGGCGTGAAGCGCATTGCGCAGCTGCGTTTAGGGTGTGTCCAAATCCACTTTTGTTAGTTTGACGGTGGAAAAAAGGGTCTGTGCGCCAGGCGCATGGTTCAAAAGGGTCGTACTTTGTGTTTTTATTAATTCATAGGTGTGTTCTCGGCGTAACATGCAATAAACCATTCAGAGTGTCATCTCCCATTCCCTTTAAAAGCCAGGCGCTGCGTTTGTACCTTGGCACATTGCTATTATGATGGCGGATTTACACCATAATATTTTTATTTGGTGTGTGTGTGTGTGTGTGTGTGTGTGTGTGTGTGTGTGTGTGTGTGTGTGTGTGTGTGTGTGTGTGTGTGTGTGTGTGTGTGTGTGTGTGTGTGTGTGTGTGTGTGTGTGTGTGTGTGTGTGTGTGTGTGTGTGTGTGTGTGTGTGTGTGTGTGTGTGTGTGTGTGTGTGTGTGTGTGTGTGTGTGTGTGTGTGTGTGTGTGTGTGTGTGTGTGTGTGTGTGTGTAACAAGCATAGTGTGCGAGCGCTGTGCACAAGCCTAGGCACATTTGACTAATTTGCTGTTAAAATAACAATGAAATGTTGCGTTATTAACTTTAGACCAGGTTTTTGTTGGTCAATCACTTTCTGCTGCCGCAAGTTAGCAGTATGCCCAGAATGCACCTGAACACACCTCCCTGGAAGACCAGCACGCCCATGGGCGCAGGTGCATTTGCTATTTAAACTTCGTGGGCGCTGGATGACAAATTAACAACTGCGTCGGTCTTAAAATAGCAAAGACACTTGCGTCAGGCTTTGCGCCACGCCACACCGGGGGCCCTATGTCACTTATCCAGCTTTGGTCCCACTACAGGTTGTCTCATTTTAAATACAGCTTGCCTGGCCGTAGTTCCAATGAGCCAGCCTGTAGGAGGACCATAGACTGTTAAGATTAATGGACAACACATCTGGTTTGGCGAAGTGCTGCAAATGTGGAAGTGTCTTAAACCTGCATTATATCTGAATTCCAGCAGGGGGCAACACTTGTGGTTGCAAATGGACATCGGTTTCTATAGAAGTCTGATAAAGTGACCCACTTCTCACTTGATTTATTATCTGTCAACATTTTCATAATGAGATTATGGTCTCAATCGTTAGTGTTTTTGTAATTATGCAACACAGAATGTTCATTTTTTGAATTATGGTCTCGTTGATTATAAAATGGGCGATAAAGCAGGGGGTGTTTTAAGGCGTGGCTATGATGTGATTTTTAGTGAAAGTATGTAACGTACCGTGGCTCCTCCTTCACTCCTCCCCCTCGTCTAAAATCGTCATATCCATAACCAGGATGGCTGCGCCCGTAACAGCAAACTCGAGGACTCATAGCAGATCTCCACAAACCAATGGGTGACGGCACACACGCCCTGTCCAATTATATACAGTCTATGAGGGGGACCAAAGCGGTGGGCCGCGGGAGCTGTAGTTCCACTGAGACAACCTGTAGGGGGACCAAAGAGGGAAAAGTTAGTGTGGCCTTGCACTAAATAGGTTAAGATTTGTTGTATACTATTTAAGCAATTAAAATGTAGCTTTTTCCCCAAAAAATTATATTTTTTATTGCTTTTCAATAAAAGAAAAGTATTGCTTAACCAATTACTCAATAGAACTATTAGAATCCTGGATTACTGAAACAATCGATAGCTACCGTCTGAATAAATAGACTCCCCTTATTTTATTTTCCAGCACAATGACCGGCAGACGGAGAAGTTCAGCTACCTGATTGTGACTCGGACAGAACCAGCGCAGGCAGAAACAGAAGGTGTGGACTGGGCCAGGCTGATTGCACCGGTGCAGTGCAGAACAAGACACGTCCACTGTCGAATGTGCTGCCCTGATGGACAACTACAACACCTGGTGGTGACAGCACGAAAACACAGCAGGTGAAGGTCCTGCTCCTCATCGGCAGCGTCAGCATGTCTTTACAAATGTGTAATTGGGATACAAAGCTTGGGTTAGATTTTTTTTTTTTTTTTTTTTTTTCACAGAAATGCGGTTGAGGAGCTGTAAGGGACTGTATGAGAAGTATTAGTGGCAGTAGTATTTAGTTTAGGGCATACACATGTGGAATAGTTTTTATTACAGGTATATGATCCAATATTAAATTAAATAAGACTACAAATCAACCTGTTATTCAATGCCAGCTTTTGGTATTTGGTTGTTTTTTAAATACAGTGAGGAAAATAAGTATTTGAACACCCTGCTATTTTGCAAGTTCTCCCACTTAGAAATCATGGAGGGGTCTGAAATTGTCATCGTAGGTGCATGTCCACTGTGAGAGACATAATCTATAAAAAATATCCAGAACACAATGTATGTTTTTTTTTTAACTATTTATTTGTATGATACAGCTGCAAATAAGTATTTGAACACCTGAGAAAATCAATGTTAATATTTGGTACAGTAGCCTTTGTTTGCAGTTCCAGAGGTCAAACGTTTCCTGTAGTTTTTCACCAGGTTTGCACACACTGCAGCAGGGATTTTGGCCCACTCCTCCACACAGATCTTCTCTAGATCAGTCAGGTTTCTGGGCTGTTGCTAAGAAACACAGAGTTTGAGCTCCCTCCAAAGATTCTCTATTGGGTTTAGGTCTGGAGACTGGCTAGGCCACGCCAGAACCTTGATATGCTTCTTCCAGAGCCACTCCTTGGTTATCCTGGCTGTGTGCTTCGGGTCATTGTCATGTTGGAAGACCCAGCCTCGACCCATCTTCAATGCTCTAACTGAGGGAAGGAGGTTGTTCCCCAAAATCTCGCAATACATGGCCCCGGTCATCCTCTCCTTAATACAGTGCAGTCGCCCTGTCCCATGTGCAGAAAAACACCCCCAAAGCATGATGCATGACTCCTCTGGATCATCCAAATGGTCATTGGCAAACTTAAGACTGGCCTTGACAGTCTTAAGCAGGGGAACCTTCCGTGCCATGCATGATTTCAAATCAGGACGTCTTAGTGTATTACCAACAGTAACCTTGGAAATCTAGCTGATAGACAGGTGTTCAAATACTTATTTGCAGCTGTATCATACAAATAAATAGTTAAAAAATCATACATTGTGATTTCTGGATTTTTTTTTTAGATTATGTCTCTCAAAGTGGACATCCACCTACGATGACAATTTCAGACCCCTCCATGATTTTTAAGTGGGAGAACTTGCAAAATAGCAGGGTGTTCAAATACTTATTTTCCTCACTGTACATGGTGACAGACACATTCAGCATTGACCATGGTATCTTTCAATTTGACTGAAAATTGTTCCATTTCCTTCAATCAGAGATGAATACCGCTGTGCCCGGAGCAGCGACTGGGGAGATCAACTGCCAATGATTCGAAGAGTGGAAGACAACGTCCAGAGTGATTCCGAGTGTTGAGTCAGAGAGGAAGAGACACATTCTTTACTTTTGAAACACCCTAAAACTGAGAAATGCCTACCAACCAAAGACTAATAATTATTTAATTCACCAGAAAATCTGCTTTTTCTTACTGGAAATGTAAAAATACTGACTCATGTGATTATTTCAATAAAAAGTCATAAGGAAGTACTTTACCCAGCTTTATTGTGCACCACCTTTAACAAACCATAGTCCCATTCTTATAACACGTTTGCTGCAATTTGGACAGTAATGTGATATTTAACAAGTGACAACATCTGGATAAATATCTTCCCTTTACTGAAACAATCCCAAAGTCTAACAGTTTGACATTTTTGTTGTGCTAAGTAGCCCTTCAATGCATGACCAATCAGATCCCAGCGTTCCCTATTACAGTAAATGTACACAGGGATGCCATAACAACTGTATTTGTCTACTGAGTCTCATTTTCTGTAATCTATTTAAGAGCTTAGTATGAACAGTCTCAGAAAACCAGATTCATAAACTGGTCTCATGTGGTATGAAACCACTTTCCAAGCAGTCTTCAGTCCCATGTGTGATCCTCAGTTCTGAGCAGTCATATTTTTAATTCAGTGAATATGAACACCCAATTCCTGAAAACCTCAAGTCAGCACACATTCTTTTAACATCGGTTAACTCCCAACGATCTCTTTCAGTGCTGAGGTCAAGTCCGGATAGTTGTACTCAAATCCGGCCTCCAGAGTCTTCTTTGGTATGACTCTCTGGCCCTGCATGAGGACCACGGCCCTCTCTGACCCCATAAGGGTGTTCATGACAAAACCAGGCACAGGGAAAATGGTAGGCCTCCTCAGGATCCGGCCCAGTTCTTTAGTGAACTCATGGTTGGTATTCAGTGCAGGCGCGACCCCGTTGAACACCTGTGGTGAAGGGGAGGGAGTCTCAGACTGAGCGGGGCGCTCCAGGGCGTGGACGATGATTCCTGCCAGGTCTGAGACGTGGATCCAAGGAAACGGCTGTCTTCCTGACCCCAGCGTGCCCCCGAGGCCGAGCCAGAAGGGGAGCAGCATTTGCTTCATTGCACCGCCATCGCGGCCTAATACTACCCCTGGTGGAGAGAGGGAGGGAGGAATGGATTAAGAATAGTTTATAATGGCACTAGGCAATTATATAAAGTTAAACTCTTTTCACCAGCCTAAATCTGAAAGTAGTACTACAACTAATAAGGGTTACACCGTCACTATCCAGCCGAGACCCTGCTAGTACATGTTTACTAAAGTAAATGTTGGATTCTAAAGAACGACATAAAAGTACTGAGATTTTTAATTTTTAGAAACAAAGCATTTACTGTTCTCAAAACAGCAGTGAGCAAGCGCTCCATTCACAGAAATATTAACTATTCTACATTTCTCATTGCCTGTTAATTTCTGGACAGAATTTTATAATGTAACTTCTGGTATCTAAGTCAAATACCTTTTATTTTATTTTTTACATACCAGACCGGATGACAACTTGTTTGGTGGTTTTTGTCACATTCTCAGGAAGGAGTGCAGAGTCCTCCCACTCTTTCACAAGTTTAGAGAATAAGTCAAATGGTGTCCATTCACTATCTTCTGTATACTCAGCTGTCAGACCGGGCTTGTAACAACCTGTGGGTCAAAGAGCAAAGAAAGAAATTACAGCAATAGATTTCACTGCCTACTTTCATTTTCTTCATATACATATACATTTTACGTATCATTTTAGTCATTTGGATTGTCTATACTGTAATTTTATTGTTGGTTTTCTGAAGAGTTATCCGAATCAAGGGTCTAAGGACAGAGGGTGTCGTATGCTGTTCAGATTGTAAAGCTCCTAGAGTGGGGCTGAATAATGAATTGTAATTTTCATCAAAATTGTAGTCTGGCCGACTGCAGTTTTCAAATTGCAGGAGGCACAATATTTATTAAAGGCTAAATGTGTTGCAAAATAAAAGAGAATGCAAAGAAGACCTGGCCCACATATATTTTACAGACTTATATATTTATTTGGTACAGAGCCCTGCAAAAATCACACCATGATGATCTTAAGAAAATGAGAATAATAAAAAAAAAGAATTACCATTTTATCCGTGAGGTTGTCTAGTCTTAATACTAATTTGACTATAAACTTTATAGTACGAAGTTGTATTAATAGGCAGAGAGACTTACCTACGCCTGTTACCAGGACCCAGGAGTGAGGAGGACTGGGAGAAGCAGCAATGGCTTGAGCCAGAGATTTTGTAGTGTCGAGACGACTGGAGAACAAATCCTTTTTATAGCTTTCATTCCACCTGAGACCACAAATAAAACCAGATCAGGTGGAGATCCAGTACCCACAGCGACACTCATTGGCAGAATTAAGTGTCCATTAATGGGGGTTAGGAATCTGTACATTTTTATTGGATCTAGATAAATTCAATTTTATGAAAGAATTCAAAGCTTTAACTGAGCAGGACAAATACCCTTCATGGCCAAAATGATGTGGACACTACTGCTATCATTGCCAAGGACAAGGGCAGACTGCAGCATGTCACTGGGTCTGCAGAGAAGGTGATTGGCTGAAATCTGATGCCTCCCGGACTCTGAAGTGTGCTGGAAAGACTGTGGCTAATTCCTCCCGCTCAAAGCCACAAACTCTTTGAGTCACTCTCCTCTGGCAGGAGGCTGAGGTCCATCACGCCACAAAAACAGTTTTTTTCCTCATCAGCCACTAGCTTTATGAACAAGGACCAGAACCCACCCTGACACTCTCCACACTCCTCCTCTGGCTATACATGCTACTATGTGTGTGTATATACACAATATATATTATTTATATTTTAATTCTTGATTTCTTATATTTAGAGAATGTGTGACAAGCACCTACAACAACAAAACTAATTCCTTGTATGTGTAAAAAACGTACTTGGCAGCAAAGCTTTTTCTGATTGTTATACGATTGTCAAACAGCTCATTCCAAAGCTATAGACATCAGTCTGATTCTATAACAGCCTCCACTATTCTGGGAAGCCTTCCACCAGATGTTGGAACCCTGGCTGCAGGTTTTTGTTCCTATTCAACCACAAGTGCGTTAGAAGTCAGCCTCTGATGCTGGATGATAAAGCCTGGCTCACAGTGCATCTCAAAAGGTGTTGGATGGGGTTGAAATCACTGCTCTATGCAGGCCTGACAAACCAAACTGGGAAAATATTTTCTTTATGAAACTGGCTCTGAGCATGGGGGCATTGCCATGTTGAAACGTACAATTACCTTTCCCAAATGGCTGCCACTAAGTCAAAGCAATGAAAAGCCTCAGCCCCATACCACAGTTCTGAACAGGGTCTCCACAAACGTTTGCTCACCATCGCAGTGGGTTCATTAGATTCTCTCCAGCCAAATTAACGGCGCCCTCGCATGGTGGGAGGCCATGAGACTCCAACTCACCCTGCAGAAGCACAGACGAAAAAGATATTTATAAATGTCACTAGATTTAGAGACAAGTAGAGTGATCTGCAATACAGCAAGGGGAAATTCAAAAGATTAGACCGAAATTAGAGCATAACAAATTGCTTTGATGAATCAGGAGATGAGACGACCTTTGTCTCTACTGTTTGACTACAACTCTGAATTGACCTGAGATTATACAAAAGACTCTGAAATAATTAGGATTATTATTATTACTTTCTATGGATCATACCCATGTTATCTTCCCCGGACCAGGCTGGCGAGATATCACTGTGACATCATGACCTCTGACTCTGAGCAGGCGAGTCAGCTCACGGCCCACGAAGCCAGATCCCCCTCCTACAAGTTAGGCAGTAGAGAAATGCTCATAAAAACAGAGAAACCAAAGATGCACACGGAAACCATCAGTTGCCAGTTAAAATAAATGTGGATGAGAGAAAAGACCATTTAGGTTATATTTGCACTAGTTTTACTAAAATCTATTGTGTATTTAATACACAATTCATTGGATGTAATCAAGGTGTGGTTGTTACCATAGCATGTTTATAATTTCTTTTAGTCTATGGTTGTTACATACTAAATGCACAAGGTAGTCAGAATGTTGCGCACTGCGCATGCGTACTATGCATGCTTACAAAACAGAAATTTAGCAAACATAGCTTTAACTTAGGTAACGGTTAAAAAAAAACAGCAGACAGTTTACAACATTTAACCACATTGCGCGCTTTTTACCTGTAATTTGTCTGTTGAATAGTATCCAAACACAGGTTAACTTACTTTGTACATATACCTAGGTTAAATTTTGCCTGCAATGCTAACAGTGCTCTAACAGTTCAGAGCTAACAGCTAGCTCGCGTTATGTCACGTTGACCTTTCTGAAGCGTACGTTTAGCTAATTTTTAAATAACATACATACCTATTAAAACTCTCATGGTCTTTAAATGAAAAAAAAAAGTAATTTCACAGCTGAACGTCGCTGCAGGTTTTACCGTTTTCTTTTGACTGACTATACAGTTGTTTCTCGCCTTTTTGGACCAATAGACCCTCCGTAAACATTTAATACGTCATTTTGTAGTTTATAACAGCACTGTTTTTAAAGACGAGGTGGAAGAGTTACTGGGTTATTTATTCATGTATATGTTAAAACAAAAAGCTAATTTATTAAGTTGAATTAACTCATACATTCTAGGTCTTTTATACAGTTCGGTCTATGCCAAATAAGAGAGCGAGATACCATATGGGAAGTGCAATAAGAGATTATTGATGATTATTAATTTGCTTTAATTTGACCTATAATGTTAAATGCTGGAATCATTCATTGTCTTGCTTGGTCAAGAAAATTATATATATATATATATATATATATATATATATATATATATATATATATATATATATATATATATATATATTTATTGTTTATTAGTTCAGAATATGTTTTCTTATGCACCTTTAGCTGCTGGGTGAATGATGTCTGTATGTTTGTTTATACATTTCAGCTATTATTCATATCCTAATCTAATAATGATATGCACTGTTCATGTGAACATGCTGCTTGTAATTTATGTTAACATGTGTTTCATATTGGCAATTTTTTTTTTTTTACCTATTGCTCAAGACCCGGAAGCTGCCTGTTTTCCGGTTCTGATAACGAGATAAATTGAGCCTCGGCGTCATTAACAGCCTCTTTTCCTTGTTGCTGTGATGCAGGTCGGGCGCGTTGAGGCGTAGGGAGACCAAAACAACGTGCGTGTGGCTTCGACGGTATGTATTTACATTTTGTATTCTTATTTCCTATTAGGAAGGTTTATGTCACAGTTAATGTGTTTGTTTAGCTGCTTTTTTGTTGCGGTTATTTCCATTTCCGCACAGATTGCCGTTGTTAGCATTGTGGCTTCAGTAGCGCCAAACCGACCGCATGGTCTGCACGTTATGTGTTAATGAGCCAAGCTGGGCCGTTAGTAGACGAATTAACTTGTCATTTGATTACGGTCCATTTTAATTGGTATACTGAACTGCAGGTGACTTAATATCAGTAAGGGTAACGCGTTAGGCTAATAACGTTAACATCTCTGTATAATGCAATACAGCTAATCCACACTACCAGCTACATCCTCAAAGACCTTTAGTTGAATCGACATCTTTCTATAACAATATTAAAATTGAACATTACCACGTTATCTGTTGTAATTGGCTACAGTTTCAGCTAGGCTACTGATTCTAATTAGTTTATATTTCAATGCATCTCCACCTGTTGCAGAGGTGTAATCTTATTTTCATCTGGATCTCAGAGCAGATGCAGGTCAATGGGGTGGGGTGGGGGGGGTAGAAATGTAAGATTTGTTTAAATGACTTTGCTTTAGTTCTCATTGTACGGTCAAACCTTAATGATGAGTTGCATGTGAGTCCGTGTTTCAGCTGAACTTCATGATTATTCTTTCACTGCACTGATGGGTTTGACAGTGGTACTAGTGAAAAGGTTTAGTGTTAAATGTTGGGACTAACCTCTTGTGTTCTTTTTAGGATTTTAAGAACCTTGACTGGATTTATCTTGATAAGGTCAGTATCTGTCTCTTTGGTTGCATGGCAAAGGTGCATATTATTACTAACCTATTTTACACCCTGGTGCCAGTGCATCAGGACCCTGTAGGTTAAATAAATGCAGCACTGAAACCTTAATTTATATAAATTAGGTGTATGCAACTCAATTAACCGCTATCGTGAGCCTCCAAGTGGCTGTAAAATTGACTTTAAATTTTAACATTTCTTTTTGCTTTTACAGGTAATTGGAACACTACGTGAACTGAATCCACGGCTGGATCACACTAGTTTGGTGTTTTTGAAGTTGGGTGTTAATACTGTGTAGTTGTAAAGCAGTTTGAGCCCCATTAGATTTATTAGCTGCCTGACAATATGGAATGCCTTTTTTATTTTTTTCTAAATCTATACACGTGTAGGGGTTTATTTGTTTAGTTAAAATTGTGACACTGTATAAACTCAATTGCACACTGGCAAATAAAGTAAATGTTTTAAACTGCATTGTTGGAATTTATTTGCAGATAAGACTGAGTACATAATATGCTTGGATTTATCAAGAGAGATGAGGAAAATGTATGGCACAGTGAGAACATTTACAATCAGGATATGAAGAATGTATTGTAAATACAATAAAGGAAGACTTCAGCAGGTAGCTTTGACTTGACCTAAAGGGACTTCTAGGTGCTACAGTTTACAAGCAATAGATGTATATACAGATGCCTGATTTCAAATATCAAAAGATATTTGGCACTTAATAAAAATGCTTCAATGAGAAGCATTTTGGAATATATGCATACATTTGTTTTGTAAATGACACTTGTACCTGTAAATTTCTTGACCAATAATTAAAAGAATTTGAAATTGCATAACAGTGATTTTAAAAGCAATACATCTGTGCAGAAAACATGCTGGAATCTACTTTTTGCAACACAAAATGCAAAAATAAAGAGGACTGACTTTTTTTAACATTGCACACATGCCTGAAATGCACAACAGGATGTACACACTGTCACAGTGGGGACTGTTCCTGGGCAGTGACTGGGAGCTGAACTGGCATCTCTCAGCCAGTCCACACTGTATAGGGATTCGAACCGGCCACCCTCACAGGGCGAAGAGTAAGCTTTCATCTAGATTTTAATTATGAATAAAGAAATGGGTGCAGTGGCATAGAAAGTGGATGCAAAGCTTTTTACAACATGCTGGGGTGTCCTAATGACAATATAGTAACAGTTGGAACAAAATGTCTCCTTTTGGATAAGTTATTTCTAATATTGTATAACCAAAGAAACAGAAATGCTAGATATGGAGATTGACAGTGTTAAATGATACATAACGAGTAAGGTCAGTCTCTAACTGCCACAAAATGAAAAAAAAAATGTACTAAGAAAGTGTTTGCAGTTTTGATATTCCGCAATTTCATTTCATGTCCTTGCACTGCAGACTTCCAGTAAAACTTGTTTCTTTCAATATTATTTACAAAACAAAAATTTTCAGTCAGTTGGTGCTTTGTTATAGTCAAATGTTGCTTTACCCCAAATCTACACGCTCCACATGTATTTTTTAAAACAATTTGTCATAGAGAGCTAATTTGTATACAAAATGTTTATTCAATGCTTATCTGCCATTTTGGCTGAAATGAGAGGAGGTCCTGCACCATTTGTGGGGTCAGCATTACTGAGTCCCTCAGTGTCTTTATTTTTTTTGGTACGCGTTTGGTCCAGTGACGTGCCCTCGAAGAGCCGAGCCATGAAGGCGAAGCCGTTCTGCCTGATGTAAGACTTTCCAGCGAAGGTGTAGAGAATAGGATTGGCACAGCTGCTAATGAAGGCCAAAGCCGAAGTCACTGCACGGCTGTTCGAGGAGATCTTGTCCAGTCTGCAAATAAACAGAAGATGTTAGACCACAACTACAGCTAAGACTTATTAAAGGTGCCCCGCCACAGAAAACCTCAAGCTGGGAACCCTGTAGCTACCATAAATTACGCTTTAGGCAGCACATGAAAAACTGCGCTGGCTTTCTCAATCAGTGACGTCACTAATTGAGGAATTTTAAACAGGAATGTGGGCGAACCGTTTCAGGCAGTTGAGAAAAAGTGCTGTCTGTGAAAGAGAAAGCTCCATTTGTAGTGAAAAACTATATAACACAATAAAAGGTGGGAAAAAGCATAATATGGGCTCTTTAAATATCTTCCTCTCAAACTAACTAATATGATGGGCAGAAAACTGCAGACCCATCTCACCCTGGATACAACCTGTTCCAGCTCTGTTCTCCCCTCTGGTCGGCGCTACAGAGCACTGCACGCCAAAACCAACAGACTCAGGAACAGTTTCTACCCACAAGCCATCTCTCTGATGAACAGCTGACTTCTTACCCTCAGTGTCAGGTTCAATTCTGGTCAATAACCCAGTAACACTGTCTCTAAACAGCACCTGTTTACTGGTTCCACTTATTATTTCCCTTATTTAGTATTTACTCATTCTCATATCTCACTTATTATTTGATATTTATTCATCATTCTCATTTCCTATTCCAGAGCTGTTCATATTGTTCAAATTGTAATATAATAACAATACCAGCATCCTTTGCACTATGCTCTACATTTAAATAATTTTTATTGCACTATTGCCTCTATATTGTTTCTGTTTAGAGTATGTATATATTACTGTGTATAGATTGTTTGGTTGTTTTGTATGTGTAAGTGCATTGTGAGCAACAATATTCCAAAGAAAAAATCCTCGTATGTGTCCTCATACCTGGCAAATAAAGCTGATTCTGATTCTGATATAGTATGAATGGATTACTCAATGGGCCCATTGGGCACAAGTCATATAAATTGGCATCTCTTATCTGGTGTTGTAATGTTATTGCTTAAATATGCAACTCTGGTACATTTAAAAGTAAAGTATGAAAAATAAAAAAATTAAATCATTTTGTTTTTAATACTATTATTGTTTTTTCTGACTGTTGGTTGTTTAAAATCAATTTAAAAAAAATAAGGATACCAAAAAAAACACTGAGTGTAAGAGAGTGAGTAAATGTGTGTGAGTCTTTTGTTACTCACCTTTCTCTTGCAGCACTGTCCTCGGGGTACCACTGAGCTGCCACCTTGGACACACCAAAACATACTCAGTGTTCATTCAAACGATCAGATCATACATTAGAAACATATTTCATGTCATTAGTAAAACAGTGCACACGCCCACACACACCTGTATCATGTTGATCACGTGGTACGGCAACCAAAAAAGGCCAAACATCACCACAATAGCCAGGATGAGTTTCTCGCTGTGGACCTTTCGGCGGAACTGCGTCTTCCTCAAGCGTCTCAGGATGAGGACGTAGCAAGTTATGATGACGGCGTAAGGAAGAATGAATCCTGCCGTCGTCTCTAAGGTGTAATGAAACATCACCTGCACACAGGAGAATGCAAAACAAGTATAGGAAAGTAAGTAATGATTACATGTGTTTCTGTAGACATGACTGACTGGATCCATCAAAACAAGGTGTGAGCTATAGAAAAGAAGACGGTATATATGGTATCTATCCGAAGGCACAAGTTTGTTTGATATAAGTTAGTCCTTTTTCATTGTTTCAGGGTTAGATTTAAGATACAACTGCTCGGATTCACCAATAAAATACATTTATTGTTTGTTTTGTTGTTTCTTTATGTTTATTAATCAATTACAGCTCTAAGTAAACCCCACTTTATATTACCTGCTCAGCAGCAAACAGCAGACAGACACAGTTAGCTCCAGCTATTCTGGATCAACAACATTTCATTTACCAAATCGTTCTGATGCCGACGGAAGTTCCAAAAGATGTCTGTCACTCGAGAAACAGCAACCAGTACTTCTGAGCTAGTAAGCTAACGTTACATGTGAAAATGGCAGGGTTTGATGCAAGTTTTTATGGTGCAACAAGGCCTGCTTGGTTCGGGAATATTTGCAAGGATTTACAAAGAATATGTTTACGGCATTTACTCTCAAACTAGGAACTTTTTTGGGAATGATTGGTGGGATTGCTATGGACGTAGTCCATACAATGAAAGCAAATGAGGGTTAACCACCTATCTAGCTAATATAAGTAGCTCACGTTACTGTATTGTGTGAACAGTTAACTTCATTTAATGTTGTATGTGCCATTTTCTTTCACGGAGTGCAAATGTTTCACCCCAGAGTTATTTATCACCTATCCTAGAATGTACAGTATGGTGTAGCCAGATCTTACTCCACAGCGCTGTGAAGATAGAGCTGGCAATGTGAGACTAGCAACTAGCTGGTAAACATAGTGCAGCATTTAGCAGCTTAAGAGACAAATATTTCCTTTAGGAGTTGGTGGAGACCAAAACAGCGCTAAAAGAGATTGAACATTAGAACTTTTACCAGGTGGTCAAGATCCTGACTCCAATGGGCTTTTGACTAAATAAATTAGTCAAGAAAATATTAGATTAACAGCAGATAATGAAAATAATTGTCAGTTGCAACCCTAGTGTACTTACGTGTTGAGGCAGTGTGTGATTGGCCACACACACAAGTTTGGTTGTATTCCACCCATCGTCATTGTCCTCTCTCACCCCTCGAAACACCAGTGACGGGATAGAAATGACCATCACCAATGCCCACGAGCCTACGATCACTCTCTTCATGATCTTCCTGCTGACTTTGAAGGACACTCTCCTGGGCAACACCACGACCACCATCCTGTGAACGCTCATCAGCGTGATCATAAAGATCGAGGCGTACATGTTGGTGTTGCACAGGTAGAACAGGGCTTTACACATGGCTTCACCAAAGACCCAAGTCTGTTTGGCCAGGTAGACGATGAAGAAGATGGTGATGGCCATGAGGAAGCCATCGGCACACGCCAGGTTGAAGATGAGGAGGGTGGTGACCGAGCGCTGTTTGATGCGTGCCAGGATGCTCCAGGCGATGAAGAAGTTGCCAGGGACGCCCACAAGGAAGACCAAGCTGAGGATCAGAGCACCCAGGACTGTGGCGTTGTCGTTGCTCACAGGGCTGTCATCTTTGTGTCCTGAGCCGTATTCTGTGCCATTGGATTCGGGCATGCTAGAAGGAGGTGTAATCCTAAGGATGAGAGAGAAAGTTAGAACCTAAATATTTTATTCATCATTAAAGTAAAATGAAGAATGGCTGAGTGGAAATGGGTATTTTATATTACACAGGGTTGGGTGCAATGATTGACATTTGTATTTATGTGTGTTTTGTTTAATGATTGAGTATAGTATTTAATGTATTTTAAACTTGGAGTTGTATTAAGGATGCATAGATACCAAGACTCTGGCCGATATAACCGATATTTACCGATACCGTTGATATGATCTGTATAAAAACTAGTTTATATGATAATCATAATCATCTTTCTTTATTTGCAAAACATTTGGAAAAGCCCATTTACCGCATTGGACCAATCTGATGTATAAAACCTAACAAGCATTGGACAGATGACGATATGTTACCGATATACAATATAGTGCATCCTTAACTGGTATATTGCATTAGCAGTATTATAGATTGGGTCTACTTGCCCAGCATATAGCTAAATGTGTTACAAATCTGTTGCTCTTCTCTTTGTATGAAAATCATTTTTTTTGCCTATGGTCCTTGATACAGTATATCAATGTCATAAGCACATTTCCCCTAATATCCATAGTCAGGGAAACTTGTGGATGCCTTTTCCATGACTTTCCTGACTTTTTTTCTCCATTTTACAATACACTATCTCACAATGATGATTTACCATCTTACTTTTATTAGAAACCGATGTCAGACATCCTCTTTGAGAGCTTCCTGGAAATATTTATCACAGTCCTCTACATGCTTCAATAACCTTTTCATCTGTACGATGTGGACTGCCACCCATGAGTCCTCCAAGATTTAGGAACATTAATTTTGGGAAAAAAAGTGTGATAGAAGTTGCCTTAACAAAAAAATTGTCCTTTGTCAATGTGGTTCTTTACTACTCATCTAAGACGAAGATGGTGTGATAGTCTGGAGTGAATTAAATAGTGTGCCAGTTACTGAATATAAACATTACAAAACATTGTCTATCCGGATCTAGAGGATGGCTGGCACACTGACGCAGCCTCTAAAATATTCACATAAGAGTCTGTAGCCAACAGTGTAGGTCAACCTCAGACACAGCATGCTAAAACACGCCAAACATTAGCACAACTGCGTCAAAGAAGAGCACTATTTCGACACAGTCTTTGATTCACTTTGATTTGTTTCTTCTTCTCTTGTCTCTTCTTTTTGTAATGGAAACCAGTAACATGGAGTGCAGAGGTCACAGAATGTTGAACTTTAAGGAAAAGCACAGTTAAACATGGTGTATCCCTGACAACCCCTTATTATTATTTATGATACATTTTGGCCTTTTATGGTCTTTAACAGGCAGGATAGCTTTAAAACAGGAATGGGGAGATAAGGTGGGGTACGCAGGTTGGATTTGAACCCCAACCACAACCAAGGGCTCTGTCTACATGGGGTGCACACCCCATTGGGTGAGCTAGCGGTCAACCCGAAGAATCACTATTTTCTGGGAATATTTTGGCCTTTATTGACAGGATAGCGTATCACAGGAGAATGGCCTGCAGCAAAGGGCTGCAGGTTGGAATTGAACCTGTGGCTGCTGCAGTAAGGGCTGAACCTTGGTACACGGGGTCGCACATTCAACCAGGTGAACTACCCAGGCGCCCCCATACCCTGACTTTTATTAATATTCCTATTAGAAAAATTAAACATGAGTTATCTAGAGAGAGGAAAGATCTGATCTCCACACAAAAGAAACATTTCCCTTTTGTGAGAACAAGCCCTTATTTATTTGATTCATTTATTCATTAAGTCCTCATTTCCTTGCTCTGGTCTGGCTAAAGCAAACTGTTTATTTTCCCCGGATGGATAAAAGCGAGAAGAGTGAACGAGTAAACAAAGTGAAACTAAGTGAAACTAAGCCACTCTCTACGATCACTAGAAGAATGCCACAGAAAGCCGAGCCCGAGCAACAAATTGACACTGCCAGGTGAAAGCATTGTTTTTCTGGAAAGACCGCTTTCTGGTTTCTTTCTTTTTTGTCATTTAATTGTTCCAACCCACAGACGACCATGACAATTTAGGTGAAAACTCAAGCGTCTTATTTTGTAATGGATATACGACATAACTGTACTGTTGCAATAGACAAACTGCACTAAGGATAACACAAATCTGACGTAATTTATGTGTAAATGACAAAGTAAAGAATGACTGAATAAGTGTATGTGAGAAAATCAGACACATTTGAAAAAATACTACGTGAATTTGATTTACAAAAATATGATTTTTCACAATTAGGGTTCAAAAACAACAAATGAAAATGTGAGAAACTTTGAAAAGAATCTGCAAATGACTTGTTCCTGCAAATGACTCTGTTTGCCAATAAGGAAATAGTGATGGATTATCTTACAGTCCAAAGATAAAATAATGAGTCATAGGTTTGTAATAAATCTGCTTTGTGTAAACAATCAAGTCAGAAAAAGTAAATTATTATTATTATTAGATGGAAACAAATAATGGGAAAGAAGCAGATGTTTATGAAAGAAAAAGTCCTAAATTAGGAATTTTCCAGTGAAGGTTCAAAGGTGACTGACCTTTCCAGGACTTGATGTCTCTCTTGGATGAGTGTGAGATTCAATAATCCAACTGCTGCCCTCCTCTCGGTCTGACAGTGTTTCCCTTGTGTGATGGTCTCTGTTAGCTCTGTCCATAATAACTAGCGTTGCATCCTGGCCTACAGGCTGCAACATGCTTGGTGAAAGAAGAAAGAGAGGCAGAGAGGAGTGTCCTTCCTAAACTTTTTCCCTTCCTCCCTCCCTCCCCCTATCTTCAGTGACGTGCAGTCATCTCCATGTATGATTATATTCATGTGCATGCATCTCAAGTATCTGTGCTAAAACATGTCCATTAAAAATGCATATTTGTGTGAGTGAAATGACTCATAGAGATAATTATAATAAAAATTTAAAAGAACGGAGAAGAATTGGTGATTCAAATGCTTGCACAAGCTCCTCGTGTCATAGGTGCTGCTCACACAAGCACAAACACACACACACACACACACACACACACACAAACTCACTCACTCACTAGTTCATACAGGTTTCTCAGGAATGAGTTGCTGGGGAAATTGGAGAAATGAGAAGGAACACAACCCGCCCTTGTTTAGTTTGTTCAGTGACGTCATGGCTGACATGCATCTGTCTGTAATAAGCCAGAATTGCCTAAGTGCTCCATCACTATTACTTTGAAATCCTGATTTAAAAGCTGTGTTTCAGTTGACGAACGCATATGGTAAATGGACGGCATTCACACTCAAAACACTTTTACAACCCAACCAACACTGACCCATTCTCACACACACACACAATGGTGGCAGAATGCTGCAAGGTGCCGACTGCTCATCATCGGGAGTGGAAGAATCAACATTCACACGTACACTCAGGAGCATTTTGGGGTTCAGTGTCTTGCCCAAGTTGTTGGGTCTTTGTAAATTATAGAGGGTGGTCTAAATCTACTCCTTCTGTAAAGTGTCCTGAGATAACTTCTGTTATTATTTTACACTGTCAATAAAATTGAATTGAATTGACACTTTCAACATGCCTTCCAGATTACATTACACAGTTTTTACAACCACTTTGGCACTGATTTCAGAACCTTGACGATATTTTTCAAAACTCTAGACACAAAACTTACAACCAATGATCAAAATGCACTTTTGTTTTCATATGCTTGGATCCAATATACATAAACCTCAGATCATTTGTTCATTTAACAAAACTCACCTGTCAATATGACACAACTTAACATCAAAGTACTACTACTTCAAAAAGCAATTCACACATTACATTTCAAATGATTGTCTATTCATTTCATTACAGTGATCAAACTACCAATCGATACAACTGCTCAAAAGGATAAGTAACTGTGGCACTACTCTTAATGCATAGTTGTATTGAGACAGAAACAATATTCCATGTTTAGATCATGAAAATTTCCAGATACTGAGATATAATGTCACCAAATAGTGTGGAGCATGAACCAATTACACTATATTACGTATGGATGTAATATTTCATCATTATTCTTTAATGTACTACTGTTTATCAGACACTGTTTCTACAGTCCTGTGTACCACCTTTACAGTGAGACTATTTACAGTATGGACAGTACTGCCCTGAATGCATGCAGGCCTTTGGAACTGCCCATCCAGTTCTGCCAACTCGTTACTGATGGTTGAGATATATACTTTATATATAAAGTGCTATATATATATTTATCTACTCGTACCACATTGTTCGCCATGCCCAAATGTTTTTTTTCCACAATTTTTGGCTAATTGCAATGTAGATGAGAACCTGTGGCCAAATCCACATGACAGAGGTGATGAAGATGTAGAAGTACAGAACACTGCATTTGATGTTTTACAGTACTGTCTTTTCTTTTCTATTTCCTAGCTAATAATTTAGCTTTGATTCAAATAAATCTATGTTGTGATTGTACTATATTTTTTTTCATCAATACATTTCAGATTTTGTTCAATGATTCAACTGTATTCTCTCTAATACTGCAGTGCTTTTACAGGGATGTATTTTCATTTAGTATCATAATAAAACATGTATCACCTATTTTGTACTACAATATTTTAATGATTGTACGAACAATGACACACATTGTTTAGAAAATTGGACAGCCTGTGTTACAAGTGATGACCGTTTTGAGTTTTTTTGAGAAAAATGACATCAAGGTTCTGAGATTAGTAGCAAAGTGATTGTAAAAAAACATATCTTAAATAATCTATGTCTTTAGGTTGTGAGAGCAGACAGTTGAGGAAAGTGACAGTAAAACTGTTCTGTGTTTCACCACACGATGGCAACACGTCCACAGGAATCTTCTATTTTCTCCCTTCCTCCCATAAACTTGACATTCAGCAGTTCCTCCCTTGTGTTGCTCATCCATCACATTGCAGCAGTCCATTAACACAATTTATTAGCCATTCAACTGCTCAGTTTCACAACCCAACTTTCCATTTCTAAAGAAGTTCTGAGCCTCAACTACTGAACATGTGTATTCACACCACACAGTGTGCCGGCATGTAGTTCAGCTTCTTGCTCCAGTTCTTTTGACCGCTTTGGCAAACTAAGTTCCTGTAATTCAAGATGTGAAGAAAATTGTATAGTTAATGGGGACTTAAATCTGAAAATGACACAATTACATATTATTGCACATATACAGTATATTCCTTACATATGCAGTATATGTATATAGGTAACTGTATATCTTCCTTGTAAATATATATACTGTAAGTATAATATAAATATACAGTATATATTTTATTGTTGTACTACTTTTATACAACCAACTTTCTTCTATTTTATTTTATTCTCTTCTAATTTAAAAATATTTGAACATTAGTTTTCTGTGTGTAGCCTACAGCATGGAGGGGGCTGATCCACCGATCCTGTGTTGTATAAGACAATAAAGCTAAACATCAGTCTTGAACCTTGACCTTCAAAAAAGATTTGCCGCTCCTTGCAGCTGAGAGAAGCCAACTTCCATTGAAAATGAATGACTTCCGGTAACTTTAGACGCTCAAGTCGGCGGCGGTGTGTAAAACGGAGACATTTGGAAACAGTACTGCCCTCGTTTTGGTTTGAAAACTCCGGGGTTGCTTTGTAGTCTGGACAGATGTAAACAAAGACCTTTGGAAACGTAGACTTATCAGTTAGGTATGCAGACATGCCTTTCTGACAACACCTCGTCCTTCCAAGCAAATAAATCCCTGCACTTACTTTTCGCCATTGTGGGCGTGTCCACATGATACAAGCCTTCCGACCCTGAGGAGGGTGGTGAGGTCAGCTGAGAGAATCATTGGGGTAACGCTGCCACCTATTGAGAACCTGGCCAAACAACGCAGCCTTTCAAGGGCAAAAGTAATCATCAAAGACTCTACACACCCCTGCCACAGTTTGTTCTCTCTCCTGCCAACCTATTGCAACCTAAGGAGTAGGTCTGTGGGGGTCAGCGACAGTTGTTTCCCGACTGCAATCAGACTGTTGAAGAGCGCCACACTGTGAACTAAGACAATATGGAATATGCAATATACAATATGTATAGCGCTGGGCATCGTTTAAAATCTTCTGATCCGGTTTTGATACCGGTTCTTAACGATACTTTTTTTTGAATACCATATGTTTTAAAATCCATTTCAACATCAACAAAATCCATTAAAGACAAAACTTCTATTTTCTTCCTTTATTGTGCACCAAATTAAATTAAAACAATTAAAACCACTTTATCAGCATTGCGTGATTCCCTTGACTAAACACAACTGCAGAGCTGACGTAGATCCGCACCTCTGCATGTGTGTGTGTGTGTGTGTGTGTGTGTGTGTGTGTGTGTTTGTCGAGCTCCGCTCTCTGTCAGTAGAGCGTGCTCAAAGGCCTTTTGGAACCAAAATTTGGCACCAAAAGATAAATAATTTTTCAATACTGATAGGATCAGAGTATTTCTTTCAGTACCATAACAATATTGATGTTCGGTGCCCAGTATGTGTGCATATGATGTATGTATATGTATGGGTATGTGTGGGACATACGTTTATAGATGTGTATCCCATATTTTTAAAATGCTACCTATCTTATTTATATATCGTATTTTTACATGATATATAATTGCATTTTTTTTAGCTGCTGATGGGTTTCTATGTCTGTTTTTATGGTGGTCCAATGCAACGTAAATTTGTTCCACACTGCACTTCCCAAAGTGTTTTTTTGGAATGACAATAAAAATAATCTTGAATCTGGAATATTGATGTAGGAAGATATTAAAGCCAAAGCTTTTGATGAAGGACACTACAGCTGCCGGTGCGGCCAACATGTTTGTAGTCTTGTTTCATGTGTGGTGTGTGTGGATGTAGTAGTGTGGAATTAGCCTGTGGCATACTGTAGGCTAATTAGTCATAACCAGTAGGAAAATGAATAGCTGCTTAGGAGCCCTCAGCCACTACGGTGTCCCCAAACAAACTGAAGACTCAAAAAACTAAATGAACTCTCCTTGGATTCTTTTTTTTCACCGCTGGTGTTAAGGAAATGTATTCACTCTACTTTGTTATAGTGCCCTATGGGGATCGTATTCTGCCTTGGGCCTCAAAACGTCTTGCGTCGGCCCTGCTGGTAGCACTTTTTTCCTCTCTCTGACCAGACTGCAACATCTTGAGATCAAGATCCAAGGCCTGCCCACAAAACCCCAAGAGGATGACAGGGAGAGTGAAACAAGCCCCCAGTTCCACGCCAGTATAACATACATAATGATTGTGAGAATCGGAGGAGGACGAGGAAGGAGGACAGAGAGGAGGGGGAGGGAGGAGACTGAGGCAGAGAAAGAGAGAGAGAGCGAGAGAGAGAGTGTGTTTGTTTAACTTTTTTGTCTCCTGACTCAGACAGAGAGCAGACTGCAGAGGATAATGAGAAACAGATCTTTGGTGGAGAGGGAGGGAAGGGAGGGAGGGGTGACTCAAGAGAATGAGGGACGAGGAGGAGTATGTGGGGAGAAGAAAGGAAGGAGGAGTGGGGTAAAAAAAGCAGAAGTGGAAAGGGGGAGGAGAGGGAAGAGTGACAGCCAAAAAAGGGGGGCTGTCTTGTCCATCGCCACAGGAAATAGGCCCTCTCATGTTCACTAAGTGACAGTTAATATCCCAGCCCTGGTGGCCATGCAGCCGGCCTGCAATGGCTACAAAAGTTAAGGAGATAATGAGCTACTTGCCATGAGTTCCGAAAATAATAATCATATTGTTTTGGGCTTGAATGTGTGAAAATGTTAGATAAATCTAATTCTAGTGGATAAACAGTGGATAAGAAAATGGTGTGTGGGGGATGCAAAGTAAGAGTTGTAAAGGCAAGCAATGTGTGTAGGGTTTAAAATATGTGATGATGTAGGCTATAAAGTAAATGTGAAGTGAGTCTGACTAAAAAGAGAAACCTCCAGAGTGAGTGAGGAGAGGGGGAAGAGGGAGGCTGGAGGTTGGGCAGGGGGGATTCATGACTGACAGGCTCAAGGTCCTATGGGGAATGAGTAACGGACCAACTGGAGCTGGGAAACCCACCCAAAGGCAATTAAGGGTAAAGAACGACACAAATATTTGATAAACTTTTTTTCTCCCTCTCTCTCTGTCTTGAACGGGGAAGAAGGAGCTACAGGGATGGCGATGGAGCTAGAATGAGAGACCCGAGTGTGTATGGCAGATATGTTTCGTTAAAGATTGTGAGATATGCAGAGCGAAGATTGGATTTGGACCGCAAGGCATCCATCCTGAAAAAGTTGCAAATCCCCGAGCAAGAAGCAGCCCTCATCGTGTGGAAACATCTAGCAAAAGTTGCTCAAGTTACTTCAAAACCTTCTAAGAGGAGGGATATTTGCGCAATGACACGCACATAGGAGAAAGTCGAAAGTTTTGGGAATATCTCCGGGAAACTGTCTTTTTCGAGGCGCACCAAGGACGTTAAAGTCGTTACGCAGGGAGAGATTGTATCACTCTCTCTGTATCCTGTCCCTGCTGCCGGAGGGCGATGGGGGCCGCGCCGGGCTCGGGCTGGGAGGAGGGCGAGTTCGAGTTCAAGTTGGTGTTTGAAGAGGACCCGCCGTCGCGGCAGAGCCAGCGGCCATCCCCGGTGCGCACAGCCGAGCCGGAAAGCAGCGTTCCCGGAGAGGAGAGTGAGTGCGCCCTGCTGCACCTGGACTCATCCAGCAGCAGCCTGGGTTAGCGAGATTTCTCTGATGAATGATTGTACACTAGATACAGGAGGTCTGAGCGGCCTGGCAGTGTGGCTTCTAATACATGGGAACTGTGTGTGTGTGTGTGTGTGTGTGTGTGTGTGTGTGTGTGTGTGTCTGCATGGCTGCATGTTGCATGTGCTGTGATGAGGGCCTTCATCAGCATGCCTGTGCTGATGTGAAGTGTGTGTGTGTGTGTGTGTGGGGGGGGGGGGGGAATTGTGTGCGTGACTCTATCCGCAAGCATGTGAGCATTAGTATATTGTTATTGTGTGTTTGTTTGTGTGTGCATATCTGACTGTATGCCTATGTGACTGGATTTGCGTGTGTGTTGTGCATGTGTGCGTGCAGCCCCAGACTCAATGTGTTTCTAATCAGCTGTGCGTGTGAGTAGAGTTAACAGCTGCCATCTGGGATGGAACCTCAACCTCTGTGTACTGAACAGGCACCACATCCACACACCTCCCTCCCTCTTTTACTCAACCTTCATCTCCCCCCGTTTTTCACTACACACACACACACACACACACACACACACACCTTGTATCCTCACATCCACTCTCTCATTTGTTTCCCGCCCACACTGGCATACAGTTGTATTACCACACCCAAGGCATAAAAGTGAACTGTACGACAAACAAGAGAGAAATTCTTCACTCTATGATGAGGTTTTACTTTTCAGAGCATCACAGTAGAGCTTTGCCAGCTCTTCTGACATTTTAAATGCACCTCTAGTTTTCAGATTGAAGTCCTTGATATAACATGCTAACCAGAAGGACACAACTGTTCATGCTTATGACCCCCCCTAAAACAAAGCAATGTTAACTTGCTTGTTAACTGCTCGACATGTCTACCAATTGTGACCAGTTCAACCAAACCCAGATTTACTTTTACTTATGTGAACAACTTTTCGATGCCTGAAGAGGTCAAATGTAGAGCAGTACTGATCCCACTTTTTTCTTTTCGGATACCTCTACGCTAGTCTCGCATTGCCAGACCTGTGTGCACAGCGTTGTGGAGCAAGGTCTGGCTAAACCAACCACAAATACTGGAATGGGAGAAAAACACTCTGGGTTGTTTGCATCTCTTTAAACAATCACAATCGTCTTGTTGTTTCCCGTAGCGTAGGGATTTTGAGAACGGCAACACACAGAGATCGGTAGGTGAGCGACATGTCTGGCAATTGTCCTGGAAAAGTACTCCCATTAATCCAGATTATCTCTACGTAGATACAGAGTACCAATCCAGTACCAGTGCTCTATTTTTCCCAGATTTAGAATCTGTATATCTTGCTGCATGGAACTCATTGGAATCTGTTTTATATGAGATACTTTATTGTCCCTGAAGGGAAATTTGTTTTGGACTCTGTCCGTTCCGCTACTTTACAAAGACAACACAAAATACAGCAAATAAGCATCTCTCAGCACAAGCGCTCATGCAACACACATGCTTTCATATACATTAGACAGGTACCTATATAGTAAGCACATTAACTACTCCTTCCATTGGCACTTTGTAATTGAACAACCCCGTTGGCTCCATTCTCTGCGATAAGTCCAGCACAGCCCTTACACAACATGAGGTAACATGAGGCCACAGATGTTTGCGGTGCTAAAAACTCAGTCTGCAACACGCAGTGACCTAATGAAGGGAATTTAAAGCGAAAACTCAGAATGTTAAGACAGTGATGAAAACACTGCATTTAATGTGGACAAGTCAGCCCATGTCCGCAAACTGAGGACTGTCTAAGATGTCGTTAAATCACTTAAAAATTCACAAGAAAAAAACATTTATTAGAGAAAAGCTCGAGAAAGAAACATTTTTGCAGAAAGGAATAGACACATGGTGCGCAATAACTGTCAGGTACATTTTCCTGAATAGTGTAAAGAGCCTTGAAGAGGTCAAATGATATTACAAGAAAAAAGTAAGGGAAAAAGTCTAAAAAACAACAAAAAATGTTGTTCAGTGTAGCAAAAAAAATATATTTCTTTCTTTGCTATGCTGCTAATCACTTTGCAACCCCTTGTGGGGTTCCTAATTACTTTTTTGTGAGAGGTTCAGCTCAGGACACAATAAAATATTACAGTTAGATTGAGATTAGTTTTATTGTGTTCAATAGGTGTTAGGTATGTTTTTGTGGCTAATAAACTTCTCTGCTGGTCCGCACACAAACATCTATAATCATTGTTTCATGTAAAAGAGTATTTGCCTCAGCACTGCAGCTTTAACCACTTGGAAATATTTCTGTTGCCAGGAAACATTTGAAGAGATTTTTCAGCCGAGTCTTAATTCGTTGGCAGTTACTGTTTGTGTGTCCGTGTTGCCCAAAAATTGCACTGCAGCACAACAATGATCAGTTGGAGCCTTGCTCATTACAGAGTAACTACTGTTTGGCTCCATGTGGAGGCCGACCACACCACGCTGAGGTAATGTTGTGATGAGGGCTGTGGTCTTCACAGGTCATGTCCTAATACGGATGATTGTTTTGCAAAAAGTCCAAAAAGTTTTTTTCTGAATAAAAAAAAAAAGGAGGAGCTGTAGAAAAGGCCCAAATCATCTTCATAGCTGTCATAATAAGCAGCAGAGTTGGGTTTTTGGTTGGCGTTATAAGATTTATGACGATCTATGAGCCAAATGTTTGGTTACAATCCTACTTCACCCTTTACTGCCCTATTTGTGACTGTTATACATGAAAAACATGTTTTGGAAGTTATTTACACTGAGAATAGATAAAAAAGGTGTTTAGTAAATTGTTGCCATGCAGTATGAGAGATGTGTGAGATTATAGAACATAAAACAAATCCTTTTTTGTCATGTGTTTGTCGTTTGTTTTTCGCCAACAATGCCTGTATATTGTCCCAGGCTTTAGAAATGTATCATAAACCATTGTAAAATAATTGAACAAAATGCAGCCTTGACATAGATTTTTTGTTTTTAATTTGTATCTATTTGAGGTGAAATAAATACAATATAGAGACTAACACTAAATGATAACAGTATAAAATAAATCAATATAAATGTGTTTAATTCAAAGGAATAGTTCTATATCTTGGGAAATATATATTCACTTTCTCACTGAGAGATAGATGTTCAGATTGATACCACTCTATGTCTGTACGCTAAATATGAAGCTACCTCCAGCAGCAGGTTAGCTTGGCTTAGCATAAAGGCTGGAAACACACGGAAAACAACCCCCTAAAACCACAACGTGTCATATTTTTGTACGGACTAAACAAATAGGATATAATGTGGTAATTAATGAGCTAACGATGTGCTGTTAGGTGAATTTTTCGACAGTCAGGCTAGCTGTTTCCCTCTTTTTCCAGTCTTTATGCTAAGCTAAGATAAGTTAATCTAATCATCTCTTGGCGTTGGCTTCATATTTACTGTTAACAGATATGAGAGCTTCTCATCTAACTCTCAGCAAGAAAGTTATGAATCATATTTTCCAAACAGTTGAGCTACTCATTTAAATTAAATGTTACAAAAATGCTGCATTGTTTCAAAGACAATGAGTGTGCACTTCCTGAAGAGAAGTTCCAGTTGCATGCATATTCCATATGGAATCAATTTGCAGATCAGGAAAAATCAAGAAAAGTAGATGTGCAATGAATGAATGATGTAGCCATGTTTATGATAAAAAAAAGAATCTTTTCGTACCACAAAATGTGTTTACAGTATTTGGATGGATATCTAATGAGTCTTGTGCCAGATGTGAAAGAACAGCACGTTTTGAGAGCTAACTGTCATGTTGCGGTAGTAAAAAAAAAAGATTAATGGGAGATCACATGACCCCAAAACCCACAATGTATAATATAAAAAGAACAAAAGAAAAAAAGTTACATTTTGTTTAGTGGAAAGCAGCCAGAAGATAATTGTTGCCATGTGGAATAAAGGTGTATATTACTCACTGTAAACTCGTCATTAGCAGTATATTTATAATAGAAAGTGCGACCAACTTTTGTCCACAGCTTTGACACTTTTGCCAACAAGAGCATACTGTGTGTGCTCTCAAGTGTTTTCAGCCTGTGCTCTGAACTTGTGATGCGTGCCACTTCCTTTTCTTAAAATCATATTCTAATCCCAGTGTTTTTCATTTCCACATATTTCCACACATTCAGTCCTATTATTCTTTCTATCAGTTACAGATAACCACCACTCAACCAGCATCCACAGCCAACCATCCTCGGCCAATCAGCGGGCTGGGATGCATTCCCCGCCACCACGGAGGGCCCCCTCCAGAGAGTTCATTGGGACCTATGAGAGCCTGCCGGCGCGCTCTGTACAGGTGAGACAAGCTGTTGCTTGATCACAAGGAGACATACCGGTATTTTGGTTCATTCTTGTATTTTGGGTATCTACTAGAACATGTTTGCATGCTTTAATGAAAAAAACACATTTTACTACTTTCACTACTATCCTGTCTTTCTGAATATACCTGTATTCACCCTTTGTCTTAAACGCTCCGTTTTAGCGTCTGTCTCTTTGAGCCCCCCTTGCAAAAAAAAACAGTCTCCTCTAATTGGCTTGTGAAGAAAATATGGTGCACCTTTGCAAAGGTAGTTCTCAAGCCGTGGGTGGAGATACGCAGAGGAAGGGGATCTGAACAGCTTATTCAATCCCATGTTTTCTGATCTAGGCAGCCCACAAAAAACTGACTGGGTTGTTCTTATTTGGGGTTTGATAGGCACTCCAGCTACCCGAAAGCACTGAAAAAGCAAGTTTTTCATAATGTGTCTTGAAAGATCTCCATTTTCGTTCTTTCTGGCATGCCATGGGTGCCATACAGGGATAAGTGGTAGGCTTAATTGCAGGTGTGCTTTTTGATCTAACTTTCACTTTCAGTTTTTAGTGTTAGTTTTATTGTTTGTGGTCATCGCTCTTTTTTTAGTTTGTTCGTCCATAGTAGGCGTTTACTCCAGTGTTTATGATGATGGTTGATGATATTGTTGAGCCAATTCTCACGATCTTCAGTCTGTTGCTGAGAAAGTTATGGATCCAGTGGATGAGAGGTAGGGGGATGTTGAGGTGATGTGATTTCTTGATGAGCTGGTGGTGTTGGATTGTATTGAACGTGGAAGTGAAGTCAATGATAAGGACTGAAGCAAAGTTTCCAGATGTCTGTAGATGTTGAAGGATGGGATGGAGAAAGCATGCCACTGTGTCCTCCGTACCTTGTCTGGGTCTGTATGCAAATTGATTGATTGGGTTGAGGAGTTGTCTGACGGTTGTCACGATGAGGAGGAGGATTAATTTTTCCAGGCATTTCATGATTAGGGTTGTGAGTGCACTTCGTCAATAGTGCTTGGGCTCTATGGGGTGGGGTTTCTTTGGGATAGGTGCAATGGTTGAGGTTTTTCCAGAGGGTGGGTATTGAGGCTGTCCTATATGATTCCGAACTATCCAGAAGTTATTTACTGTGCAGCCTAAAAACTGTGGTATGGTATCCAGGCTTTATCAGTTCTTAGTGATATCTGGCCGCTCTGCCCTTCCTATTGAGAGCACCTGGGCATGTGAGTATTGATCTTGACTGGCATGATGTATGGTCTAGCATTGGGAGAAAGTGAAAATGGGAGAAGGCGCTGTGGCACAGATCTTCATCACCCTTACTGGGAGGCTGTCTGGCCCTGTTGCCATGCCAGGTTTGCACCTGGCCACCATTTTTTGGCTTTGATGATGTCGTTTTTTGTCTGTTGAGTAGTTTGAGAGTGGCCCAGTCCTAATGCTTGAAAGCTTTCTGTTTTCTTTTTTGTGATTTTATTATTTCCACTGTTCACTGTCACATCCCCAACCACTGTCACACTAGTTGCTTGCTCTTGGGGGAATTACTAGAATTGTTGGGTCTTTGTAAATTATAGAGTGTGGTCTAGACCTACTCTATCTGTAAAGTGTCTCGAGATAACATTTGTTATGATTTGATACTATAAATAAAATTGAATTGAATTGAATTTTTCTTTGAGAGTGTAGTTGATATGGGGGTTGATCCAGGGTTTGGAATTTGGGTATCTGGTGATGGTTTTTGTTTTTCTTTCAACTGAGTGTCAAAACAGAAATAATTAAAGGTATCTCTTGCTTGCGCTTGTCTTCCCTCCAGGTTTCAGAGTCTCGTGTGGTTGAGTGTCCTAGCATCCAGATAACCACCATCTCCCCTGAAGATGACCTAGCCCCCACCATTTCCAGTTACTGGGACATGGGCAGCGGTGGTGGGTGGGACCGAGAGCGCCTCTACCTCCCCTTGTTGGATCCCTTTACTTACCGCGACAGATGCCCTGGCTCCCTCAGCGCCAGCCCCAGCCCCGGCTCCAGCCCGTCCTCCCGAGGCTGGCTCAGCCCCGCCTCCAGCTGTGACTCGTTGCTGGTGGAGGAGGAAGAGCTGAACGAGGCTACAATCAATTTTCGGGCTCTCGCCGTCCTCGAGGCCCACTTCCCCTGGAGGCAAAAAGCGTAGAAACTCCCCCTTGGTCTCCCCCCTGTACTTCACGCAGGGGTAGTTACTCAGAAGAACTGCAGGGATGCAACCTGGAGGGTGGAGACTCCACCCCTCAGTCCCAAGCTCCGCCCAGCAGCTGTGAGCTCAGCATCCCACAGAAAACCAGGAAGACATCATTGGAACAGGTAAAGTTGGCATGTAGGGCTGGGACCATATGCTTTTGTCCCGATTTGATTCTTTCATGATACATGGGGGCCGATTGGATTTTATAAGTATTGCGATCCGATAGTATTGAGTGTTAACAAAAACAAAAGTAGAATAATACACTTCTAAAGACATTTGTAAAAACAAATTGTTTTCTAAGGAGAATGCACATCACATGTTAGTCAGGCAGTCGGACATTTCTATCATTTGTAAAGACAAACAAAACATGGACTTTCTCCAATTTCTGCTTTTGCTCTGTTTTGCTGGAAACGGATATGTTGTAGTTGTTGTTGGTGGTACCGTATAAACAGAAAATATTTAGGTGAGACATTGGTAAAAACACTAAATAAAGAATATTGATTCTGGGGATTAAAAATTTGTTGGCAAAAATGTTTTCATGGTGTTTCTCAAATGTTGTCTCTCCATATCAGAGAGAAAAAAATGCATCACACTAAAGTGGTGAACCATCCTTTCCCCCCCAGATGTCTCCCAGAGAGGTGGATCAGGAGCAGGCTCCAGGCCACAGCTCCCCCTGCCCGCTGCCAGAGACGCAGCAGGCCAGGAGAGAGCCCCCTTCACTGGGCATGGACTACCTCTCTGTGCCCCCGGCTCTAGCCTGGGGTCGGACCCGGGCCAGCGCCCACAGTCCTCTGTTCAGGCAAGGATACACACCACCTACATACATGATAATATCCATAAAAAAATCACAGTTTGAATATTGATTGATGATTTGTTACATGATTGATTACCCAAAAATAGCACACAAAAAATTCACACACATCTATTTTGCAAAGACGTGCAAAGATAATGATAATATTTAAGGTTTTAGGCTATAGTGCATACTTTCTGTCTCTCCTATGAGGAATTCTAAGTAATGACAACAACACTGTCGGCGTAGCCTCATGATACAAGCCTTCTGTGATCGCACACCACCCCCACCCCTCCTAAACACAGTTGCTAGTAGCTAAGGATGGCACACTCTTATTCTTCAGAAGAGGTTATTTTCTTTTAATTTTGATGCACTCTTTGTCTCCAACGCGGCTGATTATTTTCTCAGCAGTGACCTTAAACACATCACTCAAGCTTCTGAGTGTGAATATTGCTGGACTACAACATTCTGTAAACATATGGTTATACACACATTTAAATGATCAGTTTTAAATGCCTTAATATACATTTATTCATTCAGATGAGTCCAAAAAAGTCCAAAACTGTTTGCTGTATAATATGTGTAAATTGTAGGTAAATCCAATTATTTGGTCTGCAAAATAGTTATTCCATGGTGTGCTCCCTGCTCAGTGTTGTTGTCCATCCAATCGTAGGTCTAATGCCCTACCGCCACTCGACTGGCCGCTGCCGTCCCAGTTTGACCAGTACGAGCTGCGTATTGAGGTGCAGCCCCGCCCACACCACCGAGCTCACTATGAGACAGAGGGGAGCAGAGGAGCTGTCAAGGCCACACCAACAGGACATCCCATTGTCAAGGTAAAACTTGCTTTTGTACTGAGATCTGATTCTTATGTAAATTAAAGAGCCCCTATTATGCTTTTTTATTTTCCTGTTTTTTAGTGTGTTATATAGTTTGTTGTGCATGTAATAGATGTATTAAGTTCTCAAGAACACAATTATCTCCAAATGGAGCTTTCTCTCCCACAGACAGCACTTTTTCTCAACTGCTTGAAACGCCAAGCCCACATTCCTGATTAAAATTCCTCTATTAGTAATGTCAATAATTGAGAATGTGCTGCCCATAGGTGCTGCTTGAGCAGGCACAGCCCGCCAAGTGGCTTCTTTGCAATTGGTCAATCAATCACACAAGAGTTGGAGGCTGACCAATCAGAGCAGACTGGGCTTTTCAGACTGCAGTGTTGGGCTGGATGAGAAACATGGATTTTGAACATCAAGCCATGTAAACCTTTTCTAGTAGACCCCAAGAGTTCAAATATGATGCTGAAGATGAGTATAATAGGGGCTCTTTAAATGTAATTTCTATCAAAGCCAACTTAGAAATTTAGTTTGAATGTTGTGTTCTCACAATACTGGAACAAAGACATGGGCAGACACGTTGGGGCTCATTGCTGTTGGCCTCGTCACAGTTTGGTTCTGTCCCTCACTCTGTGTGTCTCTGTACAGCTGTGTGGCTACACAGAGAGGAAGCCGCTCTCCCTTCAGGTTTTTGTTGGAACAGCTGATGACCGATCAATCAGGCCCCATCCTTTCTATCAGATACACAGGTACTGAACTGTATTTCTATTGAATATTAGACTTATTACCAAGCATCCTTCCGTAGTTAAGGGAAACAGCATACAAATAATCAGCTGACCATTGTGGCTTTATCCATTGCGTAACTTCACCAGCTGCTTTTACTGTTGGTCCAGCAATGTCTTGCACCAGGTGTTCTCATGTAACATGTTGATTAACAATCTTTGGATGTGATTGCACAATAGAGCAACAGAAGTCCATTCATCTAAACTCCAGATAGATGAAGAAGAGGTGCATCATCAAGACATGTATCTGCTCAATGTGCTCGTAAATGTTTTTAACCTGCTCTGTCTTAGGGATATTTTGGGACATTAATGGCATATTATGTGTCTTTATTTCAATGTGTTTTAGTAATCGGGACATTTTCTTTACCACATTATTATTTGTTCTTTCTATGGGAAAGGGCGATATGGAGAAAATCAAATATCCTGATATTTGTATACAAATTCTCGATATTGTAGTGTTGACTATTGGTTCTTTCACAAAATATTTACACAATGTGATTTTTGATAAATAATCATCAGTAATGTGGATATAATGACTTAGCCTTTAAAACCAAGAAAAGACAACATTTATGCCACATTAAGATATTATTATATCCAAAATGGAAGACAATATCTAGTCTCATATCACAATATCGATATAATATCAATATATTGGCCAGCTCTACTGTACATATAAACCGAAAACAGTTTATTTCAATGTTTACACACGATGGACGTAGCTGGATGGTTATAGTGCATGCCACATAACTGCAACAAAGCCATTCAGTTCCAGCTGGGCACTTTTGTCTTTCTTTACTTTAGCTGTTTCCTCTTGTTTCTGTCACTATTAAGGAAAAAATGCCAAACAAATTCTATAAAGAAAAGCAATTTGCAAACAATAAGTCAAATGTAATTGTAGCAAATATGGGCAAATATAAAATAGATACAAATTAGTTTTCATCTATTTAAAAAAACTATGTATAGACCTAGATGCTAATGATTCTTTATCAACTAATCTATTCATTGATTTATTATATAATGTATAATTGATTGATCTAGAATATATTAGAAAAGAGACCCCAAAGTGACATTGCTTTTGTCCGACCAAAAGTCAAAACTCCAAAGGTATTCAAATTTAGAATAAAATAAAATGAGTAAATTACTTAAATGATTAATGATCATCTGCCAAAATTGCGACGAGCTTCTCTTGTTTGATTGCTGGGTGCTGCATGTACTTTGTGAAAGGAGGCAGTGTACAGAGCACCTGTCTATTGTACTTTGATTCAACATAAAAACTGCTAAGAGAGGGCTGTTGGATTCACCTGTTCCTTCCCTCTCAGGGTGACGGGGAAGATGGTGGGCACTTCCAGTCATGAGAGCGTCCAGGCGGGGACCAAACTGCTGGACATCCCCCTCAACCCTGAGAACAACATGACTGCACTGTGAGAACATAGAGACAGGGGACTTTTCCTCTCCACTTTTTGTTTTTGCATGTTTTTCAACTTTGTTCTCCAGTTTAAAGACTATGTTAATGTCTCCAGCATGTAGTAAATTGAGTAGCAGTAGGGTTGTTGAAATTAATAATTTCTACACACCGTGATCAATTATAGTCTACTGATGTTGCTTGTTGATTTTCCATTTGCTGCTTTTTTATTTGTACCTTTTGTCTTTGTCTGCTGTGTTCAGACTCCGCCACATTCAGGAAGGGTCTTTTTTAAGAACAGATACAATGAAAAAGGCACTTCATATATATATGACTCCTTGAATTTGTTAAGGAAAACCATTTGTAGTAATGTATAATATCGAGGAGGTGATGCAACCTAATATTGAACTGAATTGAATTGACAGGATAATCGTAATCTTAATCAAATTTGACCAGTGGAGCTTCACACCCCTAGTAGCAGGCTTATCAGATCTTTGTGTTGTAGCATTGACTGTGCTGGGATTCTGAAGCTGAGGAACTCGGACATCGAGCTGAGGAAAGGAGAAACAGACGTTGGAAGGAAGAACACACGTGTCCGTTTGGTGTTTCGTACCCACCTGCATCTACCACCCCTTGGTGCCCCGCCTGGCCGAGTCCTGGCACTGCAGGTTGCCTCCCTGGCCATTGAATGCTGTGAGTAGCTGCTAAGATGCACTTTCATGCAGACTTAACGGCAAAGAGAGTACTACTTTACTAGCAAGGACCACACCATCAACCAGATACGTTTAAAAAATTTATGAATGAAAGATGATTGGCGTGCGAGGCGTGAAGTCGCCTGTAGTCATCCATCTCTAGTCAATATAGGTCACATCCAAGTCTTTCCAACTGTCCCCATACAGTTCAATGTGGGTAGAGCGACCACGCTAACGTTCTGTTTTTGGAAGTTAATCCTTCCACTTTTGGAGACTGAGAGAGAACAGATGCTGCTGGTAGTTGAGGGACAACAAGAGGGTCAACCCTAAGAGTCTCATTTTCATCAGAGGAGGGCACCGCACAATCAGGGTCCTCCACATCATTATTCTCAGTCCCAGAGACATTCTCCTCTATGTCACTTCCACTGTCACAGAGCTGTGATTAAACCTCATTGGCAGGAAAACTTAGAGGCCATTTTCAATGGAGAGAGCATAAAGAGAGCGCCCGCAGCGCACCAAGAAAAATGGTTTGAATGGCTGCTGTCTAACCTTTTAAATATTTGTTCCTCGTGTTGTGTGGACTCAATTAATGTCCTTGCAGGAAACATAATTCCTCTCCCCCAGGGCGTGGGAAATATCATATGGTTATGGCAGGTTAGGGCCCTGAAGCATTGTAAAATTGCATGTGATAGTGACCTCAATATTAGCCAAAACAACCAAAACAAATGTGTGTAGAATGTTCGTATTTCGTATATGGTGTATCCAGCTAAAACAGCCTGGGGTCAGATTGTATCATTGTTAAATATATCATCATGTTAATCTCATGTTGACCTAGGTGTTTCCATTAAACTAATCAAGTTCATCAAATATGAAGTACAATAAATTAAGTCAAGCACTTATTTCGAGCCATTGGGTGGGGTCAGATTGACCTCAAGGATAATAGGAGGGTTACATTTAGAAGTACACTCAGTGGTTTAATCTGCCTTCCTCTCCCTGCCTCAGCCCAGCGTTCGGCCCAGGAGCTGCCCGTCATCGAGTCCGTCAGTCTGACCTCGTGCTCTGTGGAGGGAGGAGAGGAGCTTCTGCTGAGCGGCTCGAACTTCCTGCCCATCTCAAGAGTCCTTTTCATGGAGAGAGGGACAGGTAAAGGTCCACAGAGCCCTAATGTTGTTTTTCTGATCTTCTGCCCATAATATCTTGATGAGTTCCCAGGACTTAAAGGAAGCCAGTGAAAACACAGTAATGAGATGAGAAGAAGAAAATAAGAGTAGGATGCTGCCGAAGAATTCAGACATGATGACTGAAAATTAATTTCAGTAACAGTTAAAGTAGTAATTCAGCCCATTACATTTATTTTTAACAAATTTATATACAAAACAGACAACCTGTTTTACAAAACCGTTGATGTTAGGCTTCACCTATGATAAAATTATACTATTTAACTGACTGTGTGTATGCCAGTTACACTTAATTCCATTTTATGTTCTCATCTATTAGATGGTAAACTACAGTGGGAGGAGGAGGCTCATGTTGACCGTGACAACAGCAATGAGGTAAATTTGCATGTATGACATCAGTCACAGAAATGTCCAATTCTCGAACAGCGTCTGCAACAACACAAACTTTTTTAACACGCTTCAAGTTGTAATTTAATTCAACAGATCCGACTAAAGCATCCGGTCACCTAATCTGTACTATTCTGTCCACACCTCTTTTTCGTTTAAGTGTTTGTTGTGTGTGAGGGTCCCCGCCTACAGCGACCTGTCCGTCAGTCGGCCTATGTCAGTTAGTCTTTATGTCTCCAACGGGAAGAGGAAAAGAAGCAGCACTCACTGCTTCAAGTATCTCCCCAGTGAGTATCCAATCACACCGTGATCCCCTCTGTCTCACTTACGTCTGTTTCTTTTTCCACATTCTGTTTTGTTTCAATGATGTGGTCTTTTGAAAACATCTTCAGTGAAATAGAACATTTATGAATATAAACGATAAAAAATAGTTAAAGCAACCATATTATGGTCATTTTCAGGTTCATAATTGTATTTTGATGTTGTACCAGAATAGTTTTACATGGTTTCATTCTTAAAAAAACACCATATTGTTGTTTTCACTCTGTGTCTATGCGTCTCTGTTTTAGCTACAGAGTGAGACATATTACTTGTTTAACTACAGAATGTGACATCTCACTTCTATACTATCTTTGTTGGGAGTTGTACATGCTCAGTAGCTAGGTAAGATCACATCAGCTAGCTATCTGTTTCTCCAACTTTGGTCAGTACAAGGCAGGATTAGCTGGGAGACTTCTTTTAATTGAGGGGCACTTATGGAATACCTGCAGAACAGGGACATGGAAGTAGTTATTTTGTGAGATCATGGTGAACTAGTGTGTGTTGTAACAGTGTTTTGCCATTACGAACGAGCTAGCATGCTACGGTTAGCCACCTCGTCTTGGCTAGTGACGTAGAAAGCCGTGCAGATTTTAAACAGCTCACCCGGAGTCTGAAGACAGAGGACATTCAGGAACTGTATCTCACTCAAAACAGCAGGGATATTTTTTTCCAAGTTTGTATTCGTGTGGAAGCACCAGAGACACAAAATAACATCCCAAATCCCAGAAAAAGTGATTTTGTCATAATATGGGCACTATAATATAGATGATGAAAAAGGTAAAATATAAAGAAATGTGGCACTTTATCTCTAAGAGAATTAAACTAGATTAAACTACAAAAAAGGGCACATTCAAAGCCTTCATTGGGAGAGCATTGAATACAAAACAATAAATATTATATATTAAATATATGCACTTACAGTTGCACTTTCATGTGGTTCTTTGTAGTTTGCCTTATTTGAAGCTAATGTGTTCCTGCTGTCCGGAGTTTGTACCTTCAACGTTTAAAGCACTTCATTTTAAGTTGCTTTGGAAAAAAGCGTTAGCTAAATGAGATGTAATGTTGTTCTTCTTCTCCTGACAGTTATGTTCAAAGAGGAGGACCCGCTGCTGTCCCGGCCCTCTATGTTGCCTCTGGATGGGACAAATGTGGGTCCTGTAGGGGGTCAACCCAGGATGGACAGGGGCTTCCACGTGAGAGGCGACTCCATGGCTGACGAACAAGGACTGGGCTTCCACCTACCCCCTTACCCCTCCACCTACTCCCCTCCCTGCCCCGCTATGAGTTACCATGAGGAGTACTGCTCCAAAGCCGACGCTGTGGTGGAGGAGCCCGGCGGGTCCAGGGCAGCCCTGTCCGAGCGTCACCCCAGCTTCGAGAACCTGGAGCTGGGCTTCACTGAGCTTCTTCCTCCCTTATACCCCCGTGGCCCGCAGCCTTCTTCCCCCTCCCCTTCCCCATGGTTGGACTCACCCTACCTTTCCTCCTCGCCCTCTCCCTCCCATTCCTCCTCTCTCAGCCCGTTTCCTGCTGGCAGTCCCATTCCCACCTCCCCTTACCCCCAGTACTCGGCTTATCCTCAGGAGGTGTGTCCCTCGCCTCCTTCCAACCCCAGCCAATATCAGGACATCTGCCCGGCACCCTACTCCCATTACGAGGGCTGGGATCCCCAGGGAAGGGTGCTGGGGATGGAACATGGGGAAGAGAGGGATGTCAAGATCCAGGAGTGCCCCTTGGAGTTTACCAGCTCTTCTATGCACCACATTACATTTGAAGAAGGTGAGCTGCATGTATTGGTCTTTATCGTAATGTGCGCAAATGTGTAAAAGTCTATTGAGATTATGAACCAATTGGCTACATTTCAGACATGTTAAGGACAGACAGAGATGAAAAAGAAGTGTTTTTATGTGCATTATGTATGAATGGATGAGTGGGGGGATGAATGCGTTGGAACATAAACAGACTGGAGGATGGAAGATGGCTAAATACTGTGACGTTACCGTAGATTTTCATTTTAAAACTTGGATATATAATTTTGTTTTTGTTGATATTCATTAGCACATGAAATAAACATAAACGTAATTTTTTTAAAAAGATCCCTTAAATTTGTTGTTAGATAACCAAGATATGTATGTATAAAAATTTCACACCTGCTGACATTTTTGGATGTTTCCCATCTTAACACTTTACATCCTGCATTTTGAACTGCTCAGCAATGAATCATTTTGATAATTATTATAATTATTATTTTTATTCAGATGCTGCAAGTCCAGCGCTTTCCAAATAAATGAGTACTATATAAATCATGTATGGGTCAATACATACAGTGAGGAAAATAAGTATTTGAACACCCTGCTATTTTGCAAGTTCTCCCACTTAGGAGGAGGTCTTAAATTGTCATCGTAGGTGCATGTCCACTGTGAGAGACATAATCTAAAAAAAGAAAATCAATGTTAATATTTGGTACAGTAGCCTTTGTTTGCAATTCCAGAGGTCAAACGTTTCCTTTAGTTTTTCACCAGGTTTGCACACACTGCAGAAGGGATTTTGGCCCACTCCTCCACACAGATCTTCTCTAGATCAGCTAGGTTTCTGGGTTGTCACTGAGAAACACGGAGTTTGAGCTCCCTCCAAAGATTCTGTATTGGGTTTAGGTCTGGAGACTGGCTAGGCCACGCCAGAACCTTGATATGCTTCTTACAGAGCCACTCCTTGGTTATCCTGGCTGTGTGCTTCTCCCATGACTCCTGTGGATCATCCAAATGGTCATTGGCAAACTTAAGACGGGCCTTGACATGTCCTGGTTTAAGCAGGAGAACCTTCCGTGCCATGCATGATTTCAAACCATGACGTCTTAGTGTATTACCAACAGTAACCTTGGAAACGGTGGTCCCAGCTCTTTTCAGGTCATTGTAGTTCTGGGCTGATTTCTCACCTCTCTTAGGATCATTGAGACCCCACGAGGTGAGATCTTGCATGGAGCCCCAATCCGAGGGAGATTGACAGTCATGTTTAGCTTCTTCCATTTTCTAATGATTGCTCCAACAGTGGACCTTTTTTCACCAAGCTGCTTGGCAATTTCCCCGTAGCCCTTTCCAGCCTTGTGGAGGTGTACAATTTTGTCTTTAGTGTCTTTGGACAGCTCTTTGGTCTTGGCCATGTTAGTAGTTGGATTCTTCTGATGTATGGGGTGGACAGGTGTTTTTATGCAGCTAACGACCTCAAACAAGTACATCTAATTTAGGAAAATAAATGGAATGGAGGTGGACATTTTGAAGGCAGACTAACAGGTCTTTGAGGGTCAGAATTGTAGCTGATAGACAGGTGTTCAAATACTTATTTGCATCTGTATCATACAAATAAATAGTTAAAAAATCATACATTGTGATTTCTGGATTTTTGTTTTTAGATTATGTCTCTCACAGTGGACATGCACCTACGATGATAATTTCAGACCCCTCCATGATTTCTAAGTGGGAGAACTTGCAAAATAGCAGGGTGTTCAAATACTTATTTTCCTCACTGTATAGGTTGATTACCTTTGATTGTAGCAATGCAATGCTGAACAAACTGTACCAATGACTTTGAGTACATGAGGTGGATGAAAGGATGGAGTGATGAACAAGACTGTGATCTTCTCTTCTCCCTCCATAGTGACGGAGTTCATCGGGGAGGACATCCAGTCGTACCAGTCAGGCTCGCACATGGACAACCAGCCAAACTGAGCGCAGAGCATGCTCAGAGAGCATTTGATATTCAGCATCATATTCACCATTATGCACTTGGTATTAAGATGCATCGCTCCAGTAACATGTGATGACAGGCGGGTTTCATTACCATGACACTGTTGTAATTATGACCACAGGTAACTGTTTTATGTGGTTTTATAAAGGGAAACTAATGTTTTAAACATGTTTTCGATATAAATTATACAAGAAAGTGATTGGCGTTTGGTGTGTCTCATGTGTTTTTGTGTGTGCAAAAAAACTGAATGAACCCTCATACAAGGTAAATCCAGAATAGAGGGACTGACGGGAAAAGTATTAGTCAGTATGGAAAACTAAATTGTTTAATAAGATATTTCATGCATGTATTCTCTTAGCCTTACAAGCCAGACCCACATCAAGATGTTGGGTCTCACCATAGGCAGGGCTCAATCCGAGGGGCGGGATAAACGGTTGTCTTTCAAATTCCCTTTACATGCTATAAGATAGCCCAGCAACCAACCAGAGCAATGCTAGTTGATAGATTAAACTTTTGCCGTATCTGGTCGGCAAAAACCCGAACACATCTTCTTTTTTAAGGAATGACTTCAGTTCATAACTCCAAGTCTTCCAGAGTCCAAAGCCGATTCCAAAGGTTCTTTGTTTTTATGTAGAACTTCAACTCTATATACAATGTGATTGGCCTGACCAGAATTAGGTTTTTCCAGCTCGCAAGCTGACTCTAGCTGCTAATTACATTTACTGCTGCTAGGGTGTGTCTAGATTTCTAGGCTAGTATTCTCTACAGTCCTACACCAATCATACAAAACTAGGCCTTTTCAGTTATTTTTTTTCCTTAAAAGTGTCTTTATTTAAAGGTCCCATGGCATGAAAATTTCACTTTATGAGGTTTTTTAACATTAATATGAGTTCCCTCAGCCTGCCTATGGTCTCCCAGTGGCTAGAAAAAGTGATAGGTGTAAACAACCAAGCGCTGGGTATCGTGCTCTGCCTTTGAGAAAATGAAAGCTCAGATGGGCCGATCTGGAATCATATGGCCCCCCCCTACTCAATAGTTACAAAAATGGCACATACTAAGGAAAGCTCATTGTGGGACTGACTCTAGTGGCTGTAATTCTGCACCAAGGCTGAATCTGGGAAAAGAGAGTTCTGATATGGTATTAGGGGACCACTAAGGTCTATATAAAAGCATCCAAAGAGCCCCTATCATGGGACCTTTAAGATTGCACCAGCAGTAATAACACAATTGTCTGCTCAGTTCCTGAATGTGATGGAATCTTTAATGGCAACAGGATTTAAGATCCTGTGTTGCCAAAAAGTGGCAATTATTTCCAAATGTTCTTTCTGCAATGTAAGATTTTCTTGTAATTTAATGAAATGACTTATTAGCAGAGAAAATTAAACAACTTTTGTGACTCATCAACTTAACACAATCATGCATGTTATCTCAGTAGATATTATCTCTGTGGCTGGTGTAAAGGTAAAGTATTGAGACAAAAGGTAGTTTGACCTCACGAAAGGATGATGTGGCCAAGCTGTGCCTGTTAAAGCTGTTTGAAAGCTTTGTATGATAAATAGTTTGTTGGATCCTTTAAAAGCTTTGCAGCTTTCTTCTGAACAGTGCCACCTGGGGGGATCAGGACAAGGAATGCCTCGACAGTCTTAAATCAGCAACTGTTTGAGATTTCACTCACTCTGCTGTACAACTTCACACATCTTAATTTCTGCTGTGTGTACTTTTTCCACTTAAAGGAGTGTGGCTACAAGAAAGGTGGACAAACATGTTTAATTATTGCAAAAACAGCAAGGGCAATAAAAATACACCAACCTAACAAAAAGACACAAAAGTAGCATTATATGTTTTCTTGACAGTTTTATGGGCTTAAATGGTTCAGTGTTACCATAAATGGGCACATTGGAAGCTTAAGACCAAAAAAGCTGTAATGGTAAGGGATATACTATATATATATATATATATAGTTGGTGTAGAGCTTTGAACATCTTTTAAGAAGAACTTACTGTTAGAATCTGAAGCCGTAATTCCTTCATGACACTCACAATTCCAGTTCCAGCTCAATTTTTTTCCGTTTTGGCTTCAGTTAAGGAAAGGTAGTTAAGTTACACGTGGAACGTTTATGAGAGGTGAATGGATATGGCAAAATGTATACGGCAAAAATAATGGAGGAGAAGACTCCAAGCACAAAACACTGACAGGGATGATTAACGCATTCGCCATTGCTACTAATATTTTATTTATTAGTCATATTTAGGAATCTAACATTGGCACTGCCCATGGGATTCGGATCGGATTTTGTGCATCTTCACACTTTGACAGTGTAAAACATAAAAAATACAAACTTTTCCTTTATTTAGATATAGTCTTATAATAAAATGGTTGTATTTCATATATTAAAAAACTAAGAAAAACGTTGTGAAAAGAAAAAGTTGAATGTTTAAAGACAACAGAAAAAGAACAACTGTGTAAAATCTAAATGACAGAACAAGCATCCAGATGTTCTATGAATAATGAACAATTTCCACTGAGCAACGGGAAGTTTCTGTGAATGTTGGTTGCTTCAACATTTCATTAAAGTCTCGTAAATTCTGTCACAATCAGCAGTCATTTAGTAGATTTTGTCTTTAATGGTCTCTAAATTTAATTTTTAAGAAACACAACTTTTTATAGTAGTTGTTATATGTGTTTCATAGTTTCACAGCCTATCAACAGACAAGCATGGTCACACTGCATTTCAAATTATTCAAATTATTTTTCACACCTTGATTTAAGAATCAGATTGAGCAGAGGTCTCCAACACTAAGCCAAGGACCCCTTAACTGAGGGAGACAGATCAGGGACAGTTACTACATCTATTTTTTTTAAAATGAAGTTGCATAATAAAGTTGTCCTATAATAACGTTTAGGGCGGCTTAAAGCCTTTATACATGCCTTATTTCCTTGCCTTATAAATCATGTTTTAATGTTAAAACATGCATGTGGCACAGTGAATCCTTAGGATGATCTGTATCTGTGGATGGCTATATTAGTGACTACAGTACTTTACCTATAGGCCAGTAAACCCCATCATCAGTGCAGATTTATATTTGCTAATAATATGTTAGATTCATGTTAAGACTTTTTCATTTTAAAAATCCTGCCTGAAGGTGCCCTTACATCATACCTTCTTCTATTTGTATCTAGGAATTTAAACTCCTCAATCCACGTCTTCGCACATGAAGTCCCTCAGAGTGTCACCAGGGCGCGGTATGATCTCAATAATCACTCAGTGAGCTCTCTGAATGAAGTCAGCCTGACTGACACATACAGTACACGCTACAGCAGCGGGTGGACCCTTTATAGAAAGGCCTGCACCAGATCATAAAGAGGCTGTGGGAAAACAGAATGGACCATTCTGTGTAAACCTAGCCTGTAGTTTTAACCGTGCCCCTATAATGCTGGTAATAACTCTAATAGTTAATACACTAACTCATAATAATATCTAATATATATCATGTATATCATATATAGTATATACAGTATATATATATATATATATATATATATATATATATATATATATATATATATATATATATATATATATATATACATACGTATGTATGGTGAAAAGACACTATCTTGTGGTGTCCCAATTGAAGTGAAGCCGATCCCAGATAATGTGTTCCCCACCCTTACTCTTTGTGGCCCCCCACTCAGGAAGCCCAAGATCCTTCCTGTAAAAATAATCTGCTACATGTAAAAGTAATTTATTGAAAATTTTACTTAAGTAAAAGGATGTAGGTTTCACCAGGAAAATGTACCTAAAGTATTAAAAGTACTCAATACTGAAAAATCCTCACATTTTAGAAACTGGAAACAATCCAAACATGGTTAATGGTCTAATCATTTCAGCTGGACTTGTAGGCCATGATATTGTTGGGTAGTTTCATTTATAATAAAACATTGAACAATTATTGTACTTTATAAGCTACATGTGTTTTGTGTGCAAACATCTTAATGTATAAAGTAACTATTAACTAAAGCTGTCAGATTATTGTAGAGGAGTAAAAAGTAGAATATTTCTCTCTGAAATGTAGCGGAGTAGAAGTAGAAAGTGGCATGAAAAGAAAAGCCTCAAGTAAAGTACTACTACCTCAAGGTTGTACTTAAGAACAATACTTGAGTAAATGTGCTTGGTTACATTCCACCACTGTGTCCTGGAAGAAACCGCACATGACACAGTCAAGAGTCAATGTAGGGTCAGAGAACACAAATGTGTTGAAATAAAATGGAACCCAACAAAATGACTTCCCTTGTTACTTGCAGACAGCTTGCACAGCTGTTTGCCATTGAGACTCCGGTGGCTCGGAAAGAGAAGAGGGAAGTATGTGTGGGAGGATGAGGAGACATGAGCCTCAGCACTGGAGGAATGGCGGGCCCAACCACATCTATGGCTCTATTTGGATGTGTTGCATGTTCTCAGTTAAGGATTGTGTTGTCAATCCAGGGTGCTTGTTGTTACACACTTGACTCTTGGTTGTCGAGAACAACACATCTGCTTTACGAGTGTAAACAAGATGCTGCGTTTGGGAACACACTTCTTTCTATGGCCTCTTTCATTTGAAGATTGAATAAAGCTATTGTAGTGCTGATAACATACAGTACACTCTTTGTTATTTTTATGGGTGAGAGTAGGAAGGCTAAGAATTAATTTAGTTACTTTAGGAGAGTAGAAAGGCAACATAAGAAAGAAAGGCCCATACGACTTTTAGCTATTCACAACAGCAGCAAAGCTTACTGGGGGATGGTGTAAAACAGACAAAAGCAGTGCAGACTTACCTCCTGGCCAGGGAGATAAGAAAGGGATGAAAAAGAAAAGAAAAGAAAAGCTTAGACTTGGTTTATAACATATGAACTCCAGCAGCATGTGAATAAATACAATGTGAATAGTATTACATATTTAAATGAGAGTCTTGCTATGTCATACTGCATGATACATAAACCAAAATGTAAACAAATAAACCAGAAAAAACATTTAAATAAATTGTTTTCCTCCCTGTAGATGTATCTGCGTGAACTTACCTTGAACCATTCCTCCTTTTCTCCGGTGCCCCTTTCTTATCTATCTACTCGTCATCTAAGTGAAGGGAGCGATTGTTAGGAAATGTATATATTCTTGTGTCTGATTAAACCTTAAGAACATTGAGGACTGTAGCCCGCACTTTGTTCTCCAAACTCATACCTGCCTTCACAGTCATCTGACAGAGGTCAAGCCAGTAGATGATAGGATGCCAACCACAAAATATTCCTGACAGGATTGGTTCATAACAACATGAACCACATCAACTCAGAGCACACAGGCTCATTAAATGTAGCCTGAGATTTTTGAATGAATGAATCGATTCCTATTTTTTTTTAAATTTTATTTTAAATCACATACCCCTGAAAGTGCCCAGCCCACAAGGGCTTTCAAGACTTACAAAGGCAAGAGAAAAACAAAAGGAAAGCAAACAAATGTACTGAGCTGACTCAAACAACTTCTATGTAAGCTTAATATTTCTTCTGGCTATTTGAATAATTTCATAACACTTCAGGGAAGTAAACCAAACTCTGCAAGCTCTGTCACACATGGATATGTTTGAAGTTGAGTGATGGTGTTCTTAACTTGCCAGTGGCTGGGCTTCTATTGTAGTAGCCATGTTCCCAAAAAGAGGGTACAACCCTTCCTTAAACAAAATAAACGCCACGACATATCATTGTGTCAGAGCTGGGCGTCGTTGCCGTCTCCTTTCCTGGCCATAGACTTATAGGCGACTTAAATGTTTTCTGTGTTGCACTCTGCCCCTCAGAAGCAGTTGTCATCAGTAGTCAATGCTCTTCAATAGTGGAAGAAGTATTCAGATACCTTATTTAAGTGAAAGTAGTAATACCACACTGTAAAAATACTCTGTTACAAGTAAAAGTTCTGCATTGAAAGTGTTACTTAATCAGGAACATGTACTTAAAGTGTTAAAAATAAAAGTACTCAATGCAGAAAAAATCCTCACATTTTAGAAACAAAAAAATGATTCATAGTATGTAAATGATTCAATAGTTCTGTCAATCAGAGTGCTTAAAGGCCATTGTATTGTTGGGTACACAACATGTTTTTTTGGAGGGCGGGGGGGTGATGATGATGCAGTGGATATGACATGTCTTTGGTGTGGGAGCTCAATTGTAAGTCGCTTTGGATAAAAGATTCAGCTAAATAACATGAGATGTAATGTAATGTAATGTAATGTAATGTAATGTAATGTGTGCAAACATCTTAATTTGTAAAACAACTAGTAAGCTGTAAAATTAATGTAGTGTAGTAAAAAGTACAATGTTTCTCTCTAAAATGTAGCAGATTAGAAAGTGGCATGAAGAAAAAAGACTCAAGCAAAGTACAAGTACCTCAACATTTGTACTTAAGTACAGTACTTGAGTCCCATTCCACCCCTGATCCTGTCAAGGCTCCGGAGCCCTGAGATACATTCTAGACCAAGAGCCTGTGCATTACCCTGGGGTCTGCTGAGAGCTGCAGGGCATGTGACAATGAAGGGAGGAGGTGGGTAAAGCAGAGAGTGGTGAGAGACAAAGTAAACAGAGAAGTATAAATAGTATGCATAGAGCAGATGCTGAGTTATACTCCGTTTACATTCAGGTCAAACAATCAGCATTTTTCCAAAAAGGAACTTCATCTATATCACTTTATACAAGTTTCACAAGTCATCTATTTCACAAGTTTTTTACATGTACATGGCACAATTAAAGATCTCTTACAGGCTCATTAGTGCCAGGCAGGTAGTGGACGGGTTGTGGACGGGTTGTGTAGCTCCTAGTTGGTCTGTTTTTTGCTTACTTGACAACCAAAACAATTGTATCAGCCATACTAACAATTAGGGCTGTCAAAATGAACGTGAGTTAAAGCAAATTCCTTTTAATGCCACTAATTTTTTTGATGCACAATAAACACAGGCACCTTCTGTGATATGGGCTTCGGGCACTCTGTAGTTTGGGAAATCAGGATGTAACAGCAGAAACCAATGTGGATTTTGAGCAGAAACAAAGCACTTTGAGCAGAAATGGATGAAGAAAGGGTTATTTTGAATGGCAAGAGTAACGAGTGGCACGAGTTTCAAAGCCCTTCAAGATGGCTCTCTCCACTTAAGTTATTTGCATAGACTGTTGGTGTGAATTGAGTTACCACCGGAGTCTCAAATAGCACTTGAGCATAGAAAAGTATAAAAAATATCCCTTTCAAAGAACATTTAGAACAGATAATATGTGATTCTTTGGTGAATAATCGCAAGTTAACTAGGACTCTGATGGGATTAAATGTTATTAAATATTTCCATCAATTGCCAGCCATAGTAACAACCCTTTCACATCAATCCATCACAACAATCGTTAACTTCAGTATGGATATCAAAAGTGCAGCATCATAGTATCCGTACATGTTCCCTTAATCTGACCCAGTATTATGAGGACTATCTTTCCAAAGTAATTAAATTAAATACTCTTTGGACTAGATTTATTTTTGACAATTAAAAAAAAAGTCTACAACCACGCCAGCGGCTTTGAGGCTGTACTCAGGCACAGTGCAGTTTTGATCTTAATGCTAATGCCAGCCTGCTAAAATCACAATGTCAATGCTAACATAATAGAAACATTTACCTGGGTCACAGTCTTAATTCAACATGTTAGCATGCTAACATTTGTGATGGGAATGGAGCATGGAAACACTGACAAACTTTTGTGCCAAACTTTTGTAGATGTTGAGGTAGTTCACTGGATATGTGAAAACTGTGACCTGCTAATGGTGTTTAATAATAATAATAAGTCAGGGGCGCCTAAGTCATTAGGATTCCTCCTCTGGGAATGTTGAATATCTCCACCAAATTTCACGGCAATGCAGCCTATAGTTCCAGTTTAAACCAAAGACTTCAACCACATGGTGGTGCTAAAGGAAAAAACAGGGCATCAAGTCAGTGGACTTCATCCTCTGGGGAACATGAATGTCAATCCATTCAATAGTTTGTTGAGATAGTTCAATCTGGACCAAAATGGTGGACCAACTGACTCCACTATGACAATGAAAGTGGGTAATTTGGCACCTTTAACCAAACCAAAACATAAAACACTACAACCACACACACACACACACACACACAACTGGTTTACATGTGATTTATTGAAACACTGGATTATGTTTTCCTACAACACTGATGTGGTATGCACAATTGAAAAATGAACAGTGGAATATAAAAAAAAGCTAAAGAATATAACACTGGCAACATCTAGAGAGATAGAAACTTCTTTTGGTCTCTTTCTCTGAGTATTTAGGACAGCAGTACAAAAACCATAGATCCAATTGACACAAATATAACTTTAGTGGTGTGAACCCCAATTTCCACTGGATGTGTAATGGCTGCCGTTACGCATCCGGTGGAAATTGGGGCTAATAGATGCTTTGAAAATTGGAGACATCACAAGTTGAAACAAGCATAGAAAAAAACTGACATTAAGTGCACTTTAAAGATATTTTCTTGTTTTTAAACTGCACATCTTGCATATGTTCTTTCCACATATATTCTTGCCATTGATTGTAGCGTGCAGATACATATACATACACACAATTCATAACAGGAGCTAAAAGCTAGCCCTAACATAAAACAGTAAACTATTTTTCTCCTTCAAATCTGACAACATTGGAGCCGTGTAAAAATGATAAATGATACAATCAGCTACTCTGCATACTGCATAATATTGGGGACACAAAACATTCAATTCATTTAATAAAAAACTAAACAGAAATTCAACTTTCTATAAAGTCTTGGAATTCCAATTGTATGGCATTTGGATATTAATAGTAATAATAACAGTTAACATAATCTTGGCACTCTACAGCTTTTCTAAATTTCCTTCCTTAGCGGTTAAAACAGAAATACTGATCGGCAGTCTTTTTTTTCTTAACTGACATCAAATTGAACATAACTTTAAGGCAGAGCACTGGCAAATGCATTATGCCAAAAAATGTAACAAAAACACAATAACAAGCCGCCATTTTCTTGTTTTTTCTTGATTTGTCATTAAAGACTATGTTTACATGCACATAGTATTGTGGGTGTTGTGTCCATGTTAAGAGTCTGTTTCTAAAAGTATTTGAATAGCTTGCTCCAGTATACATAATACATACAATAATCTTACTTAATCTGACTTTATTTATGTACACCTTTACTATACTAATCTTGTATTTTGAGTATTACAATTGGCAATGATGTGCCATTTTTAAGCGGATAGAAAGATCCAGCAATTACATTCAGGTCTTTCATAATCAGGATAAGAGTCTTTCCAGGTAACTGAAAGCAATGTTGGACATTTATGAACAGTAAGCCTCAGTAATTTAAGGGAATATTGTTGTACGTGTAAACATAGCCATTGACCTCAACCTTTCCCTCTTCTTTCTATGGTCCTAACCAGTATACTTTACAAAATCAAATTTGGCAAGTTTGTGTGGAGAGTGTGTGTGTCAAATACTTTCATTTTCAAATTTCAAACAACAAATGGAGTTAGATTAGATTACAATAATACAATAAACTATACCAGTTGTGGTAGAACTCTACAGTCTGCTCTTATCATGACCCATGAGCTCTTCTGACCATTAAACAAACAGACCGGAGTCGCAGTGTTTACACTAGCATTAGCATGGAGCACTGTGTTTGACAGCAGTTTGACAGCTTTTGACAACCTGACAAATTCAATTTTGTTTGGAGCATACTGCTGACCTAACACCCTTTCTCTTCCCTCAAGCGCTGACAAACACCAGGCGGGTGGAGTAGATCAGGTCGGCCAGGTAAAGGATGAAGTTGACAGCCGTGAGCACAGACACCACCATGCACTTATCCCAACTGCACAGCCCCTGCGCGGTGTTGCAATTGTAGGGCCTATCTTTGTTTCCGCCATTCTTGGGATCAAAGTTGAAAATGGGCCAGATAATGGTTGCTGATAGATAGAGGACCACGGCCAGCAGGGCGTAGGCAGACAGGAAGCGAGCGAACGGGAAGGGGAGGCAGCCGGTGCACTCGCCGATGCAGAGCAGGATGATGGCTGCTGACAGGATGAAGCAGATGCAGTAGACGGACATGCAGTACTTGAGCGCGTCGTGTCGGTCGTACAGCACAGGTTCGCTGATGAAGACGAAGATGATGCAGGCCACAAAGGTCTCGCAGACTTTCAGCAGGCCCGGGGCTGTGGCCATGTAGCCAGCCACCTCGCCCGGACGCGCCTTGCTGATGCTCACCTCGGTAATGTAGGCAATGGTGGCTAGACAGGAGAACACGGTTGACACAATGCGGTAGTCACGGATTTCACTCGGGCCTGAAGAGCCCTTGAGGAAGTAGAGGGGGAAGATGATGGAGGCAGACAGGCAGAGCAGAGCGGCGTAGCAGGCGAAGGTGATAGGGAAGTTCTTCCAGGAAACAGGGGCCCTGGTCTGAAGGCCGAACAGCTCCACCAGGAAAACAAGCAGAGTCCCGGCGAAACTGAAGGCCCAGCAGAAGATGCACCAATCTCCGGTGCCGTGGAAGAGTCTGCCTCCATGCACGGCCACGGAGAAGGCCACGCAGGAGAAGATCAGGGCTGCCAACCGTGTCCATAGGAGGGGGCTGGAATGGAGGACTACAGCCATGATGTGGTAAGTGACGTAAGAAGCTGGAATGGTTCCTGTGAGATAGTAGTCTCTTCCTATTGGGAGTCACTTCCTTTAGATTTTTATGGTCAGCCACTCGGAGAAGACAGAGAAATCTGTAAGAAGAAGAGACATTAAAAAGAATAGGTAAGCAAGATTTTTGAGTTCATGTCATTTTCAATGACCGCCTAAAAAAACGTTAAAGAGACCTGCTTTAGATGAAGTACATAATACGACCACATGAGGGCTTAAACTGGCACTGCACTCCTACATGCCCTTTTCAGAAAAAAACACAATGCTGTTATTGTATCTTTATGAATAGTTGAAACAACAAGTGAAACCATGAAAAACCAATTTAAAAACCCAAATAATGAGTGCACTGTTGTCACACTCGTCCCAGCACATTAACGTCTGATCAAATCATCCGGTGAACACTCCCTTTCTTCTTCTCTGGTGCTCTTTGGCTCGTATCGAGCTCCAGACTGCTTTCTCAACAGCATTCCTGGGCTGAGGGCAGACTATTTCGCTCTGGCATTCCTCCATGCTCATGTCCTCTGACAGGCGTGGTGCCGAAACCTCCACAGTGTCTGTCATCGTGCTCTGGACAGGGCCCTCTTCACTTGTTCCACTCCCTCTCCCAGGGACCTCATGCTGCAAACCAATCTGAAATCTTAACAAGGCTGTGAATCTAGAGCTGCTGGGTTTTAAATTCTAAAAACTGCATCTTTAAGGCCCTGAAAACCTATTTTGGATATTTCCAGAACAGCTTTTGCTGTTTTTACTGTGCTATGTAATGTTTTTTTTTTTTATAGATTTTTGAGTATTAAACTCTTAATAAATAATACTTGAACTTGTTTTGTTCCAAACGTAAGGTTTGATTGTAGCTTATTTGGTCAGGAATATATGATGTCATTGAAAAATAGTCGCCATGTTTTTAGACAACAGCATACATTTCTTTTACATTGCTAGAGGTAGGGATTACTACTTTTATTACTACTAACCCTAACCCTAACTACTGTGGGTTTTGGACTCTGCTTCATCTAGGTAGAACTCCCTTCCTTCCTTACTTCCTTTTACTGCCTTGTTAAGTTCTTATTCAGTTGGTGATCTCATATTTTCAGAATTATTTTCAACCAAGCAGCATGGCTAAAACTTAAAGCTATAACAATCTTTGACAACTATCTTTGGGGTACCTCCTGCACCGGTCACTCATTCCAATAAACAGTCAGATGATTATTGCTTTTGCTTCACTCATTGCCTGTAGACATATTTTTTACACAGGAAAAACCCCAACCTACCCCTTGCCACATCTTGGTTGTCTGATTTGATGTCTTTTCTGGCATTAGAAAAGGTGAAATATAACCTGAGAGGCTCATCAGTCCAATTCCACACAAGCTGGCCATTTCCTCACACTCTTCCCTCTCTGGGCCACATCTGATTGTTATCATATCTAAGTTGTTATTTTTCTTCTTAAAGCAGGCATTCTGACTATGTTCTCTCCTTATGGTGTCCGTTTCAACTTTTTATTTTCACTATGAAATTAACTGTTCATTTGTAGGAGAATGAATGTGCTATTTCTTTTGAGCTTACATAGGAATATGTTTTGGCTCAAGCTGGGTTTGTCCGTAGATTATTTTTTTATTTGTTGTATTCTCCTTCTAACTGGTTGTTTTGTCCAAAAAAAAGAGAAAGACAATCTAAAACCCCACATGTTCAACTCAGAATGATATAAAACAAAAACAAATGTCAAATCCTCAAAGCTAGAAACCAAACATTGACGCTTAATTAATTATGATTAATGTATTATCAAACTTGTTTTAGATAAGCTTATCAATTATTTGACTAATCTCTTCAGCTAGTTTTCCTTTGGTTTGCAAAGGAAAGATTTTGTTTCTTGCTCGCTTGCATGCTCAAAGAGATCGAACAAAATGGCGCCAAACTCAACTCCAGCTTTCATAAATGCCCTTTCTGAAAATGATGGGTGATGTCATGTTTTACCGAGATGTGAAATGGTTGCATTTATCTGTGCCCATTACAAGGTCATTGAAGGGTTTTGATACAAAGTACTTAAACCACAACCTGTTGTGCAGCTGCATGCGCATGAGATCTAATGAGGATATTGTCATTAGGACAGATATCCTACTCCTCCTCTACGATGGATTTCTATTGAACATGGCGTCTATATAAAGAAGCTCTTGCTGTTTAATTCTGAGGGACTGATTTCTATGCTTTCAATGAAAACAACAATGAGATAAGATAAGACATTTTCACAGTCAGAAACCTTCCGACCACACCGACCATCTTCCCTCCCATCCCTCCTGACACCCATCCCCCACTTGGCTCCACAAGCACTGCATTCCCTGTTCCCAGTTTACACAGAGAGACAGTTATAAACAAGGATAACAGTCCTGTTTACATTAGTCCCATTAAACACCTATAAAATAGTCTCAGCTGGGGAGGTGAAAGTCTGAACTAGCAACTGGTGGCAAGGCATGAATAGGAAGAGGGGAACAAAAAGAAAGAGAGCAATGGAAAAAGAGAAACTTTTGCAGGATGACGAACATGAAGCCATGAGGGAGTGGAGGCAGGGAGGGGAGTGAAAAGAGGGAGGAACACGGGGGAAGCCCTGTGTCTCAGGCCACAGAAGGACACATAGTTTAAACACAGTGATGGAGTGGAATAGCAGAGAAGTGACTCACCACCGCTCTACCACTCTCTTTCACCATTCGTCCTTTCTCTCCCCCCTCCTCCTGCTTTTTTCTTGTAAGATTTTCCAACTTACTGATGTGTTCCAGATGTGCTAGTCTGGCTGCTGCTGAACAACTGGTAACATTGTCATATTTGCCAAGTTCTTTCCTTTCCTCTCGTTCCCTTACCTTCCCTTCCTTCCCTCCTTATAGTCTCATTTGGCAGCTACTCCCTCTCTTTTCCATCAGATGTCCTCCTTCTCCCTCCCAGCTCAATCCTCCCGCTCCAGCTTTAAAGTCAGGGTACCAATTATGCTTCATGTAAACCACTCGAAATAAACGTATACAGTGGGGTCGTAATGGAAAAATCAATCCCGCTACTCCAGTCGCCATTACTTTGGTGCTTATGGAATCAAGTCAGGAAAGAAATGGGAGAGGAAAATGGGAGAGGGGAGACGAAAAAAGAGAAAAGCAACAAGAGCACAGTGTGGAAAAGTGTCTTTTCACAGCACAGCATGGAAAACACGACAGGATCACAAAAACAGGGGCACTTCCCCAAATGGAAGAGGCGCTGAAAATAGGTTCACGCATCAGGCCTGCACCGGGACGGCAAACAGGATGTGACTGCACCATACTCCTCTGCACATTTACTTTTTATATGACACACACACACACACACCAAGATTTCAGGAAACCAGTGTTTATATCAGGCAGAGAGGTCATGTGCGCTGCTTGTTTGGTTGTCATGACACTAACTTGATTTCACCTATAATCCACTTACAGGAGACCCGTGGGCTGAAGCACAAGACAAGCTCTGTTGGCAAACCATCCCAGTGTGTGTGTGTAATAGGTTTATGTTAGGATATTATTGTGTTACCGTTGTGTGTTTCGAAGGCTGGGGCAAAATGTACCCTCACATTTGACCTTTTACAAATCCCAAAAGTCTTCAGCATTTTCCTCCAGATTTCCTTTTTCACAATCTAAAACAGCATGTAAAATATCATACAGTTGTTACAAAATCTCTCACACACAGATTTTTTGAGGGTCATCACGTTTTTTCTAACCCAACACACCTACACAACGGAAGGGAAACTTAGATGCAGTTCTGCATTTACATGAAGACCAACAGTGAAGTTGTTGGTCAGAACCCAAATGAAACCCTAAAATAAAAACCAGACAAAACCCACAACCCATAAAATAGAGAGTAAAAGTCCCCATAGAGCAATGTGTGCCAGTGTGACAGCTGTGTGTTAGGCAGAGGTCCATTCATTGACAGTGAAGGTGGGTGTGCCGCCTGCCGCGCCCTGCTCCCACCACACTACAGCCCACTAAACACAAACTGACAACAAACACAGAAATATATCTCCAAACACTAATTTTTTTTAGGAAACTGGGTTTAAAATATTTTTGAAAACATTCTGCCCTTGGGGAATGTCTGAAAGTCTCACCACAAAAGAACTATAATAGAAAATACTAAAAGTAAAGGAATTATAAATGTCTATAAACCCACCAAGGAGCACCTTAGAAATAAATTTAGCAATCTACAAGTTTTACACCTATTCAGACTCTTTTATTTATTTATTTTAATATACAGGCACATTTCCTAACTTATTATAATGAAAAACAAATAACAGTTTTTTTTTTTAACACTGTAAAGATTTCCTCAAACATGCTCACAAATACACAGACCCAAGCTGCTAACATGAGACATGCAGGCAAGATGCAACAAGTTGCAGCTGAACGAGGTCTTTTCCACTAACACTCGCACTATCTCCTCATAAAAACACGTTTCCTTACATCGGATCATATTAAGTTATCAAGTTTGATCTAAAAGTCGGTTACCTTTCTGATACTTGGCTGCGGATAGTCTCTGGTTGGTCCGGGACATCCAGCTGTAGAGAACCTTAGATCGCAACTCCTCAGCTCTGTGACTTGACAAGCAGCTCAGATCAGCAGCTCCACGCCCAGCAAACCAAATTAGGCATCAAATGTCTGCACCGTTTTCACATCTGTCAACTCTCCTCCTCCTCCTCCTCCTCTTTCTCCTCCTCCCAGCACACAGCTGGATGCTTAACACACAGAATGCGTTACACAGCATGTTTTTTACATTCGCAGGGGCTGGCAGCATCGTGCAAGCGGAAAAAAATACAAAAATAAAAGCTAAATTGATGTTTTAATGAATATAGCCTATCACTCATGTTTTGTATGTTCCCTGTTTTTAGAAATATATGGATGCACTAATTGATTCCCCCCAACATTGGTGTGATTGGGCAGTTACAAGGAACTGGCCTATACAAACATATTTATTTTTTTCGATTGCATTACAGCGGGCACAACTGGAGCCACAAGTGTTTAATCCTTCCCACCTTTATTGGAAGCTCCTGAAGTAGCCACGCGCGAGGAGGGGGGCAGAACGTAGAGGACTCTTTTCTGTATCTTTTTCATTTTTCCCCGTTTTGTTAAGTGATGTAACTAGCCCAGAACGTGAGTTAGACATTTTCTGTAGCTTGCTAAACTGTCATAGGTTTGACTGCCTCATTATCTTCAACACGTGTTACGACATGATATTTATTTGGAGAGAGAGCGAGAGAAAGAGAGTAAGCGAGAGAAAGAGAGAGAGAGAGAAAGAGAGAAAGAGAGAGAGAGAGAGAGAGAGAGAGAGAGAGAGATTATCGCCTTGATAATGTTGTTGTTGTTGTGTTTTCTTATTGCATTGCTGATACTTGTGCAACCACGTGTTGCTACTTGGGTTGTGTTTGCTAGCAACGTGCTATCACCATAACAGCCTGTGGAGCCATATTTAGTTACAGGTATATTACACTCTTTGCTCCGTTATGGATGTGTGTGCTGTAATAGATGTGGCAGCTTATGTTACTAAAGTCACATGTATGTTAATTATTAGAGAAAAATGAATGTAATGCCGAATGGCGATGCCAACACCCTCAGACCGTCAGAACAGACAGACAGATCCTTCTCAGCTGCTGCACCCGCCCTCCGGAACGCGCTCTCCGGCCACATCACAGTCAAGCACCCTACCGTCCTTCAACCAGGCCCTCAGACTCACCTCTTCCAACTTGCTGTTTCCTGTTAACACACTTTCCCTCTTTTTCTTTGCCCACCTCTCCTGCTTTACCATGCTTATCCATGCACCTATGTGTCCTCTTGTAAAAAAAAAATATATATATATTTTTTATTTTTTATTTTTATTTTTTTTAAATAATTTGAATTATTATTTTTATTATTATTATTTATTGTTATATGCTGGGGGCTATACCATTTAGTTTGTTAAATAATGTTCATAGTAAGTCAGATTATTATTTGCTTATATTTCAGAACCACATCCAACTTCACATGTAACGTCAAATACAACTTCATAGTCAGACATCTCTGGTACAAGTTCTTACACACACATCCGGCCTGTGTTTCAGTAGCCAGTTTTCAGTAGTTTTTACAAGCCTATTGCCTATATTTTTGTAATATAATAAACACTGTTACACTTTTTGAAACAATTTCAGCTTGGTGTAGTTCACCGAAAACCGTAATCATTTTGGTCACTATAACCGAGAAGTTAAATTTTCATACCGTTACATCCCTAACTCTAACTGCAGTCTGCACAGCAGCAGTTCATGTGGACCAAACTCTTGTTAGTTTTTCATTGCTTGAACACAGTTTTTGAAACTCTACACACTTATGCCATGGCGTTAACCACAACCTGCACAACACTGTGGCTCTACTAGCCTGGCTCCGCCCAGACAAAACAGTACAATCACAACATAGGTTTATTTGAATCAAAGCTAAATAATTAGCTAGGAAATAGAAAAGAAAATACAGTACTGTAAAACATCAAATGCAGTGTTCCTCAACTTGCTTCTACTGTAAAAAGCAAAACAAATAAATGATTACTGTACTGTACAGTTTCATCACTCTGTCATGTGGATTTGGCCACAGGTTCTCATCTACATTGCAATTAGCCAAACACCTGGGAAAAAACCTTATATACATATATGTGTATATATATATATATATATATATATATATATATATATATACATACATATATATGGTATATACATATATATATATATAAATATGTTAGAGTTTTGAATGATGTTAAGGTCCTGAAATTAGTGATTGTAAAAAACTGTATATAGAGAAAGCTCAAAAAGCCTTTTTTAGTATACAAATGAAAAATGATCCGTTTGAGAGAAACAAGTAAAAGAACAAAGCTACCAATATGTCCAGGTCAGATGTCTGAGGTTACATACACAGCTATAAAAAAAAGTGAAAAACACTATATCTTTACAATAGTAAATACGTTCTTACTGTTTTCAGAAAGTAATGGAGGTGAAAGCAATGGAAACAGCACATTCATTAGAGATGATCCAGACATTCAATGTGGTGAAGATAACTTGCAGCATGATGTCGGAGAGAGGCAGGATGTCACACTATTCTTTGTTACTGTAATGTACCTTTAGTTTCCCCCCCAGTAATTCCATGTATTACTAGAGACAAAATATATTGAAGCAAACTGCTGATTTTCAGTTTACCTTACTTAAAAATTGGTATATTACATAAAGTCTATATATTTTCTTTAAAACTATTGAGTAGTGTGAAGTCAGTGTTTAACATTACGAACAAATCTGAATACACTTACATTTACAGGGACTTTGAAAATAGCTGCTTAACTGAAGAAAAAAGTGGCTGAATGGACTTAGTGCCGAATGTGTAAAAAATATGTAGGTTAATGCAAAGTGAGTAGGTGTGTGTGTGTGTGTGTGTGTGTGTGTGTGTGTGTTTGGGGGGCGTGCTTGAGAGTCAATTTTAGTGGGGGTAATGACTGTAACAGAAAGTTATGGAACCCCCCCCCATAAGTAGGCTAAGCGTTACTATAGACACGGCCAGATAATACTAAATATTTGTCATGGTTAAGGTCTGAATCATAGTAATCAGAGATTATTTGTATGCGTTGCTCAGCAACAGCAGCTGTAACCCTTGACAACTGTTTTTATTTATTGAATGTCGTAAATTGACGCGTTTCCTGACCGTGTAAAAAAAAAAAAACTGTCAGAGAGTCAGAAAGGGAAGTATGCTCTCACATGCACATTCTTACAAGATTGCTTTTATTTAGCCTGCTTAATCTGCTCACATGTCATTCCCTGGAACATATAGTGGAGCAGATAAGTGCCATTTTTTAGGGTAATCGTTCATATGTGGATACAAGCACCAAAATTGGTACAATTACTCAGTGGGTAGTGCTCTTTCAAAAAAGTATGTTAGCCATTTTATTTTCCGCCATAGCCAAAATATGTATATTTGCATGATAGCTCCTGAACAAAACATTCAACTGCATAAAGGATGATGTCTACCCCTATGTTTTGATGGTCAATGATGACAATAAATGATTACATAAATGAAGGCCTCTAGACAGCTGTTGCGGCCATTTTGGATTCCGCCATAACCTAATTATGTATTTTCCATCATATCTCTTGAACCGTACAAGATACAGTGGGTATGGAAAGTATTCAGACCCCTTTAAATTTTTCACTCTTTGTTTCATTGCAGCCTTTTTCCAAAAATCAAAAAAGTTCATTTTATTTCTCAGTAATGTACACTCAGCAACCCATCTTGACAGAAAAAAACAGAAATTTAGAAATTTTTGCATATTTATTAAAAAAACAAAACTGAAATATCACATGGTCATATGTATTCAGACCCTTTGCCGTGACCCTCATATGTAACTCAGGTGCTGTCTTTTCTTCTGATCATCCTTGAGATGGTTCTACACCTTCATTGGAGTCCAGCTGTGTATGATTATACTGATAGGACTTGATTAGGAAAGCCACACACCTGTCTATATAAGACCTTACAGCTCACAGTGCATGTCAGAGCAAATGACAATCATGAGGTCAAAGGAACTGCCTGAAGAGCTCAGAGACAGAATTGTGGCAAGGCACAGATCTGGTCAAGGTTACAAAAAAATTTCTGCTGCACTTAAGGTTCCTAAGAGCACAGTGGCCTCCATAATCCTCAAATGGAAGACGCTTGGGACGACCAGAACCCTTCCTAGAGCTGGCCGTCCGGCCAAACTGAGCTATCGGGGAGAAGAGCCTTGGTGAGAGAGGCAAAGAAGAACCCAATGGTCACTGTGGCTAAGCTCCAGAGATGCAGTCGGGAGATGGGAGAAAGTTGTAGTAAGTCAACCATCACTGCAGCAATCCACCAGTCGGGGCTTTATGGCAGAGTGGCCCGAAGGAAGCCTCCTCAGTGCAAGACACATGAAAGCCCGCATGGAGTTTGCTAAAAACACCTGAAGGACTCCAAGATGGTGATAAATAAAATCCTCTGGTCTGATGAGACCAAGATAGAACTTTTGGCCTTAATTCTAAGCGGTATGTGTGGAGAAAACCAGGCACTGCTCATCACCTGTCCAATACAGTCTCAACAGTGAAGCATGGTGGTGGCAGCATCATGCTGTGGGGGTGTTTTTCAGCTGCAGGGACAGGACGACTGGTTGCAATCGAGGGAAAGATGAATGCTAAGTACAGGGGGATATCCTGGACGAAAACCTTTTCCAGAGTGCTCTGGACCTCAGACTGGGCCGAAGGTTTACCTTCCAACAAGACAATGACCCTAAGCACACCGCTAAAATAACGAAGAGTGGCTTCACAACAACTCTGTGGTTGTTCTTGAATGGCCCAGCCAGAGCCCTGACTTAAACCCAATTGAGCATCTCTGGAGAGACCTGAAAATGACTGTCCACCAACGTTTACCATCCAACCTGACAGAACTGGAGAGGATCTGCAAGGAGGAATGGCAGAGGATACCCAAATCCAGATGTGAGAAACTTGTTGCATCTTTCCCAAAACGACTCATGGCTGTATTAGATCAAAAGGGTGCTTCTACTAAATACTGAACAAAGGGTCTGAATACTTATGACCATGTGATATTTCAGTTTTTGTTTTTTAATAAATATGCAAAAAAATTTCTAAATTTCTGTTTTTTTCTGTCAAGATGGGTTGCTGAGTGTACATTACTGAGAAATAAAATGAACTTTTTGATTTTTGGAAAAGGCTGCAATGAAACAAAGAGTGAAAAATTTAAAGGGGTCTGAATACTTTCCGTACCCAAGAGGCGATATTTCCCCCTATGTTGTGATGGTCAAGAATTACAATGAGACCATATTCAACATCATAAATAGCAATAGTTAAAGTCCTTATATTGTTTTGGAGAGGACTTGAAGAAGAAGGACCCTAACTTTATGAGCCAATCAAGAAGAACTGCATGAACTTTTTCCATCAGGAACGTGCCTTTGAAGAATTCTTTGAAGGAAGATTGCCAGCTCTTCTCCAAACTGTTTATTTCATGCCAGAGCAGAGAGTGTGATCTGAAGGAGTTCTTTAGATATGAAAATCAGCCATTCCCTGCTGCCTTGAGCTCCACGGTGGACAGAAATCTCAGCTGGCTGCCATCCATGAGTCTCTTGTCAAAAACCCCAACACTGAACCAGAAGTAGAAACCATCATTATTGATGGATCAGCACTGGTGAACAGTTTGCCACCACGTAGCTCAAGAACATTTGACCTCTACTAAGTTTGGGCACCCCAGGTAAAGATTTGTATAAATCTGCATAAAGAAGCCAAGAAAAGATGGAAAAAAATCTCTAAAAGGCATCAAATGACAGATTAGACATTCGTATAATATGTCACAAAAAGATTTTTTTTCCATCATTTACACTTTCAAAATAACTAATAAATAAATAAATGGCGTCTACAAAAGTTTGGGCACCCTGCAGAGTTAAAACTTTTGAGCCCCACAGTAGAGGCATACTCTGTGAAATATAAAAGAACAGACATGGTCTTTGACATCTACCAACAATCCAGTTTGAAGGCAGAAGCTAGGTCAAAAAGAGGACATGGAGCCAGACGCAAAGTGACCAGCAAAGGCAAAATACCCAAGAACTGTAGTAACATTCTCAGTGATGATGAGAATAAAACTGAGCTGTTCCACTTCCTCACTGACAGAATTGCAGAAACTTTAATACCAAATGTGGTTATAGTGACCAAAGAAGATCAAACTGTCAGCAACCACTCCATCAACCTAGATGATGTAAGTCCATGTACCGTTGTCATGAGGAAGCTGACACTAGGATCTTTGTCCACGCCAAAAATGGCAGCAAAAACCTTATGGTCAAAGCCAGTGACAGACGTTATTGTTATAGCAGTCAGTGTTCTGCCAGTTCTTCGGGACATTGGTCTGCAACAATTGTGGCTTGCTTTTGGAAGATGTAAATGCTCACATCACTTTGGTCTTAATTGTACACAGTGCAGCTGTAAGTGCCAGGACTAGCAATGTTGGCCTTAATGAACATACATATAATCACCCACTTAAATACAATGAACACAAATACAATGATGTTATGTGCCTCCAGAAAAGTAAATAACATAAAACCTCCTGTTACTTTGACATGCTTTAATAATAAATTTTTTCTTGGAATTATGTCACGTTTCATGCATGTTTTTTCACATTATTTACTCTACATACCACTATAGACTCTCAAAACACAAAATAGATATGTATGTTACATCCTTATAGTCAAAAACATAGGTTTCAAATGGTAAAAACCTTGAAATATGTACCATGAGTAAAATTATGTGGGCAGATATGTGTTTTCCAATGCGGCCATCTTGGAAAATGGCGGCCATTTTGAAAAATCAAGTGGCTAACGTTATTTTTCAAATTACTGGCCCCAGAGGGATAACCGATTTCCCTCCCTTATCTGCCCAACTAATATAGTCTAGGACTGTAATGTCAGAGACTATAGCACATTGTTTGTTCGTGTGGAACAAGCATACGCATTATTCTATTTTTCACCTATAGTCTAGTATGTATTACTGAAACAAAAACTTACATTTATTGCACTGTATTTTGGACAATAACAAGACCATGTAAAAACAACAGAGTTCATTTTAAGGTAAAAAGTACGGTAGGCTATACAGTTAAAGTCCTGCATTGAAGATGTTGGTAAAAGTATGTAGGCTAACTATTATCAGCCTATTAAAATGACTCAATACAAAAAACAGTGTAATACTTGGCTACTATGTTGCTCCTCCTACTCAAGCAAGTTGAGGTGGAGCCAATTTAAATTGTGGGTGCTGTTCCTTAATTGTATCATATTCGTTATATATGTTTTGTATGAAAAATCCAAGTCCAAAATAAAATACTTCCCTCTGAATTAGTGGAGTATAAGTATAAAGTAGCTTGAAATTATACTCAAGTAAAGTACCTCAAATAGTTCTTAAACTTATTACTAAAAAGAAGAAACTTTGAGATGGAGGTATGGTCTAAACAGCATAATGCCTGTCTCCAGCCGGAGACACAGTGTCCTAAATATTTCCAATTAGACAGGCCGGGACATCTTCCCTTGCTGACACAGTTAGGGAAAGGACAGGGTCACTTATCCAGAAACACAGTACCATATACTTAAAAGTATTTTCACACATCAGCTTTGAAGACTTTGCCAAAACATTGGACGTGATGAGCATAGCCTAAAGGAAAAAGATGACTAATAAGAATTAAGTCAATAAAAATGTTATGGCAAACATAAATTGTTAACCTTACACCAAAATTTAAGATGTCAAAATGTATACTGTAGCATCTTGCGTTTGGTTCCAGTTTGTTTTTTGGTTTGTGCTTTTTATCACCACTAGACAGCGCCAGAGCTCAAATCAAATGACTCCTCTGTCATACGATACGCAATATTTTAAGTAAAAATGCATATGAATTAAAAAATGTGTGTGAGTGATCAATTATTAAGTGATTGATTAATTTAAAGCTAATTCGATTGAAACAGTCGTGACATAACATTGCCATGTAACCTATACATAAGCCTAAAAAAGTAACACAAAAAGTAGCCTAATTAAATAACTGTGATGATGAAAATGCATGTGAATTGAAAAATGGAGAGATAAATTATGATGTGATTTAATACACTTGACTGACATTTATGTCAAGCCAAGATGGACAGAGACCAATAACGTTATGGCAGAGATCATCTAACAAGCAGGATGATTATCATTTCTTTAACTGTCTATTATTATTATAGACCCAAAGACAGTTAAAGAAATAGGCCTGTACGAGTTGGGCCTGTACTGCATGACGTAATGGTTTCCGCGACTCCCCAATGTGAGGAGAGTGCAAATTTACAAGCATAACTTTACACCAACCAATTACTACATTTGGAATAACAAGGACATTCAATACCAAAATACTGTAAATCTCTGTATTATGGAAGATGGGTTGATAATGGTGTTGTCTTGGTAAAACAACTCCTTAATGCTGACGGGCAGTTACTAAAGTATAATGAGTTCCTCTCCAAATTCCAGTTAGCAGTCACGCCAAGAGAATATGCAACAGTTGTTCATTCTGGGCCGAGATGTGTACTGCAACGTCTCAGAGGGTCAGTATGACAGTAGTAGTATATTCCTTGGGGGAATTGACATTACCAAGAATAAATGTTCAAATAAACACAAATCAGGAATTGTATACAAGAGTTAACTCAGGAAGATTATTTTGGGTTTCAATCTATGGAGAAATGAACTGGCAAAAGATCTGGTTAATTGGGGACAAATTTTGTCTTAATAACAAAGTAAAAAAGGTTTCTTTTAAAATTCTGTGTAAAATATATCCAGCAAAAGGGACACTAAAGAGATTCAAACTTGATATTGAATATTCTTGTAGTGAACTAGAAAAAGAAACGATCTGTTATTTGCTCTTTCACTGTATGTATACTAAAATATTTTGGATTAATGTTCAACATCTTATCAGACGGAACACAGGGCAATCAATTCAATTTAAGGATAAATATATTTTGATTTGCTTTGAAGGCAGAGAGATGGACAAAGATGTTGTTTATTTTATTCAATTAATCTTGTTATTGGGAAAATTCCACGTTCACAAGAAGAAATGGGCGGACTCCAAACCATGCTTTGAACATTTCTTTCAGGAAGTTTTCTCTGTTTATGCACCTCTGGTTTGGACTTTTGAATGTATACTGTACATACTGGCTATGTGACTGTTTTTTGTTAATAAAAAAAAAAAAAGAAATGTCACTTTGCGACGAGTGAAGCTGTGAGTTGCGCATGCGTCACTTTGCGACAAGTAGTTAGCATATAAGATGCTAATGAGAGACTTCTGTAGCTAATGTCAATACAGTAAAAATTGACCTACTTAACACTATAAATGGACATAATTAACGAAGTTGATTCACTGCTGGCTACAAGTTAGCATCACACACAACAATGTCTGTCAGTTTAAGTTTGTTTTGCGCTAACGTTAGCAATCAAACTGTAATAGATAGCTATACCGTTTTTGAAATGACTGCTAGCTTAGCTACAAGCTAGCAGTCAAACACAACAAAGGTCAGTTCAATGGCGTTTTGAACTAACGTTAGCATCCAATCAATCATAGATAGAAAGCTAAAACGTCTTTGAAATGATTACTATCTTCTGTTATTGTTTGTAATGATAATGTTTATTATTTCATTGATTTAACAAACGTTACAATGACATTTATGCCGTAAACCGGTTAAATCTGAGCATGCGCAACTAACATCTGCACTCGGCCAAAGCCGGTCTGACTCGACTCTCATCGGGTATGACGCGTTATGCCGTAAACCGTTTACATCTGAGCATGCGCGATTCAAATCTGCACTCTCCTCACATAGGCAGTTACAGGGTGTTTGGCGGAGCTTGGAGAAGGAAACATATCATGATGGCGTCGGGAACAGGAGAGCCGTCCCCCGGACACGATGCCGAACTGGATGAATTATTGGACAGTAAGTGTTGACATTAAGTCTTTGCGTTAAAGAGAACCAATTGTTACACACAGGAGTACGGGTTGTTATGTCGTTAAAACGGGTGGGATTTGGCACTGACAGCCGGGTCTCACTCTGTGTCAAGTTGATGCGCTCTCGGTGGGAACTCTCGTTTTCACACATCATGTCTTTGCCCTTGAATTTGTTTTAATCCTGTAGACCCAACAACAGCCTGTTGATTATTTAACATGGCGGCTGAACTGCCATTGGTAGTCGTCTCTGCCGTTCCAGCCTCTCTTTACTGTAGCTTTGGTTCAGTTAATGGTATTTACTTACTGTAAACGTTACGTTAGCTGAAATAATGCAGTCTAATACAACAGGCCTGCAACAAACCCGACTTTTTGTAAAAGTAGCTATGCTCAGTTTTTGTTAAAACTGTGTTGAAAGTTGATTTAACTTGATTTGATTTTTGAGACCATAGTCCTGCTGTTGTTGAATTGTATTGCCTTATAATCAGATGTCCAAACCATTCATATCAATGAGAAGTTAATATATTAGTACAGCACAGTACAGTTCAAACAACGTTATTGTTGGACTGTTTTATTATTAGTTTTAGCTAAGTAAACCTAACTGCCACTGAGTGTATATTTAATGCAACTTTTCCTTTATGAAAGGTTTAAATGACATCAGTATGTACCCATTTAGTTAGCAGTTAAAGTAATAAACTTATAGCTGTAGTTTAATATTAATTCATGCTATTACAGATAAGAGTCATGTTGTTTTTAAAACGTCCATTGACTGATTACACAATAGTACCAGTGAGGACAATACTGAGATAAAGATATAAAGCTTTTGGACACGGTAGAATCAATTGCGATCTGCTGCAGTTTGACAACAGTTGGTGTAAATGTTTTGTCTTTCTGCTATCAGAGCTAAAGGTGCTCTAAGCAATGTCACGCGTTTTTAAGGCTACTACATTTTTTGTCACATACAGCAAACATCTCCTCACTATCCGCTAGCTGCCTGTCCCTAGAACACACTGTAAAAAACATCTCCTCACTATCCGCTAGCTGCCTGTCCCCAGAACACACTGTAAAAAACATCTCCTCACTATCCGCTAGCTGCCTGTCCCCAGAACACACTGTAAAAAACATCTCCTCACTATCAGCTAGCTGCCTGTCCCTAGAACACACTGTAAAAAACATCTCCTCACTATCCGCTAGCTGCCTGTCCCCAGAACACACTGTAAAAAACATCTCCTCACTATCAGCTAGCTGCCTGTCCCCAGAACACACTGTAAAAAACATCTCCTCACTATCAGCTAGCTGCCTGTCCCCAGAACACACTGTAAAAAACATCTCCTCACTATCAGCTAGCTGCCTGTCCCCAGAACACACTGTAAAAAACATATCCTCACTATCAGCTAGCTGCCTGTCCCCAGAACACACTGTAAAAAACATCTCCTCACTATCAGCTAGCTGCCTGTCCCCAGAACACACTGTAAAAAGCACAGTCTCTGTAGACAGCCCATGGTCTACAAACGCCAACAAAAACAAACTGTGCCCACCTGCACAACGAACCATAAACAGCGTTCAAGCCTATAACAGACGAGAAGGATTTGAAGGTTAAGGTTAGTGCGCGGAAGGGAGACGGGACGAGATGAGGAGGGAGGGGCGCACTAGCCTTCGTTCTGTTTGACAATACTTTGAACGTCAACAAGAAGTGACATCACCCAACATCGCTTACAGCACTTGACTCTTTGTTGCAGGTGCGTTGGATGACTTTGACAGGACACCTCCAGCCCCTGAACCTGCTGCTGCTTCCTCCTCAGCCAACAGTGGTGCAGAGAAGGTCTGTTTGTTGCTGTTGGTGTTGTGATGGTGGCGTTTTAGCATTCACATTTTGTTTTGTTACATATGCACATATGACATAAGCACAACCTCCACTTTTCAACTATATATGTTGTCCTAACTAAATTGTACTTGTCATCTGGTTGCTGCTTGGGAAATAGTTTTGTATGAGTCAAGATGAAGAAGTTGGGAAACTAAGAAAAAAAGTGAGCCGTAAACTTTGCTTTTCCTGTTTCCTACCAAGAACAGTAAAGGAAAACGTTTGGGTATTGTAATCTTTTTTAGGTTCTTTAAGTGGCTTAGTTCCATACTCGTTCCTAAGTTCCTTAAGTAATCATTTTTTATAGAAAGTATTTGTGTTTGTCTGTTATTAGTCCTTGACTTGGCCAGATCCTCATTTTTTCTATTTTGTAGTTTTTTGACTTGTTTACCTTTGCTGCTTCCAAGTGTTTCTATCAGCTGGTTGGTTGTTGTATTGCAAAATTCCGACCCCAAAAGTTCACTGCCCACCAAAAAGTACTTTCTCAGTTGCAGCGTGTCTTTTTGGGGCAGTTACTCTGGCCATTTGCAACAAGACTGATCATTACACTCAATGAGATTTAAATTTAGTAGAAAAAACATTATTTTTCTGAAAAGCAACCTTGATTCAATTTAGCCTTGATTCAATGTAGCACTGACAGGCTTCTGTCGTATTGTCTAGAAGGTGCTTTACATGTTTTCTAATTACCTGTGTAGCCACCCCTGCTTGAAGACTGCAAACTGTTTGAGACTCTCTTCGAGGGGGACATGGCTACCCAAGCCAAGGAGGAGTGGGAGAAGGCCATGACGGAGCTGGCCCATGAGGAGCCAGAACTACTGCAGCACTTCCATAAACTGTCAGAGGCTGCAGGCAAAGTTGGTAAGGTCTACAGTTTGCATGATTTGTGGTTTTGAAATGTTACTGTTTTGTTCCTTTAGCCTTAATGTTATGCGTGTGTATTCTTTTTATAGGCACTGACACCGAGTCACAACAAGAATTCACTTCCTGTCTTAAAGAAACCCTTCGTGGTCTGGCCAAAAATGCAGACAATCTGCAGGTGGGTAAATCAGAATCAATCAATTGTAATAAAACTGTTTAGAGTAATGCAAACATAGAACAGTAGACAGACTGTGTCTTGTTCTCTTACAGTCCTCTGGACTAGCTGGAGACGACCTCGTCAAGGCTCTAGAAGGCCTGGGATTGGACGAGGGTGGCGAAGGAGGCGGTGAGGAGGGAAACATCCTTCCCATCATGCAGTCCATCATGCAGAATCTCCTCTCAAAGGAAGTGCTTTATCCATCTCTCAAAGAGATCACTGCTAAGGTGTGCAACTGGTTTACTAGCAGTCACTGTAGTCTCTCGTCCCACTAATGTCTACCACACACTAGAAGACTTAGAACAGACTTTAAAAAGACTGCAGTCTGACACCATCTCACGTCTAAAGACAATCATCTCACATCTAACCTTAAAGTCTGTTATAATATGTAAAGACTGGGGATCTTGCAGGGTCACACATTGACAACAACTAGATTGGTTCTGAAAGATGTAACCAAGCTAGCTAGCGTTAGCTGGAAACCTAAGGGAAAGCTTGCCAATTTTGAGGGAGGGACCGCACCCATTGATTGTTGACAGTGGTCACATGATTTGACTTCACTACAAAGTCCTAAAACTTATGATAATGTCAAACACGTTTGATTTTGTCGGAACGTCAAGACTGGAAAAAGACTGACTCGGACTGAGTTTTATGACCACCTTCCATCAAACAATTGTGACAATAGTGGAATCGCTTAAAAAGTCTTTGGTGTAAGGTCGCCATAACAAATGTCACTCATAAATGTCACTCCCTCTCACAGTACCCAGAATGGTTGGATGCCAATAAGCCAAGCCTCAGCCCAGATGACTACCAGCGCTACGAACAGCAGGCCAACATCATGGGAGAGATCTGTAAGCACTTTGAGAGGGAGGAACAGGGGGCCGCAGATAAAGAAGCCATGTTCGAGAGCATCATGGAACTGATGCAAAAGGTAGACATACTCTGCATTTGACTGATTAAATGCTTACACTAGTGCTTACATGATGCAGATGCCAACCCTTACATAACTTTACATCACGTGCCATAGCTTGCAACCTGTTGTTTACTTTAATGTGAATAGACTGATTGAGAATTCAAGAAGTCATCACAGATTCGAATGCTTTTACTTCCAGCTGCAAGACCTGGGCCAACCACCCAAAGAGCTAGCAGGAGACGCGGTAAGTTTGCCACTGCTCTCAGTCAACACAACGCTGTATGTGTCAGGGATGGAGTACTCAAGTCTTGAGTCGATTCTCTGGACTTGAGACTCGACTTGGACTTGCGCATTGATGACTTGGGCTTGGACTCAAGGATTTATGATAATACTATGAAGTTGGATGAAGTTTCTGACTACATTCATGTGTAGTAGATTGAGTGTTAAAGTCTTGGGCTTGAGTCCGTCTCGAGTCGCTATTCCCTGGACTCTTAGGAAATGAGGACTTGGACTCTTCTCTGGTGACTCTGACTTGAACACTGGGGACTCCAGACTTGACTCGACAGTTGGTGACTCGATAACAACACTGCTATGTGGGGTGTGTATATGACTTGTACTAAAGAGCTCAACACAACCTTAGCTTAACTCAATCTTCCTGTTTCCTCTTACCCTCCAGCCTCCGGGCTTTAACTTTGATATGGAGTCCCTCAATCTCCCGGGAGGCCCTGGGGCTGGGACAGCAGAGCAGTGCTCCATCATGTGATGAAGTAGCCGTGCGGCCCATCAGAAGCACTGGAGCCAGACGGTCACACTGTGTGCGTCAGCGGCAGGCAGGGAGTAAAGGAGTGGGAAGCAAAGGTCAGGCGGGAGTGTGACCATGACCGTCAACGCTGTTCTCACTCAAGTAGGTGTGTGGATACAGAAACAACAGGACGAGGCACCAAAACCAACAAAAAGCACACACACACACAAACCCACTCTCTGCTGTCTAAAATCACTGAATGCACAACTGAGAACATTTTAATATCTCTGCATTAGGTTGTCAGCGATTGCTGCAGAGCCTTCACGGTTTAGTTTTAACAGCATTTCTTTTAAAAACAACCACTGCGGATCTTCATGTTGTTTTTTCAATACTGTTTATCCTCATGGTAAAATCCACGGAACCACTTCACAGGTATAAACAGTGCCTTTGCAAAATTACTTTATGTTGTTATTTTAGGTTTTAATATGTTGAATTCATTCAGCTAAGCACTTCAGATCATAATTTTCAAATGGTGTGAATATGCAGTATCACAACATCCCATGTTTACACCTAGTTAGTGGAAATGATTTGGTACATAATTAAACGCCCACCTCTGTTTCTGTACAGGTTGAAGAGGATGTGACTTAACAAGTTATTAACAAAGGAAACTGGAAAAAAAGTAGTGTACATTTTGTAATTATTTATAATCTAATTAAAAAGACTAGAGAGGATTGAAAACCTAATGAAAAGTTCCCAGCGCCTACTGTAATTCAGTCAACTAATTTTCCTCATTTATCCCCGTTCCCAGGTATTGGTTTGAAGTGATTGAAATGATGATTCCCATTTACCATGGTAACAGTGATCGTATATAGTGTAGAGTTACTGTGCAAAGTGCTTCCCTTATGATTCTCTGTAATTTTAATGTGCACAGTGTAGTGTTCTTTGGTATGGGATCCCTGCTATGAACGAAAAACACGAGAGGAATATACAGGAGTGTTTACCATCTGATGGCATGCTTGTATTGTGTACCCTCCATTAAAAGTATAATCACGTTCCATCCAGAAAAGGTGGCAAGCAAAGTACCAAACATCACATTGTGTCCGCGAGGAGGGAAACCTGTCGGGAACCTCTCAGCTTCTATTGCCAGTGGACATAAAGACCATAGAGAGAGGTCTGGAAATCACATGGCCATCAGCTCATCAATAACTGTATAATAAAGGTGTACTGTGAAAGGATTCAGTCAGCCATGCGCTGAAAAGAGATCAGATCTGCTGCTGTGGAGGTCCATAAAAGGATTGGGGGGGCTCTATTCAACTCTCAGGGCCAATGCACACGCCCAGAGCACCATTTTAAAAATAAATAAATAAAAATATATGCATCCTGTTATTTGACACTGTTTTGTAAATACATAAAATAAAATAATGGTATAATGCAAATTATTTTCTTGTGGATTATTAGTAATCATTGATTTTACATTAGTAGTAGCGAGTGAGGGAATATAAGTTTATTCAGATAATTGTACATGAGTATTTACATTTTAGCTATTTTATGTACTTATTAAACAACTAAAGTGACTAGTTACATTGCAGATTAAGACTTTACATTCAAAACTGATCAGTTTATGAAAAATATGCATTGCTATGATTTCACTATGCATTAGTCCTAATTAGGGCTGGGCGATATGGAGAAAATCGATACCGTAACGATATTGTAGTGTTGACTATTTGTGCTTTCACAAAATATTGACAGAATGAAATTTTTGATAAATAATCATCAGTAATGACCCTAACCCTAAAGGCAAATAATAGAACAGTTACAACAGTCTGGTAAGTTCAGAAAATTACATCACTTTACTGTAACTATTACTTTGCCTTTAAAAGCAGGAAAAGACAACACTTGTGTCATATTACGATATCCAAAATCTAAGATGATATTTGGTCTCATATCGATATATAGCCTAGCTCTACTTCTAATAGCTTATTTGGCATTTCAACTGTAAGAAAGTGTGTGTGTGTGTGTGTGTGAGAGAGAGAGATACAATTTAATTAAATGTGTGTATGTATTGTAATTAAGTGTAGTTTAAACTCGGTCCACCTCAACCAGCTATTGTTTGAAAGTGTTACACCATTTAGAAAGACTTTATAAGGGTTTTTAACATTAATATGCGTTCCCCAAGCCTGCCTATGGTCCCCCAGTGGCTGGAAATAATGAAAGGTGTAAACAGAACCCTGGGTATCGACGTATGGACGATCTGGAATCTTGCTCCTTATGAGGTCATAAGGGGGCAATGTTACCTCCCCTTTCTCTGCTTTGCCCGCCCTGAGAAGTTGGCCCACCCATGAGAGACCCCCCCCTCCCATTAAAGAGACTTCAGATACAGTATTAGGGGACCACTAAGGGTATATAAAAGAGACTTCAGATACAGTATTAAGGGACCACTAAGGCCTACATAAAGGAGACTTCAGATATGGTATTAGGGGACCACTAAGGTCTATATAAAAGAGTCTTCAGATACAGTATTAGGGGACCACTAAGGTCTATATAAAAGAGACTTCAGATACAATATTAGGGGACCACTAAGGTCTATATAAAAGAGACTTCAGATACAGTATTAGGGGACCACTAAGGTCTATATAAAAGAGACTTCAGATACAGTATTAGGGGACCACTAAGGTCTATATAAAAGAGACTTTAGATATGGTATTAGGGGACCACTAAGGTTTATATAAAAGCATCCAAAGAGCCCCATGTCATCGAAGGGCTTTACTGCTTAGAGTATTTTGTCACTTGTTGTGTTATAGTGTTAGTCATATTTTTTTACTTTAGTAGTGAATCCAATACTTCTAACTAGTAAATTTAGGTTTTTAGCCGACGTGGATGAAACATGCTCAGAAAAAAATGGAAATGGAAATTTCATGACAACTGCAAACTCATTCTGCGGATGATCATATGATATGACTGAAAGGCAGAAAATTTGGGGGCAGAAACAGCCTCCAAATTGACCTTGTAGTATTTTCCCAACTGTACAAACATGGCTTTAATATACTGCAAGCTCCATGTTTTTACAGTCGCCTTCATGGTTTTTACATAATAAATGTTCTTGTCAAACCACACTGTAGAAATGTACTATTAAGATTAGTTATGCGCTGATATAGTCAAAGATCCTCCATACTATCCATAGGCAGGACGCGTATCAGTTCAGTTCTATGTGTTGTATTTCTATCTGCCGCTGCCGTGGAGCTTTCTGCGTCAACTTTCCTCTGCAAAACTTTATTGTTCAAAACCGGAAGACAGAACGGGCTACGTGTCAGGAAAAGGGAAAATCAGCTAAATGGGCGAAGGCGATCAGGCCGCCAGAGTTCACTTGTCTGGAATATTTAAGTTGTTTTAATTTTTGGTTTGGAGTTAACTTTTGGCACAGCATTACCATTGAGACTTGTATTATTGTCAAGTGACGATGTTAACTAAATTTGAAACGAAGTCGGCCCGTGTCAAAGGTAAGAGTTTGCCAGCTGCAGCTTAGAAGCTAACGTTAGCTAGCTGACGTTATCCGGCAGTTATTTATCCTTTTAAAGTTATGTCTGTAAATGAATCAATTACTTGTTTTAACATGTTCATGTATCACAAGCGCACTTTAAATAATTTATGGCATGTATTGTGTTCAAATGTAGTGATGCCGAACGCCATCTCTTCGCTTCGTTAGCTAGCTATTTAGCTAGAGTTACTAGCTACTGTTAGTCAGTATTTGAGCTAAACGACCACTTGACATGTTGATTTCAAACCGTTATACAATCAGTCAAATCCTAGTGAGTTCGAAATAAAGAAACAATTTAAAATATTGTGTAAAATGTATCGTATAAAACCGTGATAGCTACAATAATATGTATGTGTCAAAACAAGTTAACAGTCGGAGCTAAAATTAGAATTTAGACTACATTTCTGAAATGAGCCATTGTAATCAGAGGATCAAGCTTTAAATTACACCGCAATTCTTCCCACGTCTATGGCGTATATAACCTAAAAGCAGTCTCTCCCAGGTCACTGTTAGTTCTAGGAGCCTGGGGAGCGAACCAATTCGTGTGTTCCAGCTATCCAGGCAAAGAGTGATGTCATATATAAGGGCAATTTTTGGACAGTACCTGATAAATATATGAAAACAAATGCTGACGTTTTTGGAAGATAGACCAACCCACTTTTTGATAGAGAATACCTTTTTAATAGGTTTAATTGCCTGTTTTCAAGTGATATTATGAGATAGCTGATCAGCTGTTTTTACATTTCAGGCCTAAGTTTCCATCCAAAGAGACCATGGGTTCTTGCAAGTTTGCACAACGGAGTCATCCAGCTGTGGGACTATCGCATGTGCACGCTTATCGACAAGTTTGACGAGCATGATGGTAAGGCAGTGATGTGGCCGATGTAGTATAGTATATCATTATTGATTCTCCTTCCACACTGTATTCTTGATAGAAATGTGATGTAATTGATGCGCCTTTGCCCACAGGCCCTGTCAGAGGCATTGATTTCCACAAACAGCAGCCTCTGTTTGTGTCTGGAGGAGATGATTACAAAATCAAGGTGAGACTGCCTTTGCACTGGCATGTTGCCACGGAAGAAATATCACAAAGCTGACAAGTTTAAGCAGATAAGATGCCCACATCTCATCAAAGGATCTACTCAAGAGTTTTCAAGTTGAAATACACAACAATTGATGTCAGAGATGTAATGGGCTGTTGTATGGTGCTGTCATGGCTTGCTGATCAGTATTCCATACAATTATTAGTAATATTAATATGATATACATGTATATGCTGAGTAAATAGTCCTGTTTTGACCAGGTGTGGAACTACAAGCTGAGACGCTGCCTCTTCACTCTCCTTGGACACCTTGACTACATCAGAACCACCTTCTTCCACCATGTGAGTTGTTCTGCCACTTTAAAGTATGTACATGTAGTTACAATTTCCATGTGATAGTATAAACGCCATTACAAAATGAATCTCTTTTGAATCGGTAGAGCTTGAATCAATCCATAAATGTGAATTGTTTTTTTTTTTTTTTGCACGCCCCTACTTGTTGTCCGTGTGGAAAAATTAAATCTGAAATGAATGAATTCAACCATCTCCTTTTCTGCAGGAGTACCCCTGGATTCTGAGTGCCTCAGATGACCAGACTATTCGCATCTGGAACTGGCAGTCCAGGACCTGCGTCTGGTAAAACACTTTGAAGTTGTTATACTCAAATACTTTTTTGAGAGTTATTGTTTACTTAAACAAAATAATTATTGGGGATAGTTGGGCCTTTACATGTATTTTGATGTTTTACTGTATCTTTGCACAAATCATTTGGAAAATTGCAGCAAAAGCATTATAATGGGCATTATTACCTTGGAAATATTTTAGACAATTTGTGTTCTAATTCTGAATGTATCCCCCTTTTATTTTATTTTTTTAAAATATATTCCTCTTCATCCACAGTGTGCTCACTGGCCATAATCACTATGTGATGTGTGCCCAGTTCCACCCAGCTGAGGACCTGGTGGTGTCAGCCAGTCTGGACCAGACGGTGCGAGTGTGGGATATTTCCGGTGAGGGCCTGGGGATGGCTGGCCAGAGGACAGCAGGCTGGGTTAATGAAGGGGTGGGAGGGTAGAGTGGTACGAAGGACGAGGAAGAAGCAGGAACAGGATGAATGTCAAGTCTTGAACCACCTCTTCTTCCTCTCCTACCTGTAGGACAAATCTCGATGGGCTGTTTGCAGAAGCACCTCTCCTTTCAGGAAAGACAGACAGGGGATATGGATGTATAGTCAGAACACATTTATAGTGTGGTATTTGTAAATGAAACACTGCACTACAAATAAGTGTTGTGAATGAAAATTTTAAAGAGGTGTAAGATGACACAATGGGGAGGTGTTTCTGTGCCTCTGCATGCTCTTAAAATCTTTATATGTTGATGTTATTTCTTGTCTTCTCATTAACTAAACCATTAATTAACTCGCATCCACTGTCACTTTGCTACATGTCTAGATGCATTAGATACGCATCTGTAACTGTCTCCTGTCCTGTCGATATATTTGCTTTCACATTTTCTAGCAAAGAGCATGATTACTTTTATACATCTACATCTTATAGCATCATAGCAGGGTGTAGGAAATGTCACGTTTGACTCACCGTGTTACACGCACGGCAGCCATTTAACATGAAAGGAAGGGTCACTTTGCACTCATACTTTCATTATAAGACATATGATGTCCATACTGCTTGCCATACTGGTGTTTTACCTTATTTTTGGATTGGTGTAAAATGCGTCAAGAAAAAAAAAACGTAACTACTAACAGGTTTGCAAGCTTATCTTTCATAAACTTAATCAGTTTGAGTACTGGTTACTGATTTTATAATGTTTTTGTACTCCTCCTGGCATGACGTGCATGACTGGCTCTACTACTCAAAATAGAACCTGAAATAAACAGCCATGTTTATATTTCATTTAGCCAACGTCCCCATATTGTTACCAACTTCATTCCTAACCCATAACTGTGACATGTCTGATTTTATATCCTCTGCATGTGACTTCAACATCTGTTCAGAAACATGCATGAGCCTCTAAGAAAAACTAAAAACAACCTCCTCATATTGCTGACATCCAACGCCCTATCAGAGCACGTCTTTACAACGCCAAGCACCACCCACCCCACCCCCATCAGCCGAGTCCATGCGCTCCCTGTGTCCACCTTATTCCATGTCCCCCTGGAAACATCCACACCTGCACATGGGTTCCTAGTGCCGTCTTTTTCCCCCTGTGTCATCTCTCATACTGCTGAACTACCTGTCCACCACATTAATTTAACGGGCAGGAATCATGAATGCAAGCTGTGTTTTCTCAATCATTTTTCTTCCTCCTCTCATTTGAGTCTGGGAGGTAATCAGTATCTTTCACTGCTGTTCAACCAAATCATGAGTGTGGTTTTCTTCTGTATGCAAGCGATTCATTAACCTAATCAAGCTAACTGTATTTTGGCCATGATTGATTCCAGACTCAAGTTGGTGGGGGAATGAGAGAGCAGATGTTGTGTTGGTGTGTTTCAACCCTGTGTGTGTGTTCAGTAGTCCAACAGTTCTCCCTCTTTATGTCACTTTGTTGCCTCTCTCCTATGGTATTGCTTTGTACTTGAATATTTTAATAATTTCTACCTTGTTTGTGATGTTTTTCTTCCTCCCCTGTATTGTGGTTGTGCCTTGTGTAACATGAATATGGCTCCTTCCTTGCACGCGATGCCATGAATGTTGGTTCCAGGTCTGAGGAAGAAGAACCTGTCTCCAGGCTCTGTGGAGACGGATGTGCGTGGCATCTCTGGCGTCGACTTGTTTGGTGCCTCGGATGCTGTTGTCAAGCATGTCCTTGAGGTGAGCAGTGTGTTTTACATGCATGACTCTGGGTTTTTGTTGTTGCCCAGTTTGATGTGGTGTTTGAGTGAATCTAACTTTTAACTTCGACAGGTAAACCTGAAGCTATAACATTTTTCTTTTTAAATCCTCCAGTAACACTAACACATAAGATGATGCTATGTTAGTGTAAAAATAACTTTCCATTGAAAAGCCAAAGAGAAACAAGCTTAGCATTGTGAAGAGATTTTCCAAACAGTTTTCAAAATGTCAGTAGTCCTGTTCATGGAAAATACCAACTAACTTAGTTTTTAGTGTAGTAAATAATCATCACATGTTATTGAAATGTCTAGCCTTAGGAAAGACAATGACACAGTGGTGTGTCATCTAATTAAAGTATTTGGACACAACCGGTCTTACTCATCCTTGGACTCCTTCACCTCTGATGGAAAAATGTGAAAAAGGAATCACGATTTAAATAACTTCTATAATAAAGCTTTCTTTTGCCTTTTTAATTAACTTTGTTCACTGGGGAGTCATTTTATTTAGATTAGATTTGATCCCGAAGAGTGCCGTTAGTGTTACCGTGTTCAGAAACCCTTCAGCCCTGGGCCTCGGTGGGGGCACAGCTGTGGTCGGATCTTCGTTTGGCGGTTTGTGTGACGCAAATTTGTGCATCTGTGCCCAGGGTCACGACCGGGGGGTCAACTGGGCCGCCTTTCACCCCACCATGCCTCTCATTGTGTCCGGAGCTGACGACAGGCAGGTCAAGATCTGGAGAATGAACGGTAACTGACTCTGAAATCACTGGTTCAATCTGCTGCTCCCCAGCAACGGCCCATTATCAAAGTAGTTCATTGAAATAATACTTTATACCCAGGATGACACATCATTAACGACAACACACACTCTTTAAATGCATCTGCTTTTTTACCACTGCTTCCTTATGCTTCTAAGTGATTGATTTGGTACTTTAAAGCAGTGATTCTACAACCTTTTTCAATAATGTACCCCCTTCCAAATATATTTTTCCTTCTTCCCCCTGACCAGCACAAAACATTTTTGGTAGAAAAAAAGCCTAGTTTTATAAAGAGGACAGTGCTGCGCTAGCTGCATCTGATTTACTAAACAACAATATTTTAACTGAAAAACATTTAAATGTTACATTTCATATGTTTAGAACCACTAAATTCATTCATAATTATAGTGTATAATTATTTTAGGAATTATGCATGACTGATATGTTTATTTAATTTATTTACCATTTAAAAAAAACAAAAAAAAACATATTCCCCCTGCAGTATTCCAGAGTACTCCTAGAGGCATGCGTACCTTCATTTGAGAAACACTGCAGCATCTGTCACTGTTTTCTTCTCCTACCCACTGTTCACGAATTTTGTCTCTCTTTCCACCTTTCATTATCTATTCCCCGGTCTCTTTCTCCCATGGTCCAGAATCCAAGGCATGGGAGCTGGATACGTGCCGCGGCCACTACAACAACGTGTCCTGTGCCGTCTTCCACCCGCGCCAGGAGCTCATCCTGTCTAACTCTGAGGACAAGAGCATCCGCGTGTGGGATATGTCCAAGAGGACCGGAGTGCAGACCTTCCGCCGGGACCACGATCGCTTCTGGGTGCTGGGGGCTCATCCAAACCTCAACCTGTTTGCTGCTGGTAGGTGGTGACTCTGGTCTACATCTGTACACATTTAACAAAGTCAGAGGGAGTCTAATTTCTTGCCTAAAAATATCCAGCTCATGATTTTGGTGTTGGAGTATGAAAGTTTTCAAATCATCCTGCCTCATAGTACTCTGTGTCATGTTTGTAAAGATGACATTAAGCGCTGACATTTTGGTTACTGCCGTACGTAAAAGTAAAAATGGCACCCTCCTCCTGCAGCAGAGGGACTTGCACATTTAAATGTTGAGTGTGTAACTAATGTGTATGTGACTATTACTCTGAACGACTCTGTGTGCCTTTTTCAGGTCATGACAGCGGCATGATTGTGTTCAAGCTGGAGCGTGAGCGTCCAGCATACGCCGTGCACGGCAACATGCTGTACTACGTCAAGGACCGCTTCCTCCGCCAGCTGGACTTCAACAGCAGCAAGGACACTGCTGTCATGCAGCTGCGCAGGTAGGTCATTACCAGCTCACCCTCATTCTGACGGAGGACTTTTGTTATCTGGATAGTAGTGAATGTAACGTGCTGTGTTTTACATATATTTGTTTGTTCTAGTGGGTCTAAGTTTCCGGTGTTCAGCATGTCTTACAACCCTGCGGAGAACGCTGTCCTGCTTTGCACTGTAAGTATCTCTCAATCTCACACACACACACACGTTTGTCAATCCCTCATTGGTATCTACAGTCACTTCAAATTTTTTTTTTTCTTCCATTTACGTTATGTAATGCTCTTTACCACCTGCAGAGGGCGACCAACCTGGAGAACAGCACCTATGACCTGTACTCTATTCCCAAAGAAAGTGACTCTCAGAACCCTGATGGTAAAGAAACAACTCACTAAGTTCTGTTTTTCCTCACACTTTGCCCTGTAAATGGTGAATTGCTACTATTTAATTTCTACATATATCTTTTTTCAGTGATAATTTATTAAATGTCAAGTCTTGCTTGCTATTGTATCATTACTTTATCCAATATACTGTTCATTGATCCCCAGTGGGGAAATTACATTTTAATCACTACACACAGGCCTGAAATACACACATGCTCAGGACCTAATCATGCACAAATGGAGAGATGTCAGAGTGAGTGGGCTGCCAGTGCTGGACCAGGGCCCTGAGCAGTTGGGGGGGCCCAAGTGGCATCCGTCCAGCTACCAATCAGACTTTTGGTCCATATGGGGACTTGAACCGGCGTGACCCTCCCAACCTAACTCCCTACGGACTGAGCAACTGCCACCCATAACTGTTACTTCTGGTGCATTTTCACTGCATGGTGGTTTAAATATACTGCACATAGTGGCAAACTTAACACAGAATCTGTTTTTTTTTTTTCAGCACCGGAGGGGAAGAGATCCTCCGGTCTGACTGCCGTCTGGGTGGCCAGGAACAGATTTGCCGTCCTGGATCGCATGCACTCTGTAAGTCCATTTGCAGGTCTAGAAAGTAAAATGTTTTGAAAAAGAACAATAATATCGTGATAAAGATTGACATTAACATTTCCCTCTCCTTTTTTTTTTTTTTTTTTAGTTGCTGATCAAGAACCTGAAGAATGAAATTGTGAAGAAAGTTCAGGTGCCGAGCTGCGAGGAGATCTTCTACGCCGGGACAGGTTCATTGTTGCTGCGTGATGCCGATGGCGTCACGCTGTTCGACGTGCAGCAGAAACGCTCTCTGGCCACCGTTAAGATCGCCAAGGTGAAGTACGTGGTGTGGAGTTCTGACACCAGCCACGTGGCTCTGCTGGCCAAACACGGTGGGTAGATAAGGAAACTTATCACACAGTCACAACATCTTATTCTGGCCTTTATACTTGTTTGTGCTGCCAGGGCTGAGGCTTTGAAACATCACTGAGACATGAGCTTTTCTACATCAGATTGGGCTTAAAAGTCAGTTACTCACACAATCAAAAGGTTGCTGTGTGTTGTAAATATTTAGTTTGAGGAAGATTGATTTGTGAATGTTGGCTTTAGTACAGCTAAGTTAATGAGTATTGAAAATAATGCTGCCAAACAAGACAAATTTCAATATGCTCTTGACCGCCAAAGGTTTAACCCTGACGTGTATCTCTAATGATTCTTAAAAAAGTCTAAAACTCCATTGCTCTCTTTTTCATCCCTCAGCCATCATGATCTGCAACCGTAAACTAGAGAGTCTGTGCAACATTCATGAGAACATCAGAGTGAAGAGTGGAGCCTGGGAAGAGAGTGGAGTCTTCATCTACACCACCTCCAACCACATCAAATACGCCCTCACCTCGGGGTATGTGTTGCTTAAAGAAAGATTATCACAATTAAGTCTGTTATCAGGCAGGTTAAACTGCCTCCACTTTGTACAGGCCACAGCGGCAGATTCAACACTCAACCTGTTTAACTTTTATAAGCAAAGGAGATATAAGGTCTTGCTGAGATGGCAGCATAATTACTGGAAGTGAAAAAGTTCCAGACTGGTGATGGGCACTCATTTTCAAAGATGAAATTTAGTTTTTTTCTTCATAGTGCAAATGAAAAACAACCAGCAGTGCTGCTGACTGCTATAATTTGTTCCTACATTTAATTTTTCACATATTTAACTTTTAATTTGTGTGTCTTCCCCAAACAAGGAAACCTGCAACATTATGGCATTTTTCCATTTATGGCACCTGCTTGACTCGATTTGGCCGCAGTGCCCCGTCCTCTTTTTTTTTTCCATTGCAGATAAGTACTGCCTCATGCGTGAGGCAAGCCGTGGCTGGTTGTCATAGCAGGAAACTGCCATGACCTAACGTGACACACATACACACACACACACAGAACGTTGGAGGTTTTTGAATTTCGGTATGTGGCTGTTGCCACAGCCAGAAGACAAATTTAGTTTCAAAAGAAGCTGGAGGCAGCAAAAAAACAAACACTGGCTAAACTATTTAAACACGGCGGGTTTGTTCAGGACACCCCCGTCTGTCGCTAGCAATGATGACGCAGTGAATAGTGACGATTCTCTCCGACCAATCAGTAGTCTGCAGGTTTTCACGTCACCTTTTGCTATCGCCTCAGCTCACTTGGAACCTCGAATGAGGTAGTACTAAAAAAAGTACCTGTTGGCAGGTACCAGGGACTTTTTTCATAATGGAAAAACAAAAAAGAGTCGAGTAGGCGTCATGCAGTGAGAAAAACACTATTAGATTTGAAGGTTTGGCAGAATACCACACACATCATCTGTTTATGGGGTATTTTCTGAAAACATCTAACCTGGTACTTTCATTGTGTTCCCCTGTAGTGATCATGGCATCATCAGGACCCTGGACCTTCCCATCTATGTGACCCGTGTGAGAGGAAACAGTGTTTACTGCCTGGACAGGGAGTGCAGGCCGCGGGTCCTCACCATTGACCCCACAGAGTACCGCTTCAAACTGGCCCTGGTCAACCGTAAATATGATGAAGTGTGTGGTCATCACTGTTTTATGAATTATTATTATTATTGCAGTATACCTTTCCTGATACTTTGCAATATATTGTACTTAATGTGCAACAGTGTCAGAAATGAACGTGGACTGCAGCACTTTAGCATCCCAAATCTTAATTTCATTAACATTTTTGACCTCTTAAACTTTGTACTGGCAATCATTCAGTTCCCAAATGCTGGTTCTGACATCATTCCTCTTATCGTTATCCCTCCAGGTGCTCCACATGGTGCGTAATGCCAAGCTGGTGGGCCAGTCCATCATTGCCTACTTGCAGAAGAAGGGTTACCCCGAGGTGGCGCTGCACTTTGTCAAAGATGAGAAGACACGCTTTAGTCTGGCTCTGGAGTGTGGAAACATCGAGGTGAGCTGCTGCTGGGCTAGTCTATATCAACGACCTTTCATTTCCGGGATTGTTCAGGTGCCGCCGGAAATTCTGCCGGATGTCCGTCGCCTTCTGCTTTCTTTGTGTTGCCATTTTAAACTCCTGTGGATTTCTGAGGACTATGGTTACCTGCTCCCCAGATCTCTGCAGGGTAAATCCAGACAGCTAGCTAGACTATCTGTCCAATCTGAGTTTTCTGTTGCACGACTAAAACAACCTTTGAACGTACACATGTTCCACCAAAACAAGTTCCTTCCTGAGGCTATTTTGCAGAGACCGGCTCCATAGATTGACGATTGGGATTGGTTTAAAGAAATGCCGATAAACCAGAGCATGTTTTTCTCCCATCCCATAGTGCTGTGTGGACTAGCAATATGAGATTACTGCTAGACAAACTGTATAATTAGGATCAGTTTCAGATTATTTTTTTTTTTGTTTTGTACATCGGCATACATACAAACATGTTGTTGATGCTGCTGGTTGAGCCAAAATTAGCTGTAACAATTTCAGTTCATCAAGCTGTAGTTTGCATTCTCCCTCTGCTGTCTGGTTCACGTTTTCACCAAAACCAGGTTCAAATAGACTTTATTTTTTAATTTTTTTAAACATTCCTGTTTCTCTGTACTTCTAGGTGGCTCTGGAAGCAGCCAAGGCCCTGGATGAGCGTAGCTGCTGGGAGCGTCTGGGTGAAGCAGCACTGCTGCAGGGTCATCACCAGGTCGTAGAAATGTGCTACCAGAGGACCAAGAACTTTGACAAGCTGACCTTCCTCTACCTCATCACTGGCAACTTGGCCAAGCTGCGCAAGATGATGAAGATCGGTGAGAGATGGTTATTGAAGGATTTTTCTTTGTGCCACAGATGTGGGGATTTGGGTGGAAGTTTGTGTGTCTTGTATGTCGGTGAACTAACATCTGATTCTCTTTGTCTGTAGCTGAGATCAGGAAGGACATGAGTGGCCACTACCAGGCAGCTCTCTACCTGGGAGATGTCAGTGAGAGGGTCCGCATCCTGAAGAACTGTGGACAGAGTGAGTTACCATATCGCAAAGTCACTCCTAATTCCTGGGTTTTGCTTTCCAATGTTCTTTAGCAGTTGAATATGATTCATAATTGACCTGTTACCTGCACACATCAGCCCTGGTGTCCACCACATTTTTCAGCAATAACCGCCATGCTTGTACGTTGTGGTGCTAAGGCGTGACCCAGCTTGTGCAATGTAACAAATTACAACCACCTAAAATGTCTTACAATCTCTATTTTGGTAATGTATTAGAATCAGAAAAGGGTTTATTGCCAAATAAGTAACACTTACAAATAATTTGCCTTGGTAGTTGGTGCATACATAAACCAAGAAATTAATACGAAACAAACCAATACAGAAACAAATGTATACATAATAGCTGTTTAACATAAGAAAAGGAGGCTGAATGGATTGAGTGCAGAATGTATAGAATGGGCATTTGCATAGTCCAGGATCTGTGTGTGTGTGGGGGGGGGGTTCAATTAATTAAAATAAATGAAACACCTACCTACCAACCAACCAAAGAATATTGAGACTTAATCATCCTAATTTCCACCATGTCAAAACAGTGTTTAACTTGTAAACATTGGAATAGTAAGCCACCAACTCTGCTTGTGTGCATGTTTCCAGAGTCTCTGGCTTACTTGACTGCTGCCACTCATGGGCTGGATGAAGAGGCTGAGGCGCTGAAGGAGACCTTTGACCCAGAAAAGGACACGGTGTGTTGAGAAAATATTCTCTGCAACATGGACAACCATGGCATGCAGTTTGAAACTGAAGCAGTGCGCTTTTTTTTTTTTTTTCAGTGTAGCAAAAATACACATTTTTGATCAAATAATTGTCTCTTGTAGGTCCCAGAGGTTGATCCCAATGCACAGCTGCTGCAGCCTTCTCCACCCATTAACCCTCTGGACACCAACTGGCCTCTGCTTACTGTATCAAAGGGCTTCTTTGAGGGAGCCATTGCAGCCAAAGGTGAGTTATCGGTCTTGACACATGCACATATAATATAAATACTTGTGTGTGTGTGTACAAAATGTGACAGTAAGAAGTATTTTGCCAGTGTTAAAAGTCTAAATCAAATGATATGTTGTGGAACCTGTGGCAGCTGACTTTGCCCGAGTGAGAACAGTGTGTTTGTGTTGTAGGGAAGGCAGGTCAGATGGCTGCCGACCTGGACATGGAAGCCCCAGGAGGCGAGGGCTGGGGAGACGATGCTGAGCTTCAGTTGGACGAAGGTAAATTAAGCAGAACTTAAAGAAGATTTTATAAAACCTGACCTTGCAGTGAGGGTCATCACCTCATCAATACTACAACTTTGTAAATAGAGCTGTACCAATTCCAAATTTTGCTGTACAATTTATTGTCTCAGAAACAAGTGTGATTAACAGTGTAATTGCCTCTTTCAGTTAAATTAAAAAAAAAAAAACATTAATTTATGTATACATTTTTTTAATTTTTTGAACAAATTAAAATTTTAAATGAATTCCAGGATACATCTTTTGGTGATATAACTTATGTGACTGAGATAATGTAATAACACAAATACACAGCCTTTGACGTAAATGCCTCTTTATTATCATAAAAATTAAACTGTATCAGCCCTTGTCATTTTTGTTGCAATGAACGTGTATCGGGTCAAGTGTCAACAACTCCACCCAATAATCACTTGTATAATTACAATTTGGCACATCCAAACAAAATCAACAATCACCATCAACAGTCATACCTTAGGACCTTAGCTAATTTAAGCAATTCGTTGCGGTTAAACAAAGAAACCGTGAATATGTAATATATTAACAATTAGACCATTATGTAATAATTGTTACAGGCCTATTCGTATAAATTAATATTTATCTTTCCTCATCTTTCTCTGTCTCTCAGATGGCTTCATGGATGCTCAGGAAGGGTTAGGGGAAGAAGGGGGATGAAAGAGGAGGGAGGAGGCTGGGAAGTGGAGGAAGACCTGGACCTTCCTCCAGAACTGGTGAGGAGAGCTGCATCAAACAGTGTTAACACTAGCCACAATAACATTGTCAATAGACCTTCAAAGAAATGAAACCGACTAAATCCTGTCACCACTGTAGCTGAAGTGTTGCACTGAGAAGTTGTTTTTGTGCTTTGCTACAGTATGATAGCTAATTTGAAATTCCTCATTACAATGTCTTGTCTCCCAACCCTCAGGACATACCGGCTGGTGCAGGTGGAGGAGCGGAAGATGGCTTCTTTGTCCCACCGACCAAGGGCATGAGTCCCACACAGATGTGGTGCAACAACTCCCAGCTGCCAGTTGACCACATCCTGGCTGGCTCTTTCGAAACTGCTATGAGAGTATGTGCATAATTTGAAATGATTTTCCTACTTTTTTGGTAAAATATATTTTTACATCAAATGTTTTTTTTTTTTTTTTTTTTAAATCAAAGTGAGGTGTGGCCAAGCACCGTTTGGATGACAGTGTTTTTATGTTAATTCATGCATTATACCGGTATTAACTTTCCCCTTCCACACCACAGTTGCTCCACGACCAGGTAGGAGTTGTGAACTTCACCCCCTACAAGGCTCTGTTCATGCAGACTATGTCCAGAGGCCGCACCTGTTACCTGGGACTGCCCTCCCTACCCTGCCTGCGTGGCCATCCCCAGAGAAACTGGAAGGTACAGCAGAAAGTTTTTTTTTTTTTATCATCTCTTATTAGGAATCACAGTATGTTCCTCTAGCTGTGTCACAGATGTGAATTTGCTTTCAATTTATTTATCGGTTATCGGCTTTTACTGTTTCTAATGACATGTTTGAGTGAATGTAAACCAAATACAATTACTTTTAAGGACTGTGGCGCAAAGCAAGGACTACCTGCTGTGGGCCTGCGTCTTTCCGACCTAATCGCCCGCCTGCAGCAGTGCTACCAGCTGACTACGTCCGGGCGGTTTGAGGAAGCCGTTGAGCGCTTCAGAATCATCCTGCTGTCTGTACCGCTGCTGGTGGTTGATAACAAGCAGGAGATTGCAGAGGTGAGCACCAATCCTGCTGTGAATTCCAATCAGTTAAAAATTATTGTAATTTGTTATGCAAACCCATGTGGGGCTACATGCTGCTTATTTTGCATATATACCTCGATATATTTAGAAAGTTGACTTTGTGAAATGTGTACCCTTACACCTGTATTATTGGGATCTGTGTATGTGTTTCAGGCTCAGCAGCTGATCACCATTTGCAGAGAGTACATCGTTGGTCTGACCATGGAAACGGAGAGGAAGAAGTTGCCTAAAGAAACCTTGGATCAGCAGAAGAGGCTTTGTGAGGTAAATACCTGTGGCTTATCGACGTCACCTTGATTGAATGTCAAGGCTGACCATCGTCAGCATGCGTCCACAAAGTGGTAGTTAGTCATACTTCCGTTTCATTCCCTATGACTTATTTTCTTGTGTTTTTCCCTACAGATGGCTGCTTATTTCACCCATTGTAATCTCCAGCCAGTCCACATGGTGCTGGTGTTGCGCACAGCTCTGAATCTCTTCTTCAAACTGCGCAACTTCAAGACAGCTGCCAGCTTTGCTCGACGCCTGCTTGAGCTGGGGCCAAAGCCAGATGTTGCACAGCAGGTTGGTTGTGCGACATCCACAGCTTCATTTAGCAGGATTTATTAATATTTTTAAATTATCAGTTCTATACGGTTTTCTCATCTCTTACCGCCTTGTTAAATCTCTCCCCACCATGCAGACCCGCAAGATTCTGTCAGCCTGTGAGAAGACCCTCACAGACGCCCACCAATTGAACTACGACCCCCACAATCCGTTCGACCTGTGTGCTGCCTCTTTTGTCCCTCTGTACCGTGGACGTCCCGTTGAGAAGTGCCCTCTGTCTGGAGCCTGCTACTGCCCTATATACAAAGGCCAGATCTGCAGAGTCACACAGGTAGGTCGGGACTCTGGACCGCCATGTACAACTTCAGTCAACCTGAAAAGCTCTTCATAGTAATAATATGTTGCGTTTATATTATACTTTGTAAAAGCAAACTTTTTAAGAAAATAGTTTTCAATATTTGTCTTACTAAGCTTGTGTGTGTGTATTCATATTTAAAAAAAATTCTACATTGCAAATAATGTACTAGTAAGTGTCATAGAAAACCAACAGACCCATCAGTCATGGCATGCATGCTCCTCATTCTGCTTAATTGAATCTGTAATTGAAAGGTGCATATTCAAAATAATAGCAGTGTGGGGTTTAATTAGTGAGGTGATTGATTCTGTGAAGTAAAAGATGTCAATTATGGCCCATATTTAAGGAAGGAAGGAAGCAAATGTTGGGCATGCTGGTTATAGTGCATTTCACACTGAAATACTCAACAAAATGGGTTGTTCCAGACATTGCTCTGAAGAACAGTGGACTTTGATTTGATCAAAAAGTTGATTGGAGAGGGGGAAAACATATAAAGAAGTGCAGAAAATCATAGGCTGCTCAGCAAAAATGATTTCAAATGCTTTAAATTGGCATCAAATGCCTGAACGACGTGGGGAAAAAACGGTCAACTACCATTTGAATGGATCGAAGTATAAAAATGTGCCTGCCTCTATGGGAATTTAACATAGGGGTGTCTATACCCATGCCCCCTGTATTTTAAGGACGAACATTTTATTTACAATACATTATTCATTCACAAAGAAAATTGGTTTCCTTTTTTAAAAGGTAGGAATTTCCTTTTTTTTTAATTAAGGTCAATTAAGATCAATTTCCAAAGGATGTTTTTTTGTTTCTCTTTTTAATAAACTTTAGCATTGGTGTGTAAACTTATGCAAGCCACTGTATTTGAAGCAAAGCATCAGCTAGAAGCCCCCGCAAAGTCTCATTGCTGAAAAAAAGACATGTACTGAATAGGTTGAAATTTGCCAAAGGACACATTGACTAGCCAAAGGAGAAATGGAGCAACATTCTGTGGACTGATGAGAGCAAAATTGTTCTTTTTGGGTTTAAGGGGCCGCAGACAGTTTGTCCGATGACCGCCATACACTGAATTCAGCCACAGTACACTTTACTGACAGTAAAGCAAAAATCATGTTATGGGGATGTTTCTCATACTGTGGTGTTAAGCCTATTTATCACATACCATGGATCAGTTTCAATACATCAAAATACTTGAAGTCATGTTGCCTTATGCTGACGAGGAAATGCCTTTTGAAACGGGTCTTTCAACAAGACAATGACCCGAAACACACCAGTAAGCGAGCAAAGTCTAGGTTCCAGATGAACCAGATTGATGTTATGGAGTGGCCAGCCCAATCCCCGGACCTCAATCCCATAGAACACTTGTGGGGTGACATCAAAAATACTGTTTCTGAGGCAAAACCCAGTAATGCAGAGGAATTGTGGAATGTAGTTCAATCTTCCTGGCCTGGAATACCTGTTCACAGGTGCCAGAAGTTGGTTGACTCATGCAACACAGATGTGAACCACTTCTCAGAAATAATGGGTATGCCACTAAATAGAAGTGCAGTGATTTAAAGTAAAGCAAACCATTGAGACATTTTCAGTTTATACAGTAAATGTTTGAGTTTGTAAAAAAAAAATGCAGATACTGCTATTTTTATTAACAGCCTAATATTCCTTTTTCTTCACTTTCTGTAAAGGTATAACACAAACTTCATCAATGTTGGTCATGTTTTGATTTGGAATTGAATGTGTAGCATTCCCAATGCATTGATATGTTGGAACTAAAAGCTATTCTAAGGATTTTGAGCATTATTCATTTGTTAAACACACTATTATTCTGATGACAACTGTATAAAGGCTTCCTGATGGTTGTGTGGATGTCTGTGTCTCTGTCACTAGAAACCAAGATTAATGATTGGATTTATTCATTGTTTCCCCACATAACCTCTAACCTTTAATTTCACTTTATTTTCTAGGCGACAGAGATTGGTAAGGATGTAATCGGTCTGCGTGTGAGTCCACTACAGTTTCGTTAAGAAGAGATGGAGACAAAAACGAGGAAAAGATAACAAATACATCTACTTGCTCTTCAGAAATAATGATTGACACGAAAAATGAAAGCAGATATGTTTGCTCACAGTGATGTTAACCTCTGTTGCTTATAACTATATTATTCCATGCATCGCCTATCCTGCAAAAAGCTATTTCTTGTAAAACCTCCTGTGTCATTTCTATGTTGTGGCTTTATTAGTCGTAAACCTAGCTGTTTTTTCTGACTTTTTTTTAGATGAATAATTGTAATCAAGCAGCACTGCTATGTGTAAAGGGGGGAAAATAAAAATGCCTGTCTATCAACTGAAACATATCTGTGTGGTGTGTTTTTGATGTGGTATGTTGGCACAGCTTTGTGGCTAATGCCATAGAAGGTTAATGGTTTTATTGTGTGTATATATAAAAGTAGAGTAGGCATATCCAAAGTGCACCACAGGGCTGAGTAACAAGGGAAGTACAGAGTTGAGTCACTCCTTAGCTGGAATTACTTTGGTCCTTTTTAAGTGAAAAAGTGTATTCTATTTATTATATGAACGTATGTTTTATTTTGCCGGACCCGAAGCTTTAAAAATACATATTAACTTAATTACTCCCGTTATACAGATCCATAGCTGCCATTTTGAATGAGTCCGTCTCCTTTCAGGAGAGCGGAACCAAACTGCGGAACCCGGACGTTTTCCATGTCAACACCTACTGTTGTTCTTCTGCTTGTTAAACCAGGAAGATGGATTTGCTGCCGAACAAATGGGTCGTTCATTTGCTAGTTTGTTGTCTTTTCATCGGTAAGTTGTATTCTAACAGTGCCCAATGTCCATCTTCACGTATTTGTTTATGAGCAGAGTGTGGTTCTGTAACAGGCGGTTAGCTTGATAGACTGCTTTGTGCTTAGAGCTAGCCGAATGCTAGGCTAGTCATCGTTAGCTAAAGCTGCCCTCTTTGGGTTTAATCCCCATTGCCGAGTTTTTTAATATAAGTTTTACAATGGGGTTCAGCGTTACAGGAATTCTTGACCAATTTCTATCGACTAGAAAGTTCAGAATTAATTCCAGGCCTCTGTTTTATTTTCGACGAATTTCCTCTGAGACAGTCTCAGATTGGGTCTGCCCTCCTGCTATAGCTAGCTAAGCAACCCAGGATCAGCGTGACTGCTCGTGATTCCCCGCTGCGGCCGCCCGGAGCTCGGGTAGAGCGTCAGGCCAAATTAGTAAAAGAATAGCGTCGTTTAATGTTGATTTTGTTGTCACCAAACACAAAGCAAATGAAGCATTTAATCTATTTTAGATTGGCCTGGTAAATTTGGCATAGAGGTGATCCTCCAAAATAACACTTTGTTTCAATTAAAGCGAGAGAGATAGATAGATAGATAGATAGATAGATAGATGTTGTATTGATCCCAAAGAAATTACAGTATTACAGCAACAAAATATCAGACACACTGCACACATACAGAATATGAATTAAGTTTAATGTTACATAAACTGTTATGTTGCTGAAACGTTAGTGAAAAGGATGTAACACCAACAGGTGAAACAAACTAAATGGCTAAAAAAGGTTCTCTGAACATTTAAAATCCACTCCTATGTGACATAAATTCTGCTTTTCTTTCTTTATTATGCCCCCTTGGTTAAAACTATACCTTAATTTTTGTATTGTGCAGTTGTTAAAGGGCTTTTTCCTTTGCAGGTGTCGGCTGTAATTCAGTGGAAAAGAAGATTTATGTGCATCTCAATTACACTGTCCCATGTGTACGACTGCTCAATGGAACACATCAAATAGGCTGCCAGTGTGAGTAAAGCAATAGATTCAAGTGATGCTAAGTACTTGTCATGGGAATCCAATGTGCATCTGGGACACTTAGGATAAGTATTACTAGTGTTCACATCTTAACTGTAGAGTGTGTGTCTTTATGGCCTCTGGCTGTCTTTTATTCACGTGACTTTTGAAGTAAAGTGCTTACTACATAGTCTACTAAAACTGTTTTCTGTGTGGTTGCTTGAGGCTGGAAGAATATAAAAACCAAAATGTTCTGTGATTTAATATCTGACACAAAGGCCAAGCAGCAGTCATTTTGTCTTTATTGCATCAAAACGTTTTGCCCTAGAACATTTCCTGTAATAGAGAAGAGACCTGCTCAACACACATTGATTAGATAAGCTTTTTTTAATCTAGTACAGCTGTTGTACCTCATATCACAGATGCTGATATTGATTTTCTTTTGGATTTCAGCCCTTTTGTCAGGTAATGTGGGAGTGCTCCATGTGCTTGAGTCAGAGGAAAATGTGGACTGGGTCCTGCGCTCGGGTCCCAATCCTCCTTATATGGTTATCCTGGAGTCCCCGCTCTTTACCAGGTACAGTTAGCATGTCTCACCCTGCAGAGGGATTACTTACAGTGGTTCCTTATGAGAGTAAGGACCAGGCTATACTCCAGTGTTTTACCACGTCCAAAATCAAAAGTGGTTGTAGTTATTCCCGAACTTGTATTTTCATAGTTGTTCAATAAGTCCTTAGCATTTCAACTATAGCATTTTCTTAAAGAGTAGCATCTGGGTATGGTGTTGACATATACATATATTTAATTGGTTTATGGTTTATTGTCTATTTTGTTGAATGGTCTTGAATATTGTTGTTACTGTGTCATCTTTTCTATTTTTTTGTCTGTGTGGGTGGTAATGACGAAGCGGGAGTGGTGTGTATTTATGTTGCAAGGTTTGGTATGTCAAAAAACAAAAAAATTGTTAATCACAAAAAAAAGAGTTGTAGGTAGGGAGGAAACTTATATCATCAGGATATGACAGGGAAACTCAAACAGTTATACAGCATCACAGAAATGTACAGTACCGTTACTGTGGCAAATTCTGCCTGTCTAACCCTAAGGAAAGAAACTTGAACCGCATTTCAAACCCGTGTCTGACCTGTATTTGGACCTGTATCGTTTACACCGCCCCGTGCCGACTGTCTGCCCGTCTGCCTGTCAGATCCATCATGATGAAGTTGAAGAACGGCTCTAGCAGGGTGGCTGGCGTTGCTGTTGTGGCGCCAAGTGCAAATCCACTCCAGGGCTTCTCTCCACACACCACCTGTCCCAACGAAAACACAGGTGGGTGAGGGTTTGCCTGCTGAGTCTTGTCTCTCAGCATTACCCCGGTTACAAAAATGAATTGTAGTTTAATGATCCTCTGAAGGCACAGCGCATGAAATTACATGCTGTAGTGGGTTCAGTTTTCATGTTCTGTGAGCATGTTTTGTTATTTTACAATGTCAAATCCCATTGGATGGACTGATAGAGTTGCGAAACTGAGAGGAAGAAAGCAGCAGATTTTACAACACCGTAATCTTTAGGCTTTTTGCCTTTTCTTTTGCGGTGCAGTAATAGAATTTTAAGTTTGCCACTTGGACGTTTCTTTCTCTTTGGGAGTTGTAGTTACCTTCTCCCCTCGAGTTTTTATGTACACATGCTTGTACCTTTTACTTTTTTAGCAGAGAATCACATATTTCTAATGCAGTTGTACTGACGATTCAATTGGGAGAATTTCATGCCCTTTCAAGCCATGGAAATGTTCAGACTACACTGTTAATGGAGAAAATGGTGGGATTTTCACTTCTGGAACCACTTCGCAAGTGTATAAGATGTTTTTACACCGATATTCAGAAGAAAAAAAAAGTAATGCTTATTAGTCTTGTTGATACTAGAGATGTTCCGATACCAATACCAGTACCGGTATTGCCTCCGATACTGCCTAAAACACTGGTATTGGGAAGTACTGGAGTTTATACAGCGATCCGATACCATGAAAAAAAAATTCTACTTTAAAGTAGAACTTTAAAGCAGCTTCAGGTATTGGAATCGGTATTGGGAAGTAAAAAATGGCATCGGACCATCTCTAGTTGATTCTGTAAATACTTACATTTTCATGCAGGTCGCTTGTAGAAATCGGAGAGCTAGGTACCAACACCATTTTTAGCTTTAATGTATTTGCAGGACTTTAAAGAAATCTGCTCATGCAGTTCTCACTGATGAGTTTAGTGGTACGGCTGCTGACTCCACTATGTATTTCCCTCAGGCGTGTATACAGAAAACTACGATCCATCCTTGGCCCATTGTAACGTGACAATGTGGAACCCTTTGGGAAGCGGTTTGTCCTACGAGCAGTTTGACTTCCCCATCTTCTCTTTGAAAGACGACAATGACACTCAGGTCATACGGCAGGTAATGTGACAGGAATCGGGTGAAGTTGGCAACAGAAGCTGATATATTGTTTGGTAATCCCATTTGATAAAATCCCTTTGTTCTTACAATTGTTGTTTTTTTGTTCAACTTTGTTGTCCCTGCTGTCAATAAATAACTGTCTAATTATTTTCCGTTTGCCTCTGACGTTTGAGAATATATATCATTAACAGTACAGTCAAAAAAAAAATCTGATCTAAACTTGTCCCGACAGTGTTTGAGATTAGGCATGATGCCAATAAAGCTGTTTCAGTAGCACTTACTATCATCATCTTCCTAAAGACAGCATGTTGTGGTACAGCATGTTGAGACAATTTATCAGAAAAACCCACAAATAATTAGGTGCATTTCCGCTAATGTATGTGACAAAAACAGGGGATCATATTACATAGGTTTTAAACATCTGCTTCTGATGCAGTGCAACTGTGGTGCAGAGGTTTTCACAGAATAGAGATAACATTGCTGATTTCAACATGACCTGCAACGTTTGGTTTTATCCCTGCTTTTAGTTTCCGCTCAGACTGGTGGACTTCAGATTTAATCTTGCCTTTTTAAAAGTCTTTATATTGCTCTGTGAAGGAATGTGTATGAATTTTAATGACTCTGTCCAGAGGCTAAATTCACGTTCAACTTTGTGGTTGTTCCGCGTCTCAGATTAGATGTGGGGGGGTAGACGAGGGAAACTGTTCTGTAAACCAACGGTTTTAAGTTTGATCCTCAGTGATAAATGTAGTCGCAGACATGGTAGTTAAACTATTATTGTGCCCAAACCTGCCAGTAGAGCCCTGAGCAAGAGCATTAGACCCAAGTGTGTATGTTCCAACTTGTTCTAAGGATTGAAAGATATTTGAGAATAGCTAAAATACTCTTATTGTGGCATCTGTGTCTGTAAAAAAAATGTGGAGGCAAAACCTGCTTACAAGGAAGTTTCATATGTGTATGCTTTTCTCCATTCGCAGTGTTACATGGACCATAACCGCGCTGTGAACGGCAGCACTCCCCAGTACCCGCTGTGTGCTATGCAGCTCTACTCCCACATGTCCGCAGTTACCGACACTGCCACCTGCATGAGGAGAAATGACATCAACTTCAGCATCAGCCCAGGTATTTATGCAACATGAATAACTATCTAGACACAACAGGTTTGCATACTATTCAAAAAGATTTTTTATAGGCTACATGACAATTCTAACCGAGTCTATGTTGTTTCTTGTTCTGTGTCTCCTTTCAGAGATGGTTTGTGACCCATTGGGTGACTATAATGTCTGGGCCTCCACCCGGCCTATTAACAACACAGCCAAGGGCCACAAGATGTGGGAAAGTGTGGTCATAGCAGCAGCCAGGGTGAGTTACAGCAAAGACTTTTTCTTCTTCACTGAGTTTTTACTCCTACACCAGTGATCTCACTCACTTTGAAAGCCTTCCAGTATAGAAGCCATGTTAAGATTACCCTGCTTTGGGATGCATGCCATGTGATGTAACAGTTAAAGGCAGGCTTACAGGCAGTGTTTCTGTGCTTTGCTTCTTGTGTAAATATTCTTCCTACTTATTTGACAGCTATGAAAACAAACCACATAAATGAAAGTGATAAGGCGGCACAGTAGCCTGTTTTTAAACAAAAATTGGCTGATCCACTGTAAAATCTTTTTCTCTGTTTTACTTTATAAATTGGAAATATTTACTGTATTTTTAGTCTGTTGGTCGGACAAAAAAAAAGGTTTCCCCCCCACACTTTTATCTGACATTTTATTACCTGAAAAGTTAATCTGTTAATTGAGAAAATAACAGGAATGCATTATACTGTAGGTAAACCCAAAGACATGATGGACTGCATTACCGCATAGTTGGTTTATGCTGTGATTAAAAATAGGTCATTGCAAGTTGAATTTACCCAGATCTGATGTCTGCTTGATGGACCTCCTCTCTTCTCTTCTTTGCAGTTGGACAGCAGGTCTTTTTTCTTTGAAGTTGCTCCAGGAGCAGAGAGTGGAGTCTCTGGGTTTGTCACTCTGCTCGCGGCCACTCACGCTCTGCGAAATGCCATCCAGGAGGCCCCACCCAACCGCACCATTCTCTACACCTTCTTTCAAGGGGTCAGTCATTTCCACATAACAGTATGCACCATTGTGCTCGACAAACAAATTTGCCTTTGTACTGCCAGCCTTACTCATGTTTTTTGTACATTTTATTTGACTCTTTTGACTCCAGGAAACCTTTGACTACATTGGCAGTTCGAGGATGGTGTATGATATGCAGAACAATCACTTTGCCGTGGACTTGGACAATGTTCACTCAGTTTTGGAGATAGGACAGGTGTGTATTGTAGACTTCCAGTAACCTTCTGTATGTATCAACCACCACATTTTAAGGGAATACTTACAAAAATGACTTAAATGCAAGGCAAGGTATTGCTTGAAAGCAATACCATACCTGAGTGTCGGTATGATTTTAAATTGGAATCTAAACAACAACACTGCTCATCTGTCCAGCTTACTTTGGGTAGTTTTTGATGCTCAGGGTACACAATTTGGTTGATTCAACAATTAATGTCTGATAACTTAATAACATGACTTGCCAAACCATACTTAACTCATGTTATTATAATATCACTACATTATTTGTTTATTATGTCAAATATTTTTATGACAGCTTTTTTTGTGATTTAAATTTTTTTTAAATTCAAAAACAATAAATATTTACAAACAGTTACAAGCAATATGTTAGGACAAAGGAACGCATCCCAGGGCCAAACAGCACAGAGAGGGAAAACAGGAGGGAGAGACACAAAACCACACACACAGAAACAGACACAGACAAACACAAGACATGGGACCAAACACCTGCACAAGTTAAAGGTCCTCACAGAGTCAACGATGCTCTGCCAAGTGTCCAGAGTCTTTTCATTCGCTCCATGGATGCGCTGGGGAGAGTTCCTTATACACTACATCCAAAAAGGAAAGGGTCCACGTGCGGATAGACAGGTTGTGAGGAGAAAGGTGTGTGTTATCTTTATGTATTTATGTGTCTAGTATATCAGTATATCGAATTTGTTGACCATAGGTGGGACTTCATGCTGACTCCAGTCTGTGGCTTCACTCTGATCCTGTGTCTAGGAAGAACGGCAGTGTCAATGCTGAGGTTAGTATCCTGTACATTCCCAAGCTTCCTCCCTTTCATACAACCCCACAAGACATGTTAATGATACTTACGAGGGTAAATTGTGCTAAATTGGTAATGAAAGAATAAATTTGTTAGGGATCATGTAGAGACACATAACACAGTATAACATATTTACATAAAACTACTCTGAACACGGTAGATGCTACATCGAAAGAAGCACCTGGTTCAATAAATAGTTATAAAGTGCTGTGTATAGAGGTTACAAGCTGATAAAAATAAATTACGAGGGCGCCCAAATAGCTCAGTTGGTAGAGCGGGCCCATATATAGAGGTTTACTCCTTGACACAGCGGGTCCAGGTTTGACTCCGACCTGTGGTCCTTTGCTGCATGTCATTCCCCCTCTCTCTCCCTTTTCATGTCTTCATCTATCTTGTCAAATAAAGGCCTAAAATTACCAAAATATAATAATAAAAATTACAAAACAGTAAATTAAAATAAAAGTGTAATTCTGAAAACATCGTAAAACAAAAGAAAGCTTTGAAAAAATATCAGGACTCACAGATTTCTGAGTTAACTATTAACCGTAAAACCCATTATTAGTTTAAATATTAGATGACTATTTAAGAGTAGACATGGATATAAAAGGCAGAACAGATATGGGAAAAATGAGCCCACAATGTGTGTATTACTGCATGTATAGCATTTCCTCCACTGTTGCGTTTCAGGTGAGGAAGCTAATTGAAAACTTGCAGACAGCTGCCAAAGGTTTGAACGTCTCAGTGAACGAGCCCAGTTTCTCTCAGCCACTCCCGCCTTCGTCCTTCCAGAGGTTCCTGCGAGCTCGGCCAATCCCTGGTGTTGTTATCGAGGATCACCAGTCTGCTTTCACCAACAGGTGATTCGCTATTGTTGCACTCTTACATCTAATTATAACCGTGGCGTCTGTTTCCCCAAGGAATTGGCATGTTTTGCTAATTTATTTCCCGGTTTTGTGTGCAGGTTCTACGAGAGTATGTACGATAATGCAGAATACCTGAACATATCTTACCCACCAAACCTGACGCCAGAGGAGCAGCTGGAGTTAGTCACTGACACCGCTAAGGTATTGCTATTAATCACCATTCACCATGTTCATGTGCTCATAGATCAGCTTTGCAAAGTTAGTCCACAACTTGCGCTGCACGTACTGTTGTCAGACAGATATGATTTCAAGTGGAGTAATGTTAGCAAGTTTTCTCCTTTTGCTTATCGATATGAACACTTCCATATCTGATCCATAGATGGATGCACCACTGCTGTTTGCAGGGCTCTCATTTGTATATTAGGCTGGGTTGTTGCAAAGTCATTCTACGTGTTCTAACACCTGCTTTAAACAGTTGTTTTCTGTGCTTGGGAGTTGTCTTATCATCAATCACCCATCTGATTTTTTTTGGACTTCTCAGTCAGTTTGTAGAAGACCAGATGTCAAAAGTTGTCTGCCAACATTTAAGCGGCATTCACGATGCTACTATTTAATTAACTAATTTTAGACATATGTTGTTGGGCAGCAACTAATAAAGATATTCTTTATTTCTCTTCACGTGTCTTTCAGGCTCTGACTGAGGTGGCCACCATGGTTGCCCGGGCTTTGTACACACAGGCAGGAGGAGATAAAAACCAGCTGGTCAACATCAACGCAGACCCTCAAATAGTAAGATTTCATTTAGGAACTATTCGAGGAAGGTTAAAAAAATTCAACTGGACTTTGGGTTAAAGCTGCTCGATGATGTTTAGTCTCTCATCCAAGAGACTGACGGACTGCGTTCCATTTGTTCTCAGAAGTTGGTTTTCCGAGGTCAAAGTCGGAAAGTCCCCCTGACCTCGGGGGCTCGGACAACCTTGCAGTACCCCAAGCTCAAAATCCAAAATGGCTGCCTCGTGCATCAACATTTGTGAAAGCTGTAGGAAAATACAGCACTTCTGTCTTATTTGTGTCTCACTAAATCAGTTCATTTCTCCTGTCCAACTACTATCTGTTGATATTGTTTGCATGCACAAAAAACAGCTAAATACGTTGTCAGCTGCTGTTGCTAACAATGGCTAACCTGGCTAACCCCACAATAGAACCAAAATGGAAATAAAACCCTGCTATTTAACTGTAGGGTCGTTGTCAAAATGATCAAGACTGCTTTGTTCGTAAGTGCTCCTGGCTGTTGTAACGACACCCGTTAAAGTCGTTGGAGACTCCTGAACCGAGTCTCAACAACCTTGGTTGGCATTCTCACATGAGGCCGAATGTGGCCGTTAGTTTAAGCGTTCAGTATATAGTGATAGTGTGACATCATGGGAGCGCCATACTACACACACACACACACACACACACACACACACACACACACACACACACAAACACACACACACACACACACACACACACACACACACACACACACACACACACACACACACACACACACACACACACACACAAAAAAACTACTCGTAGTCTCGCGACCAAACTAGTTGCCGTCTTCTGCTGCACAGAGGAGTTGCAGCTGAGGAAAGGCTACCGACTTTGCTATTTCTACAGACTAGAAGAAAAAAAAAGGTAAACAATGGCAGAACTGGTCAGAATCTGGCAGTGGTTAAGAGATAACTTTGTACCATTTCCTATATTTCTCGAGACTTTTACTTTCACTACAAAAGTGCAAATTCCATCGTGCTGATGGCTGTGTGTGACGCGAGATATCGTTTCACCATGGTGGATATTGGTGTTTTTCGGCTGTGAGAGCTTGCCCTCGAAACTCCTCCAATGTGTCCACCTCTGATCGCGCACTAAAAATGCTGGCGCAGCAGCAAGCTTGACGTCACATTGTCGCACGACAGGTCGGGAACAGCAGCTGTAAAGAGGCACTGAATACAGAACTGGGCGATAAGTTAACAGTTTATTTAGTAATTAGTAGAATATGTTTCAAGCTGTCGAGCAATCTTATCTACAAGTTCACTATTCCTATTTATCTGTCCCATCTCAACACCACAGCCTTCCTCCACCTGAAGAATATTTCTGATCTAAAATCGAGGCCTAGTATATCGGAAAAGTAGTTTTTTATATCTGAATTGAAGTTGTCAAGGTCTTAAAAATATTGCTGTGTCTTCATTCAGTTGTGGTGAGAATTTAAGCCAATATGCACATTATCTTGTGACATACAGTATGTCAAAAATGACTTTCATTTTCTTGCAATGGCACTGGAATTCATTTTCCACTTTATTTGCCCTCCAAACAGTTCTTGTATTTTAGCATAATATACTCACATGACACTTATCCTAGACTTAGATGCTTTTATTCTCTTGTTTTTTTTTATTAACTTCCTTTACATATTACTTTATTTAACTGCAGTTTGTTCTGTCTCTTTTAGTCACTTATCATTAATTCAAAGACAAACAAGGGTTTTTCTGGTGTCTTTGTGTTACCGAGCAGAAGTGACTCTCTGTTCAACATGTTTTCTGTCCCTCAGGTGACCCGGATGCTGTACGGTTTCCTTGTTCGGTCAAATAACTCCTGGTTCCAGCAACTAATCCCCTCTGACCTCACGAGCCATCTGGGTAAGTTGGGATACATCAAATCCTGGTTTGTTTGTTTTTTGTCTTTTTTTTTTTTTTTTTTACTAGACTACAAAAGTGGGAAAAAGTAATGGCTGTTAATAGAAGGTTAATTATAGGCCCTGCTTGTCTTGAATATGTTCTATTTTGAAGCTGAACTTGAAACTAAACTTTATTTCTTCTGTCTCCTATCTATCAGCCGACAGGCCCACAAACTTCTACGTGGGCGTGGCCCCGCAGACAAGCGAGCTGACCCTTCTGGTCCAGTACCTTCTGGCTAACCTGACCGGTAGCACCGCCAACATCACCCAGGACAACTGCCAGAACCAGAGAGAGGACGAGAAAGACAAAGAGAGCAAACATGTCAGCACTTTTCCTTTTCATCAATTTACTTTAGAGTGGTCATTGACTATGATGGGGAAAAAAACACTTGTCAAGAAAGTATCTCAAATTTGTAATATTTTATGAACTAACTTGAAATTTAAAGAAAAGACAGACAAATGATTAAGAAAAAAACAGTGAAGTGTTTGCAGCTACAGCTAATGATTATTTTCATTATAAACTAATCAATAGAATAGTACTTTACTAATTTCTAGAATCAATAATCAAACTCCAAATCCAAAGATTCAGTTTACTGTCATTCAAAACAAAGAGGAGCAGCATGTATTGACATTTGAGACAAGTAAAAGTTTGGAATTTAGCTTGAAACATTTAAACAATGAATTGGTTGTCTAACAATATTTTGATTGACTGATCCGTTAATCTACTTAAGCGGCTAAACTCAACACCCTCAGTATATAAATAATATGGGGGGGGGGGGGGGGACACAAGATATGAATTAAGTCGAAGTGACACCAACATGTGAAGTATGGGCTTAAAAATGTTCTTTTTTACATAGAAATACAAAATCTCCTGCATAAGTCTAGAATAATGTTGCCTCCTCCCTTCAGATGTACTCCTACATGTGGGTTCAAGGCGCGCTGCCTCCCAACAGCACAAAGAGGGAGGGTTTCTGCGTGCGCTCCACAGTCCGTCTCTCTAAAGCGCTGTCCCCAGCCTTTGACCTGCGGGAGTACACCTCCAAAGACTATTCAACGTGGACAGAGTCCCGGTGGAAGTCCATCAAAGGACGCATATTCCTGGTGGCAAGTCACGATCTGGAGGTAAACTTTCCCTTCACTCCTCGGAGACAACACATGGAATGTAGATTTAGTTTACACTGCTGCTTTATGAATTTCCTATGGTTTCTTCTAATGAAGTGTTGGTTATGTACACACTGTATGAAGTCTGGAGAGTGGGATGCTGGCACACATTGTTCTTTGAGCAGGTAGTGGACAAGGTCAGGGCTGCTTGTTTCAGGAAAAATCCGTCAATATTGAAATCCTGATTTATTTAACACAATTACTTGTGTTTTGAAACAATTTAACTTTTTTCTTTTTTTAAGATTATTTTTTGGGTCATTTTTAGGCCTTCATTGCAGCAAAGGGCCGAGTCTAACCCGGCCCCGCTGTGTCTCAGAGTAAACCTCTATATATGGGCGCCCACTCTACCAACTGAGCGATCCGGGTGGCCAATTTTACTTTTTTAAATTACAAAACAGTAAATATAGTTAAACAAATTAACAGTGAAAACACCTTGAACTGTGAAATTTTCCTTCAAAATATTTTCAGTCTAAAATTTAGATTTTCAAAAAGAGTTTATTCGCAAAATGTATTTTGCAAAATTATTGTTTTTGTCGATCACATTGTTCAGGGATCGTTAGGAGCCAAAATCACTATCATAGAATTCATAGAACAGCAAGTAGTTACAACTGTGAAAGTAAAAACTATAAAAGCAGCACACTCCCAGGCTCCGTATTCTACTCATTTAAATGTTCTTACATTGCTTTTCTAGTCTTAGCGACTATTCGAAGCGCTTTTACATAGTACAGGAACCATTCACCAGGTACACACTGTGGCCGAGGCTGATGGGCCACCTGCTCATCAGATAAACACACACGCATGTTTAGTGGCTTGCCCAAGGACACTTCAATATGGAACTGCAGGGCCAGGGATGGAATCATTTTGTACTATCTTTGCATTACATAAGCATGGATGCAGGCTTTTATTTAAATAGTGTAGATTCCTGTATGGCTGTTAAATGTTTGGTAAGTACAAGAGCAAACTAGGGGGATGGGTTTAATTAAAAGATCATACCAGTGCTTGAGCACGTTTTGTTACTACTGACCGTTTAAGTCCCTTCCTTCTAGGCAGCGGTTTGTTGTTTTTGTTCATTTTAGCCGGCTGTGAATATCAACTTACAGAGACTTGAAACCTGCTTGATAAAGGCGATCCATCATACTGAGTATCTTGTCCCTTTTATCTTTTTGTTATGTTGTCACACAATGGAAAGTGGAGAGCAGGAATCTTTCTTGTTGGGGTGGATACGTGTCGGTGGGAAACAATTGGCTGCCGAAAAGCAACTCTTTTAATGCGGCAATGACTAAAAATCTACATCCTTCTCACTATATCCATGTTTGCTTTTTGTTTGGCTTCTGACTTACATTTTCCAACAATATTGTTTGTGAATGCTATGCAGTAGCGTTTCCCAAACAGCAGCAATATAGGAACCGGAACAACTGGCAGTGAAGGATAACCTGTCTCGAATAAAGTTCAAGTCTCTGCAAGTTAATTTCACATCATACTGGAATGAAGCAAAACTTTCCTCTGCCAAGTTGTTATTTAAAGCCACAGCGCATGGCTGTGGGAACTAGGAGAGTGGAGAGTGCTGCAGCACCCCCCTTAGCAAAAGGTAGACAAACTACAACCATAATTAGAAAATGACATTGATTTATTTTAATGAATTGGTGATTGATATTAGCACACTCCCTTTCATTACAATTGAATGTAATCTGATTTTAGAATATGGTTGGTAAGATATAAACACATAATTTGAGCAGAATGAATCTGACAAATTTGCCAAGAGCGAGGCGCGCGGCGGATCAAGAGTATAGAAGTTAGCTTGTCTATAACATGGCACGAAAGCGCATTTTGGATTTCTTCACAAATCAATCACAGGCTAAGAAGCCTATTAGACAGTCAGAAAGCCCAGCGACTGTAACCGAGAAGTAGCAGCAGCGCCTCTACACCTGTCACTCCCACAGCGACCCTGCTAGCAACAGATGACAAGGCAGCTAACTTTTGATTTGATTTAATTTAATTCAGTGATGTGTTTTATACCCTTACATTTTGTAACTCAGTGTTTTGAGCTTGTAGTAGACCTATTCTGTACCATTGTCCTAGCTTTGTGCCTATATCCTGCGTTACCTATGTCTAATTTTGCCCAAGCCTCTCTTCACAATGCGTAACTCCTATGGAGCCATTTTGATGCTAACAAGCCATCACCTGCCATTAGCATTCCATTGACTGCCATTCATTTTGACGCCACTTTACATCTGAAGCATTTAAAGACTCTATTTGTCCATTTATTGCTACAGAAACACAACAATGTATAAAAGGCTCCAATACCTTGTATCTCATGTTATGGCTCCGTAGGAGACGTTTTTGTAAAAATAGGTTAACGATTGTGTCATAACCACGCGATTTACTGTCAGTACAGTACAGGAGAAGCTCGCAGACAGTTTGGTCTGATAGGGAATGATTGAGATTTCTCTTGGCACAGCTACCAGAAGACTTACAACTTTCAGACAGGTTGCTCACGTCACATCTACGTCTTCATGCTCAGTTGGAGGCTGCGCAGTAACGCTCAGCACTCACTGGAAAAGTGCTTCTAATAGTCTTTACTGGTCTCCGTCCACAGCAACGGGATCTGTCGGTCCATTTCTTTAACTGTCTATAGTTTTGCCCTGTCTTGGATTTTGGATTTTATTCTTGTTTTTGTTTTTCCCGCTTGTAGAGCGTTGTGATGGATGCAGTGTGGTGTGTGGTGGTTGACTTTGACTAAAAATGTCACTCTCGAAAATTTGTCAACACCCCCAACTCAAAATATGTTCCCGCGGGCATGCCACAGTGTGTGTTTGTATTAAGTTATAGTATCTTTCAAATGATTCTAATGGAAAGATGTTTGTTAGGGAAACAAAATCTTCATCTCATTGTGGCAGCATGTATTGCCAATGTGTCATTTCTGAGACTACAACTGGGAGGCGCCAAAGTCAGATATGTTAATATTCTACACACAGTGACTTAAAAGCTGCACTGATCTAATATTTGTATTCTGAAAATGCATAAAAATAGTGAGTGTAATGTGAGGACCAGCAGTTCCCTTCAGCTCTGTGACGCGTTTAGCCTCTTTCAGCTCATTATTTTGGATGTGCATCTCGCAACTTTACTGTTTTGGTCTCATCAGTGTCATTTCCAGGCACAGCAGGCAGCTGTAACCCCACTGTACACTACCTGCTCAGCCGCAAACAGCACACACAGACTGTTAGACAGGTAGAGACTAGGTGGTGACATCCTGGAGCATTTAGCAGCTAAAGAGCTAGATGTGGAGACCAAAATAGAGTAAATACTTTGACTGCCTTTAATTCATTAGGTGCACAAAAACATATTCTTAACTCTCTTAAACTGAATGAACAACTGAACAGTGTTGTATTTACAGCTTGCTCAACTGCTCCCATCAATGAATACCCTTTTAATGTTGTTTTGTATTAATGGTAAATATAATTGAAAATAAATTATAAGAACTTTTCTGAGGACTAAGTGTTCCTTTGACTCCTCCAGATGTTGACGCTGGGCGTGGGTGTCGCTGTGCTGCTAGCATCCCTGCTGCTGACGTACATCATGAGCTCGAAGGCCGACATCCTCTTCAGCTCGGGGAGGGAGCCGGCCAACGCCACCTACTGATCCAGACTGAGGCGACGCCGGCCCACGACCACTATTGCTACAACTACTACTTCTATCCCAAGCAGACATGGACAGGGCCTTTTCTTTAAAACACACCACAAGTAGGTACACAGACGGGTTAGATACAGCAGCATCTTTTTTCGTCTAAATAGATGACGATGACGACTCCATGTTTATGGACTCGCTCACGTGAGGCATGGCATGAGGACTGGACTGGACTGGATTGGCTTGGATGGATCTGGACTCCTCAGGGTCCGAAAACCCTTTTCAGGCCCTATAAGTTCAAAAGATGTTTATATTTTTTTGTTTGCATTTTTTTTTTTTTTTTTTTTTTATTGTCAAAGAATGTTTACTGTGTCATGGGATAGGCACTAAACATTGAGAATTATTTTGTGTGTGTGAGTGTGTGTGAGAGAGAGAGAGAATGTGAATATGTAAATTTGACTGAGATTCAGTGTGTACGGATAATAACGTGTGTGTGTGTGTGTGTGTGTGTGTCTGAATGTTGTATTAGGATTGCGATGGTATGTGCAATACTGTCTTCTCTGTCAATGTAGTTAACTTATCAATCAATTCTAATAAGAATAAACCACTTTTTGAGTCAATGAACAAGACATAGAGATTAAATTTAAGGCTTTGCTAAATCTGGAATGTGTGGTAAAGTGTTTTGATAAGTTTTAGTTTCTGGGATGGTGACACCCATCCTAAATATTTATATTGTTCAGTCCCAGTACACATATAACTACATGTGTGTGTAGTTGTAGACCCACTGCAGTTTCACATATTGTGATATTTGTCCGGTGTGGCTAAAACTTTATTTCATATCAATCAGCTGCCAAAAAAACTGTCAAATCCAGTCAGAAATTCTTGTTTTGACACTAGAAATGCGCTGGTACTCTGGCTGTGCACTCTTTTTGGTTCGTACCTTTCTCACAAGGTTTCTTTTAATGATAACTTTTGAAAAATTGTATCAACTTGCAAGAAAGTTTTGATTTTGTTGTAATGTGATGGCTGGAATCAGTGACCAATGATGATGCCTCGATGAAGAAATAAACATTGCTTCTTTTCCAGATCTTCTTTCATTGTCGACAGATTGCTGAAATGTAATTGATGTTTTGGCCTAAAGAGCTTCCTGTTATAAAGGAAGGGTGTGTGGACTGCACTCAAAAATTATAATTAATCCAATACTGTGGCCTTAGTTTACTATTTTATTTCTGTGCCGACACATTTTAGCTAACAAGCCTTTAGAAAGCACCTCTAGTGATGATATCTTCCTTTCAGAGAGAATGGGTGTGACGGGGGAGCTGCTACAAGGAATAGTTATATAAAATACACTTTTTACCAGATGTTATCTCTCAATCATTACTTTTTTTTCAGGGCTCTACTGAAGCCTTGTTTGCCGATATGCATCCGCACAAGAAATGAAATTGTAAGCGGAGGACAAAATATTGGTAATCATTTGTTTTTTGGAGTTCCACAATCCCAGTTCATACATTGCTATCACTGTAGTATAGCAGCTAATCACACAGAGAAAGCCTGATTGTGTGGCTTTGGATACATGACACCAGTGGTCCTCAGCCTTTTTACTCCTTAAACATAGTAGTCAATGAGACTTAAAAGAGACCAAACTATCCACTACTTCACAAAATGCAAAGATAGTTTTTTCCTTATTTTTTTTTTTTTTTTTCAAACAAAATAAAATATAAAATGCTAAGGTTGTAGCAACACACCAAAAGGAAAAACACTGAAGTGTTACAAACATGTTCAATCGGTCCGAAAAGGAGCGGGATAAAGCCGACGCTTTTCATTTATAGGATAGTATTATATTAAGATAATACATTAAAAAAAAAACACACCTACCAAACATTTTTTTTACATTTTGCGACAAATAACCCCTTACCCTCATTTCCCCCACCTGACACCAAATCATGGAATAAACCATGAAAGACATGTAAGTTATACAAGAAGCATGGAATCACTGTTTTGGGTTTTAACTAATCGATGTCTGATGTTGCTTCACCCAGTGTTTAATTTTTCATTTTGAGTATTACAGGATCAATTATTTATTCCAATGTTTCTTTAGTTAGGAAAGAGGTTCTTATATCTAAATGTCTTAAAATGCTGCTGGTATGGACACACAGATCCACAAAGGTCGGACCGTTTGATGATGACAGTGGTGGAAGAAGTATTCTATTACTTAAGAGAAAGTACTAAAACAAATACTGTTACAAGTAAAAGTCCTGCTTTGAGAATGTTATTTAATTTACTAAGTAAAAGTATGTAAGTATCATCATGAAACTGAACTTAGTAGTAATAAAAGTAAAAGTACTCAATGCAGAAAAAGCCTCTCATTTTAGGAAGTGTAAATGATCCAAATGGTTGTATGTTTAATGGTCTAATCATCTCAGATGGACTTGTAGGCCTTTATATTGTTGGCTAGTTTATAATAAAACATAGTATTTTAAAAGCTACATGTGTTTCGTGTGCAAAAATCTTAATTTGTAAAGTAACTAGGGTTACACTTTACTTGAAGGAATCTACATACAGGGGCGTCGGACTGGGGGGAGAAAGGGGACCCAGGGCCCTGATTTGGGGAGGGCGCAAAAAGATGCCAGAATGAATAGCTGTGGATGTGGAGAGGAGAATTTTATGCTATGCCCCTGTTTACATAAGAGTGACATAATAATAATAATAATGTATACTTTATTAATCCCACAAGGGGAAATTACAATTTACACTCTGTTGTTATTACACACATTACACACAGGCATGAATTACACACACATGCTCAGTAACTATACATGCACTAAAGGGAGAGATGCCAGAGTGGGGGGTTAAAAACAACAGAGTGTAAATTGTGATTTCCCCTTGCGGGATTAATAAAGTATACATTATTACAATTATTATTATTTATTAAAGATGTCAGATTAAAGTAGTGGAGTAAAAAGTACAACATTTCTCTTTGAAATGTAACGGAGTAGAAGTACAAAGTGGCATGAAAAGACTGAAGTAAAGTACAAGTACTTCAACATTTGAACTTTTGAGCACAGTACTTGAGTAAATGTACTTAGTTACATTCCACCACTAGATGATGATGATGATGATGTAGATGATGATGATGATGTTGGTTTTTGAGGGGTTTTGTCCATCAGCAGCTCCATTAACTGTTCCTGTAAACTGTTTTATGAGCCAAGGAGACCACTTTACTCTGTGCCATTCTTCTGCTGTCCCCTTGCTCTCCCAGAGACAGAGGACTGTGTGCGGTAATAGACGTGTTGTGGCTGTTTCACAGGCCTGTCCCCCAGGGGGAAACGGAGGAGGGGCCAGAGTGGAGCGGAGGCGGGGCGCACGGTGCTACGGCTGTGTGGAAAGAAAGTGGAAAGTGAGGAAAATACCTGAATGGACAGTCTGGAATAAGTAAGTAGTCATTTTTTGTGTGGAAATAATGTCTTTAACTGCAGCAGCTCGTGGTGGTTGTGGGCACATGTGCGCTGCGTTAACGCAGAAGGAGAGGGGAGGACTCGGGGCGCCGGGAGATCTCCGGTTTCCCCCCAAACAATAGTCGGTAGGACGCGATGGTCGCCTCTTTATTACACCGCAGGGAAGTTTAGGACCCTCATCGTCCCTATTGTTGTTCTCACCGCGGCCACGTAGCTCCGCGCTGCGATCGGAAACGTGGGGGGGGGGTGATGTGTTTCTAAATGTTCCTGGAGAAGAAAACGGCTTCAGAGAGAGATGCGCATGGAGAGAATGGTCGCGTCTAGTTGGATAGTAGCAATGTAGGCCGACGTTTTTTTTGTTTGTAATTTTCTCCATGGTGACTGCTGGGAATCTGAGTGCGTCCTTTCATTTTAGCGCGAGGGCGTCCCGTTTGGAGAAGGAAAAGGCGGAAGGAAGGTAACGAGCATTTGGATCATTTTGGCATCAGGACGCGGCCAGTGGGGCCTGGGAGTCTCCCATTGTCCTGCCCTATGCTACAACACCCTCTTGTTTCTGTTTGGAGGTCGCCCAACTCTTTTCTACACAGTAAGTTCGCCCTCCGGACCTCCTCATTGTGCGTGTGGGGTATTGTTGCATTACGGATGCTCTGACTCTTCATCCATGTTATTATATCCACCAGTGGGAAGCTAAAATGTGTCCAAATGGCGTTGTTGCGCCATTCAAATGCCAACTGAAAGAGTGAAACGTTACCGCAGTAACATTAGCAACAGGCCCTGGTGTCCTTCATTTACCTGCTGCCTTTAGAAGTTCTTTATTTTACAGTCAACATTAGAGATGTGTGCTTTCTTTGCGAGAAATAAACTATGTAGCCTACTGCTAAAACAGTACTCATGAGAGTGAGACAGTACCACATTAAACTGCTACCCGTGGGACTCTTACAGTGATACAACAGCACATAAAATACCATGAGGTATCAGGGAAAACTGAATGTAAACTGGAATTGTACAGTACTGTCACAGTAGCCTACAGTAAGGGTTAGCTTCAGCTAAGCTAGGTCCAGAAATAGTGAGAGGTTCCAATCAGAGTCATTTTCTAAAAGAAAATATGCTTGTTTTGTCTTAAACCCAAATATATAATCTTTTCAGCTATAAAAAACAGATAAAATGATCATATCCTCACATGTAGGAGGCTGGAACAAACATATCTATGTCTGACATTTCAATGAACTAAACAATTCACTGATTAGTATTGTTGGCAAATAACATTCTGTTGATCCACAAATCAATTAATGGACTAATTGTTTCATTACTACTGTTCAGCTGGCCTTTCACTTTAAAGAAAACAGAAGTTCACCTCGTACACTCCCACGGCGTCGCTCGGTTTGGTTTATTAACTAATAAAAGTACGACAAAGTCCTGGGCGACCAAAGTTATTAAGATGAAAACATGGATTCAACGTCTGTTTTCAGTAATACTAAAAAAAAATATAAAATGATCTTTTAAGCAAACAATTGTAACATTTTATTCAATAAGCAGATCCTAGGTGATATATACTGTACATCTGTAATCACATCTGGTTTACAGCATTGTTAACCCTTGTGTTTCTTCCAGTCCAAATTAAAAATCAGCCTCTACTTCACAACATCATATTATTACAAAACAAATAGATTTGCAAATACAGCATACAATATTTCAGGTCTTAGAATAACTTACAACAACACCTTTACATTACAATTCCATTTCTTTGTTTCGGTCTATTCCTTTCTGTATTGCTTTCTTTAATCTATTTTTGAAGTGAATGATATTATGGCTCTGTTTGATGTCATTGTTCAGTCCATTCCATAAGGTCGACCCACAAACTGATATCACGATGACAAAAAGGATTTATTGTGCAGCCCTGGTAGAAAATAGTTCCCAACAAAACGCGTTAACATCTGTAGATCATCTTGTATAACTGGGTACGCTGCTCCCTGAAAGGCATGTTGTTGTCATTTTGAAATGCGTCGAGAACCGCACATTAAATCGCACTCAGCGGCAGATATCTCAAAACCCTCTCAGAGATGCAACTAAAACTACATGGCTAGACACAGCTATAAAGAGGTAATAGTGTTTATGGTTTGGGCAAAACTGACCCTCAAATATGTTTGTCTAAGTGGATTTATTACAAAACCTATACGTCCCACACTGTCTAATGGACCAGAGTCCTGTATCTGAACCACATCTCTCTGATCTGACCTCTTCCTGCCTCCTCAATACTTTGTTTGGATATGAAGACCGATAGTGTGATGAGGTCTCATTGAATCACAGCACTGAGCAGGCCTGTTGGTTCAACCATATCCTGTTAGATATGTGCGCACACACACACACACCTGCTACATGTGTGCACAAAGGCTGACAGTAGCAGTTGTCTTGTTTTTCGCTGGTTTTACTGATGTCGTCACAGTAGTGGGTGTTGTGTGTGTGTGTGTGTGTGTGTGTGGCCCTGTGGTACAGTGACGAGTCTCTTCCCTTGCTGGTCCCTGGGTGTGTGCATGCTTATTTTCACAGTTGGTGTATCAGGCCTCAAATGGCTGTTGAATGGAGCTGGTCATTTCAGAGATGGCCCAGATTGCTCTCCCACCCTGACAGCTGCTGTCTCAGCGCCAGGAGCTTGAAATGTTTGATGACAGCTTGATTTCTTTTTGCCTTTGGGAACATAGAGGCTGTAAAAGCCTACATCTGCTTGTTTCAACACAGTGTGAGTGCTTTACATAATGCTTAGGAGGTTAGATCAGAAATACATGCATTACTAACCGAAAATATGGATAGAAATCATTCTTAAATGAAAGAAAGAGGTGCATGGTGGACAGTGGTGGATAAACATGAGCACTGAAGATTCAGTCAAAGGCCATGGACAACAGAACTTATGAAAGAAATGAGATATAGCTCTAATATTTGTGAATATTCATTTTTAAAACTAAAATCATAATTAGGGCTGGGTATCGTTTGAAATGTTTCAGTACTGGTGCCAGTGCAATACCCTTTAGTGTTAGTGCAGATACCAAAACAATACTAAAATACTACAATACTATACACCCACATTTGATGTGTCTGTACAAAAAGCAACCAACAAAACTTTGATTAACTAAAATATACATTTTTATTTATTATTTAAATTAGAAAATATCCGACCAATGCATAGGTAAACATGATTCAGAAGCATCTGATGCCTGTTTTTGATACTTGGCGCAAGAGAAACGGCATTACTTACTGTATTATACCCGGCCCCAACCATGATGTTTTGTTATACAGGTGTACAGGTGTATTCATGACTATAATTTCTACTTTGGGGTTGTTTAAAGTGACGTGTCTATAAGCACCAAGGGTATGTCTTTTAATTTAATTTAACAACATGAGGAGAAGAAGTGTACATTCTACAGTTATACACGTTTTTAAAAATCAATAAGAGGACATACCTGGCACCAGACCAGTGAAAATGTCTTAGGTCAGTGGGTTTTTGGGGGAGGACTTTGGATTCATTATCACATAGTATTTCTAAAACACTGGCTAATACTGGCCCTTTGTAGAAGATATATTATGTGATTATAAAAAAGTAGAGAACAGTTATCTTTGTAAGTAAATGCCAGATTTTAAATGCCTTCATACTCCCTTTGGCCCAAGCCAGAAGAGCCCCTAAGCGTGGCACCAGTAGGCATGCATTCCAACATCATTACTGTTTAATCTCAGACCACACACCTACACAGCCTGTCACTAAACTGGCCTGTTGTCTTTTAAATGCAGCACGGAGTCGAGTGAACAAGGGTCATTTTCTTCTTTTTTTAGAAGTCAGACTTTGACTTTGAGGCAGGGCTGAGAGAAATAAACGACTGTTTGGTTAAGAATGGCTGTCCAGGAACAGAAACTGAGTACAACGCATAAGGAAATGAATTAGTGTGTTCTTAGAAGAAGCCAATCAAAAACCACAAACAGGTTATGATTTAACAGAACAGGCTCTCACTTGTGTTCAGACAAACCTTTTTATATGCTGTGGATTAATTGAACTTTAATGCTGTGTTGACTGATGGCAATGAGAAGAGTCCTGCTGACGCTCGTTAAGTAGGCCATAGGACACTGGGATGAATAGGAAACCTTATCCATGTCAACACTGGACCACACCCCTTTAGATCAGGTGCTCTGTCCTATTACTATTGCCAGACCTTCCTCCACAGCACTGTGCAGGAGGGTCTGTAGTTCACAGAGCATTCTGGGATGGGAGAAAAACATGCTCTGGTTTATTGGCATTTCTTTAAACCAATCACAATAAATTGTCTTGGGCAGCTTTAAGCACCACAAATGATGGCGCCTCTGCAAAAAGTCCCAAGAAGGAACTTGTTTTGATGGAACATGTGTACGTTCAAAAGTAGTTTTAGTCGTGCAACAGAAAACTCTGATTGGACAGATAGTCTAGCTAGCTGTCTGGATTTACCCTGCAGATATCTGAGGAGCAGGTAACCATAGTCCTCAGAAATCCACTGGAGGTTAGAACGCCAACGCAAGGAAAGTGGAAGGTAGCGGACATCCAGCAGAATTTTCAGCGGCGCTGGAACAATTCCGGAAATGAAACGTCGTCAATATAGGCAATATTGTCACAAACAGCCAGACAGACAGGCATGCAGGCAGACAGACAGACAGGCATGCAGGCAGACAGACAGACAGACAGGCTCGTCTCAAACTGTAGTTGCAGTTGATGTAAAGTAAATGAGGTTTTAACCAGTGCTGCTCAAGGATCAGGGGATCCTTTTATTATATATATACAAACATAACTTTTATATTTATTTCATACACAGGCCAACACCAAGAAGGAAATATTATAACCTGATATATATATTATAACCTGATATATTTGCTCATATCATCCTGTCCTTGTTAGGTTATGTGAGGCTAGATTGCTTTGCTCTATTCTATAAGTGTGTGTCCTTTGAAAGACATGGCGGTGCATGTAGGCTCCACTTTAAAAAGACCACCCTAACCCCTTTCATACCATATGTGTCTCATTATATGGATTGCAGGTCAAAGGTATGTGTGACATCATGTTGGCTTGATAGCTGAAAGGTTAGTGCTGAATGTTGATGTCATTCCGTCAGAATGAAAACAAGAAGAGTTTCTTTGTGAAGCCTCTGTCCCCCCCACGCTGAAATTCAGCAGTGACACAGAGAGAAGTCCATGCAGAGATCCAGATTTCTCCAACCACTGCAGCCTCAAAAATCTAGAATATAATGCAGCAAGTAATGCAATGTTTTTTTTACTAAGTAATATTTGCATAATCATTCAACGCATCATACTATTTACAGTCTTGTCAGAAAGCTTTATTTACTGTTATCTACTAGTGCTGGGTATTTATTCAAATAACTCCATATACGTTGTGTTGTGATAAAATTCATAACTTCCAGTTTTCTTTACAGCACAAGATATTAGATACCTGATTATAATGTATCATTCTTTGAACATTTATTTACTAATCACAATAAACATTTGAGTCAGGGTGATGATAAGGGCTGCGACTAACCGTTTTACATGTTCTTGATTCGTCACAATTTCTTTAAGTGATGTCCAAATATGATTTGTTTTGTGCATCCAACAGTCAAAACCCAAAGATCTTTCATTACGTCAGATCACTAAGAATACCAAGATAACTTTTAAAAAATAAAGCCTGAACCAGTTCTTTTAACATCACCCATTCCCAGGTTTCTGGGTTTTTACCTAGTAATCCTGCTTTATGAGACAGACTGCAGAACATGATATATTGACAAAAACTTGCAAGAATACCATACATTTGTTATCATATTCATGGTCCTCCTCACAGTATTCATCTCTGTTTTTTTGGTGATCCCCAACTTATCATCCAAAGCCATCCATCCATCAGGGCAACTGGTCAACTTTTGACCATTGTTCTGTGTCTCAAAAAACATTTGCAAAATATGCTTGAAATGTACTGTATTCATGGTGCCCATAGGATGAATCCTTTTGTCTTTGGTGACCACCCCAACCTTACTTTTTAAACCACAGTTGGGCTACATTTTCGAGTTGAAACCAATGTAATCTAATGGGCAGATTGCCCTAGAAATCACTTTGGACTTTCATGCTCGCCAGATTATCTCTCCACCCTTTTGCACACAACATACCTCCTAATATAAGGTTAAGAAAACCTTTTGATTTGAATGACTTTTACTTGAGTGTCGCCCTCAACAACCTTTAGTTGTCTGCACAATATTTGCATATTAAACATGTTTGCATTGCACCTTTAGCGGCCACGAGTGGGATTTAGACTTCTATTCATGGTCCTTTTAGCTCTCTAAGGCCTTTTTGATACATATGGGCCCTGCATGGCTTTGGCTATGGTAGTTATAACTAATGAGATAGACATTTAGTTTCACAGAGCATCCTGACAGATGTGTGGAAGTCATGATATGCAAACAAAAACACTTCTATAATTGCCCTATTTCACAAGATAGTTTGAGATGGATAACAGTAAATCATCTGATGTGGTCTGACTCCTGTTACAGTCTAAGTGCTTTGAAATGTGGACACTATTGCTGTAATTGCTTAATTGCTATTTTTACGAGGTGGTGGTTAAACGTTGAGGCCAAGTGATGAATTTAGATTATTATTTTGGCCAATGTTTCTCTGTATTTGAGGGCAAGTTCCAGCTAAGCTTCCACAGCCATTAGATAAAAAACACTGTTTAGATTTAGTTTATTGCCGGTCTAAAGTATGTGGTTTGTCTGGGAATCTGCGAGCACTCTCCTTCAGCCCATTTCCTACTTTACCCCCACTTAAATCTGCTTCTTTGTATAAATCTGCAGCGACTATCGGAAGACAGATCTTGATTCTCTTAAAAGTGCTTTTCAGTGTCGTGCAACTGTACAATAACTAAAATACGCGTTTGGGTGTGTTGTGTGACATTCAGACAGCAGATCCCTCTCTGTTGGAGAGTTTATAAGGAATAAAAGCACAGTACCTAAGATGCTCATTCCTTTGCCATTACTAAAGATTAAAGCTTATGATGCTACAGCAGGAAGAGGCTGTTAGTCATTTGAGTTTTGTGGTTTGGAATAGGCATGTTGAGGTTTTGCACATGGCTGCAGGGATCCAGAAGCTTCTCCAGTCTGGTAAGACTTAGTGGGTTTAATGGTACTGAATGTAAGATTGTTTAAAAAAAGGGAGTATGATGAGGACAAACTTGAAGAAATCCCACAGACAGATTCTTTGCTGGGCAGCATTTGGCGTGAATGGAAGTGGATTTTAAACACAATGGCGTTGACGGAGCAGAAAAACCCCCATTAAGTTAAATCAGGACCCTGTAAGACAGTGATGGCAGCAAACGTCCCTCTCCATTTCCCACAGAGGTCCAATCAAAGCCAGCAAGCGTCCTTCGCCCTTTATCAATTAACCAGCATATGACAGCCCAACATCCGTCATGCCAACACTTTTATTTTGGTGATTTTTCGGCAGCGTGGAGAACAGAGTGTCAGAGGGCGGCGTAAGGTCAAGTTACCACGGCAACTGTCAGCCTCCAATACCCCTCCAGCTGAACACCCTCTTTCATCGCCATGGCAGCAGAGAGGGCCCTGTTTCCCAGGGGACGAGGGGAGTGCGGGAGGGAATGTGAGACGCCGAGAGGGAGGGAGAGGGCAAACAAGTTTTGTGAAAACACAGTAATCCAATATGGCCGCCATTGTGTCTGAGCTAACGGCGGCTAAAGCTGGCTTCTGGTGAGAGGAGATACAGTCGTGTGATGATTAACCTTGGCCGAGAACCGGAAGACCAAGTGGTTTAAGAACGCTGAGCTGAAACTAAAGGCTCACTTTGGTGGGTTAATGTGTGTCGCTGGGAAGATCACAGTACTCAGTGTGCCCAGGGGAGAGGTTTGAGTCCCACAGGAGCCAACAACCACTTACATGGACTCTTACTTTAAAGAGCCATTTTACGTCATATTTGTCAATTCAACAAATGGCCATGTTGGACTGATACGCCCTCCTGAAACCTGCTACTGATCCTGATAGTCTCTGAGGGAATATCTCTGTGCCAATGTTTGTAAATAGTATAATTTTCATACTTGAACTTGTCATATTTTTGTGACTGGTCTAAAACATTTAAGTCACTATGGTGCATCAAAACTCTACATTTAAACCAGTTCTAAAGCAATTTGCAGAAACATTATTTTTAAAAGAAAAAAGTGCTTGTTCCTGCCTCCACAATGTGAGGATTTGCGGCTTTTATCTGTTTTATATAATTGTAAATTGACTATATTTGGGTTTTGGGCTATGCTGGACAAAACAAGCTATACTAAGACATCACCTTTTGGAGATTTTTATGAAGTTTTTTTATTTTACACTTTACGGACCAAATCTTAGCTTAGTAGCCCCCCAGCTTAGTAATGAAATTGTCAAATCCTATTTTAGTTGCTTTTTGTAAATCAATATAAATGCCTTTATCAAAGCCAATCGAAATCTTATATTGGCAGAGTTTGTGATATCAGTAAATATTGTATTGTTATCCAAAGAATCGATTAGGGCTCTACATTATATCCTTTTTTTTCGTCAACGCAATATAAACTGGCACTATAAACACATCGCGAAGGCTGCGACGTATCGCAAAAGACACTCTTAAGAGATTTATTTTAATTATGCAATGTACTAGTCATTCTTTTTTTTTAGTTGTGACTTTTATTCAATTCAGTGTTCAATCAAAGAATGTTAGACAATCATTTAACAATCAGTTTGTTGTATTTTAGCAGAATGCTGAAAGCAGCAGAAAGACAGAACTGAGTACACTTTAATATCTATATTTAAGTAATATTGTTATCGCGATATTCAACAACTCATATTGTGCAGCCCTAGAATCGATACAGTATTGTGATAAAACGTGAGATTTGCAGCCCTAGTATTTGAATGTGTTAACCATGACTCTCTCTCTCTCTCTCTTTGCCGTCTCTTTCAGATCAGGCCCACTCAGCTGTCCCCTGCTGTGACTCTCCCACCCCTCTTCTCCTCGCTGTAGCCTCCCCCGCTCTCCTTCCTCCCTTCTCCTGCTCCCTCCTCATCGGCCTCCAAGATAGATACCCTCAGGAGTAAGGTTGACCTGCTCAAGCTGCCCCTGGCTCTCACCACCAAGTCCATCTCTGAACGCAAGAGCCAGCTGGGAGGAGTGGGCGAGCAGCGCCGCCCGGGAGGAGGAGGCGGAGCTCGTAAAGCCCGTTCACCGCCCACCCGAGACATGGACAACGAGTCGCAGTACTCGGGCTACTCTTACAAGTCCTCACACTCCCGAAGCTCCCGAAAGCATAGGTGGGTACAGATAACACAGATAACATCATTTTAACACAATTTTTCTCTTGCTGCCTTTTTACCATCAACCACTTCACTCACGCAACAAATGGAAATGCAGTTATGCTTGGTGCCGATGCATGCTCTACATTGCTTTTACAAGTCCTCACACTCCGAAGCTCGAAAGCATTTTTAACATCTTTAACAATTTTTCTCTTGATAATCCTCCCTGGACCAGCCAAGCTGCATGCTCAGCTGAAAGGGAGCCCCATGCTGAAACCCCCCTGGGTAAAAAAAAAAAGTGAGCCAAAAGAAAGACATTGAAAACCATTTCATTTTAAGTCATGTTAGGACTCTGAACTAGGTAGAGGGAAGTGGAGGCAAAACGTTGCCATCAGCAGTGAGTGAAGCATCATCAGTGTAGCAGTAGTCTTGCATTGCCATACCTTCCTCCACAGCGCTGCAAAGGAGGGTCTGGCTAGTCCACCCAGCATTCTGGGATGGGAGAAAACATACTCTGGTTCATTGTCTTTGGCGGCGCTAAGCGCAGTATGGAGCAACGGTGCCGCTACAAAATTGTCTCGGAAAGACACTTGTTTTGGTGTTAACGTATATGTTAAAAAGTAGTTTTAGTCGTGCAACAGAAAACTCCGATTGGACAGATAGTCTAGCTAGCTGTCTGGATTTACCCTGCAGAGATCTGAGGAGCAGGTAACCATAGTCCTCAGAAATCCCCCCGGAGTTTAGAACGCCAACACAAAGAAAGCTGGAGGTGACAGACATCCGGCGGCACTGGGGCAATCCCGGGAAGTAGAACATTGTGTATATGCTAGTGTAGCAGGGTTCAGTGAGGAGAGAGTCACATTTAAAAGGACTGTCTCAAATAACTGTGATTGGTGTGTGTCTGATAGGAATGATATTTCAATCAGCGGGCGAATGACTTCCCTGTCCTGCATGAACTAACTTAACTCTAAACTTAATTTAATGTATTCAAGGTCTCAGGTTTCAGTACTTTTTATAAGTTTGTTTCCATTGGTGGAGACCATTATATGTACAATTGGGTATGCACAGGCTGCCAATTTAGCTTGTTACCAACAATCAGCTATCATTCATTCTCCAACTCTAACTTCTAAACATTCAGGTTTGATTTAGGTACAATATGTCACAAAATATACATTTTTTAACCGCAACATTCACATTAACTCCACTTAATTGGAGCCAGAATTATACTTAATATACTAGTTATTATACTACTTTGTTAACGTGTTCAGGATTAAAGTGTTTCCCCCAAACTTTCAAAAATAAATGTATTAATAAAACCCAGTGCATGTGCAAAGAAAACCATTCATCTTGAAAGTATCTTGGTAAGTTTGTAAAATATAAATTGAATCATGAAATATTCTTTAATTGTTTGAGATATTTATTATATTTTTAATTCATTATTTTAATTCCCCATTCGATTCACGGAAAAATGCAGAACGCGGTTCGGGGTATAGCTGAAGGTGCAGCCAGGGACGTTTGATGTTTGAATGATGAGTAAATTTGTTCTGGCAATCTGCGGAACTTTAGTAAAAATGTATTACTGCTGGTTAATACATCACAGCCTAAACATGCTACATCAAAACATCTTTCACAGTTAGAGTAAAAATAAATATGTGCTGCCACACCTCCCATAACCCAGAGTGTCGCTGTGCGCTTGCCTTCCAGGGATCGGAGGGATCGCCACCGCTCTAAGAGCCGAGACGGCAGTCGGGGAGACAAATCGGTTACCATCCAGACTCCGGGAGAGCCACTGCTGGATGCAGAGTCGACCCGCGGAGATGACCGGGTCAGTCACGCAGCTTTCCACACACGCTTATGCATTTAAAAACCACACTTATTTATCTGCCAAATATTAATCACCTCTGTTATTGGTTGGTGGTCCCAAAGGTGTCAGGTACTTTGTAAACATTTTGTTTGGTGCTTTAGCTCCTTTACCAACTAGCAGAGTTTTAGTCAAGACCACCAAAACCAAAACCAAATCATCACCAACACCAGAATGTATTGAGACTGAGACAAGACCGAGACTTTGAGGGGTTGAGACCAAGTCAAAACCAAGACTTTAGGGGTTGAGACCAAGTCAAAACCTGTGGAGGAAGGGATTCTGGGATGGGAGAAAAACATGCTCTGGTTTATTGGCATTTCTTTAAACCAATCACAATTGTCTTTGGGTGACAGTGCTAAGGTAGCGCCAAATGAAGCCACAAAAACATGTGCTGCTTTCAAACCAATCACAAATTGTCTCATGAAGGAACTTGGTGTTGGTGCGCAAATGAAGCCACAGTGCTGTGCTAGTCTCATGAAACATGTACGTTCAAAAGTTGTTTTAGTCGTGCAACAGAAAACTCTGATTGGACAGATAGTCTAGCTAGCTGTCTGGATTTACCCTGCAGAGATCTGAGGACCAGGTAACCATAGTCCTCAGAAATCCACCGGAGTTTAAAATTCCAACACAAAGAAAGTGGAAGGTGACGGACATTTTGGTGATGGCTCAAATTGCTCTTGTAAGAAACAGCGGTTTCAAGACCAATTTGCCTTTCTCCTATGAAAATGTTGTTTGCTATGATCCCTTTAAAGAAAATGGTTCTTCTGTAGAAGGTAACATTCCTCTGATGTCTCAGAGGAGCTGCCAGTCACTGCATTGCAGTCTGTCTGGTCAGTCAGTTGGGAAAGAGCAGGTGTTGTCTGGTGGTGTGAGTCTTAAAATACTGAAGACGTATTATACTAAGTTTAAAAGGCATGTGTACATTTAAGAGACTGAGGATGTTTGTTTTTCCCTAAGTGAAGACGAGAGGCGTCTTTCTTTAAATAGTAAAGAGGCATTTGTATTTAAGCCTAACCAAGCTGTCACCCTTCTTGGCTCGAGTGCCGGCCCACAAATGGCCACATGCATACAGCAGGGTTGATTTCTTATATAATATCATATAATATTTGAACATTTCTGTAATTATGACTGAGTTTTGGGACTCTAATATTTTTTTCTGAATTTCTTTTCAGAAAGCAAGGAATAAAATGTCTCAAATGATGCTTCTATGTATCTGCTCAGGCTCTTTCATATAAACATCTTGGGTTTCTGCCCTGATGCAGGAAGTGTTATCACTAATTGTTTGTTTGATTCATTATTTAATTGTCAGATGTGGTTAACCAATATATTCAATTATCTGGTAAAAAGTCCAAATATGTTTTTGGTAAACATGCAGAAAAACTCAGATAATCTTGTGTTTCTTCATTTTAATTTCTTAGTTTTTGTTGAGTTCTTGTATTCAGCATTTAGAGATATTTTGTAGGTTTTAGAGACCAGTGGTTCTTTACCAAGGGGGGTCGCCACATAGTTGGAGAGGGAAAAAAATGAAATAACATATTCTAGACTGGGGAATGGTTTTTACATTACTGATTTAGTCAAAATCAGCAGGGGAGGAGCGTAGAAACATCTGCTTACAGCGGTCTGCAGCTCGTTCTCTCGTTGAGTGAGGGTGGTGAACACACACCTCATTATTCTGGGGGGGTCGAGACTCGAAAAGGTTGAGAACCACTGTTATACACAGTGGAAATTAACCCCAAGCACACATGAATATTTATTCAGATTCAGAAAACTTTTTTATCCCCAAGAGGCAATACATTTTTACAGTCTATCCCATCCATGTAGTAAATAATAATAATTAATAACATTTTATATGGGGCTTTATCATAGACATTCGGGGAATATTTATTCAGATTCAGAAAACCTTAGGACACCAGACGCTCACCACAGATCAGCTCCGCAGAAAGGGAGGGGGCATATGTTTTTAGTGGTGGGGGGAAACCTACGCAGACACGGAAAGAACATACAAACTCCACACAGAAAGGCCTGGGACGATCAGGATTGAACCCGGTACCTTCTTGCTGGGGGGCCACAGTGCTAACCATTGGGCCATGCTACCACGGTGGCCAAACAAGAACAAGAGTTATAAAATCACCATCCACATCAACATGCCAACGACAACAAGACAACATTTTTTTTTTATTTTGTATTTATATCTTCCTCTCTGTCCAACAGGATGATAACTGGGGTGAGACCACCACAGTTGTCACCGGCACCTCAGAACACAGTATCTCTAACGAGGACCTGACCCGCGTCACCAAAGAGTTGGAGGAGTCGACTCCGCTGGAGTGCAAGCGCTTCGTTGGCCCGGCTCTGGGATGCTGCCTGAGCTTCTTCGCCCTGGTCACGCCGTTGGCCTTCCTCATCCTCCCGCAGGTGCTGTGGCGGGACGCCCTGGAGCCTTGCGGGACGCCCTGCGAAGGCCTATACGTCTCCTTGGCCTTCAAGCTGCTGGTCCTGCTCATCTCGTCCTGGGCGCTGTTTCTCCGGCCGCCCCGCGCCACGCTGCCACGCTTCTTTGTCTTCCGCTGCCTGCTGATGGTGCTGGTGTTCCTGTTCGTAGCGTCCTACTGGCTGTTCTACGGCGTGCGGGTGCTGGAGCCCAGGGAGCGGGACTACAGGGGGATCGTAGAGTACGCTGCCTCGCTGGTAGACGCCCTGCTCTTTATACAGTACTTGGCTCTGGTCCTTCTTGAGGTCCGACACCTGCAGCCCGCCTTTTGCCTCAAGGTGGTTCGGAGCACGGACGGAGCCAGCAAGTTCTACAACGTGGGCCACCTCAGGTTGGTCACATAATGGCAAAATGATGATACAGTTTCCTACAGAGGTCTTTGTTGCTTGTTGTTAATTTAACCCTTGTGTTGTCCTCAGTTCAAATTTGACCTGTTTTTAAGTTTGGATGGATAGTTCCATTCACCAAACAGGTTGTAATTGTGCATAAACATACATTCCTCTGATTTTAACTATTAGCTAAAATACATGAATATGAGGTTCATTGACCATGAATTCCAAACATAAGTGTAAAACCAGCGGTGATAAGTTGGAATGAAATTGGCTAAGAAGATGTAACACAGAATTGGAAAATGTATACTTTATGCTTTCTAAAACAGACCGGGCCAGTTTTGACCATGGTTGATGGGAAGACAACACAAGGGTTTAAAATAAGATCAGGCTACACTCTTTAAAGAGTATGTTGTCGGGCACCCGGGTGGCTCAGTTGGTGGAGCGGGTGCCCACATGTGGAGCTTTGCTCCACACAGCGGGCCTGGGTTCGGCTCCGACCTGTGGCCCTTTGCTGCATGTCATTCCCCCCTCTCTCTCTCCTTTCACTTCTTCAGCTGTCCTGTCATTAGGGGCCTGGAATGTTTTTATTTTTACAATAAAAGACTTCTTTCCAGACACAATAACACATGTCTGTAGAATTTGAATGTCATTATAGTTTTTGCTTTTAGAAACAGGATACAATCCTGTGTAACAACATATTCTATGCTGGCTTTCATGCATGTTTACTGTAAGTACATCTTAGGTCTTCCGTAGTTCATTCAGCTTCTATTAGCTGCTGGGGCCCCATTAACTCTCTGTTCCTCCTGTCCTCATTGCTATATATACCATATTTATATGGTATATAAATATGGTATATATATGATAGGATATATATATATATATATATATATATATATATATATATATATATATATATATATATATATATATATATATATATATATATTGTCTATGCTGGAATACTACTTGGGCCTCAAAAATCAAAATATACAAAAAATAAGCAAAAACTTGAAGATAGGGAGAGTCTTGACAGTAAATTGTTGTTCTCTTCATGTCAGGGCCTTGTGATCAGATATTAAAGTGAGTAACGTTTAGATTCAATTTGCAGAAACCAGTTGACACAAAATAAACCTGGAGCGGGGCCCGGTGACTTCTGGGCTTCTGGAGCACTGGCCGTGATACAGTAAACAATAGTTTGATGTGTGATATTATAGATCTAGATGTGTATTTTGCTTTAAAACTGCCTTTATCAAATGTATGACTACAAACTGGGTTTACAAATCTATTAAAGCATTAGACTTCATTTTAATAGTGAGTACAACATCTGAACAGATGATATTCCTCTCTGAATGGCTGCTTGGATACAAGAAACTTGAAATTGTAGAGCTATTGACTGTTATTAATCCTGAGTGTTTACAGTTTATAGCATGTCTGTGTGTGCAGTTAGCAGCTGATGGTAGACCTGTACTTACTGATGATGGACACACTGTGTTTTAGTATCCAGCGGGCAGCTGTCTGGGTGTTGGACCGTTATTACAGCGACTTCTCTGTCTACAACCCTGCCCTGCTCAACCTGCCCAAGTCCATCCTGTCCAAGAAGATGACCGGCTTCAAGGTTTACTCCCTGGACGGTAAATACAGCTTCTTCTTCTGACGCCAGTGTTTCCCACTTCCACAGTTGCCAAGGGATACGTGGAAAGATTGGATGAAAAGAATACATACACATATCAACATTAGGTTAAAGTAGAGCTGGGCGATATGGAGAAAATCTAATATCACAATATTTTTGACCAAATACCTCGATATCGATACCGCAACGATATTGTAGTGTTGACTATTGGTGCTTTCATAAAATATTTACACAATGAGATTTTTGATAAATAATCATCAGTAATGTAGATATAATGACTAAGTGGGTAAAGGTTAATAATAAAACAATTACAACAGTCTGGTAAGTTCAGCCTTTAAAATCAGGAAACAACAACATTTATGCCACATTACAATATTATGATTTTCAAAATCTAAGATGACATCTAGTCTCATATCACGATATTGATATAATATCAACATATTGCCCAGCTCTAGGTTAATGGGTGACTACTTCTTTTTTTTTTTCAACACTGACTGCCAATCAAAATCAAGATCCCCAGCTCTCTGGAGCTCTGTGCGTTGCTGTTGCTTGGAGAAGGCAGGGATGTCGGCCGCCAGTATACTTTTTTGGTTCATGAAATGTACCTCAATTCATGGATATCTAGGATATTACTACAGAGATTCCTCTTACGTTCCCACGTTGCAGTGTATTATGTATTATTATCAGCTGGAGCGTGCAGCGCGTGCATGACGCCACCGTTTACAGAACGTTGCCGTTCAGCAGGATGGATGCTCACATTGTTATGAATGAATGATATTTTATTTATGTGTAATGCCACTAAGTGACCAATCCCACACGGAATTACATGACACCAATACAAAAGACATTTCATCCACAGCTTCCGGGTCAGTGTCAGCATACAAGTATAAAGAAAACATATTACAGCAGCGACAAAATGATAGTGTGAACCATAAATTGTCCAAGTAAAACTTAACATTTCATACATAAAAAAAACACAGAAAATTAAATAAATTAATAAAAAGGGAATGCCACTTCCAGGCAGAGAATCATTGATACAAAGCCGTCTTTCTTTCAACCCATGCTTGTTCTCCAAAAAACCCCACAATAACAGATCTATATCATGCCTCATCTCTTCTACTTCAACTTAGTTAAATAATATAGACAATACAAAGCAAAATGAACTTTATAATTATATTCATCTTATAGTCATTGATCTTGGTGTGGGCAGCCCTTTAACCTTAGATGTGAAACTCAAATGTCAAACTGTTATTTTGCTTTCTCATTTACTTGAATATGAGCATGAGCTAAATACCTGAAATGTAATCTGCTAATCTCCGCCCTACTGCATGTGTATAAATACAGCACATTTACATTTACATGTGTTGTCTTGTAGAAAGCACCACCAATAACTCAACGGGCCAGTCCCGGGGCCATGATAGCAGCTGCCGCCCGCCGGAGAGACAACTCCCACAACGAGTTCTACTACGAGGAGGCCGAAATGGACCGCAGGGTGCGCAAACGCAAGGCCAGGTCAGATACACACGCCTTACTTATAATTGCCTGCTGGGATCTGACAGCAGCAGATTCACTGTGATGTGTGATTGGTTGAGGGAGCCTTTTAAAAAAAACTGTGTTGTATGTTTTGTATTAAAAAAATGAATATTGGCAGATATATTCTAATCAGATAAACCTCTCAAATGGAACATTGTACGGTGTGTCTGGGCTCTACCCAGCTACACAAGGTGTCCTGCAGATATCGAGCATGTTGAAGATTGGGAACAGCAGGTCAACTTGTGTATTTCTGTATGACAGTTTCAGTTTGAATCGAGCATTAGTAGATTTGATTGCTTTGAAGCTGCGTTGTCACGTGTGTAAACAGGCACTGGCTCTCACATATCTTCATTGTACTTACCAGCTCTTTGTGAATTAATGAAGAAACTGCAATTACACAGCTGCTCCGTTTGCTGAGAATCTCCTGGGTAATGTTTGGGCCTGTCTGCCATACAGCACAGACAGTACAGATTCTCATAGGAAACTGTCAAATGCTAGCTAGAGAGAAATACCCGCGTAGCTGCTGTGTCTGTAACGTTGCTTTTTCTCCACCCTCTATAGGTTGGTCGTGGCGGTGGAAGAGGCCTTCACACACATCAAGCGTCTCCAGGAAGACGAGGTCGCCTCGTCCCCCAAACACCCGAGGGAGGTGATGGATCCTCGGGAGGCGGCTCAAGCCATCTTCGCCCCGATGGCGCGAGCCATGCAGAAATACCTGAGAACCACGCGACAGCAGGCCTTCCACAGCATGGAGAGCATCCTCACACACCTGCAGTTCTGCATCACACACAACATGACGCCCAGGGTAAAAGAATTGATCCCTTTGATCTAGTTTAACACGGCAACTCAAGTATTAGCTGTTTGAAACTGTTCCCTATTGCCACAATAAGTACACTTATTTGGAATTTGCCATGGTGAAAGTTGCATACATAAACAAACAAACATATTCAACATTAATATGAAATAATCAATTAATAAAAAACAAACTAAATAAATATACATACAAAATAACTGTTAACTGCATAAGAGTGCAGAATTTGCAAAGAATATACAGTATATGCAATGAAAATAGTGCACTATATAGCATGTTCAAATTCTCAGTGGTTCATTTCATTCACTATATAGTCCACTATAAAATACCCACAATGCACAGCTAATTGGACCATACCTGTATCCTACATTTTACTCCCGTATACCACAATAATATTTTTAAGTGTAGTATCCGAGATCTCATTTGGTCATTCCCTATATAATTCCCAATTTAATAAGCACTTCATATGGAAGCGTGAGTGAGTGAGTGAGTGAATAGGTGAGTGAGCAAGTGAGTGAGCGAGCCACAGCTACTGTTTTCCAGTGTTTTCCATGGTAACTAACCTTCTGCCTGGTCCCTGTCAGGCGTTCCTGGAGCGGTACCTCTCCCCGGGCCCCACCATGCAGTACCAGCAGCAGAACGGCAGGGGGCGCCTGTGGACCTTAGTGAGCGAGGAGCCGGTGACCTCGGCCCTGCGCCAGGGTCTGGTCTTCTCCCTGCGACGCCTGGACTTTTCCCTGGTCGTCACGGTGACGCCGCTCCCCTTCTTGCGGCTCGGGGAGGAGTTCATCGACCCAAAGAGCCACAAGTTCGTCATGAGGCTGCAGTCTGAGACCTCTGTGTGAAGGCATCTCCCCCCCAACCATGCTGTCCTCTCTAGGTGCTTGCTCCTGCTGGATGTGGACGGGACATGTGGGAGGCCATGTGGCCCACTCCCCCATCCAATCATCCTCCTCCTGTTCCATGATCATCACAGATGCTCTGATATCAAACTGTGATCAGCTCAACGATTGTTCAAACCTGGAATCAAACGGATGCCTTGACCTTTTCTTTCTTTTCCTGTGTTGTAAAATCTTTGTCTTTGTAGAAAGAGGGGGGACTTTTTCTCTTTTTGCTCCCTCTGTTGCTGTAACCACTGGACTGCTGACACAACACATGAACGCCAGATGAGGGGGATTACATCATGTGTCACTTCCTCTTTCTTATTAAACACAGACTACCTGGAGCTCAGCTCTGACTGCAGCGCTGGCGTACCACTGCCCGTTGGTTTCCTCTCAGTGGATTGTTTTGTTTCAAATGACGATGACTGTTTTTTATATCTAAGGGTGTGACTTTCTATTTTGATTTTTTACTTACAGAATGTAGCATTATGTGCTTTGAATTAACACGTGGATTTTCAGTGGCCTAAAGGCCAAAAGTTCTTCTATATCGACTGTAAAGAAAAATGGAAGTACATTCCTAAACTACTCCAGACTACAGAATTCATGATTGTCTAAATATGCAGCTTTTGTTTTATTCTACACTGGCATTTTTACTTGTCATTTTACAGTTTAAGCAAGAAGACTAAACAAGGACCCCATGTTATAATTCTGCAATCTGTATATGCTTATTTTACCTGGATAAGGATGTTAAAGCATAAGCCTTGAGTATTATTCTGAATTTTCTTTATTGTCAACAAATCCCATTAAAATCCCAGAAATCCAGCAGTGTGTTAGAATGTGTTTTGATACTTCCTGACTTCCCTACCCTGTCTGGAAGTCTGAAGTCCATTCTTTAAAAAAAAGCATACACTTTAATTAAAAAAAGACTCAATCATTTCCCTAAACAGCTGGGCACAAACACAAATAAAACAAGTAAATGTTGCATGTACTGGGCACTATTTTAATAAGATGACTAATTTTTGCTGTTGGGTATTTGTATCTCCAGGAAGTGTATGTGAGATTAACTCAAATTAACCACAGTGGCCATGTTCCTGTAACGAAGCAACATGTCGCCCAGTGCAGCGCTTTGGCTCACTGATGTGTTCTTTATGGTTTTACTGTATCTCAGGCTTTGGATACACAAACCATACTTAGGCGGTTAGGAGGAGCAATTCATTGTTTTTTTTGTCTTTTGATGGGATTTATTGAGAATAAGAAAAGTAAAGATTATCTCCAGACTTATCTTTTAATGCATAGTGTAAATGCCAAACTACTAACATCTGGAGCTGGTCTGTAGTTCATTGGGATTCGATGTCAGCCAGGTGTGCATGCAATATGTTTTAGCAGATTCAAATAGGAGGAACAAAAAGGACTCCTCAAGTTGAAAAGTCAGGGTGCAAGGTACATGTCCCCCACGCAATATTTAGATGAGGTAGATTTGCTAAACCTACGCCCTTGGGTCATGTTATATTTTAACAATGTACACATTAAGGAAATCAGTTCAGGAAGCTGTAGTTAAACTATGAACCAACATCTGCTATTTTTTTTAATTTATTTTTAAATGAATTTTAACATTTTTATGAATTTCAACAAGAATCCGAAACCAGACGTGTGATTGTAACTCCCCTCTGCAGCAGCAGCATTAGCATCACCACTTCGCCTTGTGCCACAAGCTGAAACAAGCACAGTGAAAACGCTGCCTCCATCCCACAGCCTTACTCTCCACATGTGGAGGACCAGCGATGGGGCACATCTGTCCTCACTGAATCCTCCTCCTCCAGGTCCTGAAAAAACTAACTGTAAAGCCGAAACTTGCCTGATGTAGACGCTTGAGCCGATATATTGCATCTACCTACAGTTTGACTGACTGTTTGCTTTTCTTTCTGGTGAAAATATGGTTTTAAAAGCCATTTTACATTTCTAAAAAAAAAAAGAAAAAAAAAGATACCAAATACCAGGGCCAATATGTATGGCATTTCATCAGAGTGGTTCAAAAGGCTGATGTTTATATAAAAAAAAACAAGCATGCTAGAGTCATTTCGGGCTCCAAAACCTTTTTATAATAATTTGTTTCCTCTCATTTTGAAAGGTGCCTAAGTTATGACGATGCAATTTTCCGAATGTTTTCACATTCAAAGAACAAGTGGCTTGTAGATTTGTCTTGTATTTTTGTCCTTTTTGGTAACTGTAGCTTGTTTAGTGTGATAGACCTTTTCCATTATTAAACCATTTATTCCTTATAAGGCTTCTTTTTTGTTGTGGCTTATTTTGTAGCGTGGGATGTTGATGTAAGTAAAGCTATCTTTTAAAAATGACTTAAGTCTAAAAAAGAGGAAGGACATGCATTAGGACATGTAGGCCAATATGAACAAAATGACCATGTTTGCATATTTGTGGTTTTGAGACATGGACCGATTCTGTTTTCTTTTTAAAGGTGTCTGTTCTCATTTAATAGTGTTGGCAGTAATTTGTCACTGGATTTGAGCAATTTTCAACCAAAGATAGGCTGCGTGTTTTTTTCACCATACCTTAAGAGGAACTTCTGTGAAGGGAGGATGGCAGTGTGGGAGGTGTGTGGTTTCACATTTTGAAAAAAAAACGGACAGAGCCCCGGACTTCCTGTTTGCTGCTGTTCACAGAGCTCACATCAGAGGGCTTTTTTCATTTTTTTTTTTAAAGAGATCTCGCTGACAGCCGACAAGGGAGCATCAAAACAGATCCTTCATTTTATCTAGCCCAGTCGGTAAGATGGCACACACCGCGCTCTTCGCTACCTTTCTGATTATCTTTCCCACCTGCACCGGTGAGGATGAGGAAATGTAATGGGGGGGCATTTTTTAAAGATACCTGTAGCAATGCAAATTCTTAGTTAGACAGTAGATGGATGAAACTACTATTGTGCTGGACGTGATGATGGGGAATGATGAGGGTGATGTGTTTTTCTGTGTGCAGAGGCCGTTGGAGCCATGAACATATGTTTCATCCTGGATGGGATTCTCATCCTTTACGGCATCGTTCTCACCGTATTATACTGCAGACTGAGGGTAAGATGAACTGGAACAACATACGCACACACACACACACACACACACACACACACACACACTACCGTGAAGGGTGTTAGAAAGTCCACACTGTTTCTTGTACTTGTGTGAATATTCTTCAGAGTTATAAAGCTGACAATCATGTAATCATCACAATATTTGAAGAGTTTTGTTCAAAGGTGTTTTATATTTTAAGTGGCAAAAGACGTAAAAATGCTCCACCAGCTTAAAAAAACAGATTATTCTGTCGTAAAATGATCCTAGCTCTGTATATTTTTCCTTGTTCATATTTTTGACTTTAATGTATCTGACAGCTTTTTTTTTCAACCGTCGGCTCATTTTTGGAAGCTAACTCTTCACATCATCTTAAATATTTCAGCACTTTTATCAGCTACATTTCACACACTGAAGTCTAATTTACACCTGCTGACAAATATAATGTGAATCGCTCTGTTGTGTGCTTTATGATTTATTTATTCTTTATTTATTTTTAACAGATGGGTCCAGCCAACAAAACGCCTGCCAACCCCCCTGAGGTAAAATTGAAGTTCTATATTACTGTGAAAAACTAAAACCCAATAATAAGATGGGTATTAGTTTGTGAAATGTGCTGTGAAAATGGTTTTCAAATGCTTTGGCTCCTTTTTTTTTTTAATTTCGCCCTCAAAGCAGTAGTTCTGCTTTAAACCCCAGTCTATCATTTCCTGTAAGCTTGAGCTGACCACCAACCTACATTATTTATACACTGTACACAGTCACAGTTTCCCCGTGTTACTTCACACAAAACAAATGTGTCAGATCCTACTTCCTGTTAATTGGTGTACCCTATGCACACAAATGGCAATTTATTCTTGATCCTCAAAGCTTAGAATCAATAAAATAATCCACACCCAAATGCAGCGGTGGAAGAGGTATTCAGATCCTTTAAAAGTCCTGTATTGAAAATGTTACTTAAGTAAAAGTATGTAAGGAAAATATACTCAAAGTATTTAAAGTAATTTGTAAATGAACTAAATTTGTCAGATAAATGTAATAAAAGTAAAAGGTACAATATTTCTCTCTGAAATGTAGCGGCGTTGAAATAGAAAGTGGCAGGAAAAGAAAAGACTCAAGTAAAGTACAAGTACCTCAACATGTGCAGGCTACTTAAGTACAGTAATTGAGTAAATGTACTTAGTTACATTCCACCAGTGGCGAAATGGCTCAAAAGAGGAACTGGCTATTTCACATAACAGCCATGGCTCTGTTGTGTTTAAAAGGATTGTTCCTTACAGCACTCTTATGATAATTCCTTTGAACTGTTTCTGTCCCACAGAAGCAGCCCGCTGAGGGAGGCATCTATGCGGTGAGAGTTCTCATTGTAATGATTAAAAAGACATTTAAAAAGGCACTTGAAGGAAAAGTGACAGCTTAACGCACAGCGAATGGTAAAGGAACTTTTTGTTTTTTTACTCACCTATCTGTCAGTAAAGAAACACCACACTTAGACATTGTTTTGTAGAAATGTGTATATATTATATATATATATATATATATATATATATATATATATATATATACACCTTTTAACTTTTTGCATCAGGTATTTGTTACTTCTCACTAGCATCATGTCTGTGTCCTGCAGGGTCTAACCTCTCACAGCACCGATACCTATGAGACCATCAAAATGGATAAAAAGCCCATCGTCTGATGGCGGAAGAGGTGCCGGGTGCAGAGAGGACGCTGAGCACACAAACGCAGTGTCAAATCTCTCCAAGCTTTATACTGTATATTAAGTTGCATGAGTTTCTATACATGACTTTTCTCCCTTTTCTTTTTGTAAAAAATACTACTCCCATTTCTAAACTTTGCACGTGTGACATGATACAACTAAATTAATTGAACAATTCACTAATAAAGGCGGTGTCCGAGTGTTTTCACTGGTTGTAGTTGCTAAGAAAACAAAAGTTCATATGGATCTTTTGTTTCTGTTCATGTGTTCCTTTTTCTTTGGATGAACTAAGAAGTCTTTTTACTTCGGTGTGTAAAAGGAAAGAAACTGTAAAAAGAAAGAAAAAAACATGAAATGTGCTACAACTCATTAATGATTCTTTTTAATAATAACTAATTTGATTATTATTACCTTTTCAAGGTTTTGTAGTATAAAATGTCAGAGAATTAAGCTCTTAAAAAGTTTCTAAAGCCTAAAGTGACGTCTTCAAATGTCTTTCTTTGTCTGACCAACAGTCCAAAACAAAGAAAATAAGTTAAAAATGATACAAAATAGAGAAAATCTGCAGATATTCACAAGGAACAAGCTAAAACTAGGCATTTTTGGCTTTTAAAATACGTTTTCTATTGATCAGCTAATTGGTTAATTGAGTAAATGCTACTTTTTTGTGATCAAATTTTTATTTTTATATATCTAAGAAACAAACAATTACAAACAATACACTGAGATGGAGAACGCGTCACAGGGCCAACAAACTTAATAACAAGTTAATAAATAAATAATAACAGTAAAGATGGGAGGGAGGGAGACCAAACCACACACACAGAAACACACACACACACACAGACAGACACGAGACAAGGGACCAATAGGAAAGAAACCCTACTTATTAACTACATTTGGTTAGTCCACGTTATGTAATGCTTTCAGGGGTTTGAAGCTGCATATGAGTATTAATAAACAGATTTGGACTTGAGAAATGTCTGGATACTCACAGAGTTTCACAGAATTATATCACATTTTCATCAATCAATCAACAATCATCCTATTTCAGTGTTTGAAACACAACATTACATCATATCTTCCTGTTAATTGGTGTACCCTATGCAAAAAAAATCTAATCATTTGATTCCTACAATCTATCACTCAAGCTTTCAAATACCAAAACAAAATCTGAACAACTGTTTTTAATTGTTATAGATTTCTACAATTACACATCATTGGGTCAAATCATCTCGATTTTTGGAGGGAAATTTAACACCAAAATTAGTTTCAATCCTCTAAGCAGACATAATTAACCAGACTTGAGGGGGGAGTTCAGTCTCAGCGTCTGGACAATATATAACTATTAAAACTATAACTATTGTCATGTCTCCCAAATGCTCGTTTATAGCAGAGAAATATAACAGCACCAAAAGGCAATCACAATCTTTCAGCCTGTTTCTTTCTGTGTGTGTGACAGCTGAGCTTCAACCACCGTCTCACCCACTTATTTACATAGAAACATAACTGGGAATGTATTCATAACAGATTCATAAGAGTGTGTGCACTCTGTGGCTGTGTACTGTTTTCCCTCAGGCTCTTTGACACAGGAAACTCACTCACTCACTCATCGAGCCTCTGTTGCAACATACCCACCTGATCCTGAGAAACAAAAGATACTATTTGGAGTCACAGCGGGATTTGGATGCTGGTGAACTTTGTATTTATTAGCCTACACATGTTTTCTGGGTTATCGCTCATATTATTATTACCATTACCCATTGAGCATGCCTCTGTGAGAGAAGACAATAAGAATACAATACATGTATTTTCAATCAACCTTGGCTTGGTGTGTGTGTGTGTGTGTGTGTGTGTGTGTGTGTGTGTGTGTGTGTGTGTGTGTGTGTGTGTGTGTGTGTGTGTGTGTGTGTGTGTGTGTGTGTGTGTGTGTGTGTTACTGCTGCTGCTGTTTTATAGGCTTTAAGCTCACAATTCTGTTAACAGTGTAGCATTCCACAGAGATGCATTTGAAGTATTAAGCTGATGATGCAGCAGGGGTGTTTCACTTGTTTCAACATGCCGTGTATATATATTTTGGAGAGATCAGGCCATGTGAATAAACTTCCATATGCATGAAACTGTGTGATTTCATTTCATGTATTTCTCATCAACATGACAATTTATTTGAAGACCACCACAGTGGGCCAAAGTGCTGCACAGATGAACAAATAAAAGATAAAAACCAGACATCTCACACAAGGAGTAAAGTACTAAAAACATGAGAAAAAATAATAACAGCCATACAGTAAAAACAAATCAATAAAATCAAGTAATGTCCACACCATACAAAGTGTAAATAATAGCCATGGAAAAGAGGTGGGTTTCAAGGAGAGATTTAAATACAGAACCATGTCTAACACATGGAGGCAGATCCTTCTACAACTTAGGAGCTGTAACAGCCACGGCTTGAGAGCATACAGTACATATACTTGGATTTTGGGTGACGATTTCACAATTGGAAACTTAAACATTCTAAATGTGCCACAGTTGACTTCCTGTTGCAGTGTGTGTGAATGACATCAACTGACAGGAAGTTAACAAGGGGGCAGGCTGTTGCCTAGCAGTGGAATTCCATTGAAAAGGTCTCAGAGATGTAGGGATTACGGGATTTAAAAGCAAATAAAATCATTTAAAAGTCGATCCTAAAATGTTCAGGCAGCCAGTGGAGTAAAGCAAAAAATGAATTATGAATTACTATTTCTGCACTGTAAGTGTGCCAGTGTTAGCCAGCCGGCAGCAGGCCTTGGTGAGATGTTCTGAAACCAGTGAGGCATCTGTTAAAAGCTTTCTCAATACAATGCTAGAGACATGCACAGCAACCGGAAGCAGCACAACAGTAGTACAGTTATACATCAACAATGTCCACTATTCAGTACATGTAGTCAATGCGAGTAACACAAGCAACATAACACAGCCAAACAACACCAGGGCTGGAAGAAGAGATCCTTTGCTTAAGTTAAAGCACTTATACCACACTGTAAACATACTGAAGCATGAGTACAAGTTACAGTCATGCATTAAAAATGTTACTTAAGTCAAAATATCTAATATAAGTATCATCAGGAAAAATATTTAAAGAAATAAAAGTAAAAGTACTCAATGCAGAAAAATCCTCCCATTATAGAAAGTGTAAAGGATCTAAACAGTTGTGTGTGGTTAATGGTCTAATCATCTCAGCTGGACTTGTAGGCCATTTATATTGTCGGGTAGTTTGATTTATAATAAAGCATCATATTTCATAAACTACATGTGTTTTGTGGGCAAACCCTCAATGTATACAGTAACTAGGGCTGTTGTTTTTTCATCTTCTTTTTCTTTCTTCATTCCTTGGTTGGTTATATATTGTAGTCTGTTGACTATGTGTCGAGGATGTCAGAAACGTTGCTGCTGATGGTGTTGCTGACGATGATCGTTGGTGATTATATCGTGTCAACTTTGTAGGTTGATATGCACTTGTCCTACCCTGTGTAGGTTACTTTGACGCTGCTATCCATGCACCTTGTGCTGGTATTTATTTATCCTCGTACACTGTCACAGTTGTGTTCCAGTTGGACTGTGTGTAGAACTTGTATGTATTTATGTATTTATGTATTTATGTGTCTGGTGTGTGTTTATACTCGCTGCACACCTAACCGCCCTTCGGGGACACAAATAAAGTTGATGAATGTAATGGAATAAAAAGTACAATATTTCCCTCTGAAATGTAGCGGAGTAGAAGTACAAAGTGGCATTAACCCTCCTGTTGTCCTCGGGTCAAATTTGACCCCTTTAAAAATGTTTATATCTGAAATATGGGTTTCTTTTTAACCAAATTACCACAGAAAAGGGATTGGATTCCATACAATGCTCTTTGCAAATACAATTGATCACTTTCATTCCTGACTAAACTCATCTGTTCATTCCTCTGATCTTAACTATTAGTCAAAATAATTCATATTTTCTGCTTTTTTTAACTCAAATATTAGGTAGGCTATAATTCTATATAAATTAGGGTTATTGACCATGAATTCCAAAAAGTACTGTAAAACTAGTGGTAGTAGGGTGGTGTTAGTGAAAAACAAAAAAGTCTGAAAAAAGGGACGAAAATGTCAATTTTTTAACCCGGGAGGACAACACAAGGGTTAAAAGAAAGACTCAAATAAAGTACAAGTACCTCATCATGTGAGGTACAAGTTTACTAAATTAAGCAATACTAACTATATTCATTTTTGACTCATGCAAACATGCAGAGCAGCAACAATGAGACATAGGGAATACGGTAGATGTGTGTAACAGCATGTGTAACAGAGTGACGCTGTGTGGTGTTGTAGCTGCAGATTAACATCAGCGTCATCGGTAGCAACTTCTTGTCAGAGATAAACTGTAAGGTTGTTTTGGAAAAACTGGATCATTTTTTTCGCACGAAATCATGCTGCTTTTACGTCCTCCTGGGAAATTCAAGCTTCTGCATGTGAGAATTGTTGGTGAGCCTATGTGTTGTGTGCAAAACAAACCACTTTAACACAATATTTTTGGAGAAATGAATGTTGTAGAAATGCCAATATGTTTACATCTCTTATAACCAAAATCAGTGAGTGTACTACTACTACTACTACTACTACTACTACTACTACTGCAGGTAAGCTTCCAAGTTTTCCTCTATGCCAGGGGTCTTCAATGATTTTTAGGCCAAGGACCCCTAAGCTGATAGAGAGACCGACTAGGGACCCCTTACTAGTTTGTACATACTGTACACTGTATAAAATTGAGTTGCATATCAAACTGGGCCGTTGAATGTAAATGAATAGATATTGATTATGTATACGTAATGTTTTATTGTTAAATATACTGCACATGTGGAAGGAACAGGGAATCAATATGCTGAACTGTAAGGCTACCATAGTGGCTAACCTTAGTAAGCTTATTTTTAATGTGTAAATGAAATGTTTCATTTTCACAAACAGGCCAATTTAACTTTGCTATCAATATGTTGGCTTCAAATTGATGTATGTTTTCAGACATTTTCATTTTGAAAATAGGAAACTTTCAATATTTATATTTAATTTGGTGCCCCACCCGCATTAACTATGAGGACCCCCTAGGACCGTCTAGGGGTCATGACACCTGCGGGGGGGGGAGCTCTATAGAGAAACCTTTAGGGGGAGCTCTAAGAGAAACCTGTAGGGGGGCTCTGTAGAGAAAACTGTAGGGGGGCTCTATAGAGAAAACTGTAGGGAGCGCTCCAAGAGAAACCTTTAGGGGGAGCTCTAAGAGAAACCTGTAGGGGGCGCTCTATAGAGAAAACTGTGGGGGGGCTCTATAGAGAAAAAACAGTGTGTGTGTGTGGGGGGGGCTCGATAGAGAAACCTGTAGGGGGAGCTCTATAGAGAAACCTGCTTCACTATCAACTAAAAATGTGTTTTTAAAGGCACAGGCAGCCTATAAACATGATCTACTTTTACGCATTGGCTTGTAACTGTGTTAACCAACCTTTCTGCTGATGCCTCTGTAGGAGTTTGGAGGATTTTAGTTGGACTATATTTTGGTTTTCTTTAATATTATCTCCTTTCTTCTGCTCAGTTTTTCTCTCTGTTGTGTGAATAATGTTGTTAAGTTGAATTTAGTGTGAACGTTTTAACCGCCATTGTTTATATATATATAAATAAATAGAAGTAAATCAGAAATGTCTGTTCTTGTGCTTTTACTTTCCGACACGATATTAGAAGAACTGACTTTTACAACGTAACTTGAACATAGCATTGAGTGGGCGTTTCGACCTGGGCAGTGGGCGGAGCCAGACGCAGACAGGTGCAGTGCTCAAACCTGTCGGAGGTGCGTCTCCTCCCTGTGCGTGACAAACCAACAGGTTTCTGTTTGGTCAGCACGCGCTTTATTTTCCTTTTCTGCATCAGCTCAAATATTCCCACATTTCCCGTCATCTGTTTACTTCTGCTGTCTCTGTGGAGCGGCTCGTCCAGGTCAGAGCCATAGAGTGTCTTTCTCTATCACTCTGGTCCAGGTGCTGCACAGGACTGTTCACTCGCTATATTAATGCACTTTACAACTTGCATTGAACAATATTCAACTAGTGGACAACAAGTGGAGGATTTTCTTCCTGAAGCATCATATATTGAATATTGGGATTTGAAGAGAAACACCTGTTGCCCCTGTCCACCTGCTGTGGACGTTTTAGGCTTCCTGTCTGAACGTCATGCAGACATCGACAATGAAAGCTTGATAAGAAGAGTTTAACTTTTTACTGCTCACAAAGGAAGGTTTGACTTTTGGACTAACTATGGAGTTGACGGGGCAAAGGGCAAAGTGTCTGGCGCTGCTCTTACTAGTTGGTGAGTTTTTCCTGTTTCATTGATTCATTAACACAGCGTTATGTTACCTTCAAGGTCTACGCTTTCATTTCTGCTGCTGTTTTTTTAAGCTGTGGGGTAATGACAATATAACAAACAAAAGAAATCTTAACTTATTGTAGCCTACTTTTAATGTCACTGCATTTTCAATCGAGTTACTCATATTCCTATTACATTTAAATAAAATTCATAATATTGGAAGGACAGAAAACAGAAGTAAGCAAACTGTTTTACATTAAAACGAAAACAGGAAAGCTATAACTGTCTTACATTTCCTTTCATGTTGCTCTAATAACCCTTTAATGTTCCCATGTGCACCTGGAGTGAGCCTATAGTCACGTTTACTTTTTAAGGAGTAAATCCTATTATAGCTATATAATATTGGTTGCTCTTTGAATATTGTTGTCTAGAGACATGGTATGGCCAAAAGTATGTGGACACCTGTAATCTTGGTTCATAGTGTATGTCTGCCTCATATGTTATCTGATGTGTGGTGGTGTTATTTGTCTCCTTTGTCTGGAGATAAAAGGCCAGACATTAAGAATGATGTTTCAAAGCTCAGGCTTCTCTGTACAATTGGCTGTTCACTGATGGACAGTCTATCTGTTTTGTCTTCATCCACCTCTTTTTCAGATCATGGATATGTAATGCAATATAGCAAACCATTTATGCTAGGATTACAAGATGTGTATGTTTTCATTATGAAATATACACATCTGAGTATGAGTGAGTATAATTCAAAGCAATTTGAAGTGAAGTGAAATACTGTATATGGACAGCCATGTCTAGGCCTCTTGGTTCCAGTGAAAGGATAATCTGAATGTGACAGCATACAATGGTGTTTTTATACCGTAGTGCACTTCCAACCTTGTGGCAACAGTTTGGGGAAGGCCCTCTCTTTTTTCATCAGCTCCTGTGCACAAAGCCAGCTCCATCAGGAAACTATAAAAGTTTCCTTAAGAAGATGGTTTTCCCAGTCTAGATCCAGGACGTTCCACTTCCGGGATTGCTCCGGTGCCGTCGGAAATTGCGCCGGTTGTCCCTCACCTTCCCCTTTCTGTGTGTTGGCATTCTAAACTCCGGTGGATTTCTGCAGGGTAAATCCAGACAGCTAGCTAGACTATCTGTCCAATCGGAGTTTTCTGTTGCGTGACTAAAACACCAAAACATGTTCCTTCCCGAGGCTATTTTGCAGCAGCACCGTTGATTGTGATTGGTTTAAAGAAATGCCAATAAACCAGAGCACTTTTTCTCCCGTCCCAGAATGCTGTGTGGACTAGCCAGACCCCCCTCTATATCACTGTGGAGGAAGGTCTGGCCACAGAGCTCTGACCTCCTCACCTTCACCCAACATCTTTGTGAATTGGAAAAGTGGACTGTGAGCCAGGCCTTATCCCTGAACCCCCCGTAGTGCTCCTGTGGTTCAATGGGAGCAAATCCTCGCAGCCAGGCTCTGCAGTCTGCTGCAAAGTCTTCACAGAAGAGTGGAGGCTGTTTTAGCAGCACATTAATACAGATGCTCTTGGAACCAAATCTTCAACAATCACTCATGAGTGTAATGTTTTGGTGTCCACTAGGGCTGCACAATATGAGGAACATAAAATTCAATGTTGTTGAATATCGCGTTAACCATATTACTTGTGATACATAAACAGATATTAAAGTGTCCTCAGTTCTGTTGCTTTCAATATTCTGCTAAAATACAGCAAACTGCTTGTTGAATTTAAAGCAAATGAAAGAAAATCATTTCTAACTTTCTTTTATGCACAAATTGAACATTGAATTGACTATAAAAGGCACAATTAAAGTGCAGTTTTCTGCTGAGTGTCTTTTGCAATTTGTCGCAGCCTTTCTTGATGTGTTTATTGCGCCAATTGATATTGTGATGTCGATTAAAAAAACAAAACAATAACTTGTGGGGCCCTAGTATCCACATACTTTTGGCCCTACATTGTGTGTGTGTGTGTGTGTGTCTGTGTGTGAAGGTGTGGAGAAAGAAGCAGCATAACAGAATGTGGCTCAGTCACATTCTCACTGCTAGTCAACATGAATCAGAATTTATAACCCAACACACATCTTCCTGTGTTTCTGTGACTAATTCTGTCCATGCACGGCTGCTCTTGTTTCTTTCTTCGGTGGAGATTAAATTTAAGCTGTGCTGCTCCGGTTTAGTAAAAGAGCAAATGCACATATTAAGGTATTGTTTTTCTTTAATCCTACAAGCACAAGTGTGATAATGTCACTGGGATCCAGAGTGAACAGGAAAAGCTTGTATGGCAGCCTTGTGACTTGTGGACCTGTGTTTCTCTAGAATGTGTGTTTAACCCTTTCTTTCAGCTTGGTGTTTATCTCTGTTGACTCTCACCTCTGTCTTCATTTCTCTTTGCCTACCTCGAACGTCAATGTTACCCTCGTGTCTACCTCTGTCTCTTCCCTTTCTTTTCCTTCATTGGCATGAATGATTGAAGTGTTCTTCTTCTGTCGTCTCTTTATCTCTCTCCAATCCCCAATTGGGTCACCCACACTGTGGTTCTTTCTTGGCCAAATTGAAACTTTTTTTCTGTGTGAAGAGACCTGTTTCCCCTCCTCTCAATGTCACCGTTTTGTCCATGTGTCCGATTACATGTGTGGGATTTTATCTGTGGGAGTCCATATCCCATATTGGCTGTAGTATAATCATTAATTGAGCTCATCAATCAGTAACCAGAAGGAAAAAGAAAACGTGTGTTCACCCCAGAAATCAAAGAAATCAAAGTTCAAATGTTTGGCTTTCACTGTTTGGTGAAGTTGATGAAGCATTGCTCTCACACACCCTTTTCACTCATGTGTGTCTGTCCCACGCTTAGATGGAGAGTTTTAACCAGGTGTCATTCTTAGTCAGCACTGATGACAGCTTTGATAGTTCAACACCTCAGTGATAGGAGACATAGTCAGTGGTGGAATGTAACTAAGTACATTTACTCAAGTAATGTACTTAAGTACAACTTTTAAGGTACTTGTACTTTACTTGAGTTTTCTTTTCATGCCACTTTTGACTTCTACTCTGTTACATTTTAGCAAGAAATATTGTACTTTTTACTCCACTACATTCATGAGACAGCTTTAGTGACTAGTTATTTTACACATTAAGACATGTGCACACAATTTGCATGTAGTTTTAGTGGCAGTAGCTCAGTCCGTAGGGAGTTGGGCTGGGACCTGGAGGGTCACCGGTTCAAATCCCTGTACACAGTGTGGATTGGCTGTAGCTGGAGAAATAATACCACTTCACCTTCTGAGCAAGGCACTGTGTTCCCCAACTTCTCAGGGCGCTGGAACAGTAATGGCATACTGTAATGTCAGAGAAATGAGAAAAGGAAAAGTTATATCCTGTAAGATATTAGATGGACACTGAAAAACAAACAAGTTATTTTTTATCAATAAGAATAGTTTAAATCGGTGCAATGTGATTGGACAAAAAACAGTCCAAGTAAATAATATAATATAACACAAAATATCCATGTGGAAGAACCTCTAAAACAGCACCCAAACCATCATATAACACTAAAACAATTCATGGTATCACAGTAGGTCATTCTAATTGTGTCTGTTAACAAACAGGGAAACATTTCTGCTTTTAAAGAAAGAATAAAGACACATAAAAGCACTATTGTTCGAGTTGTTTGCTCCGTCGCCTCCCAGCATCAAGATCCTGTGTTCAAACTATTCCTCCATCTCCTTTGTGGAGTTTGCATTACTCTCTGTGTCTGCATACCAAAAGACAAGAAAGTCTGTAGGTGGGAATGTGTTTATCTGTCTTCACACAAACCTGTCTGGGCTATACCTCATCTCTCGCCCAATGCATTATGGGATAACATCAAGGCCACCTCCTGCCATCTTTAACAGGACACAGTGTGTAGAAATGGATGTAGGAAACCACATCATACTGTATAAATGTATGAAATAAAGAATTAGAGTTGCAACTAGCATTTCATTTTATTGTAGCCTTATCTATAAATCATTTAGTCCATGAAATTATAGAAACAGTGGAAAATAGTCATCACAAGTTCCCAGAGCCTAGGTGATGTCTTCAAGTTTTCTGTTTTATCTGACTAACAGTACAAAACCCAAAGATAGTTAGATAGTGTGTGTTACAATGTTGGTTGGTCAGTCAGGCTGGACAATTGTTTGATGGATTAGCATGAACCTTTGTACAGGCATTGATGTTCCCATCAGGATGAATTCTAACTAACCAACTATAATAACTGTGATGATTCTCTGAGTTTTAATTGAGCGCCACAATCAGGTCAAAATATTTATTTATACAATACTTTATTTATGACTCCATTTCTGCAAAACTAATGACATTTCCCATCATGTTTAGTGCTTATTTACAAATGTTAGCATGCTAACAAGCTAAACTAAGATGGGTAACATGGTAAACATCTATATATATATATATTAGAAAATAAAAGGCCCCAATCACTGCTTATTTGACAGCCAAACAATGCTGTTCATGCAGTGTTCCACCGAACTAGAACTGTAACTTAACTATTGTGCACTTGGGCTTTAAATGATAAACAGTTAAAAATAATGGCATTACAAGGGGGTGTTTTTTTTCTTTTTTCAATTAGATTCTTTTCCCTACAATTGATATTTTATTTATTTATTTAGTAACCACTGATCCACCTAAATACATTCTGTTTATACTATACCACCAATGGCAACTACATCCTGTCTGTTTCCAGCAAAACAGAGTGAAAGCTGAAAATCCATGTTATGTTCTTATTTACAAATGTCAGACTGTGATGTGCATTCTTCTTAGAAAACAATGTCTCATGATGTATTGTCTCTAGAAGTGTATTATTCAGCTTCTGGGGGAGGGAAGGAAGGAAGGAAGATGGCAAGTCGCGCACCGAGGGACCTGGTCTCGAAGAAGTACACGACTTCTGCAGTTTGGCAGCATTTAGGGTTCCGACCTAATGAGAAGGGAGAGGTGTTTCAGTATTAGTGTTTGGTGTTTAGTTTCTGAACCGTGGAGGCACACGCCAACAGTTTGGTGACGTCGTCTGAGCCTTATGTTATAATTTTTAATTAGTCACGGTAATACCATATAAATAGGGAGGAGGTTTGATGGTATCAAAATGTGGATACCGCCCAACTCTACTATCAGATCGCAATACTGCCAGTATCGCAATAAATGAAAATTGCAATACAAGTCAAATTGGTGAAAGAATCACATGGTCCAAGCCCCAGTATTTAACATTACTAACATTAATTTTTTTATTTAACCTTTATTTAACCAGGAAGTCCCTTGAGATTGAAATCTCTTTTCCGAGGGAGACCTGGCCAAGACGGCACACCACTTACAATTTAAATGAATCCCAATAAGCACTTCACAGCCCTCTTACTGTACAATCTTTAATTTGATGATCTCCTCTCTTGTCAGCGGTTTGTGTACAAGGTGTCTTTGTGGAGCCTCCCAGGCCGTCACCTCCCTGCGCTCTTTCGCAGAGAGCCAGACCAGGCTCCCCTGTCACTACCAGGAGGACGAGGGGGAGAAGGTGGTGCAGGTCACCTGGTACAAGGAGCTCCCAGACGGCAGCACGGACCAGATCATCACTGCCCACTTTATAGACGGCCACACAGGTAGGCTGCAGCGAGGGCTTCACACTGGAGTAAATGTACTTAGTTACTTTCCACCAGTGGAGATAGTTATCCTCAGACTGTTCTGTGTGTTTCTACAGTTTTGGACATGAGGCCCAGTGCAAGCATCCTTAGGTTGCAAGTGCACTTAAAAGATCTGTCCTTGTCAGGCTTTTGTTCCAGAATTGAACCAATGCCAATAATACTATACAATGTTCTACTACTGAAATAGAACTGTTATTTGACTAATGGATTATTTAAGCAAACACACTCCTTTAAATGTACTATGTACAAATTAAAAAGTATCTTATTTAAAATGTGCTGCATGTAAATAGAACTTTGATGACTTCAAAGGCCAGATTTTTGTCCTTAATTTCACTGCACATGACCCATAGTTGCCCTTACACCAACTGTGCTCTATAATGGATGTGATTTCAACTATATTCAAGAACTCTACTTAAGTAGAGAATGACTGAAATGAAAATATTGAAAAATGTTTTTGTACTCTTTGTACCAATTGGGTACAATTTCCTCCAGCAAAAAGTTAGTCTATATACCTATGAATTGGCCCTTCCTGTTTTCTGAGGTAGTATGATTGGCATTGGCAGGCACTGAGTTCAGCAGGCAGCGGCGTTCCAGTTTATTATAGTTTTTCAAAGTATTATTGGGTCATAGCTCTGGGATGAAACTACAGCACTACAGTGAGAGATGAAATGAGATCATTTCTGTTTGGATTATTTGCCTGTAGGGTGGGGTTTTGACGTCATTGGATAAGTGCTGGTTTATTCGATGTCTAATAATAATAAACATATCTTTTGAAGTTAATGCTTTGACTGAGTATTTCTCACTGGGAATGTATTGTTCCCATATTATTGAAGTGTGTTTTTGTGTCTGTCTGAGTGTTGTTTAAAGGGTAATGGATATGTTATCTGGCCTGAAACTGAAGTCTCTGTTATGTACTGTATTCCAGAGTTTGGGCATTATTCCGGCCGGGTGAGATTCGAGAGCGGGAGCCCCACGATGAACTCTGCTCTGCTCATCCCCAGCACAGAGGAGTCGGACGAGGGCAGCTACGTCTGCCGCATCTCCACCTTCCCAAACGGGAACTTTGAGAGGCACATCACACTCACCGTTTGGAGTAAGAGTCATCCTTGTCCTCTCTCTTTCTCTCAATTCAATTCAATTTGCTTTATTGGCATGAACAAAGGCAACGTGTTGTTGGCAAAGACGAAAGTTCACAGAAAATTCATATATTGTAAATATCACACATTAACAGGGTTTTTCCTGACTCAGAAAGAGCCTTTGGGGGGGGTGACTACGCAAGATAGCAAGCATGATTGGTTCATGTACAGTAAAAGCAATGAGTCTGTGTCACCTTATTTGACAGAAATCTATGCATTTTCTTGTTATTTTTAACAATTTGATAAACAAAACTGTCTATTAGGCTTGAGTGAATGAAACCCCAATTAACAGCTTAAAAATAATATGAATATTTAAATACTACTGATAAAATCATTGGGAGACTCCGGCACAGCCTGACTCTGTGCGGTAAAACTGAGATTAGTGCTCTTATTTAAGTTTCTGTTTGTCTCATTACAAAATGTAATATGTTATAGTTTTGTATAATATAATTACTGTACAATACTCTGTACTTTTGGGATCCTATAGTGTGAGTCCCTCAGCCTGTGGCCAGTGGAGCTGCTGTTTATTCTCCTAGGAGAACTTGCAGCTTATTTTCTGGTGTTAACATTGGTGAAGTTTGCTATTGTTTTGGCTATTTTTCCCAAGCGTAAAACTCTTAGTGAAGAGACTTTTTCACACTGGAGGAGGAAGTGCATCTCTGTTTCTACAGCAGCTCAGTGGACCAGTGGATAGCAGTGTGGCCTCGCAGCAAGAAGGTTATGGTCGTCCCTGGCCTTTCTGTGTGGAGTTTGCATGTTGCGTGGTTTTCCTCTGGGTGCTCTGGTTTCCCCACCATCACATATAGATTAGGTTCTTAAGTAGGTGCCCTTGATCTGGCTCAGATCTGGAGTTGGTCCCCGCCCGCTATAAGTGGCTGCCCACTGCTCCCTTGAGGGATGGGTTAAAGTGCAGAGAATACAATTTGTTGTATGTATGTGAATGTGGCAATAAAGTACCTTTTACCTCCCCTGTTGAGCAGTGAGCACATGGACGCTCCTCTCTGGGCCGCCATGTTTCTTTCTATTTCTCTTTCTCTTTCATTTTCATTCTTCTCTCCCACACCGTCCTAATCCTGTCAGAGCTGCTGTAATGATGTGATGATGTTTAAACCGTCGTCTTCGTAGAGGAAAACACTGCCTACCAGGGGGGACACTGACAGCATATGCAAAAGCTTCAGTGGGTTAAAATTAGGTTTATTTTTTGTCTTAATAATACCAAGTGGAAAATACTTAACATGTAAGTTTGAAATACAACCAAAAAGTAAAAATACCCATAACCTGCTTGTAGCAAAAATAGCTGATTTTCATCTGTGCATAAGGCACGTTGGTGATTAGATTGTAGCTCAGCCCAAGCAATGTGCAGAGGGTGTTTTAAATAAAAGTCAAACCGGTTCAAACCCCAGGGGTTGATTTAGTTTGTGATAAGTTAAACACAAATATGCCACAAAGGGCTTCACAACTTCTATCCTTAGACTCTTTGATTCATAGAAAAACTCTGCAAGAGAAGTTGTATATACAGAGCTGATACAAATAACAACAGTAAAATCACAATATGGAGAAACAGAACGGCAATATTAGGTAAATACAGTGCAAAATTTCCAGTGGGTCTTCACTCTGTAGAAGTTGTCCAAAAATGTGTCTTCAGTCTTAAAACCACACCTTATCTTACTCTTGAAAAAGATAAGGGGATTACTAAACTACTAGTGTCAAATAACTGGTTCATTCCACACCAAAAGTCTCAAAACAAACTTTGAGTTCTGAAAAACTCTTCAATTATCTTTTCAATTTACTCAAAAACACAATTTTGATTAAAAAATGAAATGTTCAGTTTCTGCAGTGCTGCCAGTGTCCCTTGCATAGCTTGCAGGTTTCAGATCTCCTCATTTTATCAGTGGTACCATTCTAGCAGCTGTGGGGGATGGGATGCTGTTTTGTAATGGATCCTCCTTCAAGTCCAACCTGCAGCGCTGCTGTCGGTTCTAAATGACTTTTGAATGTTGCTGCCACGCATCAATAGTGACAGCTCGGTCATAAACCTGTCCCAACACGCCACAGATCAGACTAACCTTCAGAAGTACACACACTAGTAACCAACACACCTCCAGCACTGAATTACCTCGACTCCTTAAACCATTAACATTCAACCATAAAATATTGAATCCATAAGTTACATTTGTCCATGTGCAGATTTTAAAATTGAAGTCTAACCTGCCTTCTGCTTTGATTCCATTATGTTGTGGATCTAAAAAAAAATCTTTCTAAAGTTCTTTTCTTTTGGTCCTTTCATTAATTTATAGGATGTGTGTGCATCTGAATGTATTTAGGTGGTTTATATGGCAATGGGTCATGGTCTTCTCTTATTAAAAGATTACAAGCTTACTTTATTTGGGTTATTTTGTTTTGGTGTGGTTATGGTATTTTCCCTGCAGGACATATATCTTCCCAGATCTCCCCTGTCAATCAATCTTGGTGGGACTATAATGTCATGTGTTTTAGAGTTTGAGTTTTGACAGGTGGTGTCCTGTCTGTTAATCCATAATGGCTATTTCTGCTATTGCTAACTACCTGTTTGGTCTTCTATGTTAATAATCCAAACACCAAAGGAAAAGACTTAGCAGGTGTTTACAACAGCAGAGGTTGTCATGACGGGGTGTGGATAACAATCGTGTTAAACCAGTTGGTAACAGAGAGTAACAACACAGATATGTACTTGTGTGAAAAAATATCACAACAGGTGACATTTGCCCACATGGTTGTTGTCGTCTTGCGCAACTGTGATGGACTCGATTGATGGTTTTACTTCCTCATTTCCTGCATCTGAAAGTTGGCTGGAGAATCAGCCTCGTGGTTAATGTTCATGTTTGGAATAGAAGAATATAATATTCTATATTGTCATTATACATGTGCAATGGAATTAAATGAAGTCCTTTTAGTGCAAAACATCAGTAAAAGTGCAAAGTAGGTGAATAAATAAATCCAAAAGAGCCTCTAAAGTCACTATAAAAGTATATAAAAGATAGGTATATAAAAAGGTTTTTGGTTAAAAAATCTAATCAAAACACAGGCATACCACACAAACAACATATTCACTGCTTCAAACTCCAAACTCAAGTAGCTTTAACGCAACACCAAAGATTCTTTTGTACCTTAAAATAATTTTTCCAAAATTGTTTCAGTGGTTCACCCACTCCTAACAGGGTGCACAGCACTTCTTTACTTGCTTCGCGGCTCTCTACCGGCTATAACCACACTAGGCAAGTTTGCCAGATTGGGTAGTGGATCTATCGTTTTAATGAGACAGTGGTAATGGACACTTCCAGTTCCAACCTGTAGGGGGACCCAAGAGGAGAAGTGCTTTGGTGTTGCTTTAAGTGCAGTATAGCTCTTGGATAAAAACTGTTTCTGAGTCTATTTGTTCTTAATAATGAAAATAATAACTTTTATAAAGATAGCACCTTTCATGAAACCCAAGGACACTTTGCAGAATTACTGTGGCTAAGCTAAAGGAGGTTGGAGGCTGTTCTTTAAATGTCCAGGTATGTAGCATTTTGGATATCTGCAGGGAGGGTGTTCCAGAGGGATGGGGCTGCAACACTAAAGGCTCTAGGATCTAATCGTCCTGAAACGTCTGCCTGAGGGCAGCTAAGCTGTTCCCACAGAGATTGTCTGTCTGTGGTAAGATGGACCTTTTAAGAATGCTATGGGCGTTTTTTTTAAGTAGCGGGGAACTGTAAATATCCTCCAGGGAAGGGAGAGGGCAGCCAACGAGCATCTGGGTGGGGGTGACAACAATGTTTCACTGTCGCTCTGCATCACATCTTGGATTCCTCAGTCAGATCCTGTGGTTGATTGTTTTCTTGATTACGGTCTTTTCTGTGTTCCAAGATGTATTTAAGCTTGTTTAATTATTTTAATATAACAACTTATCTGAATATCTTGAAGAGCTGGTTGCTCAAACTTGTCCTTGGCATACTGCGCAATGACAGTGACGTCCTGTTTTTAATGGATCATATTACAGCCACTTTAGGTCATTTTAGGTAAGTTAGCTTTGATCAGCTTTAGGAAGTATTAATTCAATCTTAATGTAGTGATTGTAGGGAATGTGCATTACACAAGTGTCTTAACTCATATGGTGCGTTTGTAAAACAACACAATACAGTGGTGCAAGAAGATACAGAATCTAAAAACATAACAGAATATACATGTATACACAGTACAGTTATACACAACATAGAAAAGATTTAGTATTGCACGCTATTAAAGTAATACTTTCAGTTTGTAGAGAAAAAAAGAAAATGTTAGTAAGCAAATTAGTTCCATATTAGTCATCTGTAATGGTTGAACATGGGTGACCTTTTTGTTGTCATTGCCTTCATCTTTATTATTATATATTAAAATAATTAACACATTATTTAATATTTAATATTTGAATAAATCACTGGGAGAGTACGGTACAGCCTGACTCTGGAGATTAAACTGAGATTAGTGCTCATATTCAAGTGTATGCTCTGCTTGTTTAACAGTTATTTGGTTAATTGCTCTTAAACACAGTCAGAGAGGATTTGGATTGCTATTTTTATTCTCATTTCTTATCATTTTGGTGCTGGTGATTTTCCTTTGGGGCTGGCTAAAACTTCTTTGGGGGGTGGGCGCCAAAAATTCCTCTATGCAGGAAAAACCCTGGCATAAGACTGACATGACACTGACATACAGTGGGGCTCGAATGTTTGGGCACCCCAGGTAAAAATTTGTTGTTAATGTGCATAAAGAAGCCAGCAAAAGGCATCAAATGACAGAGCAGACATTTGTATAATATGTCACAAAAAGCTAGATTTTATTTCCATCATTTACACTTTCAAAATAACAGAAAACAAAAAAATGGCGTCTGCTAAAGTTTGGGCCCCCGGCAGAGTTTATAGCATGCACCGCACCCTTTGGAAAGCTGAGACCTGACAGTGTCATGGATTGTTCTCAATCATCGTCTGGAAAGACCAGGTGATGACAATTTTAAGGTTTTAAATACCCAGACTCATTTGACCTTGCCCCAACCATGGGTTCTTCTAAGCAGTTGTCTAGAAAACTGAAGCAGGAGAAGGCTATAAGAAGATAGCAAAGGGTTTTCAGATGCCAATATCTTCTGTTCGGAATGTAATTAAGAAATGACAGTCATCAGGAACAGTGGAACTTAAAGCAAGATCTGGAAGACCAAGAAAAATATCAGACAGAACAGCTCGCAGGATTGTGCGAAAAGCAAGTCCAAACCCAGGTTTGACTGCACGATCCATCCAGAAAGACCTGGCAGACACTGGAGTTGTGGTACACCATTCCACTATAAAGAGAGACAAATATGGTCTTCATGGAAGAGTCATCAGAAGAAAACCCGTTCTACATCCTCACCACAAAAATCAGCGTTTGAAGTTTGCAAATGAACATATAGACGCATTGTGGGAACAAGTTCTGTGGACCGATGAGGTTAAAATAGAACCTTTTTGGCCGGAATGAGCAAAGGCACGTTTGGAGAAGAAAGAGCACAGAATTTAATGAAAAGAACCTCTGTCCAACTGTTAAGCATGCTCGATCAATCATGCTTTGGGGTTGTATTGCAGCCAGTGGCACAGGGAACATTTCACGAGTAGAAGGAAAAATGGATTCAATAAAATTTTAGCAAATTTGGACGCTAACTTGATGCCATCTGTGAGAAAGCTGAAGTTAAAGAGAGGATGGCTTCTACAAATGGATAATGATCCTAAACACATCTCAAAATCCATGGTTGATTACATCAAGAGATGTAAACTGAAGGTTTTTGCCATGGCCTTCACAATCTCCTGACCTCAACTTAATTGAAAATCTATAGATAGACCTTAAAAGAGCAGTGCGTGACAGACAGCCCAGAAATCTCAAAGAACTGGAAGACTTTTAGAAGGAAGAATGGGCGAAGATACTTCAAACAAGAATTGAAAGACTCTTGGCTGGCTACAAGAAGCGTTTCCAGGCTGTGACACTTTTTTTATTAACTCTGCAAGGTGCCCACACTTTTGCAGTCGCCATTTTTTTAGTTTTCTGTTATTTTGAAAGTGTAAATGATGGAAATAAAATCTAACTTTTTTACCTGGGGTGCCCAAACTTTTGAGCCCCACTGTAATTATGGCATAACACCTGTCCTGAACATGTAGGAGTCTTTTTAAATGTTAATAACTGTTGTCATTAAGTGTCATTAGGCACATTATGACACTTTTAATGCAAAGTTAGCATTGTTTGAGATGTTTGTGTTATGGCAACTTGACATTGACAAAGAGTTATGAACATGCAAAAAGACTCCTTTATGTTACTGACCTGTCTCATGTCACAGTTACAGACACATACAGGTTGTCCGTCTAATGCACACACAATGGATTTTCATTTTTACTTCAAGAAAATAAAAAGATAAACTTTACCAAGATACATTTTATAGCCTATAAGAATGGAATGATAATTTGTGTCTGGTGTAAATTTTTTTTTACAAAAGCTTAAATTACCTTGTTAAAAAAATTCTTAAAATGATATCTATATTCTTTTTGACCTCTCCTCTCCTACTTCACTGTAAAGTCTGTTCACAGTGTGGGTGCACTGGAGGTTTCATATTGGACCATGATTGGCTTCCAAACTTGTTGTGGTGTCACAAAAACCATCAAACACCCATGTCAGATTTAAGCACAACGCAGAGAAACATTCCACCTCCAGCAGATGAATGCCACAACAGACAGAAGAAGAGTTTTGAGCCAAAAGCAATCTCTGTGCACACAAGTGGATTTAGCTCCAGGAGAAGAACTAATCTCTGTTAAAAGTAACACGACCAAACAGCATGTCTTATCAACATTCTCGAATCCTGGGCATGCGTGTGCCAAGGTAAACAGGAGGCAGCAAGAATGCTTTGCCCATTGCTGTTAGTTGCCATGGTAACGTTAGTAGCGTAGTCTTAAAGAACGAGATATTATGACCGATCAGGTGGGGAAACGATGGCGTCAGTGTTGCCAAAGGTCTCCGTTTGTGGCCGTTGAGACTGCAACACAACTCCGCAGATTCCAAACCAGAGCGGGTCAGAAGTGTTTTCAAATGTCTCTGGTTTAAGGGCTCTGAAACGCCAGAGCTGTGTGAATCCAAGGTGTAAACGTTGAAAAAGATATTGGTTTTTAAACCAAAACGTAACAATGTAAGCATAACAATAAGCAAAACACATTTTGGAGTCTGTAATGGCTTTAAACTTACCCTGTCCCTCCTCTTCTTCTCTTAGTTCTACCTATCTCCTCCCTGGAGCCGATGCTCCTGGTAGAGGGCCAGCCGTTCGGGGTGGTCGCTTCCTGTCGAGCCGTGGGCCGTCCTCCTCCTTGGCTCTCCTGGGACACCGACCTGCCAGGCCGCTCCCAAAACCGCAGCAAAGAGGGTGGGGCCGTGTCCAGCTATTTCTCCCTGCACCCCCTGCGCAGCATGAATGGGAAGAAGCTGGACTGTCTGGTGTGGCATCCCGGCCTGGAGCAGCCGCGTAGGATCTCCCACCGCCTGCTGGTGCAGTGTGAGTACAGCTGATAGCCATGCTGGGTTTTAAGGCAGAAAACAGGATGCAGCTTCAATTCTAACTTGATGGTATGGTTACTGTGTTTAATGCACTGTATGGAGGGTGGGTGTCCTGAAAGGTGCCCTAAAATAACATTTCTACATGGTAGCACTTGTCTAAATCTAAATCTTATTGAGTTGAAATAAACATCAGAGGGAGGAACTAGGGCTGCACGATATTAGAAAAATAGGAGATAACGTTGTTAAATATATCAATAACGATATTACTTGCAATGAACAGATATTGAAGTGTACTCAATTCTGCCTGTCTGCTGCTTTCAGTATAATGCTAAAATACAGAAAACTACTATTATTGCAATAATGTTACTGATACAACACCACTGTAAAACTCTGAGTTGCCTACCACATGCATTTTGAGGCCGGGCTTACACAATCATCTCTGCTGCTCTCTTAGAGTAGCTCATATTTGGGGAGAGTCTTGCAGAAAGCCAAATACACCACACAAACAAACCCATACACAAACACATTATATCTGTAGTGACTTTCAACAAAACTAATATAGGCCTGTCTAAATAAGCCACTGAGGTGCCAACTGGGTGAACTTGTTTTGGATGCAAATAAACCAATGACCCGGTGCGCTGTATAACTTTTGATTTGGCAATCAATTTATTCCCAGTTCTTTATACACATGCTCCCTGTAATGTTCCACTACAAGTTGGAGACAAGTGTAAAGGTCTCACCGTAAAATGTTTATTAAAGCACTCAAAACAGTGCAGAGGAAACTTAAAATGTCTCACAGAAAACAGCGCTCTCACTCACCTCCAAAATCCACCACCATCACCCCAACGACAACAGAGACACATAAAAAACATTGTAGCACAGTGCGTGCAAGTTTATGGCTGCCGGTGTCGTGCCAAAAAGTGATCATCCACTAAAACGCAATTGCCGTCCTGTAGGAGCGTGTTGACAGTGTATACATACACAACATACTTGGAAAACTGTGTGTTACTGAATGTTTTGCTCCTTTTTAAAAATGTAAAAGTACTTTGTGGGTACTGTCAGATATAACCCTGAAGAATGAAATCAAGTAATTGTCAAGCTGAAGCCACCTTTCTGTGACAAGGTAGGAGCTGCAATCACTTTCTGGCAAGTGCAAAAGTGCGTGTTAGGGGTTGTATTTCTTCTTTAAAAAGGTATTTCAGCTGGTAATATAGTACTGGGTGGGCTATGATCTGTCAGATATAAATCTCATGGATGAAATCAAGTCATTTTGAGGCAGAAACAACGTTTCAAGTGACAAGTTAGGAAGCTGCAATCACTTCTTGGTAAGTGGAAAAAGGAAGCTCCCGCAGACAGCAATCACTTTTTGGCACCACTGATGCTACATACTACATACTACATATGTTAATAAAACTTGACAAAAGAGAAAATGAAGATGCTTCCTTGAGCTGTCTCGCCACCATCCACAGTTCATTTTGCCGTTGTGTCTAGCTCTTTTATTTCCTGGGAGAAACAGCGCGGATATAGATGAAGTGCTTATTAGTACGCATACTGACCTTTTTTAAGTATACCAAATTCTCTTTGCTTTTCAGTGCAAACCCTCTCAAAATCTTCTGAGAAGTTCTGCAGTATATAGTAACTTGGCCTAGTCTGCTTTTGACTCTCATAGCAGGAACGAAAACAACAACAATAATGATAATTAGTTGTATTTAACCTAGGTGTGTCAGTAAGGAAGTCTGTTGCTCAGTGGAAGAGCAGTTGCATGCCAATTGGAAGGTTGGTGGTTCAATCCCTGGCCCTGCAGTCCCATGTTGAAGTGTCCTTGGGCAAGACACCGAACCCCGAGTTGCCCCCGATACTGCGCCATCGGAGTCGGAGTGTTTATCTGATGAGCAGGTGGCACCTTGTACTGTAACCTCGGCCACAGTGTATGAATGTGTGTGAATGGTGAATGGTTCCTGTATGATGTAAAAGCGCTTTGAGTAGTTGTTAAGACTAGAAAAGTGCTATGTAAAATACAGCACATTTACACCAGAGCCCTGCAACGGGGACACTTACATGAAATGCAGCCATAATTTATTTATTTTAAAGCTACAGCCGCACTTTTCCTCTTTCCGGCATTGTAAGTGTTCCATTCAAAACACTGAAAAATATGACAATGTATCATGGCTTTATTAGGTTAGTACTGTGCAAGCTCACCAAGATGAGCTATCCTCGAGCTTGTTAAAACTTTATTTTAACTGGGATACCTTTCTAACCATAGACTGTTAATATTAATGGACAAAGGATCTGGTTTGGCGAAGTGCTGCAAATGCGGAAGCGCCTTAACCCTGCATTCTATCTGAATTCCAGCAGGGAAGTCTATGATAAAGTGACCCACTTCTTACTTGATTTATTACCTCAAACATTTTCATAATGAGTTTATGGTCTCAATTACTAGTTTTAAATCCTCTGCAACACAGAATGTTAATTTTTTGAATAATGTTGTTGATTTTAAAATGGGCGATAAAGCAGGGGGTGTTTTAGGGCGTGGCTATGATGTGATTTTTAAAAAAAAATTATTGAAAGTATGTAACGTACCGTGGCACCTCCTTCACTCCTCCCTCTCGTCTAAAATTGTCCCATCCACAACCAGGATGGCTGTGCCTGTAACAGCAAACTCGAGGACTCATAGCAGATCTCCAGAAACCAATGGGTGCGTCACACATGCTCTGTCCATAAATATTATACAATTTATGGTTCTCACCTAATAACTTAGTCATCATTGCTATGTTCCAAATCACACTACAGACTGATTTGTACTAATCTTTATAGGGTACTGTTTTTTGCAGTTAGTTTTTGCAGTTAATATACAGTATCATCACATGAAGGGTAGCTATTCTCCAGCTAATGTTGATACAAATACATAAACAAATAATCTGAGAATTAAACTTCTTAAATAAGAAGAAAGTAGTTTTCCAAAAATTAATACATTTTTTGTTTTCTGAGCTCTTTCCTGAATAGTTCTACCACCATCCACAAGTACACGAGTACAAATGGAACGCACCATCACTGTATGTTCAGCTCAACCTTCTCCAACCTTCGGACACTGTTCTTTAGCTCCTCCCGCTAATGGCTAATTTAACCAATGACATTCTTTACCCTTCTAGCTGTCCTGCAAGAGATATTTGTATAGCTTAACCTTCCTGTTGGGAAAATAAATGGGTGGCAGAAGACTAAACATTAGACAATATTGGCAGGTTGCTGGGAAAGTGTATGAGTGATGCTTTGGTCCTGCACTATTACTGCTGGTGCAGTCGGAGAGAAGGAACTTAAACTTCAGTTCTTTCTGAGTGCAACGGCTGCTCTTTGTTCTGTGATTTGACAGTTCAATGGCGCCCAGAGGAGAGGACTCGAGTCAGGGTTGAGTCATCAATGTGATGATTTTAGACTTGACATGTCAAAAATCAAACATTGCAAACAGACTTTCTACTTGATCTTAATGTCACTTGCAGTCTCCCATTGCCAGACATTCCTCCACAACACTGTGGAGGAGCATCTGACTAGTCCATACAGCATTCCAGGAGAAAAACGTTCTCTGGTTTATTGGCATATATTTCAATCAATCACAATCGTCTTGGGCGGCGCTAATACCCAGACACGATGATGGTACCGCCGCAAAATAGCCTCAGGAAGGAACTTATTTTGGTGAAATGTGTACATTCAAAGGTTGTTTTAGTCGTGCAACAGAAAACTCTGATTGGACAGATAGTCTAGCTAGCTGCCTTTTACCCTGCAGAGATCTGAGGAGCAGGTAACAGTCCTCAGAAATCCACCGGAGGTTAGAACACCAACACAAAGAAAGAGGAAGGTGACGGACCCTGCCTAAAAAGAGGGACATCTGTTGGAATTTCAGGCGGCACCGGAGCAATCCCAGAAATATAATGGCGTCAATATAGACCACATGACTTCATTAGGACTTTAACTTTTTGACTTGGAATGACATCATATTTTCTCCAAACCTGAAGATTAAAAATTATTTTATGAAAACAATTATGCCGAAATCCCCTTTTTTAATTGTTGTGATAACAGGTAGTACTTGAATGAATCACAATGCCCGAGCAGGAAGAGAAGTTGCGTCTGGCAGACCAGCAGACAGACATCACATAATACCTCAGATTGTCACATTCAGAAGGAAAGACTGCTGGCGTCAGCAACATGCAAAACCATTCAACTCAGAAAGGACATATAATTGACATAGTGTACCAGAACACACACATTATTTCTTGTAAATTGAATATTACCGTTGGCATGATATTAGGTTTGGTGAATAACAACTCAAAGCACAAAGCAAAGTACTTTGACTTGACTCGGGACTTCATAACCATGTCTTTGCTAAATTTATCAGTGTGAGAACATATAATAGTGCTGATGTATCTGACCAAAAATCTGGCAACTTTTTATATCTTTGTACTTTTTATTGGCACATTTTATCATTTGTTGTCTGTCTGTCCCTGAGTGTTGATTCTGAGGAAACTTAATCTTTGGATGAATAAAGACAACCTTATTTAGTGTGTTTTTAGTGCCTTCTCTGCTGATAGAAATCCTAACATATGGTGTTAGGATTATAAGGTTTTTCATAAGGTTTTATCTTTGCTCTGTCGTGCAACATACTGTATGGGTGAATATTTAGCGGCACTGCATGCTTATGTCTGTGTTTGTGTGTCAGACCCCCCAGATGCCACCATCTCCTCTGGGACAGCGGACTGGTTTGTGGGTTTGGAGAAAGCTGAGCTGGTGTGCGGCAGTGGAGGATACCCAAAACCTCACAACTTCACCTGGACCTGGTAAAGTCATTCCTCAGTAATTAATGACATGTTAATTCATCCCACTGTAATGCTGTCTGCGCTGCTTAATTGCTCTCTACATGGCACTGTGATGTGTCTCCAAACATACATATAGCCACTGCTAACACACACATGCGAAAAACACACACACACAAACTAAACACCTGTGAACAACAAAGAAGTGTGCTTAAATCTAAAGGTGGGCGTCTCACTCTCCTGGCTCAATTCAGCACGGAATAAAAGCTGTGGTGTCGTGTTGCGCAATTGGAAGTTAGAAAAGGAGCGAGGGAGATATTTTCACACAAGGGAGGGAGTACGCGACACAAGGAAGAGCAGGAGACACATGCTAAGCACTTAATCATAGTGCCATGCTTTAAATATCACTCTAATGCTTGGTAAAACACAGGGTCTCTACTTAAATTAGAGACACTGCCAGCCATTACAGCTCAACTGAACACACAATGGTAAAATGTTGTATGCTTAGAGAAAAATATTTCAGCCATGAGGCAATCTTGAGATATAAAGATTATTGTGGATTAAAGCTTTTCAACCCCAGCAGACCATCGGGCACGTTCATTCAGTACAAACTCATGCTGTGTTGACAAGTATTGTTCAAACGCACAGAGGCTTGTTTTTTGGGGGAAATGCCTTTATTTACTTCATTGTGGAGAGTTAGATGAAAAGATCAATACCACCTCTCATGGAACATATTTAACTTAGCATAAAGACTGGAAACAGGGGCAAACAGCTAACCTGGCTCTGCCAAAAGCTAAAAGAATACACCTGCATCTCATTGCATGTGATAATAGACTCACAAACATTCAATCAACAAAGTAAGAGAGCCTTATTGTGAGTTTTGTGTTTTTTTGCTCCTATTTTAGTTTTTAATGTCTGCTCTGTAACACTTTGGAATTGATGTAAACAATGAAAAGTGCTTTACAAATAAAATAATTATTCTGAAGTCAACAAATTTCTTTGGCTGCTAAAGGTCGACAACTCCCTTTATCTGTATCATTTTCAATCATCTACTGTGTGTCAGATGCAATCTCCATTTGTGACTCTACTATAAAGGGCTTGTTAGAGAAGCTAGGTGGGGTTTTGAGAAAAGAAATGTGAGCTGGCTCCAGTTTGGGGGGTGAAGCAGTTAAATAGCTGCAGCAGCACAGTGAAACCACGGGCAACATGAGCCCTCTCGGCGGACCTGATCAGAATCTGCCTCTCCATTATGTGGCCTCTGATGTCTTTAGTCAAACCTAGTACTTATTCGGCCTATAGGCAACGAGCGCCAGTTGCAAACCCAGCAGCAGGTTTTGGTTCAGGTGCAAGCCAATCGGTGGTTCCACTCTGCTGTGAACCTGATCCGGTGATGTGTGTGACTTAAACACTTCCTTGATGCAAGCCAGTTGCTGCATTTCATGCTGCTGATGTAGATTAGATATTTGTGTATTTCCTCCTCTGATTCTTAACTGACAGAAATATTCTACACTGGAATGCAAGTTTGCACTTTGTTACCTTTAGTCACCAAGAATGAGTGGCAGCTATTGTTCTGAACAGTGAGTCCCAGGTTTCTGTATGGTTTAGCAATGGGTTCACATCTGTTCACACCTGATTGCCAATTAAAGGTGCAGTAAGCCAAGCTGCTCAAAGATTGTTGATAGATTAAACCCTAACCCTACCCATCCTCTTTCATAAGCTTCGCGCCCCAGATTTATGGACGGATAACTACTTGATGGCCAGCATATTCACATGCTGCCCCCCCAGTCACATGATGCCTCCCACTGCCTGTTGCCGATTGGCTGGAGTAGTGTTTTGTGGCTCGTGCATTCCTTTCGGTTTGTTTTCCATTTCCATGGCCAGTGCTGTGTAATAACACTGGATTCTCTTTTTTCAGCGCACACAAAAAACAGAGAGCTAAGTTACCGTGAGGAGATATTCGCTGAATTTGACTAAAAGTTTGTTGGATTAACACCACTTACTATACTATTTAATAGTGACATTTCCCTCTGATTATCCACAGGAAGGGAGGAGCTTTGCCAGATGGGGCATCTGTGGTTGGAGAAAGACTTGTTTTTGGGCGGGGCCTCCGCATGAATGACAGCGGGCTCTATGAGTGTGTGGTCAAGAACGCCGTGGGCGCGGCAAAAGCAGAGTTTATGTTGACATTAACAGGTGAGTGCATTTTAGATTTGTTAGTGGTTAACATCACAGGGTTTGTTTCAAAATCTTTATTTATCCAGCTAAACCAATTGAGAACAAATTCTCATTTGCATGACAACCTGTCACATTCACCCAGTTCCACATTCAGACCTGGAAGCTGCCCAGTACAACCACAGTCTGATCTGCTGGCCACTCACCAGATTTACTGGAGCCTTTGTTTTTGGGATAAGGGCCTTGTTTAAGGTGACCTCAATGGTGGTAGTGAGGGAGGGAGGCTGCTCTTTCACTTCCCCTCCAGATTTATCCCATCAGTCTGGGTATTGAATCAACAACATCCCAGTTACAAGCTCGCTTCTCTAACCTTCATGCCACCACTGACTGTGTGCTTTGTTGGTGTTGTAGAAAGAGGAAATGAGAGGAAGAATACTCCAAAACCATGAGACAGTTAAAAAAAAAAAAAAAAAACGCTGATAAAATTCTCCTTTTGATTTGGAGTCACTGTGCAGAAGTGCTGCCCCCTTGTGATAAGATGAAGATGCTTTTTTACTCAATCAGGATCCAAATTGCTGCACAAAAGATATCACTGTGGCTGTGTGAATGTGTTTGTGTGAGAGACATTCATCAAATGTCTTCCTATCCTCGTCTTTCTTCCAGAGACATCACAACGCAAAGGCGAGTTCCCCCTGGACAACATGTTGCTCATCATTATCGGGGCTTCAGCCGGCGCTTTGGTCCTGATCCTGGTCCTGGTGGTCCTGCTGGTCAACCGCTACCATCGACATAGAAACAAAAAGCTTCAGATGGAGCTCAGCGAGAAAACGTACGCTACCCTACATTTTCTTAAAATTTTTTTATTTATTCCCCCAACTGTGATCACAGCTGGACTGTAAATGCTTGTGTTGTATTTTTACTGTATACACAGCAGGGGTTTCCCGCCACTGTAAGGTTTAGGTGCAGCTGCAGAACCGTTTTGGGCAGCACCTAAGCCGAATGAATGTAACTAGAATACTTTTCTTAGATCTAATGACTGTAGTTGGACTTCTTTAGCAACTTTTGTTCAAAGCTTTTTGAGTCTCAGTTATTTATTATCTGCCTCTAGATTTTGAAATGTTTTAGACACAGATATGGTGATAATAACAGTCCAAAATGAAAAAAAAATGTGTCCCTACCGCAAAGGGACACAAACCGACTAGAAAGAGACGCCCAATGTTGGCAACAGAGACTCAAAGGAAAACAAAAATTACCAAAAAGAGACAGAACATGACTACAAAGAGACGCAAAATCCCACAAAGAGACACAAAATGTGTGTGGAAATTGCTTTTTTTTCAATTAAACATTTTCTTGAGGAAGGATTCCTAAACCAAATATGCACACCTAAGTCTTCCACAAAACGAGGGTAAACACTGCACACTATGACCTGTTGTCTGACATTACAGAGGGCCTATCGTCACTAGCAGAGAGGCGTGAAAAGCATTCATTTTTAAGGCTAATAACAGAATGCATTGCTGCACTGTTAGAGTGGAACGCCGGCCCTTATTACACGCCATCCAACAACCTGCTCTTACTTACCCAGAGCTGGGGAAATCAGCATCCAACCACCAGTTTAAACAGTTTCAACAGTCAGTTAAATCAAAATGTCTTTTCGACATATGGGTAGTTTAGAGCAATGGTGTTGAAATTGATTTTAGTTGTTTAAATGTCCTTGATTTTATCTGGATTCTTTTATTATTTAATTGATTTATGTCCTTGATTTTACATAATTGTTTTAATGACTGGCACGTCCTTGTTTCTTCTCTGGTCAGTTTGTATTTTGTGTTTTTCTATAATTTTCTATAATGTCTCAGCTATATTAAAAATATGGGCTTATCCTCAATTGTACCTCCGAGAACTAAAGAAATTAAGGCCGAGGATTAGGAGGATTTAAAATCCAAATGCGCTGTCTTTCATTTTCCTTAGGGAGGAAATTCAAAGCTTCTCCCGACAAGCCTCCTTTAGAAGACTGAACTCTGTCAGCACAGACCCCAGACTGCAGGTACACACACACACACACACACACACACACACACACACACACACACACTCATTATTTTTGTAATCTTACATATTACTTTATTTTTCATTTATTAAATGCCACACACGCAGATATACACTTTCTTACATTACATGCATGCACGCACACTGATAAAAACAGGCTGCTGCAGATAACATGCAGTGTTCATAGAAACTTATTATTCTGGGAGATTTGTTTTATATATATTTTACTTTCTTTTATTTTCTCTATTTGTTTTCCAGCCTGAAGATTACGCTCTACTCAGAGTAGACAGCAGAATGAAAAACAGCCAATTATCTTTGGTGAGTACCTTTTAAAAATGTGATGAAATGATTCATTTGGGTACAACAAAGGAACATGAAGGCTAGAATTGCTTGATTAAAACATTGGCGTCAGTGTCTGTGTTGCCAAAGGTCTCTGTTTGAGACTGTAACACAACACAACCGCTGTTTTCAAATGTCTCCGGTTTAGGGGCTTGGAAACGCCAGAGTAGTGTGAATGCTTGGTGTAAACACAGCAAAAGAAATTAATTTTTTTAAACCAAAACGTAGCGATGTAAATATAGCCTAAGACAGAAAACCGTATTGTGTGACTGTTTGGGTCGCCACCTGCAGGAACGAACCATGTACAAAGGCAGCCAGTCCACTCTGGGCGGGAAGTGGGGGTCTGCAGGAGGGGTGGAGGTGGACGAACTGGGACGTCCAGTTCTCTGGCACAACGGCAGAGACAGCCTGAGAGGAGCAGAGATGGACGGAGAGAAGGAGGAACAAAGGAGAAGGGTGGAGTCCTACCTGAAGAACAGTAACATGTCACTGGTACGTCAGCATCTGAGAGATTAGGCTGTAATGCAGTCAGTTTGGTTTGTAATGTGGCATACGGTATCGTGTTTTGCCTACTGCTGGAGTCATGGAGACAGAGCAAAGAACTGCAAACAAAAAGTGGAAACAAATGACACAAGACTACAGACATCCTCTTTATTCTGGCAGCCACTGGCAATTGTTTGTTATAAACAAATATTTGCGTTGGCAGCTCTGTTCCTGTGAAATTATTAAGAGTATCCTATATTAGTCCCACATTACAATTTCCACTCTGTTGTTATTACGCACAGGCCTGAATTACACACACATGATCAGGTCCTATACATGCACTAATGGAGAGATGGCAGAGTGAGGGGGCTGCCTATGGAAAGGCGCCCCGAGCAGTTGGGGGTTTGGTGCGTTTGGTCCGTATGTGGACTTGAACCAGCAACCCTCCGGTTCCCAACCCACCTCCCTAGGAACTGAGCTACTGCCACCCCCTCACATTTTCTGTTATTTATGTACAAATAGTTGCGGACCAACTCCAGTGAGCATTACAACCTGAAGCCGACATGGCTGGCGACCTTAAACACTCATTCATAAAAGTTTTTACGGATTTATTTCTGGTGGTGTATTATTGATCAACTGTAGTGAAACGTTGGCACTTTATGCTTCTGCTATAGAAGACCAACAACCACTTTGAGTAACTCTCACCACCTTAAAGTGGCTATATGTAGCCTTTCAGTTTGTGTTGATTCCAGCAGCCGCTTTGGACAAAAGCGGTAGTGTTTTTTCCACACTTGCTGTCAAAAAGGTCTTCTCTTTACGGTGCTTTATTGCCCACTGTATGCATCGTTTGCAATCGTTGCATACGGTAACTTAAAATACTTTGGCTGTTTGGTGAGCTAAAGGGTATCACTGTCACTGTGTTACGAGCCAAAGCATTAAGAGTTTATTGTAGCAACCAATGTAATAATAACTTAGATTTATATAGTGCATTTCATTAAACAAACGGACGCTACACAAGTAACATTACAGGGGGACAAGGGAAAAGAAAATAGGAAAACCTAATTTAATGTCGGCTACTGGCGTACAACCACATCGCTCATTGTAAAGTTGTTTTATGAATGAAATAGACATATAACATATCCAAGGGCCAATTCAAGGTCGGTTTTGGATCTTTTAATGATGTATTTGTCTCCATCTGTTTGACTTGTGTCTTTCACTTTACTTTTCCCTTTTAGATTTTAGTTGTTCTTTGTTAAATTTCCTTCTTTTCTGTAATGCTCTTGCCCCAGTATCAGCCATAACTAGAGCAGATAACTTGTAAAATAACATTTAAATACAATTAGGCCTATATAAAGACATCTCCTGCTTCCTTTTACCTGGCTCCTTTGGTGTACGCTAACACAAGCTTTCCCGGTGTTAAAAAAAAAACCTCTGACCCTGATCAGAATGTGTTACTTTGGAGCTGTCTACGAGCCGCAAATCATTCTGTGACTGCGGGAAAAATCGGACCTGGGCAGATGCCTTACTAAAAACTATATGGAAATAGCGTTCTTTTCACTGTTAGTGTCATTTGCTGTTACAGGTCATTTAAGGCCATTGTATGAAAAATGACAGGGCTATAGAAAAATCTAAAAGTTACATATAGTCACTTTAATTAGGGTGGTATGTGTTGTAGGGTGTGACACATGCTCCATGTTGTCATTTACATTTATACCTGTCCTCTTCAGTGTTTACCCAGGACACATTTTTATTTCATTTGGTTGCAAAGTTGGGGAATGTCTCCAAACCAAAGCATTTCCAACTTGAACACACCACCATTTTTAGGTTTTTGGAGCAGGTATTTTCAACCCATTTTATATTGTCAGTGACAGAATAAGGACTTTTGGATCTTGCCCTATTTAAATTTATGAAAAGTAATAGCGCTAATATTAGCCGTTTTTTTTTCCTTATCAGAGAAATAGTAATGTGTTTGTATGCCGTTTATACCAGGACTCAGGTCTGCCCTCTTCCTTGGTTCCCCTGAAGGCCCAGCAGGATGAAGGCGGCGTGGGGCCCAGAGAGCCAGACCTAGGCCACGTCGAAGAGGGAGACTCCCCGCATGGAGAGGACTGGCCTCCGCCTCCCACCCAGGCGGTAGCCGAGGGACACGATGATGACAATGAAAGCAGCTCCTACCAGCTGTCAGAGGCCCTCACACATCACTTCTACTACAGCAAGGGCGTCCTCCGGCCCAGGCCACACTCCAACGCCATTCTGCTGCACCCAAGAGGACAGATCATCTAGAACGCAGACTCTCATCCAAAACATGACAGGAGAGAAAGTCTGCCTGCATTCCTGCAGTGAAAATGACCTCATTCTTTTTCAATGGGATGATAGTTTAGTACACATTGACTGCAATGGATAATTAGCCTCAAGAACAATCCAAACCTTTTTTTTGCCTCAGGCTTGATCTTGATCCCTTACCCTAACCCTGTAATAACTGGGAAGTTTATTAATACTTTTGGGGCATTTTATGCCTTTTATCAGACAGGAAAGGAGAGTGCTGGTGAATGGTATGCAGCAAAGATCCTTACCCAGACTCGGACCAGAGACACTGTGGTTCATGGCCGCCAGGTCACCTGTTTATTGGGACGTTTTTTGATAATGTTTTGGAGCATTTTATGCCTTTATTCGACAGACAAGAAAACTCAAGGAGCGAGATGGTGATGTTCTCAAGCCAGACTTAATCTTTTATGATTTCTCTGATGGGGAATTAGGTACACCGGCGAGTTTTTGCCTTTCCACAATGGCATGTAAATGAAAAATCCTTATTTTTTAACATCAAAAACATTCAAGGAGGAACATTTGGACAAGAACACCATTACTAAGCTCCAAATGCCTGGCCCAGTCAAGAAAAAACTATTTTACAAAGCTTTAATATTTTTGGCTTGGATGCACCTGTGGAGAAGAGGTTAGTGTGTGATTTTGTGCATGTGTATAATATATATATATAGAGAGAGAGAGTTATAAGGAGATACTGATGTTTTATAATCATGTCGTTAATAGCCAGGGGCGAGGCACTAAATTCTGGCCCCTGTAGAAAGGCATTTTCTATGGGCCCCTCCCCGCATCCACGCTATTCATTTTAGCATCCCCCCCCAGTCCGATGCCCCTGTTAACAGCCACCTGCAACTACAAAAAGCCTGAGGTTCTGGAACAAAGTAAATTGGTGGATGTTCATGGATGGTTTCCATGACCAGGTTTAAACCATACCAGTGCCCAGCAATGAACAGACTGGAAGGAACGTGCAGATGAAGATGACCTGTAAAGCAATGTTCTGTATCAAAAAACAGTCAGTTGTGTATACGTCGTCGTGTGAATTGTTTTATATTCTTTGTGTTTTTCTGTGAAACTGAAAAGCTGACATGTAAAATGTTAAAATGTTTATTCACAAAAGTACAGCATGAGTCATTGTTCTTTCTTACAACCTGGGACAATTTAGCTTGTTTCACCTCATCCAGGAGGATAAAAGGCATCATTGATCCCAGCGTTTACATCCTTATTAGTTTGGTAATGACTGAAATCATCACGATTGTGGATACAAGTAGTAAAAAAGGGTGGATTGTCCCAGGGTGGCTGGTCTCACTCTGTGTGACAGGGTAATGACTTTAGTAATCTTGGGAACTTCTATTTAACGATTAGCTTATGGGAAATATGTTTTCTTGTTGCGTTACGTAGATGAAAAAGCCCAATACCAGTCTCATGTCCGGTTAGTTTAGACTCTTTATTAATCCCAACGGGCAGTTCATTGGCAGCTTCCCAGTCAACACAATCAGTTCCAACGAACACAACTACCAAACAGTAGTTACAAATGTCAAAGATGCCGGAGGAAACATTAAAATATAAGGGGACAGGTTACAATAACTAAAGCATTAAATAAAAAGCCAGTGTTTCCCCAGAAAGGTTATTTAGCCCGGTGGCAAGTGTATTTATCTTTGAGAATTTAAAAAAGCTAGAAGACAGATTCCATAGGGCCCTACCTTAAGTTAGTGCTAAAAGTTAACTGGAGATTTAAAAATATGTCATAAATTTCAAATCGAGCCGCCCCACTGTAACTGTAGTAAAAAAAAAAAAAAAAAGTCTAATAAATAAATTAAACAATAATTCCCAGTGACTTAGGCCTGGGGGGTCAACTTAGGCCTGGTGGGCCACCAGGCTAGCAATACACTGGGGGAAACCCTGAAAGCAATACATCAGAGACAATAAGTCAACATCCTCATCTAACTCTCTTCAAGAAAGCTACTAGGTGAATTTGCCAAAAGGACACTGTTCCTTTAAGATGCTGCTCCTGTACTCAGAGCAGAAACTTGGGGTGGAAGTGGACTACCCAAGACTACCCACATTTCCCAGAATGCTATGCAGCACCATGGATTCTTTTCTGATTAGGAGTTTTTTTTCTATCTGACTTATCTGACCTGCAAACATGTAAATGACAGCTATAATGAAATGATGCACAGTTGGATTCTTAAAATGCTAAGATGAGTCAGCACTTCCTTACCTTTGTTAGCCTTAGATACTTATGACTTTCCTTTACAAAAGGAAAGATATTGCCAAAGTCTCACAATTTACAATAACGACATGTATGTGACCCAACTTTCCATTGCAGCAGTATTACAAAGACAACACTTCAGGACCTCATTTTGTAATAACTGTTACATGATGCCATTGTATAGAATGAGTCCATTCTCATCTACTTGCTTGATTTTCACTGTGAGCCTGATAATGTACAATGTATGGGGAAATGTAATGCTAAATTTCAGAGGGGCTACAGTGATTGTAGTAGGGCTGTGCAAAGTATCTTTTTTTAAAAAATTGTGATTGCAATAACAACTGGCGCAATACACAAATTGCGAAAGACATTTTGTTAGTTGAAACCAAATATCAGTCAAAAATGTCACTTTAAAATCTTTTTTTTTTTTAGTGGTGCCTTTTATACTAAATTCAACGTTTAATTTGTTTAATATAATATGGGAAGTAATTTCCCTTTGTTAGTGTTAAATTTAACAAGCAATTTGTTGGGTTTCAGCAAAATACTGAAAGCAGCAGAACTGAGTACACTTTAACGTGCTCATATTATGCTTTTTGGCTTCTTCCCGTTCCTTTATTGTGTTAGATATCTTTTTACTCTACCAGAAAACACTGTTCACAAACTACTCCAAACAGCTCTATTGTAGTCCAGCCTTCACTTCCGTGACAAACGTGCGTCACTTTGTAACACGTGTTATAATGTTGCCTAGCTGCTAGCGTGGCATGAGCTCATACTCATGAAGCTCATGCTTCTGACTGGCTAGTAGTCCTTACCTAGCTATTGTGCATGTGTGACTCCCAACAAAGATGGAAACGAAGTGAGATGCCTCACTCTGTATCTAAAACTGAGAGCTCAACACACAGGGTGAAAAGAGGAGCTGCAGCAATTAGCAGTACTACAAAAATATGGTATTTTTTGAAAATTAAACCACATTAACCTAGTCTGGTACAACCTCTTAATACAATTATCAATCTGACAATTAGCATTATATGAGCACTTTAATATATGTTCATCACAAATGTTATTGCAATATTCAACAAATATATTGCATACTTTCCACATATCATGCAGACCTAGATCGTGGATGCAGAGGGTTGCTTTTGCAATTTGTGTCCTTGTGTATAACCTATAGAAGTGCAGGCCCCTGCAGTGCCCTGCTCACAATGAACTACTACAGCTAAAAATTACTAGTAATAGTTCCATTATCTTTATTATTGCCACTGTTCATCACACCCCCAACCGGCATTGTCAGAGTCCGCCTTCCAAGAGCCTGGATCTGTCCCAGGTTTCTTCCTAAAGCTTTTCTCGCCACTGTCGCACTAAATGCTTGCATTTGGGGGAATTACTAGAATTGTTGGATCTTTGTAAATTATCGAGTGTGGTCTAGACCTACTCTATCTGTAAAGTGTCTTGAGATAACTCTTAATTTAATTTTTTTTTTTTTTATAAATCTCTTAACTGGCTGGGTTAACAAACAGTACGTAAGTTCCGAAATCAGTTCATACAATCCAAGCTACGTCAAAGTTAGTCCAAAAGAAAAAAAGAGGTGCACAGTCAAACAGTCAGCTACATTACTTTTCATTCAATATCAAAATACTACGAGAAATGTGTTAGTTAATCCAGACATGAATGGCACACAGATATTTCTAGCTGTTCTCACTCAAAATTCAACACCCATTGACTCAAACTGCATTTTGGGATAGGGCCTCTTTGTGTGTCCGCTGGTGAGTGCGAAGGTTGCTCCTCTGAGAAAAACACTTGCCACACGTATCGCATGTGTACGGTTTCTCTCCGGTGTGAATTCGCTGGTGGATCTCTAGGTGGCTGACGCGGTCAAAGCTCTTGCCGCAGAACGGACAGATGAACCATTTCTCCTTGATGCGGCGACTCGCTATCGTTTTATGCAGCTCGGGGTCGTTTAAAAGAAAGAATCCGTTGTCCGGGTTAAAAGCCGACACGTTTTTAGTGTGGGGTTGTTTCTCGGCGAGGAATCTGATGGACACTCCTCTCTCATGGGGGTGATTATTTTCATCTAGGGGCTGACTTGGCTGAGCTTGGCTAAAAGTCACAGGAGCTCTTGATTTACTTGACGCACCTTGTCCATTGTCCTTCGCAAACCTGTCAGAGTACGCCGTCTCTGCCGAATGATCAAAAATGTCCAAAGCATTCTGAATGAGCAGGATTTCCGAGTCCAGATTTTGGGACAGCTGCTTTGGCTCGAAAAAGCAGTCCGAGTCATCGGCGGTGTCGCTGTCTTCCACTGAAACCGACGACCACTGCTGGCTCTCTTGTTCTTCCATGACCTCGGTGGGCTCGAGGTTCACTTCCATCTCGTGGTGTCCCGCTCCGTCGCTGACGCTGTGATCAGAGTCCACCGTCTGCTCCACGATTTGGACGTCGTCCTCGTCCTCTAGCTTGACTATCAAGTCTTCGTCGTTGTCTCTGCCGTCGCTGTCACACAAGCCGGAATTGAGCTGCTCGCACTGTTTCTCTTCTGTCTGGCATGGCGGTGGCGTTCTGTGATTGGCTGAGGTGTCCGCCTTCTCTCTGATGCTCTGATCAGAAGACAGTGTCTGGACTGAATCTATAATCGGCCCTGAAACAACAGAGCAGGTGCATTTTTTACATTTTTTATTTCATGCATTAAGAACCAATAAGTCAGGGTAGGTCATAGGCGCCTGCCAGCACCAAAGGAAAATCAGTGCCAAAATGATAAGAATTGGGAGAAAAGTAGCAATTCAAATCCTCTTTGACTGTGTTTAAAAGCAATTCACCAAACAACAGTTTAACAAGCAGAGCATGAACTTGAATAGGAGCGCTTATCTCACTTTGGCCATCCAGAGTCAGGCTGTGTCGGACACAGACAGGTAGCACAGACGGATTGCAAAGATTGTATGTATCGTGGGGTTTTTTGGCAACAATTTTTAAAAAAGATTTTTTCCCCCTAGAATGGATATACTATATATATTTTTTATCAGTGATTCACCAAAATATATTCTGTTTATACGGTACCTCCGAAGGCGGCTACACCATATCCGTTTCTAGCAAAACAGAACGAAAGCAGAGCATCCATGTTATGTTCTTCTTTACAAATGAAATAAATGTCAGACTGACTGACATGTGATGTGCATTCTTTTTAGAAAACAATAAGGCTACCATCACACCGCAAGTCTTAATGCTTAATTCCATTTTTATTGCTCAGATGCTATGTTTTGTTTGGCCTTTTATAATATCAACATTGATGTATTTGGTCAAAAAATACAGTGATATTTGATTTTCTACATATATATACCAGCTCTAGGAGGAAGTAAGCATTTTTGCTTCTATTTCAAAATGTTTGTGTAACGTAACATTATGAGCAGGTGCTGAGGAAGAGAAGAATGAAGAGAAAGAGCCAAATTGGCTATTTTGGCCTTTTGCGGAGTTATGGCTGCAAATTCACTACAGAGAGACATTTCACTATTGTTATTTTTTTAAAAACAGAGTGGTTAGGGTACGATCCTTCTGATTGAGCCAATACTAATTAAAGTATCTCCCCATACACTACTTAGGTCTAACTCCTCACTCTCCCTCCATTGACTTGCTCCATCACTGTTAGGGTTGGGCAACAAGATCCGATTACTACTTGGAATCATTTTAAAAATTATGATTCCAGTGGAATTTGGATTTGGTTTCAAATCTGATCAACGGATTCAAATTTAATTTAAATGTTGGTTTCCGTAGCGGCAGGCGCTTGCTGTGTTGCAGCCATGGAGCACAGTAAGCCGCACTCTAGTGTAGCTTTATTTCACATTTAAAATACCTGTAAAACTGCAACCCACCACTGAATCAAAATAAAACCTGCCTCTTATTTGTGAAATAAGAATGTGACCCGTTTCAACTCAAAACCTCGAAGAATCAGAATCGAGAATCCATAAGAATGGAAATCGAAAGGAAGAATGGGAATTGGAATCAGAATCGTTAAAATCCAAACAATGCCCAACCCTAATCACTGTTCTCAGTTTGTAGAGCCTAGCTAGTCAAGTTCTTACTGTCTGTGTGTAGGGCTAACTCCAGCCGGCACATAATTGTGACTGATAATTGTGAAAATGTCAATGTAGATTGACGTGAAAGTCTGCCTTGTTTGTTCACACTGCAGCCACATTGGAAAAAAAAGACCTGGGTCTGATTCAGGACCACATATGGAAGTGGTCTAAATCTGATTTTAAAAAAAAAAATCAGATCTGGGCAAGATTTTAGTGTTAACACTACTTTTGAAGAAGTCTGTCTTGGTCACTTGACCCCAAAAAATAGATATAAAAATTCTGATTTGGGCCACTTTTGCCTGCAGTCTGAAGGTAGCCATAGTTATTAGATATGTCTCATATATTGCTTCTAGAAGTGTATTATTCAGCTTTGGTTTTTGAAAAATTGCTATACTTCATGAATTGCAATGAATGAAAATCGCAAAACAAATCCAAATCGGGACCCATGTATCGTCAAAGAATCGAATCGGGACAAAAAGATATCGTCCCAGCCCTAAGTTATATAATTAATTAAAACATAACAAGGTATTGGTTATTATGTTGGCTATTCTGTAGTCATCCTTACCATCACCGGTGGGCGGCAGCAGCTGGGTCTGCTGCTCTCTCTTGGAGGAAGATGATGAAGACGGATTGGTAACGTTAGTCTGAGCCTGAGACAGCACCGCTAACCGCTCGTTTTCCATTATCGTCAACTTTCTGTTAAGGGCTTCGATCTCGCTCTCTCTCCGGCGGAGCTCGACCTGTACGAAGGCGAAGCCGTCCTCCCACAGCTGGCTGATTTCCACCACGGCAGCTTTAGCTAACATCTCCATGATAGAGGTTAGCTTGCTCTGGAAAGCCACACAGTTGGCCATGTTGCCCTGGACCAGCACCTCCGCCAGCTGTAGCGACGCGACACGACGTTACACTAGCTAACTTTCTACGTGCGACAGATCACAGGACAGTAGCAATTCCGTCCTTTGTAGTTTACATTACGGTTTGTGTTTGAGGAGAAAAACATGGAAGTGTAACAGGAAATGCTGGAGGTCATGTGACGCAGGAAAGGACGGTGCTGATAGTAGGACAAAATTTCTCAGCACGACGAAACCAAAACAACATTCAGCGTCGGGCAGAACGACGGGTAACGAATGGTTTATAAGAAACTGTAATGTTGTTGTGAGCAGACACAGCATATTTGTTAAGTGCTTTTTAAAAACTACGTCAACAATTAAAACACCCGTAACTGGTGTATAAACAGATAATAGGGTAACTGTTTGTTAATATAACATACAACAATTGTAACGATGTAAAATATGCATACATATAGCATAGTTTACGTAACTATACACTATTTATTGTATTTGTTAATAAAGTATTGACAGTGTTAGGGAAGCTACTTTGAAAGTATAGCTAGCTTTGCAAGCTACCAATTCGTTCATTTTGGAAGTTAAACCAGCTGGTTCGTTCGCTAAAGGTTGCAACGTTAGGGGAACGTTAGGGGAACGTTCTCTTAAGGTTGCAACGTTAGGAAAACGTTCGATGTAACCAAAAACTTTCCGTTTCCGATTAACCAACACACAACCAAAACACAACCGAACCTAACCTTCAGGGAACGTTCCCGCAACCAAAAACGAACGTTCCCAGAACGTTCTGGGAACCAAAAAATGTTAGCTGGGAGCACATCATGTGGCACGAAATTGTAAGAAAATATTAAACAAAAGTGACAAAAAGTGCCAATCGAGTTTATGCAAACAGTGCCCACTTGTTTATAGATACACCCAACACAATTAATGAAATAATCACTATTTTTAATTTTTAATTTTATGTTTTATTTTTTTATTTAATATTTCAGGACAGTAGACATTAATGAACATGTACAATAGCTACACGTAAAAATGCCAGATTGTAGCCTGAGGGCTAATTTCCATCTGTAGTCCGTCAGGCCGGTTTATAGGAAAGTGTAATACCGTGTCCATCAGAGTCCAGGTGGGGGTACTGCACCAAGCTGGATTACTAGCCAGCCCAGTTACTTAACTTTTAAAATAGCTTCAAGCTTTAAGCTCAACATTAGTTTTGAAAACATACAACAAAATGAAATGAAAAATGGGCAAACAGTTATAACCAGTTTACAACTATTTTGCAAGTGCACTAACAGCACACTGTGAGATTATTTTGTATGTGTTGTGTATAATTATGCAGCTTTCTCACACTGCGCAATGAATCATTAATAGGAATTTACACATTATACATCAGTTCTCTATCAGTTTCCATAAACGACCATAATGGTTGACAAATTTAAATCTCTTATATCATTGTAGTGTGTTATAAACAACATTAAGTGTTTATTTACTGCTTTTAAATGGGGGATTCAAGTACAGTGTTACAGTTTGGGGTAATTTGATATATAAAGTCTTACTTAGGAATAGGGACAATATAATGTAAAATATGTTGTGTTGCAAGTTTCCAAGGACACAAATTAATTTTTTTGTCTAATATATTTAAGATTTTGACACAGGGCAACACAATCGGGTAATAATGCAGGGTGAGTTAATGGTTGGTATTTTTACTTAGGGGTGCACACTTAAAACATTTGTAACAAATCTCCCAAAACAATTTGCACAGGGAATCTGGAGGTTTTGGTGCTCCTGGTAGTTTGCATGCTTTGCCCTGCTGGGGTTCCCGCTTTGACTACATTTATTTTAAGATGGGCTTGTATAAGTAATGCCCTGTGAACTCTCTCTGGCAAATCAACACGCCTTTTCCATAACAAAGAAAGCTCATCCAAATACGCATTGAGGGACAATAACAACAAATTATTTTTGAATGCTTGAATGCTAAGTATTCTCATAAATAAGACTATGTTTCTATAAGTATGACCCACTCCATCACAATTATGAGAATTATCTTGTGACATAACAGGCCATACAAACACTTGGCATGATAGATTCTGTCTTTAATAAGGGTGGAAGTCGGCCTTCATAATTTGGAAGATACAGAACAGATGAAAGCAAATATGACTTGGCCTCAACCAGTGTTGTTCATATTTTTCATGTAATTCTTAATAGTCTCATCGTTAATATATCAATTTTTTTTCTCACATGAAATCAGCTGCAATTGTTGATGGGTGTCCCGAGCAGTTGGGGGTTCAGAGCACAGGAGAGGAACTGGCCCCTCTCCAGCTACCAGCCCACCACCATACTTTGGTCTGTATGAGGACTTGAACCAGCAACTCCCTAAAGACTAGCTACTACTGCCACCCCCATTTAATGAGTGGCTGAGATGACGCATCTATCAATGCTTGAATCCTGCACCAACAGCTATTTAAAACTACCCATGCTCCGTAGACGTAGAGAACCCTTTCCCTACAAAGTTATCACCAAACTTGCACCAAACAAATGTTTAAAGCCCCTGGGAGCACTGATGGGTGCCATATCCGGATGTTTAATGTGAATAGCAGTGCTGACTTATTTTGTCCACTAGAGGATGCTCTATTTCTATGAGAGCATAAGGTGAGGGCAAAGGAAAAATTAGTTTTAGTAAATTAGTAGGAACAATTCTATTAAATCAGACCTATAATAATAATAATAATAATGTATAATGTATACTTTATTAGTCCCACAAGAGAAATTACAAATTGCACTCTGTTGTTATTACACACATGCTCAGTACCTATACATGCACTAATAGATTGATTGTCAGAGTGTGTGTGTGTGTGTGTGTGTGTGTGTGTGTGTGGGGGGGGGGGGGGGCTGCCCATGGAAAGGCGCCCCGAGCAGTTGGGGTTCAGTGCCTTGCTCAAGAGCATCTTGGCAGTGCCCAGGAGGTTAACTGGCACCTCTCCAGCTACCAGTCCACCACCATATTGTATATACACAATAAAGATGAAAAGCAGGTGCTCGCTGAGGTTTCACTTCTTAGCAGAAAAAGTTTGTAAAAAGTGTTTTAACAAATTTTTGGCTTTGGTCATGTATGTAAAAATATGTTTGAGTGACTTAATTTTAATAATATTTGAAGATTGCATTCAGTATTTTTTTTTCAGTTTAGCATTTATCATAAAGTAATTTGTTCTCATCTTATCGTTATTGTTCTTATGTATTATTTTGTCTCTCTTCTGCTTCTGGCTCTTCTCGTTATTTCCCTTCTGTTATGTTGCTGTATGCCTCTCTTTTACCCTATGTAAAGCACTTTGAACTGCATTCATATGGGAAGTGATAGGCAAATAAATTTGAACCTGCACTTAAAACTCATTTACGGTGAAAGCTAATGATTCTTCTCCTTGTGTCCATTTAATCTTCTTTATGAGTAAACGAACACCTACTATTTGAGCTTATACTTTTTTATTTCATGTCTCAGTTTTATTTTTAATTCTGTGTATTTTATTTATATGTTATTCTTTATTTACATTAACCGTTTGAGAGTTTAACGCGCGAGCGCGCACACGCGCACACGCGCACACACACTCACAGATGCCTGGCTATTGATTGGTTAGTTTACATGCCAATCAAATGTGGGCGGGGCCAGTGGGAGTTACTCGGGTGTGAGCGAAGGGACGAAGGAGCTGTCAAACAGCAACAATCGCCTGAAATATTAACCCGGGCCGCGGTACAACAAACGTCGTCCTTTGCTCTTTTGTGAGAACGAGGACGACAGAAACAGACGTCGAGGTCACTTTGAGCTTTTGGGTATTTGGACTCTTAAGCCGTCGGCGACGGAAAACTTCCTGTTTTGTGCGTGTTAGTAGAGCATGTTTGTTAGCTTTTCTCTTAGCTTAGTTTTGTTGACAAACTAGCCACAGAGGGAGCTGCGTTACCAACTTCGCTGTTTCGGGGGGTTCGCTTGCCGTCTTTAACACATGCTAGCCGCGGAAAAGGCATGGAACTCAGCTTAAACTCTTCCTGCAAACAACTCTATGAAATAACAACAGGTAAGTTAAGTCAGCTAAACTTTAACAGGGAGTAACGTTACAAGATAATTCAGGCTTTGGCTGCTTTTGTTTGTATAGCTACATTTTCTGTCTGGTGTTCACACAACTAATTAAAACATTTTACGACCTCTTACGACTTAATATGACTCGAGCTGTTTTGGCAGCATTGACCCTGCCAATAACGATAATGGGCCCCCCCCCCCCGACCTGTTCATAAACCCTTGAAGAATGACAGGTATGCACCGACTCATATATCATCGCAGTTCAACACAATAGATTGTGGTCAGATAAGTGGCTTCTCTTCACTGTTACTGAAAGTGACCTTGCTCAAATACTTGACAAAGATGGCTCTTTAAGTGAACTGATATCTTTTTTTGTTTACTATGTCTGTTGCTCAATGTAAAGTAGAAGCACAATTATTTTAAGACCATTTTATTAGTAGTTTACTTAAATGGTCAGTAGATGTTCTCATGTTTAAAATAGTGTTTTTTATTTCTTCTTTTGTGATGCAAGTAAAGGCTACATACACTCAGTCCTTCTCTATGAAGAAATAACTCAAACGCATCCACACACGCCCATTTATTACGTCTGCCCTTCAAAGAGCCTTTCTGCAACCTGTCATTATAACATCGCTTAAGTTATGATTTATTGCTGACATTTTCTATTAGTCTGTAATCCAGCGGGACACAGCTGGATAGGGTTCACTCCCCCAAACTACTGTTAAAACATTTGGCCTGCGGCTGCTTTGGAGGTGTCCCATCTGTTTTGGAGGAACAAGCCACATTTTACGGACCAAAAAAAGGGCCAGCTTTTAAAATTCCACCCTTTTCCATGCACACTCCCTTTGCTGTGGTGTCTTAAATGCATGCCTTTTGGATATATAGGCAACAGGGTATAGTTTAGAAACAAATATAGTAATGAACACTGGTGGTTTGACTATTTTGTTTTTTTATCCCTGCAGCATGTACATTGAGGGTTATCATATTGCTCAATATTACAGTTTGATATGATATTATTTTGTAATGGTTTTATAGTATGTGGCTGAGATGGTCTTCCCCTATAGTTGGGGCTGTTAGTTGCTGGACTGATGCTAGATGATGTCTGTTTTCATTGTTCGCTGCAGGAGTGGCTGTACAACTTCCTTTTGGTGGTCAGTATACTGCTTTACGCTGGAAAGATCATCCTAAAGTATATATAGATTTTTACCCACCGACAGTATCTTGTAAAACAACAAAGAGTCTGTCATTTGTGTTGTTTGTTTGCATCATTTGCATGACTGAAATTCTAGTAAGTGTAGGACGTTTGTGTTTAGGCAAAATTGGCTGCCTTGGCCACTGATGTGGGAGTGTGGCTACAGAAGCGCTTCTCTTTTGCTGAAAGCTGTTTTTGAGTCAAGGGTGACTTTATACCCTACTTGCTGACCTATTTTCGTCTACTCAGATACATGAACATAGATGAAATGTGTGTCTCTGTTCCCGCTCTTGGATCGGACCACTACTGAAATGAGAAAGCGTAGAACTGGCCTTGGTACTTGTGGCTTGCATTTTCCTTGGCACTGCGTGGCACTTTTATTTCTGCCATACGATTTCAACAAGGCAGAAAATGAGTTGTCATTGGAGAGAAAAAAGGAAAGTGGAGGGTAGAAAGCCTCAAGGATTTGGCTGGGACAAAGAATGATGTCAGAAGTTGTCCAGTAGGCCCTCTGTAAGTCCGTAGTCTACTGTCTGTGATGTAATGCTAATGGACCAAGGCAGAATCTGGCTCTTTCATCTCAATGCTGTTTTTAGTATCTGAGCTTATGAGACATCTTCTTGGCCTAAGACTGACTTTTGTGTCTCTGCTTTGGTTTATTGAAGGTCAGTTCTGTACATATCTTTTAAATTTGCCGCTTTTCCTCTACCCTGTAATAGGTTTTGCTGAACATATATTGTACATTATTTAAAAAGGGCTATTGATAGAGACTAGATATCGGCTTATATTTTGGATATCGTAATACTGTGATATGCAGTAATGGGAATAACAGCATTACTTTTTTCAGTAACGGGTAATCTAATTCTCTTTCCATCTTAATACCATTACTGCCAGTACTAAGTGTCCATTTCATTACTATATTCAGATTTATCATAAATAATTGAACATGCACATGTATTTTAAGTTACTTGAAAGTAACACATTAGTTACTTTTGGGAGTAACTAGTTACTTTTATAATTTGTAACTGTAAATTTTGTTACTTTTTGGAAGAAGTAATCAGTAACTGTAACTAATTTTTAAAAGTAACTTGCTCAACACTGGTGAGATGACATAAGTGGTGTCTTTTCTTGGTTTTAAAGGCTGCATTACAGTAAAGTGATGTACTTTTCTGAACTTACCAGACTGTTCTAGCTGTTCTATTATTTTCCTTTTCCCCACTTAGACATTATAGCCACATTACTGATGATTATGTATCTAAAATCTAAGTGTGAAGATATTTTGTTAAAGCACCAATTAGAATATAGCCGCAATATCTATATCAAGGTATTTGGTCAAGAATATCATGATATCTGATTTTATTCCTATTGCCCAGCCCTATTTTTAAATTCACCTGACATACTCTATTTGATGCAGTGTGTTAATGTTGCATGTGGGGACAGAAATCTCAGAGTACATGATGGCAGGCTTTGTAGTATTGACAACGTTATGCATAGTTCAACCACAAAGTAAATATTAGTCGATGAACCTTATGTCATTGCATTTGAAAAGCAGCTGAAGTTAAATGACACTGTAGCGCAACTACGTCAGCTTGCTTTAACATAGCTGAATTTAGATGAGTATAGGGCTGCAACTTTAGTCAAAAAACAACACCCATCACAATTTCCTAAATCCCAAAGTGAGATCTCCAGAGGTCTGTTTGGTCCAAACAACAATCCAAACCCAACACATGTTCAAATTACAACAATAGATCAGTGAGAAGCAGAATACCACACGATGAGGAGGCTCAAGCTAGGGACTGTTTTGTAGTTTGTTTCTTAAAAATTAACTTGATTAATGATTGATTATCAAAATGCACAAATCTGCTCTTCTATTACTGGGGGGGGGGGGATTCTAGGAATCACAAGAAATGTTTACATCCAGTGTTACTCACTAAAGTTGAGTTTTTCTCCACTTTTCTTTATTGGAAAAATAATTATAACCAACTCAACATGTATTATCAAGAGATACTGGTAAAAGCCACATTGTTTATGACCACACACCTTTTTTCCTGTTAACCTTTGTACCTTTGAGGGCAGACAGGTCCAAGATCTGAGCTATTCCTTGGCTAATCTCCCATAATTGGACAATCGGCCCCTATTACAGCCATTACATTTGGGCCTGTTGAGCAATAGTGACTTGTGGCATGTATCCTCCCAAGGGAAGGCCCAGTCTACAGCTACAGCTGCTATTAAATAACAAAAACCATTTAAGAAAAAATTGGCAGCTTTTGCTAAATGTGTGAATGTGATCATAATGGTTTAAGCCATCTTGATTTTTTTTTTCTGTGACAAGGATTCACAAGAAATATATATCCTTTAAGGCATAACTATGAGTATACAGTATCAATAGTATACCCTACTGCCATTATACTCTTCTATTATTGAACTGCATACATTACCCTACATTCATTTTTCTCTTTACCTTCTCTAGGTCTCCAAGGGCTTCCTATACATCTTTCAAACATGTGAAAACCCTCTCATCCAGGTGGACTCCCCAGTTGCAAGCAGTGAGGAACTCGACACGTAGGAAACATCTTGGAGGCAGCCAGCGTGTGTCACCAGGGCTGCCCTAATCAACATTAAAAACTGAAGTCTATGTGTGTGACATATTTTTCTCCCAGGACACAAACTGAGTAAATTCTGTGCTGACGTGGAACTCTCGGCACCATTAAAACAATCTAGTTGTCTTGTCATGTGGGTACATTACAGAAGAAGGCCCATTTACCCTCACTGGTATCACCATTTTTCACATCACCATGGACCGGAATAAACGCAACTCCATCGCTGGGATCCCTACGCGAGCCGAGCGGATCGGTGAGGACAAAGATGGTATCGGAGGGGTAGGGGTCTGCGAGATGGCCACGGTCCCCCCCTCACAGGTCAGTTGTTGTTCTTTAGTTTTACGTGTAGAATGCATTATGGCCACTTCATTATACATTCATTTACATTGCAGTATGAAGGGTTCCTGTGAAGAGTTTCATCAAATGTAGCGATAATTATATTGTTTACACTGTATTGCTATCTTTGGATAGCCTGGATGCCAGCCGAACTTAGCCCACAACATTCGAGGAAGAATCTGAGTATGACCATGTCAGGCTAATCTTTGAATAGAAAAACATATAAAAGAGACAACAATGTAGAGTTCTGACACACACACACACACACATGCACACACACACACAAACACACACACACACACACACACACACACACACACACACACATAAAAAATCATGCGGGCATGTTATAATTGTGATTTGGACTGATTAGAGAGTCGGTTCATGTCTGGGTCAGTTGTTGTCCACAGGCAGGAAATAAAGTCAGTCATAGATTATGTGAGGTTCTAGGAATCACAACTGAACAACATGCCATCAGTTGCACAATTGTGTGCACAAGGAATAATATTAAAACAAACAGACCAAAAAGATGTCTGTCCATCAACCATTTCACACTTTATTTTTTTTAAATTGCTGTCTCAAACTATTCTGTGCGCTTATCTACAGTAATTGTCTACTCAGTTTTACTCGAGGCAGAGGCTTTCGCCTCCCCTTCCGCTATCTCCTCTAACGTTTTTGGAAGGGCACGGTCGCTGCATCTGGGCCTTAGCTCCGCCCAAGTCAATTGTGTTTGGTTTAAAGAAATACAAACATCCTCTTTACCTAAACATCAACTCGTGCAGCCAGACCATAATCCAGATGGGTCTGGCAATGCGAGACTAGTAATTGTCAAATAAATGCCAACACTGTCGATTGAGTTTTAGGATAGATACACACTAGAATTCATACTTCTTGAAAGGTTTGAGGTTTGAGGGGTTTGCGGGGTTGCCTTGAGATGTCAGTGTGCACATCTTTCTGTCTGTCTGAGAAAATCTGTGCATGTTGGTGCAGCCGGTCTTAGTTTCTAGTTTTTCTAGTTCTTGTCCCACCTAAAGGCAACATTATCAATCTACCTCTATCTAATTTTTCTGCACAAGCAAGTTGCATCAGCGGTCTCCATCCAATAGAGACTCATTCTTAACTTGTTGATACCAAACTGCTCTTGCCTTCCCCAGGTGGGCAGGGTATGGCCATCGTCCTACAGAGCCCTCATCAGTGCCTTCTCCTGTCTTACACGCCTTGATGACTTCACCTGTGAGTGGATTGGCTCGGGATTCTTCTCTGACGTCTTCAAGGTGGGTGGAGAGTCGTTGTTACAGTTTTTCTCTTTTCTGGGATTCCTCAGGCTGTCCTTGGTTTTATTCTACCTTGCTTGACTTTATAGTCTGCCCCTTTCCAACCCTTTTATAAACAATATAAGTACAACAAGTAAGGCAACAGGCAGGTGCAGAATAAATATTGGCTAAAGTGACCTGTTTAATACATTTTAAGCTAATGTAGACAAGTAGTGAAAAGGATTTGTCATACTTTGGGAATTTTATCAGCATTGCAAAATTGTGAAAGACACTACTAGATTTTTTGTGTTGAAAGAAAATATCAGAAGAAAACTGCACTTTTAAATACCATTCCTTTTTCAGTACTGCCTTTTATGTTTAATTAGTGTTCAATTTGTTCTTTTGTTAATTTTAGATTTAACAAGCAACTTGTTGTATTTAAGCAGAATACTGCAGAAATGCAGAACTGAATACACTTAAATATCTGTTCATTTATCGCAAGTAATATCATTATTGCGATAATCAACAATGTTAAAGCATATCGCATATTTTCCTCATATCGTGCAGCTCTATTCTTGGATCTTATTTTCTACAGTATTCATGCCTCACTCTTTCCATCCATCCATCCACCCACCCACCCAAGTGGCCACACTAGTGCCTCTTGCCCATTGGTCAGGTATAATAGTCCTAGAAATAAAAGGGAAGTTGTTGTGCGTGGCTGTCACAAGTAAATGTCATTTATATGTGTTAATTTGATCTTGTCAAATTGATATGCTTGGTGGGTCAAAGACTGATTGTTTCCAAGCTATCCTGGTCTTCACTCACTAGTCTTGTCCAGACAGTTTTAGGTCAAGCAATCACTTCAAAAGACATCACTTAAACACGGAGTGGTTAACCCTGTTACTTTGTGTGTCCCCCCACCCCCTCAGGCATGGGAACGGGAGTAGGGCTTCACAATACAGGGAAATATGAAGCACGATTTCTTTTGCTTAGAATTGATATTGCGATTCTCTGCCACGATTTCTTTGACCATGAAAAAACAAATTGGCAGTACCAAACCAAGGTTATTATAGTTTTGCATTTGTCATTATTTTTTAATTTGTTTTGACTTTTCGTGTTCAAATTCAGTTCAATTAGTTTTAATTAGTTTTTAAAGTGGGTTTGCTAGTTTAGTTTAGTTTTATTTTTTGAAACTGCTTAGTTTTAGTTCAATTTTAGAAATATGTATTCACAATGTATTTAACAATAACACCAGTACAAACATGTACATATGGAGATGATGATGATGATGATGAGCTCAGATCTGTAACCAGTCAACACAAGACGCAGCAGTGCAGAATGTGTTTGAGGTGTTACAGGAGAGAAACCCAGACTAAAGAAGACAGACATCAGCAGGTGTTTTGAACTTTGGTTCGAGTAAAGCGTTGAACTTTTTGAAGTCAATCGACTCACACAGTTGTGTAGACATCCCAGTATTAATCCACATATTAACCCACGTTCCCTCCCGCTTTTGGTGTTCCTGCGTATTTACTAACCAGCTATTGGGTACCGGTGTGAGCCCACCTGTAGTTTTCTCTGTCCTGTTGTCTCCCGTCATGCGGCTGGCCCTACGTACCCATACATCCATGCCCGTAACGTTACCGGGGTTAGCTTCCGTTTCGGGAAAAGGGGCTTGGCGTTCTCCTTTACCTTGTTAAGTTAAGCTAGGCTAGCCTCCTTGTGTTCGTTTCTCAAATATAGGCTACTTTCAAATTTGTGCGATGTTTCCCTAAAATAAACTGTCCACATATTTGACCACCTTCCATTGCATGGCGCTTGCTTTTATCTGACAGTCATAATCAAATAGGACTCTGCTGCTTTCTTCTGACTTTCTGACCATGACGCCAGGCGAGAGGCACGGACTATGTTGTTTTATTGTGTTTAATTTTACATGAAATGTTAGAGTTTCTGGGTTCCCAGTCAGAAACTATACACGTCTACGGGAAATGTCATGGTCGGAAAGATAAAACGTTATTTGCTCTATAAAAGACATTGACAAAGACGAAATTTAAGGACATTTCAACCAAACAGATTTTTTTTGGCACCTTTAGCACATTGTGCATCACCACAAGCCTGTAAATATAGAGGCCTCAATGCAGAGAAGGGAGAGCATTGCAGTGCTTAGGAGCACTTTAAAACCTATTTTATACAGTCTGTGTTTAAAACTCACAGAAGAAGATGGTAGAGTTTGTTACATTCAGCTCGTAAAATGAAATGAAAACCAAAGTCATACAAAAAAAATCAAGATCGTGATTTTATAACAAGTAACCATGCAGGCCTAAATGGTAGTCACACAAGCATGTTTGGCATTATTAGCAGATACATTTCATTTCCTTTATTTTCATCACTTGTGTTTATTTTCATCACTTGTGTTTTATTAACAAGGTCACTGCAGCATGATTGTGTGAAATTTTGGCTCATTTTGGGACTGATTAGCAGTGTGAAAAGGAGAGGAGCTGAATTGCACTTGTGTGGAATTAAAAAAAGAATAGCCTCAATAGACTGATAGAATTTGATTCTAAGTTGGTTTTTAACTGCATTCAGCCGCATGTTTTAGCAGACAGGCTGAAGAACACTTATAACATTGATACTGGACTGATCTGCTGGCTGTTGGATTTTTTTAACAGTGGGTGGGTGAGAGTGAACGATGTTTTATCACATGCCCTCTGATCTTCCACTGGGTCCCCCTAGGGCTGTGTCCTCTCCCCTAATTTATTTGTTTTATACACAAATGAATGCCAAATGCCAGCAGATCTCGGATTGGTGAACTGGTTTGAATTTCAGTTTCCGTTGGTAAAGATCTGTATTAGAGCAAATGACTTACCCTATATAAACTGATTTTATTAGCTATATTTAGCCTATAATAAGTCATTTGGTTATGCCAGCTGTCTGAAACACCCCATTGTGGACTGTGTAAACACTGGAGCTTATTCATAACGCACAGCGCTGCGAGTGAATGAACTATCGAGCGGCACAAATAAACAATTGCCCGCAGTTTCAAAATGATGTCCACATTAACAACATGTATCAGTGAGGGAAACTAGTATGGCCGCTTTGGATTAAACAAGAGTCACTTTGTTACTTTCTGCTCTTTGAAAACAGCATTTTGATTTTAACAATTGTATTTCAATTCTGATTCTTACTTTTGATTCCGGTTCTTATCCATTCTCGATTAGGATCCTTTGAGGGTTGAGAGTTTAAATGGCGCACGTGCTTATTTCACAATATATTCTCATTCGTTGGTGAATTACAGTTTCACCGGGCTTTTTCAACATAAAAAAGCCACAGAGCGCTGCTTACTGTGCTCCATGGCTGCAACACAACAGCATGTTGAATTTGGAACCGCTGATCAGATGATATGAAACCATTACAAGGGTTTTGAAACCCTTCCAACCTGTTTTCGATGCCCAATCCCTATTTGAACTTTAGTATTTTGTTGGTGCTGGGCTGAAGTGTAGCTGTCCAAATACTGTCCGTAACTGTCGGCCACACCAGTTACATTCTGACCCTCCTCTCTTCTGACCCTCCTCTCTATGTTTGATACAATCTGCATAGATATTATGCAGATTGTATCAAACACTTTAAGTATGGATGTCTCGATCAGGTTTCTGGTTTCCGTTGTGTAAAATGTGAATATCTGATACTTGTATTTGCCTAGATAATAGAGCTGCACACTTTGTTGTTTACAAAAATAACAAAATGACTAAAGATGTCTTCAGCTTAATATTTTTAACTTACTGCAGCTAACGTTTTTGCCAAACTCACATATAAAATCAACTTCTACTTGAAATGGTGTAATGGCCGTAAATTGCACTCAGCTGCGTAAAAGATTGCATTAATGTGGTCGAGGTGACTGCCGATCCCCAATCAGTGAAGAAATGCACAAATTGGTTCCGATCTGAGACTAGCGGTTGGGATTGGGACATCCCTAACTATAAGACTATAAACCATTACTCTATACTTTTATAAACAAAGCACATGCTATACGAGACACTTTATTGAACTATGCAAAACAATACAATAATAAATTATTGTTTTGGAGAGGAAAGTTGTGATGTAAGCTGTAAGTATTCTAGCATATATTGTCCTGTTTAAAGCTATGTGTGCACCGTGCAGCTCTGTTATTTAAGGAAATGTAGGCTGGATCACAGTTGGATCCAGACTCTGTAATAGATCATTGTGAGTATTAATGGATTTGATTCAAATCAGAAGTGGTGGAAAAAACATGTAATATTAGCTGCTTTGACACTCTATATTTAATCTAAATCTTGGCTTGATCACTTACAGTAGGGATAAACAATTGCCCGCAGTTTCAATTAAATTGCGGTTAAGGATGTCTGCTCCTCACGATACCTGCTCCTAACGATACCTGCTCCTAACGATACCTGCTCCTAACGATACCTGCTCCTCACGATACCTGCTCCTAACGATACCTGCTCCTCACGATACCTGCTCCTCACGATACCTGCTCCTAACGATACCTGCTCCTCACGATACCTGCTCCTCACGCTATCTGCTCCTAACGATATCTGCTCCTAACGATATCTGCTCCTCACGCTATCTGCTCCTCACGCTATCTGCTCCTCACGCTATCTGCTCCTAACGATATCTGCTCCTAACGATATCTGCTCCTAACGATATCTGCTCCTCACGATACCTGCTCCTAACGATACCTGCTCCTCACGATACCTGCTCCTAACCTGCTCCTATACCTGCTCCTCACGATACCTGCTCCTCACGCTATCTGCTCCTCCTCACGATATCTGCTCCTAACGATATCTGCTCCTCACGCCTGCTCCTCATCTGCTCCTCACGCTATCTGCTCCTCACGCTATCTGCTCCTAACGATATCTGCTCCTAACGATATCTGCACCTAACGATATCTGCTCCTAACGATACCTGCTCCTAACGATACCTGCTCCTCACGATACCTGCTCCTCACGATACCTGCTCCTAACGATACCTGCTCCTAACGATACCTGCTCCTAACGATACCTGCTCCTAACGATACCTGCTCCTCACGCTATCTGCTCCTCACGCTATCTGCTCCTCACGCTATCTGCTCCTCACGCTATCTGCTCCTCACGCTATCTGCTCCTAACGCTATTTGCTCCTAACGCTATCTGCTCCTAACGATATCTGCTCCTAATGATATCTGGTCTTCACGCTATCTGCTTCTATCTGCTAATCACAATATCTGCTCCTCACGATATCTGCTCCCAAATGATACCTGCTCCTAACGATATCTGCTCCTCACGCTATAAGCTCCTCACCACCATCGTGATTTCAATATTGAGCAAAATATTGTTGACTGTAATTTTTTTTTTGGTTGAAAAACGATGAAAACGTCCAACACATAATCACACTAAACAATGCCTTTTCGTGGATTATGCTTCCCTTGTGCAATTTATTATAGATGACTTTTTCCGGTGACAGAGGAGAATGCTAGGTAAATGGAGAGAGAAGAGGAAATGGAGCAGAATGAAGAAAAGCTTAAAGTCAAGGAGGATGACAGAGACAGAAACAAAAAAAGTGGTGAAATTAAGGGTGACAGAGGTTGGGGCTAAGAGGGGGAGGGACCGGAGGGGGAAAAGCTTATGATGTTGGAGAGCTGGGGTGGCAAGACTGTTGAAGGGGGTGAGAAATTGGAGTTGAAATGAAGTTTAATGGAGTACAGTTGTGGAGAAGAAGGTTATTTCGAGGTTTTTTTAGAGCTTGGGTTAGGGGGTTAGGAGAAAAAAAGGGAGAAAAGGTTTGGAGAACAGGGACACTGGGAGTGTATTTTCCATAAATGTGCAGTAGGAAAAAGAGGAGATGTTGTGTAAGTGAGCTGGCAAGACCATAGAGCAGAAAGGCTGGAGACAGGAAGGTAAAACGTTGGGGTTGACTACTGGGAAAGATGAGGATTAGAGACACTGGTTTGTTGGAGGCCACAGCGAGGAGGAGAAAGAGGGGGATCAGATGGGGGGATGTAAAGAATCGGATGTGGGGGAGGAGTGGCCATCTGTTGTTTCTGCTGTCCCGTGGTGGAGACTCTCGGCTCTTATAGCCAGGCCCCTTCTTTTGAACTTGAACAGAGCGATGTTGTTGTGTTGAGAGAGAGAGAGAGAGAGGGAGAGAGAGAGATCATAATCTGAATGACTACTTACTATATAGTTAATGGTGATAACTTTGCACTTCACGGAGATGTCTCCAAATACCAAAAATTACAGTTAAGCAATAGTCACTGGTGGAAGAAATATTCAAATTATTTACTTTAGTAAAAGTACTAAAACAACACTGTATAAATAATGTTATAAGAAATGTTACTTAAGTAAAAGTATGTAAGTATCATCAGGAAAATGTACTTAAAGTATTAAGTAAAAATACTCATTAATGTCCATTTTACAAAGTGACAGTTGTGTGTTTAATGGTCTCAACATCTCAGCTGGACTTGGAGGCCGTTATTGTTGGCTAGTCTAATTTACAATAGAAAATCTTATTTCTTAGATTTAGATTAATGTAGTGGAGTAAAAATTACAATATTTCTCACTGAAATGTAAAGTAAATCAAGTACAAATACCTCAAATTTGTACTTAACCCTTATGTTGTCCTTGTTTTTTAGATCAGGGTTTCTTTCAACCAAATTGCTTAAAAAATAACATGGATGTACGTTGTATTACATACATCCTCTAATCTTAACTATTAATCAAAATAACACATAATTTCAGCTTTTTTTGTTGTTGCTGTCCTCGACTAAATAAATTCTTAGTCTAATAACACTCGTGAATATATCGACTACCGGATTTAATCGACAGATCTGTTAATGTCAGTATTTGTCCAAAAAGAATCGTGCAAAAGCACCACTTTAAATCTTGTATTTACCAGAGGTGGGCCCATACTATCTAAGTCGTTAGCATGAAAAAAAGCTAAAACAATGACAAAGGAAATCTTAGTGGACTAAGACCTAAACAACCAATTACTTGATTAACTGACTTCAGACCATCCGCCAGTTCCCTTTCCCTCCCCTGTGATACTGCCCAGTGCCCAGTGTACCATGGCTGTGGTGATGGAAGAGAGTCATTGTTTAAGGATGATATGAAGCCACCCACTGTTGTACTGAATTATGACTTACTGTCTCTCTGGTAACATATTTCCATAGATACAAGTTTTCAGGATGTTCCTAGGCTGGATTGCTGTTCTCTGAGGGAGCAGTTTGCAATGATTACCCAAGGCAAATGTGGGCTTTTGTTAAGGGATACATAATGTAACACGTGTAATCATATATTATCATTTTTGTTTTCCACGACTAAACATACTGTGTCACAAGTGCACATTATCAGCATTGACGTCGCCCATTTAATACATCGTGTCTGGTGTGGTTTAAAAATAGTCAATGTGTTGATGTATAAATGTCAAAAGTGCAGTAGCATAGATGTGGCCGTCACCATACTAATGTGGCAATAAGCAGCTCTGTTTTGCATGTACTGTATGTATGATGCTTCCGAATGATTTCTCTTGATAATTGAAAAGGCTCTTTATTGCTGAAGGCTCTTTACCTATAGACACAGCAAGGCTATCCATTTAGCCTTTTCAGACTTCTGTGTTGAAACCTCCATCATCTTCTAATTCTGTTTCTGCTGTCAGGAAGTGAGTTAATCTGCAGCAGCAGAGTCATTTAATGCACTGCCTTCTGTGGTTTGCAGGGTTGATATTTCCTATTTGCATGCATATGAACGTGTATGTAGAATAGACCAAATTTGTGATAATTAATGCACTGCGTTGGAGGTGTCTTTGAAACCTGTGGTGAAGACCTCAGGTCACGTCACCATTTCAAAGGCTGGGAAGTCATGGGGGACATGAATAAACATGCAACATGGGGTTTCTTGTTTAACAGCAAAAATTTATAGCAAACACTTTTGCATTTGTATTTCCTTCATTAGACAGAATAAATAAAAAGTGTCTCTTTCGGAGCCTTTGCAACCCATTTCATGGACTGCAGTTATTTTGGAAAGCAAATGTCAAAAGTGTGATTGGAATTATTCCAAATTAAAATCTTTAAATATCAATTTCAACAACACTATAAACAGAATGTGTTCTGTTCATATACCTTATCAGTACTAGGAATTTACTGTAACCAGGCAATGCTTCTATCACAGTCATAACTCAGTAATATTGATAGTCACCTAAACAAAACTATTTGACTTCTCTTGTTGTAGCCCCATGCATACTGTTGTAAACTATAGCGGTGTTGCCTTCACGCTCTGGCTCCTCTACAGTGTTGGCCTGCCTTTCACCCAAGGCATGCTGGGATAGGCTCCAGCCACCCATGGATGGATAGATGGTGATGCAAGCACCATGTAACAGTTAGATGGAAACTGAACTACCAATGTACAATAACACAAAATTGATTGTGCAGCTCTGGATTGACACATCTACTTTATCATGGCTGGCCAGCATGGGCTGACCTCATTTCAACTTCTCTTTTATGAGCTGCCTTCCTTTTCTGCTTCCTCTGTTTCTTTGCTGCATGAGCCAAATGTATTCATTAATTATTTATTTTTTTACAAGTATAAAAGAGCAGTGTTTCAAGTTGTTCAAGGCCTACCCATAGTGACCCAAGATGAAAATTATTGAAAATGATCAATGTCACTGTGTTTGGAATACAGTTAATGTAGTGCAGTTATTGGGGTTTAGCCTTTGTTTAGTTGTACTTGACTGTATGTGCAACATGTTGAAATGTGGCACAATGTTTTTACTGTTTTAACAGGTACGTCATCGAGCTACAGACCAGGTTATGGCTCTGAAGATGAACAAGCTCAGCAGCAACAGAGCTAACATGTTGAGAGAGGTCCAACTAATGAACCGGCTTTCCCATCCACACATACTCAGGTTGGTAACCAATAATTCACTAACTTACTATAACCAAGCGGGTTACTAAAGATATTCAGCTGTGTTCTTGTTCTTCATTTTTTTACTGACATTGTTCTATGGGAAAGAACCGTCAGAATCCACCTTTAAAGCCAATGTAGCTTATAAACCAAAGCAAATAATGTGTTATTTTCCTTTTTTGTTGTTCTACTTGTTCATTGCTTGATCACATCAGCTACTTTGTAAAACGTGATTGGCCTTGGTGGAAACTGATTATTGGTAGTGGTTTACTTTGGCCCCTCATGTATCAGTTAATAGTAACAGATTCAACAATAAGATGCCGGTAATATTTTGGCTGTTTTTCACATTAGGCTTATTTTAAGGCTTAAGAGTTTAGGTCACTCAGTAAATACTAATAATACATTCAGAGTAAATCCTCATTATGTCCACACAAATGGCGTTACATATTAGACTGGGTAAGCCCCGCCCCCTCTGCCAGCAATTTGATTTTGCCCTGCAGCTCGGTCTGGAAACTTGTACGTTTAATGTTCCTGCTTCAGTTCACAATTTTGCAGGAACCAATCACAAACTGGCTCATCTACCTGGCACGCTATTGGCGGGTTTAACATCATGACGAAAGACAAGACCAAGCAGCTTCTTGTTTACTTTCAACATAGCGGCGGCCAAACGCCATCGAAGCGCGAAATGTACCTTCTACATCACCCGGATCGTTGTTCTGATTGGTTGAAGGACCTTCCAATTGTTTACAGTCATTTAAACTATGGCTATTTGTCACGCCTCTTGTGCAGAGAAAATACAGAGCAGACTCCCCAGACCAACGCTCATTCTCAAATCTACTGAGCTTGGCTTGGTCTGGTGATAGCCAGACTAGGTACAAATTATATTAGTCATTTTTTTAAACACCTGCCACTTTTGGTTATTAGGTATGTATAATATTGCCATGTGCCTCTGTCTGCTCTGCTCTCAGTTACCCATGAGTCTGTGGTTGTGACCTGTTTCCTTTGGGGTGGGCTAGAAACTGTGTCAAACACAGTCTATTAACAATAGATTTTCTAAACTGCCGACGCCTGTTAGAGCTGCAGCAGCTGCCTAGAGGCAAAAAGCTAGGAGGGCCCTTTCTGTTACAAGAGAACCGGACAAGCCTATGAACAATCAGGTTAATGCATTTTTTCAGAAATTTCCACTCAATGATTGGCCAGGCTAAATGGGAAAAGCATGAGACTGTTTGTTCTTTTGTCTGTCTTCTGTTCCTTCTACGTATACCAGTGTTTCTCAGACGTTTTACATCACGTACCACTTAAATGACGCTCTCTAAAAAGTCTCTGTGGAGACGTCACCGCCGCTGCTCAAATAGCATTTAGCACTTGTGCTTGTCCATATTCTGTATAGTTAGAACAGGGCTGCTTGAAATATTCTTCTCCTCATCCACCCTTCACTTCCTAATAGTTCCTGTTTGGAGCCACGATTGCAGGGTTTTTGAACCATTCATTTGACCTCTGCTTACTATCTTGCCATCACACCTGGTAGCTAATTATGGATGTATGCACGCTCCATTCCATTCATGAATGTAACTATGTAGCTAGCTGTTATTGAAACAAAAATACTTAAACACTTATTTTAAATTACTTTAAACAGATCATATTTTATACAAAATGATATGATAATTCTATAGTATTGGTTTTAAATTTATTTATAACTATATATCATATTATTTATATACAATATATCAAAGATTCCATCTGTGTACAGTGCCGCTCATGACTATAGGAACCCCTGCTTAAGTTAACTGAAAAGAGGAAAAAAAAATCATCTTTTGGAAATTGATCTTAATGCTTTAATTAAAAACAAATGAGGAAAAATCCAACCTTTAAGGACACCAATTTGTTTTTGTAAATGAATAATATATCGTAAATAAATAAATGTTCTTCCTTTAAAATACAGGGGCCATGAGTATAGACACCCCTATGTTAAATTCCCATAGAGGCAGGCAGATTTTTATTTTTAAAGGCCAGTTATTTCATGGATCCAGGATATTAAGCATCCTGATAAAGTTCCTGATAAGTTAGTCATTCACAAAGAAAATTGGTGTCCTTAAAGGTTGGATTTTTACAAATTCTTTTAATTAAGGCATTAAGATAAATTTCCAAAATGTATTTCTCTTTTTAGCCAACTTATCAGGGTACCACAAGAGGCAACTTGCGTTCCCACCAGTGGTACTTGTACCACAGTTTGAGAACCAGTGCTCTATAGCACTAGGATTTGAAACAAACCGTGTTTAGAGGAGCTGCATAATACGAGCAACATTTTTCTGTGAGCTGACCAGACACAATATTGTGGAGTTGGAACTTCATGCCGTGTAGACAGCTGATTGGCTCTTCCACATCAATACCCAGAGCCCAACCAGTTAAAACAGACAACACCTAAACCAGTGGAAGATGCAACACTGTATTTATTCTATTTTTGGGAAGCTGTGACTAATATATAACTTGTCATTACATGCATTAAGTAATTTAGCTTCTGAAAACAGTGTTTTTCAGAATGCATAATATTATGAGCAAGGCTTTGGTCAGCAGTAAGATGCACATACTAACATTGGATGGGAAGAACCTTTTTTTTGGCCTCTCTTTTAAACTCTTTTTTAAATTGTCCTGTGTGTAATTGGTCTGGTGTGAATGTTAAATGACAGTCCTGTCATTTAGTTGCTTTTTACAAAAACACACATTACACAGAGCACATTACCCTTGTTCTTAAGTCTACACTGCCAACTAGTTTAGAAACCTGTAAACAGCTTTGGGCCAAAATACATTTCTGATATGTTAGAGAAATAGAAACCATTTAGGTCTCTTAGATCTTTAGGAAGCAGTTAGCTATTAGTCAGAAGCAAACACAGTGAAGCTGCTTTTAGCTACAATGCTACACACCAATGGAACCAACTTCCTGCAGGCACCCCAACTTAAGCCACTTTTACATCTAAAATCCCCCTGTTCTCCAACAGCTTTAGTTTAGTTTCTCTACTGCATGTTATGGCCTTTAAATGTCAATTACATTTTAATATCATATATTTATTTTCCTTTTTGTTGTGTGTTTAAATGTTGCTCTAATATACTTCTTCCTCTTATGCAAAGAACTGCAGCTGCGTTGAAAAGGTGGTGTAGAAATAACGTTTTCTAGTCTGCAGACTAAGTGAAACTTAATAGCAATGAGAATTTAAATTAAATACAATACCCCAGAATACTATGTTCCTCTTTTTGGTAAACACTTTCTGTCAATTTCACATTCTTTTCTGGGTGGGAGAGTGTGTGTTTACGAACACGAACGACGCATGCGTGTGTGCGTGTGTACTTGTGCTTATACACATTATCTTTTATAATGCCATCTTTGTTGAGCCATGCCATCTTTGTTGAGCCTAGTTGTGTGTGTGTGTGTGTGTGTGTGTGTGTGTGTGTGTGAACAAGTAGACACTGAGGGGGTCTTTGTTAGCTAAAACCCAACAAGGACCCACAACGTTGACCTTTTCATTCCCTTCAGAATTACGAGGCCTTCAACGCTGCTTGTGAATAAAGTTGGTTCATATGTTGCTCTGCACACACGCATTGTTTAGCTTGAGTCGAAGGGTTGCATGGTCCTTTCTGGGTTAAGGATATTTTCCAACCTTTTGGGCTTAAAAACACATCAAAAAAGTGAAAAAAAACATTGTCATGAAGTTAATCAAGGCGTTTTCTCTATATAGCAAAGCTGCCAACTTTTCCCAAAACCTTGGAGTGAGATTTGTTTGGGGGGGGGGGGACGGACCCATATTTTGCCGCGTACAAAGCAATTTCTTTGGCTCTTTCAGCATCACCATCCTTCAGGGTTTAAATTGGGATTTGTTATGTGTGGGAGGATGGGGGCTCTCCCTAGGGGGGTCTGGGGGTATGCCCCACCTAGGATTTTTTTTGTTGTTGAAAATAAACCATTAAATGGCACTTTCTGGAGAGTTTTGTGCAAAAAAATGGAGAAATCAAGTCTTACATGATATGTGCAAAACTGTAGGGTTAAGCACCTTTGCATTGTTGTAGTATCAACAGGTATTAGGGCATTTAGCATTTACATAATTTACATTATTAACTTCTTATGATATAAGAACTGACCCAGACAATGTGCCAAACATAATGAGCCACATGAAGAGACAGTAGCATATGTCAGCAACAGCTGAGAAGATTTGGGTCTGTGGTGAACAGGTCCAGAGGTCCCAGGTGTAGGGACCAGGGACCCAAAGTTAAATTAATGTTGAGGAATCAGCTAAGACCACTGACATTCTAAAGAATGAGAACCACTGATTTACATACATTCTAATCCTTTAACCTTTGTGCCAAGGCTCAGTAATGTTTGGCCCTGATCCTCTGTGCCCCACTTACTGTATTTACTGTTTTTGGGAAAATAAATACTATTTGTTCATTTTATGAATCATTGAATGAATTATTTATTTTTAGAGATGAACCGAGGTTAGAAAAACACAATAGTGGCCCAAGTGTTTACAACTTTGTGCACATTCAAAATATAACTCCTCCCATCTCTGTTGTCCGAGATTTGGAGAGTTGTAATATATATATATTGTAATATATGCTGTGCATGTCATTGCTCCGTTGATATGGTAGTATCTCATTCAGACCGTCTGACAGACACAGAGGCCCATTTGGGTCTCTGGTCTCTAACAGAGTTTATAGGAGGCTGTACGCTGCTCTTCATCGGAGGTCTACACGGATGCAACGCGTCACTGTCTACAGCAGAGTGAGTCCACTAAAATTAACTTAAGCTGCTACACTACCAGCCACGCTGCTCACCTCTATTGTTACAGAGAGAGTGGACACGAAAAGCGACGGACGGGTCTGTAATACTCAGAGCTCATACCTGAAACCGGGGAAATGCACCTGGGATGGATCGTGAAATTTTTTTTTTTCTCAGTTTACAACATTTTGAAACTTCCACAGACCGGGAGCGCTCTTGGACCCCCTCACAGTCTCTGAAAGCACATACTAGTCGATCACGAGTGGCTCAACGGGTAGATCTATAGATAAACTCATCTTTCAGAAATTTGACCGACACTTCAGCGTGAGAAATCGGGGGGTGTGAGCGTGTGAGCGTGTGAAACCAGTCAAATGCGTGTGTCTCACGGCCAATGCGTGAGAGTTGGCAGCCCTGATATAGTAACATCCAATGTGTCAGAGTGGTAGAGAAACACAGACACACACACACACACGCTATCCATTTCTTCATTAAGTATGTAGAAATTGATAGGCTTGGCAGAAGGAGAAATGGATGAAATGCAGGTGAAGCAACTGTGAGGTGTTATTATCCTCCTGTTAACAGACAGCCTCTGTAATCACTTGTCTGGACTTGTTTGCTGGAATCATAATCTTTTCTTCACTACTCTCCCTGCCTTCTGTGTTTACTCACAGCACAGCAGAGAAGGTCTTGCAAAGGTTTTGTTTTGATATTTCCTTATTATTTCTATTTATCTGACCCTGCAGCGCAAGATCTTGAGCTAAGAGCTAACCAACTAAATGTATTGTGTATTGTCAAGATACAGTAAGACACGTCTGTGTGTCAGCCTCAGTACTCTGATTTAATTAATGCCTATCAAATTTCAAACAATTGCCCCGGTGTTATCTCGAAGATTAAATCATGACATTATATGAGAACTTCATTTTGCATGTCTTTTGTGGTTTTGCAGGTTCAAAGGAGTATGTGTCCATGAGGGCCAGCTTCACGCTCTGACAGAGGTAGGACAACACACCATTTCACATTAAAGCTTGTGAATATACAATATGTGAGATCAAAGTGTCTCTACTAATGAAATGCAGTGTGCCTATGTTCCTCATACTTCTTCTGTCTGCTGAGCCGATACACCCATGTGTTTGTATATGTTCCAACTATTTTCAGGTAAACATCCATGAGAACAACACAGAAGCTAGCCTATTATTGCCGAAAAACCAAAAGAACTGAAGTGTATATATAACACTTAGAGAGTATGTGTGTGCGGGGATAAAGATGGAGCGATAATTTGATACAGGCAGCTAATAAAATTTTCCAGTTGCTTGGCGTTAGGACATACTCCATTAGGCTGCACAAAGCCTATATTTAACCTGTGTGTGTTCATCTGTGTCTGTGTGTGTGTAAGAGAGAGAGAGTGACGGATAGATAACTGTGATAATCATCAATTAGTCCTGGAAAATGCTTGATAAGCATATATTTATTATACTTGTAGTGTCTATTCCATTTCAAAATGACAGCCACTTCCCCTAGCAATAGAAGAGTGGTTTTAACACACCTTTGTTGTTGATCAAGGCATGCAGTCGTTTGAAAATAATAATTAAACACAATTATCATACCTATAGAAATACATCTTTAGGATCCTACCAAAACGTGAATCAGGGAAAATAAACAATACTGATGGTTTCTTAAATGATATCAAATAAGATGAAACAGGATGAAACTTTGTTTGGTCCCCACATTAAGCTAGGACTTCCAAAAACCCTTCACCCATGTTTCCAACTTCCCTTTATCAGTCAGACCACACCCACAATTACTATGGTGCGGCCGATTTGCCAATCAGTGGCCTAGCTGTCAATCAAAATCAGACCAACTATTGCCACAAAAACTGCTTTTTTAGCTCCTACAATACCATTTAAAGGCTTGTTGTACAGAAGGTCAGGCCTTATTCTCCTCATTTGGAAGAGAATTGAGAGTTACATAGTGCAAATATCATAGTGAAACCTAATCTAAAAGAAGCAGATTCAATTTTTATTTTTTATCCCGGTCGAGCTTCTGTCAAGACATTTACAATAAATTATGTTATTAATACAAGCGCACGCACATGTTAAAATGAAAACCACTAGTTGAAAAACAACAACACAGACGTCTACAAACATGCTTCAATTCATATTTTGAATTATTAGCTGGGTATCATTATTGGGACATTGGAAACATGATATATTCTAGATATGAGAATTTTGCAAAAAATAAAGGCAAATTTAATCGATTAAGTTGTCAACAGAAAATTCTTCAAACATTTGCTTCTTACAGTTTCTCGAATAGGAGAAATTGTTGCTTTTCCATATTGAATTATAGCAAATCAGATTTCTTGAATTTTCAAATAAAGGTCAGACAAAAAAAGCTAAATGAATACCAATTTAAGTTCTGGGAAATGTGTGGCAAATGCACGTAAATGTGGACAGACAGTACAAAACACATGATTCATCCCACTCTGAAGAAAGCATACACTGTTAAAGATGCTTCCGGGCGTGCGCACATGTACGTGATTATATTGTTGCGTTGCGCAGTGAATGTGCCTATTGTAGCCTCGACAAACAAAAACAAACACCAACTTTCTGCAGTTACATAAGAGAGTAAACCACCTCTTCCTATGAAGTTACAAAGTGACTCCATGCAGTGTAAGACACACACATGCACGTACACTGCGGTAGGTCTGGTTTTCCTGCTGCAGGGTAAACGGATCCTGTTGTGTCTTGTCAGGACCAAACTGAATGCTCTGACCCTCATGCTGTTTTGTTACCTGACCCCCACTATGAGGCCGTGTTCAGAGGAAATGGAGAATTAAGTTACTGCATGTCCGCGAGCCACCATGAGAAACCTCTCTGTCTCTCACGCACAAACACATGCAAATCCACAAACAACTGCGAAATAGGCAAAAAGAAATGAAAGACATTTCATTTTTGTGAATTTTGTTAGCCTGAAGAGCAGCCAAACAGCCGGCAGTACCATCCATATCCGTCTTACACAAACAACCAATAGACAGCTTTTGTCTATTGAGCAGAGAAGTGTTCGGTCTGGTTTTAGTTAATTGGTCAGCTCCGACTGTGTCCAGGGCTGAGAGGTTTTAGCAGTTCTTTGAGCTCCGTTTACTGTGACAAATCTCTACATTGCTTTCTCTGACGGTCACTATTTTTCTAGTCTATATCCTTTGCGTTCCATTGCTAACCGGATGGTTAACTCGTCCTCAGATCTCTGCAGGGTAAATCCAGACAGCTAGCTTGACTATCTGTCCAATCGGAGTTTTCTCTCGCACGACTATTTTGCAGCGGCTGTGTGCGGGGTTTAGCACCGCCAATGATGATTCTGATTGGTTTAAAGAAATGTCATTAAACCAAAGCACGTTTTCCTCCCATCCCTGAATGCTGTGTGGAGTAGCCAGACCCTCCTTCAGCGTGCTTTGGAGGAGGGTCTGGCAAAGCGAGACTACTATTTTTCTGGCCATCTGAGGTCCTAAAAAAATCTGAGCTGGAAAGCGTGCTGCGCTACTATGGCAACCGTAAGCTTCTGCATAATAATAATAATTATTGTAGTGGATTAAAAAGTACACTTTGCTCTGAAATTTGGCAGAGTAGAAGTAGATAGTGGCATGACAATAAAAGACTCAAGGAAAGTACAAGTACCTCACATTTGTGCTTAAGTACAGTACTTGAGTAAATGTACTTAGTTACATTCCCTTACTGAGTTTTTAGGGCGCCTGGTAGCTCACCTGGTAGAGCGCGCGCCCATATAGAGAGGCTAGTACTCAATGCAGCGGCCATGGCCCTTTGCTGCATGCCGTTCCCCCTCTCTGTCCCCTTTCATGTCTAAGCTGTCCTGTCAACAATAAAGGCCAAAAAATGCACAAAAAAGATCTTTAAACCAAGTTTTTAATACAGTGATTTATTGCTTTCTGTTTTGATATGTTTTGAAAACTTAACATAAAACATAAAACCTTTTTTAATGTGGTAAAACACACAATAAATGAACACATTTTTGACACATTTTGCAGCATCCTTTGCCCGTCTTCAAGGCACCGACTTTAGGATCCACTGATATAGAGCCATGAGCCTTGTATTGTCTCTGCTGAATCTCAATCTAATTCTTTTTATAGGAAATGCTCCTGCAATCATAATCTGGGCTAATGGTAATTCATGACCCATGGCAGGATTATACTGCTGTTTGAAGCTGCTCCCAGCAGCAAACAAGGAAACTTTTGTTTGAGTCTTTCCAGGTTTTTTTTTCTTTTAAAACTTGAGACACAGACAGTCTTGCAGAACAATTACCACAACAGTATGTTTCTCATTTCCTTTAGCCCTCGAGGTTATGCACGATCATGGCGAGGCACAGATATTAGGGGTGGGGGAAAAAAATCAATACAGCATAGTATCTCGTTTTTTTTCCGTGGCAATACTGTATCAATACACAGACGCCAAGTATGGATCTTTTATTATATATGTGTTGGTCAGTTTGTCTGCTTGCAATAAAAGTGAAGTGAGATGAAACAACTGAGAAATGTATCTTTTAGATAAAACAGAAGTAGAAGAAGTTTCCTTTTGGGGACATCATTTGAAATTGGGAAAACAGGTCAAATTTAATACATTGCAATATATCAAAGAATATTGCAATATGTTAAAATCGTAATAATATGGCATTGTGACATAACTATCGGGATGTTATCATATCATGAGGTCTGTGGTGTGGTTCCCACCCCTAACAGATGTGGCTCAAACATGTGTTTTGTCAAGTAATTACTGTGGTATATCGGTAACTTGACAAATAGGATGGAGCATATTCCAGAGGAAAATAACGAATAAGAGGACTTGAATGCAACTTTACTTCCATTCATTTACTTTTAGTTGACACAGCAGGTGCCCCCACTAAACCATGTGATTTGCATTTTGGACCAGGCAAAGCTTTGGACTCGCGTAATTTCTTAGCATGAGAATAAAAGTGGGTGCCGTCTAGATCTTAAATGAGATGATAAAGGACTGAAGTTGGATTAGTCTAAGTTTTAATTGTCTCCAGTGGAGTTTTCCCCTGTTGTTTCTGTCTACCAGGCAGACAACAGATGTTGAATTCTGTGGCTATTGAGGAATTTGTTGGACAAATACTGTAATCCTCCAACGTCTTCAATTGGTGTGCGTGTGCGCGTGTCTGGGTGGTGATTGCGCAGTGTATATGACACATGCCTTTTGGTGTGGGAGATCTGGGTTTGATTCCCACTGTGATACATCAACCAATGTGTCCCTGACCAAGACACTTAACCTAGTTGCTTCAGACCTCTTATATATATAATATATTAGCAATTGTAAGTCACTTTGGATAAAAGCGTCAGCTAAATGGTGTCTGTGTGTGTGTCAGTCAGGAGATTTGATAGTATAAGACTGTATGGATGTCAACGTTTTGGGGTGTGGTAAAACATTCCTTTATCTGTTATTTCCTGAGTCCTCGGCCCTTTTTGACATTTGAAAATAATACCAATAAATCACAGTACCTTCTGGGCTCTAATAGACTATTGTCTGAACTATTGATTAGGATCTAAGAAAAAGAAGACATACAATGGACATGGAACTTATTCACGTCTGGTGAAATATTTTTGAATTATTGTTTCACTATATGGGAAAAATAATTAATTTAAATAGAGTCCTAGGCTGAAAAAAGGACTGAAGGACTATGGTTAACTGCTCCTCAGATCTCTGCAGGGTAAATCCAGAGCTAGAGCTAAATCTGTCCAATCAGAGTTGTTGCACGACTAAAACTACTTTTGAATGTACACATGTTCCACCAAAACAAGTTCTTTCATGAGGCTGCAGAGGTAACATGGCTCCATTCAGCGCAAAGCACCGCCAAATACGATTTTGATTGGTTTTAAGAAATGTCAATAAACCACCATCCCAGAATGCTGTGTGGACCAACAAGACCCTTCTTTGCAGCGCTGTGGACGAAGGTCTGGCAATGTGAGACTAGGATAAATCTAGTTTAGGGTTAAAACTTGTTCAGGGTTCAGTTGTGTGAAACAGTAGAGGCTCTCCCCCCCCCCTCACCATCAGTTCCCTACAGTATGGCTTAATTCTGTGCCTGTCGGTCATACCAATAACCCCAGCTAAACCAGACCATCTCTTTATCCCATCCCAGCTCTATCTAGTTAACCACTGTTCGTGATATATGACATGGGATTATAGTGTGTGTGTGTGTGTGTGTGTTTGCATGCATGCAAGCAGCAGGGTCAGACTGTAATTCTGGATCAGAGCTGACAGACAGAGGGAAGGACCCCGGATACGTTTAAAACCCACTGAGCTGATTTGTCCTTTTGGCTGCCCCGCCCTTCAGCCTGATCAGATGGTCCACATTCATGCCCGCATGAAACTAGCAGTTCTGTCAGCCTGTTGGATAAGCTGCCAGCCGTATTTGTTTGTTAGCCAATTGCTTGATACACCAGATAGCCCCAAGGCCGGCAGGCGCTGTAACCCAAACAACCCACCAATCAGTCATCCAGTGTGTGAACCAGCTGAATGCCAGTTGCTTTGTGTAATGTAGTTAGTCTGTACCTTTATGTCACCAGTTAATCATTGAATTTTCAAACCAGCTAACTAGGGCTGGGAGGATATGCTTTTGTCCCAATTCGATTCTTTCACTATACATGGCTGCCGATTCCATTTGTATTGCAAGTTGTATTTATTGCGGTTTAATAGTATTGAGTATTGTGATTTTCTTTTCCTTCTTTAACGAAAACAAAAGTTGAATAATACACTTCTAGAGACAATATATCATGAGACATTTCTTTTCTAAAACCTAATTGTTTTCTATGAAGAATGCACATCTCATGTCAGTCAGTCAGTCAGGATGACATTTATTTCATTTGTAAAGAAAAACATAATTTTTTAATTTTCTGCATGTTCTGCTTTCACTCTGTTTTGCTGGATATGATGGAGTTGTAGTCAGTGGTATTGTATAAACAGAAAATATTTAGGTGAATCATTGGTAAAAAATAAATACATTTAAAATATTGATTCTAAGAAAAATAATCGATTTAAAAAAACACAATATGTTCTATTTTCAATGTTTTTCCCCCACCCCTACAGATAACCAAGTCTGTTATGAGTATTTACACTACATTTACTACATCTCACATTTATTTCCAGTGAAAAGTGGTTTGAAATGTTACCAGCTCACTGATACAATGGCCAAACAAGAAGACCGTGCTATTAAGAGCATAACATGGCAATTTATGAATGAAGAACATTTCATTTTAGTAATCAATTATTGTTTTGATGTTGTTTCATTTCTTCAGTCCATAGATTCTGAAAACCATAATTTACCCATTCAGTTTGTGTTTTGTTAACATAATAACATGCTAGCAGAAATTAAATTTCAAGAAATTTCTTAGATCCCATTTGTTGGCTTAGAACCATTTACCATAGTAAACTTACCATAGTTTTTGTTCCTTTCCTTCGGTGTCAATGTTGTGTCTCTCTTTGTCTTTCTGCAGTACATCAATGGTGGAAACCTGGAGCAGCTTCTAGACAGCAACAAACACTTGAGTTGGCCCACGAGGGTGAAAATGGCCTGTGAAATCGGCAGCGGACTGGCCTACTTGCACTCCAAAGGCATATTCCACCGGGACCTCACCTCCAAGGTTAGCTACACAGGCTAATTGGTTGTTAAGAGGAACAACCAGAGCTGAAAATAGAACTGCAGGCTTATTGTGGCAGCAGTACCCAGTAGCTTTTCCTGTAGATTTGTATTTCTTTATCTACATTAAATAAGCGATTTATTTTGATCAATGGGAACTTTAATGTATAATGTTTGTGGTTTAGAGACCCACATATTGTCCTCAACCTGTTTCACTCACTCACTAGACAAAAAAGACTTAAGAACTGTGTTAGATGTCGGATACAAATGTTAAAGGTCACATATTGTGCTTTTCCATGTTTTCTAATGTGGCCAAACTTCAAATAATGGGGTAAACGTATTTTAGACAAATCCCTGTGAGCTAAAACGTTCAGATTTCCAAATATCCTGTCCAGTTTTTTTCTACTCTCGCCTAAGTGTTATGTAACTTTAAGCCGGCCTTTTATAATTGGTCATCTGCTCCAAGTAGGCAGGACTAGGACTTCTCTAGAAGAATACAAAAATGGCACCAAGAACAGTGGTAGAATGTAACATTAACTCAAGTACTGTACTTAAGTACAAATGTCGAGGTACTTTACTTGAGTCTTTTCTTTTCATGCCACTTTCTACTTCTACTCCGCTACATTTCAAAGAGAGATATTGTACTTCACTACATTCATCTGACAGCTCTACTTACTATTTACTTATAGTTACACATTCAGATTTTTGCACACAAAACTCATGTAGTTTAAGGAATAAAATGTGTTCTTATCAATTAAACTAGCCAACAATATATTGACCTACATTCCAGCTGAAATGATTAGAACATGAAACATACAACTGTTTGGGTCCTTTACACTTTCTAAAATGTGAAGATTTGCATTGAGTACTTTAACTTTCAATACTTCAAGTACATTTTTCTGATGATACTTACATACTTAAAAAAAAAAAAACATTAACAGTAACATTTTCAATGCTGGACTTTTACTTGTAACAGAGTATTTTATAGTGTGGTATTAGTACTTTTACTTAAGTAAAGGATCAGAGTACTTCCCCCACCACTGACCGAGAAGTTAATAAGTGAAACCTATTATAGTAGACAATCATTTTGCAGTTTTAAATGGTGTGGTCATAGCCTCGCAGATTATAGTTCCTCGTTAATACAAAGTTCATTTGTTCGTGACTTATACCTCAGTCAAAAGCTCAATGGATAGGACAACTTTCTCTCTCTGTTTTATATATATTCTAACTAGTACTATCAACTTGTTCCAAGCACTTTCTCCTTCCAAATGTAACTTCATCTTGTTTTAGAGATTATGTAGTGTGTTTTTATAGAGCTTCATGTCTTCTGTTATTATTATAAAGGAGTTATAATTGTTATTATAAAGGAGTTATAATCTATAAATTCACAATGTACAAAAATAGGGCAAGGTGACAGTTTAAGACACATGTAAACACAATGGAACTTATTTTTATAATTTATACTGTTTATTGATCCGCAGGGGGGAAATGAAAATTTACACTCTGTTTGTTAGTAATCACTACACACAGGCCGGAAATACACACACACACACACACACACACACACACATGCTCAGGACCTAATCATGCACAAATTGAGAGATGAATTAGAATTAGATGTGTAAAAAAAAAAATATATATATATATATAATTATTATATATATATTAGTATATAGAACATTAACGTTCAGCTCAAATTAGTATCCATGGCTACCAAATGTCAGTTTAACTCTCATGGTACACAGGGTGGTGCAAATGAAGTCAGCAGTGAGTGCACGTACGGTTTGGTACTGTACAATTACAGAACTGCTTGTGTAAGATTGATTGCCATGGCGACAAACAGTAACAGTAGATTTACAGATAGTTCCGTTTAGGGTGAAGAGGAAGCGTCCAAACTTCAGAGCAATGCAAATTTCCTCTTAATTCCCATTTTGTGATGTCCGGATAATGAGAATATAAATAATACTAAAGGCTTAAGTTCAATCAGATAGCGGAGATTTGGCTGATATTGTCATGCTGCAATGTGTCTTAATTTAATAAAAAAAATTTAAATCCCCCAGTGTCACAATTTACTCATCTTAACGTATGTGATGATAATGTTTTTGGTGTTCGCAGAACTGCCTGATCAAATGTGATGACAACTGCTACACTGCGGTGGTGGGAGACTTTGGCCTGGCAGAGAAGATCCCCACCAATCAGTAAGGAGTTCTCCACTGATTACTGCTCTACATAAATACACGCAGGCCTATACATCTTCATTAGAAATTACCTAATTACTTTAGGAAGCTCATTTCCTTTCTTCTAAACTGCCTTACTGAGTCACTAGTTTCAAGTCACTGCCAAATGAGTTGATACAAAGCTAACTAAGCTAACTTTTATCAGCTCCACTAAACTGTCTCTGTAATTCTCAGTATGGTTATGTGAAGATAATGACTTCTTCTGATGAGTCCATCATGTTTTTTAATCCTCTGTGTCCTTCTTGGTTACAAGCAGCAATGTGGAGGTGGGGTGGGGGTGGTGCGCGATCACAGATGGCTTGTATCATGTGGACGCGCCGACAGTGTTATTATTACTTAGAATTAGTCATAGGGGAGACAGAAACAACACTATAGCTTTAACATTGAATCTAATGAATGTGTAGTGTGAAAGGGGCTGTCACCCAAGTCTCAGCCTCTTAGCTCTCTGTTGGTTTTTAATGGCACAGTTACTGGTGGTTGAGTCTCAGTTGTTGGCTTGTACACAAACCCATGTATACTACCTGTCAGTCACCAAACGCCAAACGAACAGCTAGTGACTGTCTGATGAACAAAGTTGAGCATTTGGCAGTTAAAACCCCAGTTATCTGAATCAGAAACTAGAGTTAAAGGAATTGTGGATATTGGGCTTTTTTATAGGTGGTAAAAAAAGACTCCAATTGAGTGATAACGATGTAGGGCTGCAGAGGAAAATATCAGAATGCAATTATTTTGGCTGATATTGCGATCTGATTAACGATATTGGAGGGAGTGATCATTTTTGTATCATTAATCAAGGTATAGACCGACTATTGGACCTGGACGATCATCAGCATTATATTTCCCTGATAATCGATAAAGTTAATGAATTGTACTTTGGCCCCGCTACGGCTCTGTGTCTGTCCTTCTGCTTCGCCTTCACTCACCACTGAGTCTGACTTAATGCCCCCCCCAACAACACTATCTGACTATCTTTCACTGTGTTGATCATTTATTAAATAATTGCTCAAAGCATTCAAACAAAGTTTTGTGTTGGAGTTTTTAACATTCCAAAATTTTGACTAAAAGATTTTCATTTTTCCTCTAAATGCGGTTCCAAATATTGGTCATCTGTTTCATTAACTACTAATAATCGGTATCGGTCCTAAAAAACAAACAAACAAAAACAATATTGGTCGATCCCTATATTTGTCTCAATTTCATTTAAAAATATTAACATTTACATTTTGTCTTTAGTCTGTAGGAAAGGGTTTGTAGCCCGGGACGTTTCTGCAACACCACAACAGTTTAACACATATTATACCTTAAATATTTGGATATCGCACTAGTCCATACTGCGATTTTGATAAAATGGCGTTCAATTGTGAGGGCCCTAAAGCGTTGTCTGCCTGAGTCTATGTGTGTGACCAGCCAGTTGTTTGTTTGTATGTTAGCGATAGCATTTTAATAATCCAGTGATGTGCTGCTACAGTAGCTTGTAACTTGTTATTAATATTTGAAGATTAGACCCTTATTGTTATAGCTGCGCCGCACCTCATTTTACACCAGGTGTTAATTTTCTCTCTGACACTTTAAAGACCTGTCAAGATATAGAATGTGTCACATCTGGTGCAACTCATTTTAAATATCCTCAAAAAGAGAAAAGGTCAGGTCAGAAAATGTGTATCCCAGTATCATTATGTCCATGTCAGCTTTCTACTACAATGTTTTTTTGTTCCTTTCTGTTTTTCCTGTTACAACTATTTGTAACTCACTTAAGTGTGTTCCTCCTTCTCATACCAGGCGCAAGGGTTATTTATTATCACACTGGCCTGGCACTGACATCAAAGCACACTGTACAGTTCACATTCTCAACTTTAGTGTTTTGATAACAGGAGGATGACTATCAGTGCAGGGTTTTGGTTATTTAACGCTTTAGTAGCACAATGAACAATTAATCTTTTTTTAAACATCCTCAGGAACAAAGTTGATACGACTTTGACAAACGATAGTTTCTATAATCTTGTATATCTATGCATACAGTGTGTGTGTGTGTGTGGATGTAAAACACGTATAAATAATGCACAGAGAATGTAGCCACACCTATCATCTTTCACTAAGTAAAGTTTTGGGTTTGCCAGTGCGTGACACATATTTTTTGCCAACAAAGATTTGAGATTTAAAAAAATGTGGTCCCGTCTTCATCCGATCTAAATCTAAGCAGAGCAAAAGCTACTGAAGGACTATCTGACATGTCTTTTAGCCTGATTGAAAGGTAAGACAGCAGTTATTCTCTGCCTGATATAATTTAAAACTGCAATGATGTATTGACCGGATTCCCAACGGGAACATGTACCACAGAGGGTACTTCTGCCCCAGGGGGTACTTCTGCAGTAGCCATGGGGGTACATGGAAAGATTGTAGAGTAGTTAAAAACAATAGAAATAATGGTTTTATTGGAAGAATATATCTACATATACGCATTAAGTCAACTGTAACACCTGGACACTACATGTTGCAGTTATGTAAGTGATGTGTAATGTGTGTGAAACACATTAGTAAGCACGTGTAGTTAGCTAGCGAGCACAGAAGTTTAGCTAAAAGTAATGACTAAATGTTAGAATAACTACCTAAATGCAATGACTAAACAGTTAAAATAGCTAAAAGTTGAAATAGTTAGCTAGAAGTAATGGCTTCAAGTGACATTAATGGATATATGGTTAACACATTCAGCTTCACTCCAAGGTCCAAAAAGGTTGGGAAGCACTGACCTAGAGTCACTGGTAGAGGAAATATTCAGATCCTTTATTTAATAAAGGCATTAATACCACACTGTAAAAATACTCTGTTACAAGTAAAAGTACTGCATTTAAAATGTTACTTAAAAGTATGTAAATATCAGGAAAATGTACTTAAAGTATTAAAAATAAAAGTGGTCAGTGCAGAACAAACAAAACTATTCAACCAGGAAGACAGAATTCAGGAGTTGACTCAGAGCCTCTGAAGTTTCTTGAAGGTTTTGGCACAAACCACTTCCTCATAATAATAAACCCAGTTTATTAACGTGTTATACATAATCAATGTGTGTGTTGTTTGTGTGCAGTGCTGAAGTAGAGAAACTGTCAGTGGTTGGTTCTCCTTTCTGGATGGCTCCAGAGGTGCTGAGGGATGAACCTTACAACGAGAAGGTAAAGTTTGACCTCAAGTAGTAGTGCAAGTAGTGCTAGAAACTGAGATAGTGTGGAAAAATGAACTTAACCCTTGTGTTGTCCTCCGTCTGCTTTAACGTTACCTGTTTATAAAACATAATGTATAAATGATCACCTAATTCTGCGTCTTGTTAGCCAACTTCATTCCAACTTGTTACCACTAGTTTTACACTTCTTTTTGGAATTCATAGTCAACAAACGTCATTATATATTGAGTAATTTATTGTGAATTATTATGAATTATTTTGTCTAATTGTTAAGGTCAGAAGATGTGGAGTGGATAATCACAGACGGGTGTACTGTAGCCTATGTCAAAGTTTTGTCAATATAACATTACTGTTTTGAAACCCTTTACATTTTTTTGGAGCCATTCATGTTATATTTTGGTTGAAAGAAACCCAAATTTATGATATAGAAACTTTGAAAATGGGTCAGATTTAACCCGAGGACAACATGACGGTTAAGAGGGAGAGGGAAACACATGGGGGAAATGGGCAAAAAACTTATAATACATAGTGTGGGGGTGGGGGATCATTTTTGTAAAAACTGGAGAATATCAGAGTTCTGCAAATGTTTTACTTAGACCAATCAGTTCACTTTGTCTGAAAAGAAAACAAGTGTTGGTGTCTGCGTGTGTTCATGTGTGTCTGTATGTTTTCAGGCGGATGTGTTCTCCTATGGTATAGTCATGTGTGAGATCATTGCGAGGGTCCAGGCTGACCCAGACTTCCTCCCCCGCACAGAGGTGACTGCTCATCTACTTCTCACTTCTTTTCCACCCTGTAACCTCGTATTACTCCACCTTCCTTTGTTTGCTTTGTCCACAGGTTGATCTGTTGATCCCATAATTGACACCTTGTTTATACAGTGTAATATTCACATGACTCACACAGACCGTAAAGTGAGTGGCAAAGTTGTTTGCCTCTGTGCTAGCAACAGCTGGGGCCGGGCCGGAGGCATTATGATGTCCTTCAATCCATCTGTCCATAAGTCAGTGATAACGTTATCTCTGAACCCCCTGGAGGGAGTATCTTCACATTTGGCACAAATGTTAACTTAGACTCCAGGATGAACTGATTAGACTTCTGAGGTAAAAAGTTAAAGGTCAAGGTCCCTGTGATGTCATTTCTGCCCATTCCATTCTTGTGAAGGCAATATCTCATCTGACGACCACTTTCTGCTTTTTGATGGATCAGGCTGAATCATCAAACTGAATTAAGCATAGCCAGACTTATCTCCACGGCGCTGCAGAGTCTGGCAACAGGAGCAAATACTCCTGCTCTGGGTTGTTTGCATTTCTTTAAACCAATCACAATCTTCCTGGGTGGCGCTAAGCTCCGGACGCAGGGACGGTGCCTCTGCAAAATAGTCTCAGGAAGGAACTTGTTTTGGTGGAACAGATAGTACTAATAGATACAAAATATGATCGCTGCTGCGAGCCTTCTGCCATTTGATCATGTCCCCTGCTTTGCTCACGGTCTCCAGCGTTCTGTCACAGTGTCTCTGCTTAACAGTGCGTTTGACAGTGTCCTTGCGAAGTGCAGAAAAGTTGTGGGGGTCTCTAAACACAGTCCAGCAAGTGCTGCAGAGTTAGAGCAACAACAGAAGAACGTGTACATAAGAAGGAGTCGCTTATGCAAGACGTTCTAACCAGATGGAATTCAACTCTGGACATGATAAATACATTGTTTAAGTTGAGATGTACACTAAATATTTTATTTAAATGTTATGGCACTTTCATTCATATGGCAGAACATTTATTTAAATTATGCGATTAATCGCGATTAAAACTTTTAATCGCTGCCCAGCTCAAATATATATATATATATATATATATATATATATATATATATATTTATATAGACAGATAACCTCGTCATTGTCAGCAAAATATGTCTGAGTTTAGTTACAAAGCTTATGTCAGTGAACTAGCATGTTGCTACTCCCCATAGTAGGCTGCCTGAAACACCGATTATCAACACACAGGACGAGTTGACCAATCACAGTCCTTGCGGTCTGCGTCGCCTCAACGTGAAGTTACACATTTTTGGAGGTTCACGTCGAGCTATGGCGGAGGGCTCGGAGAGGGGTTGGTGTCGACACCAAGGGGTCTGCGGGGGTACACCGTTGATTCGATGCAGACCCGTAAAACATCCTTAACGTGAGCTGTTTAAATGAGCTGGATACATGGTTAAACCTCATTTGCTCTTACCAGTGTATCTCCATGTGTACAAAATCTAAAATATTGTAAAAACTTTTTGAAAGATGCAGAAAGACATTCTTGTATCTCACAGCCTGTGTGATTTCAATTGTCAGGGGACTGAGCCCAAATGCAAACTTGGCAGTCAGCAGGACCGTGTCCGAGGGATTAGTTTGACATGAAGCTGCTTTTGGCAGAGGAGTTGCAGTATGTCAAACATCTGACGAAGCCTTGGCCATCTCTGTGTTCATCCCACTTTTAGAATGGTAAATACATATTTCCTGTTTGACTTTCATCTATCCAAATCTCTCTGTCTTCTCTCCCTCCTGAGCAGAACTTTGGCCTGGACTATCACACGTTCCAGCACATGGTTGGAGACTGTCCGCCGGACTTCCTCCAGCTGGCCTTCAACTGCTGCAATGTGAGTCCACTACACTTCTGTCCAATCAGTCTGTCTTTGCCTCTGTCATGTAAGACATTACAGTATTGTAACAAATTCCATGTCTACTTGTGATAGTAAACGGCAAGTAAACCACGTCCTTTATTATCATAAAATCAAAAAATATTTCTCAACATAACATAAAATGGACAATAGAACATGTATCCTCATCAATATATAAAACAAAGCGTTAATCATTAACAAAAAGAAGAATATAAAGGGACAAAAAAGTACAAAAGAATTGCCATCACTTTTGGCAAAACTATGTGGCAAAATAGTCATCACTGCTCCTTTTTCTTAACTTTTTTTTCTAACTGTATTCCTCCCTAATATATATATGTGTTCAATTTCTCATGCTTGAGTCGGCCCAGGGCGTGACAGCTGCCGCTAGCATAGCTTTAGCTCAGCAGGCTGACCAATAATCACTGATATAATTACAATTTGGTATATCTAAACAAAATCAATAATTACCATCAACAATCATACCCCTTAAGACCTTAGCTAATGTGAGCAATTCATTTAGGTTAATCAAACAAATCGCAATTACGTAAATAAATTGTGATTAGACAATTATGTAATAATTGTTACAAGCTAGCAAACATGTATCTGCTAAAGTTTATGTTTAGTCATGTTTAAGTGCACCTATAACAAGAAGGTGTTTATGACAAACTTTTCTCTGTGTCGAGAGAGAAACATTTTCCAAATGGCTTGTCTTTGTCGTTTTTTTGGGAGTTCCTCAGTTTTATTTTTAATTTCTTAAGTAACTACTGTATTATTCCATTGTTCGGAAATAAAGGGGCAATCCGATTATCTGAATAATCTGAATTAGCTCACTATCCAGGGGGTCTTCTGTTCACTAAAAGCTGGATCAGCTCCTCGGCAGACTCGGCTTTTCTCTCTATTCATACTTTGATTTTCTGTGAAATCAATCACTATTGAAAACAGAAAGGACGTTAAGTAAATCAAAGCAAAACAAATCCCTTTTTTTCAGGAGATTTTAGTTTTTTTCTCACATTACATCATAATCACAGGACTGGAATTGTGTTTTTTTTGTTTTCTCTGACATTGTTACAAAGCACAGTGGGCAAGGGCATTAAAGATTTTGGAGCACCCTGCTGACTGATCCTATATTGGCCTCCCTTCATCTCTTCTCATCCTTGTCTGTTGTCTCGCTTTTATCATCCTTTTCTCCCTCTTCCTCCATTCAAGTTTTCTCCCAGAGCACCTGGGTGTGATTTTAGTTTCATGAAAGTCAGTCTTACAGTATATTTCTAGCCTCTTATTTCAACCCCTTTGCATTTCTGTGTGAGCTGTATGTCTCCATCTTTAAGCCACATGTTTGTGCCCCGTCCTGTTCTACCATCTGTTCTTTTTCCCTCCCAGCAACATGCTCCCTCATGCCAACTTGTTAAATGCAATGCAAATGCTTGTAGAGGCATCAGCTGCGGCCTTCTTTGTTTATGTAAATTATGTTTGCATAATTAACATGGTCATATTTTTTTGTAATGTTAAACTGTTATGTGTAGCACCTTTTTGTAAATGGAAAGTAATCTGGTTGGTGTTCCTTTTCCATAAGATTATGATCAATTCTTATAAACTGCATGTGTTTTGTGTGAAAAAGTCTTCATTTTTTAATAACTAAATCTGTCAGATAATTGTAGTGGAGTAAAAAGTACAGCATTTCTCTCTGAAATGTAGCGGAGTAGAAGTAGAAAGTGGCTGGAAAAGAAAGGACTCAAGTGAAGTACAAGTACCTTATCATTTGTACTTATTTACAGTACTTGAGTTAATGTACTTTGTTACATTCCAACACTGAAGTTCACACTCTGACATACAGAGCATTGCACGGTCAGACTCCTGAGACTTCAGATACAGTATTAGGGGACCACTAAGGTCTATATAAAAGAGACTTCAGATACAGTATTAGGGAACCACTAAGGTCTATATAAAAGAGACTTCAGATATAGTATTAGGGGACCACTATGGTCTATATAAAAGAGACTTCAGATACAGTATTAGGGGACCACTAAGGTCTATATAAAAGAGACTTCAGATACAGTATTAGGGAACCACTAAGGTCTATATAAAAGAGACTTCAGATACAGTATTAGGGGACCACTATGGTCTATATAAAAGAGACTTCAGATACAGTATTAGGGGACCACTATGGTCTATATAAAAGAGACTTCAGATACAGTATTAGGGGACCACTAAGGTCTATATAAAAGAGACTTCAGATACAGTATTAGGGAACCACTAAGGTCTATAGAAAAGAGACTCCAGATACAGTATTAGGGGACCACTATGATCTATATAAAAGAGACTTCAAATACAGTATTAGGGACCACTAAGGTCTATATTAAAGAGACTTCAGATACAGTATTAGGGAACCACTAAGGTCTATATAAAAGAGACTTCAGATACAGTATTAGGGGACCACTATGGTCTATATAAAAGAGACTTCAGATACAGTATTAGGGAACCACTAAGGTCTATATAAAAGAGACTTCAGATACAGTATTAGGGGACCACTAAGGTCTATAGAAAAGAGACTCCAGATACAGTATTAGGGGACCACTATGATCTATATAAAAGAGACTTCAAATACAGTATTAGGGACCACTAAGGTCTATATTAAAGAGACTTCAGATACAGTATTAGGGGACCACTAAGGTCTATATAAAAGAGACTTCAGATATGGTATTAGGGACCACTAAGGTCTATATAAAAGAGACTTCAGATACAGTATTAGGGGACCACTAAGGACTATGTAAAAGAGACTTCAGATATGGTATTAGGGGACCACTAAGGTCTATATAAAAGAGACTTCAGATACAGTATTAGGGGACCACTATGGTCTATATAAAAGAGACTTCAGATACAGTATTAGGGGACCACTATGGTCTATATAAAAGAGACTTCAGATACAGTTTTAGGGGACCACTAAGGTCTATATAAAAGAGACTTCAGATACAGTATTAGGGAACCACTAAGGTCTATAGAAAAGAGACTCCAGATACAGTATTAGGGACCACTAAGGTCTATATTAAAGAGACTTCAGATACAGTATTAGGGGACCACTAAGGTCTATATAAAAGAGACTTCAGATACAGTATTAGGGGACCACTAAGGTCTATATAAAAGAGACTTCAGATACAGTATTAGGGGACCACTAAGGTCTATATAAAAGAGACTTCAGATACAGTATTAGGGGACCACTAAGGACTATATTAAAGCATCCAAAGAGCACCATGTCATGGGACCTTTTAAAGTAAGGTAGCTCATGAATGTACCTCCTCTATGAATGTAGTTTAAAGCTATAGTGCGTAGTTTCTGTCACCCCCATTAAGGAATTCTAAGGAAAGACGTCAAATTTGTCGGCGCGTCCACACAATACAAGCCTTCCGTGATCACGCACCGCGTAACCCAGTTAAGCACTAAAACTTAATGTTTTGTACGTTTTTATGGAAAGCACTTTGTGATTCTATCTGTGAAATGCGCTTTATGAATCCATTTTACTTACTTACTTTCCCTGATGATAATCTGATCTGAGTGCAATCAATCCCTGCTAATTCACCACGCTACAGTATATAAATATACATCTCATCCTTCTCCATAACTCCATTATTTTCCTCCCCCAGATGGATCCTAAACTCCGTCCATCCTTCCCAGACATCGTCAGACACCTCGAGGAGATTCTCGCACGCCTTAAAGTTGAAGAGATGGAGCGTGAGTGTGTCCCACTCAGCGGGGACAACGACAAGAAGACCATACCCAAAGGTACCAGCGCTGCAAAAAGTCTCACTCTGTGATGCTGGGGGTCGTCATTTCTTTAAAGGAAATAATAGTTTACTCCTTTTGTCCACAAGAAGATGCTTGTACATTCTTGTAAAGGAAAGTGGTGGGAAGGGAAACAGGGAGTCTCACATTGCCAGACCTTCCTTCACAGCGCTGCAGAGGAGGGTCTGGCTAGTCCACACAGCATTTTGGGATGGGAGAAAACCATGCTCTGGTTTATTGGCATTAAACCAATCACAATTGTCTTGGGCAGTGCTAAGCAGTCCTCTGCAAAATAGCCTCGGGAAGGAACTTGTTTTGGTGGAAAATGTGTACGTTCAAAGGTAGTTTTAGTCGTGCAACAGAAAACTCAGATTGGACAAATAGTCTAGCTAGCTGTCTGGATTTACCCTGCAGAGATCCGTTAACAGAGCAGTTAACCATAGTCCTCACAATACATTCATGTGAATCAATTTTTCCCTCCACTCCTACCGGTCAGACTGCCAGCCGCTCAGCTGGCCAATGTTTCACTTGTTACCCGTCAGTGTCCAGCCTGACACAAACTTCTCTCCTCTCCTCTCCCAGTTCCTCTTGCAAAGTGCAATGTTGATTCCATGTGTGTTCAGTCAGCTACTGTTTACACTGTCCTCACCCAAACATGCAACCAGCTTTTTTCAAACCAGATTTAAACTTCCCTTTCTTTTATTTCCAGTATTCTATCTGGATCACCTGTTCTTTGCACCCCAGTAAGTTATTCAGTAAAAATCAGTTCTTACATGTATCCGTATCCCACTTTAAAGCAGTGGAGTACAGAGTGCTTGGGTTGCTTATAATATAAACTTCACCATGATTTAGGAGGAAAACTGCTCTGAGATACTTGATCCAAGCAGGCCAGGCCCAGGTTTCACTTCTAATTTGGTCCAGCGTACCGCCGCCTGCATGTCTGAACAACACAGAGTCGGGGCAGGGGCTGTAATGTTTTTGTTTGGACATCCCACTGGCTTATTTTCCTCAGTACTACGGTGTGTGAAGAAGGTGAACACAAACACATGACATCGCAGGTCGCAGGAGGGATTTAGAGTAGTGACGCAAACGTGGATTCTTTCTTTCACTTCTCTCTGAACTGTAGAAGGTGGCATGAAAAGTAAAGTAAAAGTACCTCAAATGTGTTCTTAAGTACTAGAGCCCGACTGATTTTTAAGGCCAATACCGATACAAATATTTGGTTATTTAAATATTCATTTTAAATAAAAATCCCAAAAATAAACCGATTTCCCGAACATTAGTTATGAGTTCTCACTAAAATAATATGATAATTTGTTTTATTGTCACAACAGAACAGAGGAACATCAAAACATATTAAAGTTCTGATAAATGTATAAAAATACAAACTTAAGATATGAACAAAAACACAATAACAACAGGGACGTTGTAGAGCATCCTCTGGTGGACAGACAACGCCAATGCTCATAACATGGTAGACCGTTCGTTTTATTTAATTCTTTTTAAATATTAATTTATCAGAATTATTTATTTTGGATGAATGAATATTTAAAAGATTATGTATATATATATATATATATTATAAATATATATAATTATAAATATATATATATATATTATAAATATATATATTATAAATGCATAGATAGATAGATAGATAGATAGATAGATAGATAGATAGATAGATAGATAGATAGATAGATAATACCAGCCGATATTCTGTCGGGATCTATTAAGTACAGTACTTGAGCAAATGTACTTAGTTACTAATTTACTTAGAAGCTAACAACATTAATTAAACACATACTGGGCCTGTTGGCATAAGAAATACATCTTATGTAGTTACTTGTGTGTGTAAAACATGGCCTGGATCTGACAGTTTTCATGAAGTTCTTCTGCTCCCCCTCTCTGTTTACCTGATAGCATTTCTTGTAAACCAGCATCACCCCCGTAGTAGGAAATATTTCTCTTGCAAAATCACTTTTCAGCTAAATATTTTGTTAGAGTAGCTGTTTTGGCCCGCGTGAGTCACATGAGTAAAAAGATATTTCCTGGCTTGGCAGAAGCGAAACAAAAAATGGGATTGAGAGGAGGATAAAATAAAATGTTTTCATGGTTCATGTTTATGTGTCTACTTTAAGGAATATCTGACTTTTGCCAACTAAGGAAATTGCTATTTCTGTCTCTTTCTTAACAATGTGATCGATTGCTGCAAACTGAAGACATGCCATTTTATTTTATTTTTTAAATCCTTGTTTCTGTCATCCTCAGATTCTTTCTTTGGTCCTAATATTTATTTCCCTGCTGCACTACTTCAAGTTTAATAGAATATTAAGATCCAACCACACTATAGAGGAGATTTCTGTATAATCCAGGGATTCTAGGAACTCGTGTCTCTGTACTCTATGCAGGATTTAGCTTGTATCGCCACCTAGTGGTTACATTAAATTATCTCGCTCTATTTTACCATCAGAGCACTTTAAGATAAGATGTTTATTTCTCTCAAGAAATGGAAGCTACAACTCTAGACTTAATATAGTTATAATTTTATGTAATTTTGACCTTTTCTTATCAAATTTATGTTTATTGAACAATTGTATACATTAACATACATTCCAGTTGTTAGAAAATTTCTTTTATGTTTTAAATCCAGTTGTCTCTTATCTTCCGGTCCATCTCCTTACACTGAGTTGCATGTTACCTACATTACAACATTACTTATACAAACCCTTCTCACTCATAACGCTGTAGAACATATTTCCCCACAACTGCATCAGTTTTATCCGTTCACTAAACAAAACAAAGAAACGATACGCACCAAAAGTAGCAATATAAAAGCCATATCAGTGACATTGACAGCCACAGCAACCCCGTATCACATACAATTACAAAGAAGGCATTAGGTGCAAAAGCTCCTAAGCCACCCCCCTCCACCCGCACCCACATCCAGCCAAGGCGACCATCGATCCATAAATCCTGCATTCTGTAATCTCAGCATGAAAGTTATTTTTTCCACTGTAGAGAGTCCCCTGACTACTCAATCATTTGTCAATGGGAGTGTCTCCCAGTGATATGTAAATTTGAACCTAAAATTGTGTCACAAAACCATAACTGTCTCTTTTGTCTCAAGGTGAGAAGATCCAGGGCTTCAAGCGACTGAACTCTCTGGGCTTCCAGGACGATAAAATCCCGCCGAAATCCCCCCGCCCCCGCCGAAACATCTGGCTCAGCCGCAGCCAGTCGGACATCTTCTCCTGCAAACCAGGAAGGAAAGTCAACGTCCAGGATCCTTACTATAACCCCCCCATCACTCACGGAGCCTCTAAAGCTCACAAGATCAACCCGTTCACCGCCCGCGAGGACCTGTGCGGGGGAAAGATCAAGTTTTACGACGTGCCCAGCAAGTCGGTCTTCTCGCTGGTGTTCGACCTGCACTCTCCTCCGGGGAGTGTGTTCAGCACCCAGACGTCTGCTCGGGGGCCCGGAGGAGCCCAGCAGGAGACGTCGTACTACTGGCAGCAGTTGCCGGGGAGACAGTGTCACTCCCTACCGGTGTCCCCCCAGCTGCCCCGCTCCGACGTCTCCCACCTGGCAGCTGCTGCTGTTAGCTCCAACAACAACGGCTCTGTTACCTGTAACCTCAGCCAGCTCTCCACAACGCTGCCACGTGAGTTCTCTGATCAGGGTGTCCTTTTACAGGGTTCCCACGGGGTCTTAAAAGTATTGAAAAACAGGGCTGGGACGATATGCTTTTGTCCCGATTTGATTCTTTCACGATACATGGGTGCAGATTCCATTTGTATTGGGATTTTTTCACTGAAGAGTGTTGGGATTTTCGTTTCTTTGTTTAACAAAAACAAAAAGTTGAATAATACACTTTTAGAGACAATATATCATGAGACACTTCTACTTTCAACTGTTCTCTAAGAAGAATGCACATCACATCACATTTGTAAAGTAGAATATAAATGGAGGTTCTGCTTTCACTCTGTTCTGCTGGAAACAGATATGATGTAGTCGCCATCAGCGGTACCGGATAAACAAATAAATAAATAAGAAATATCGATTCTGGGGAAATTAATTGATTTTAAAAACACACACATACAAAAATTCCGATACATACGTGAATCGACCCCCCCACCCTTGATTAAAAAAGTCTTGCGTATTATATTCTTAAAATGGTCTTTAAATTTTGTTTCCAAAAGTTTCAAATTATTTAATCTTTTCCTAGGATGGAATAAATACCGTAACTTCAACAATATTTTGTGTGTGAAATGTTTCAATGTACTGTGCTTGGTGTCCGGTGGCGCCAATCAGTCAGTTGTCAGGAAAGAAAACCAACAGTCCCGCACAGTGCTCCTAACAAGCTAACGTTAGCTCGTTGCTAGTTGTCTTAACGGACGCCTTGGTAACGTTGCTCGGCCATTTTTTTCTTTCTCAGACTTAAAATTCATATATATTTTTCCATCATATGGCTGTGAAGTTGGCATTAAATTTAATCCTATGCGGTATTAAAAAGGTTCATTAAAAGTGTTAAATGTAACTTCTAAAGACTGAAGAATCCCGGGTTAACCTTTTTTTATTATTTAAAAAAAAGAAAATTGCATTTTCATATAAACGTTTGTGTGGCAAAAATAAAAAATTGAAACTTTCAAAGAGCTTAAAACAAAGGGTTGTTGTTATGTGTGGATGTGGTTGTTGGCAGACGCTGTTACATGAACTAAGACACAGGCATAGTGTTTTTTCAATTCTACCACCAAATTACATAACCTCATAACAATTCCAGGCAGAGAAGTTCTTCATCTCTGTGCCTCCATAGATGACGGGGCGACGGCTGTATGATAAGACGGTGGCGCTCACCCTGCCAAGGCCAAAGGGAAAGTAAACGCATGACACCTTTGGTCTGTGTTATAGATATTTAGTTTTCTTTGCCGTAATGGACTGCAATATCTTTGTTTACCTTACAGGTTTAGCTAAACATAGTCTTGCTTTGCCCGCCCGCCCTTCCTCCACAGCGCTGCGGAGGAGGGTCTGGCTAGTCCACACAACATTCTGGGATGGGATAAAAACGTACTCTGGTTTATTGGCGGTTTTTTAAACCAATCACAATCATCCCCGAGCGGAAACACGGTGCCTCTGCAAAATAGCCTCATGACGGAACTTGTTTTAGTCGTGCAACAGAAAAACGGCGTGGATCTAGACTAAGCTAAACGTAACGCCTCCAGCATGAGTTTAAATACCCTTTCAGGAGGTGGGGGACATCAGAGAGTTGGGACTGCATGACACAATAACACCTCATGGTTAAACTGTACTGCCTGTCTGAATTCTTTATTCAATAGAGTTAACTTAATTCTCCTGTGTAAGTCATCAAAGTCTCCTGAACTTTCTTCACGTATGTGAAATGAGATGTGCTGCTCCTGAGTTTTTTCCTTTACACCGTTTCCCTCTTTTCCCTTTTTTATTTCTCTCAGCAACTAACTCCAGGTGTGATGCAGGCCTGAGTGGAAATGACGTCCGGCAGAAGGGAGTGCTGGGCGGCTGGGTGAAAAAATACGTAGTGGTTGAGATCCCGCCTTACTGCAGGCAGAGAGGAAGGGAAGAGGAACGAGAGGGACAGGGGAGGAAGGAGGGAAATGAGGAGGATGAGCCTGGGGAGAGCTGGTCTCTGATGGTCCCCAGCAGCGACAGAAACAGTGGGGAGGCAATGGACTGCTCCACTAGCCTGGCCGAAGGTGAGGGACCAGACAGAGGGGCAGAAACACACTGCCCCATGTAACACACACACACACACACACACACACACACACACACACACAGAGGACTTGGTGGATTTGGAAAAGAGAGGGATGGATGTTTTCCCCTGGACTGAGGACATAGAGGCAGGACACAGAGACAGAAACCTGCCTCATGTTACACACATTGGAACGAACACACACACACATGCAAACACACACACAGCAGAGAGGGAGACTTTTCCCCCTGGAGGCATCCGACTGACAGACCGGACACATTTCAAAGGTTTTTGAAAAATAAAACGTAAAAAAAAGAAGAGAAAAACCACTTCATTTTTTTTTTTTTATCTGTCAAGTGAATGTATAACGGGGATTCATAAATCAATGATGTAGATAGAGATGTAGAAGTCTCTTCTAAAGATATTATCACCCAGGTCTCCGTTCAGCACAAACAAATTGTATCAACACAATGGACACTTGGCATAGAGATTTTTTTTTTTTGAAAAAGGTTAATATTTAATATTGTGAGATGATTTAGATGTTGTCTTTTAAAGGTGTCTTATGTTAGGCATTTTGTCCATGATGAGGTTTATTGAAGATCCCTTGTGTTGTGAGTGTTTAAAAATCAGGGCTTGTGTTTTGATACTTTCCTCCTGTGTTCTGTTAGACAAATGTTTATGCTAAATAAAAAAAAACATCCCATATGTTTCAGATTAACAAGACAGTGCACTTATATTACGACAAGAAAATTTAGAGGTGATTTAGAATAACTGCAGAGGTGTCTCCTCAAGGTGATTCACCTAACAGTGATAGTGAATAAGAGAAGAGCCACTGGATGACATAGTGGCCTTTTCCTTGGGTCAGATGTGCTGTAAATCAGTCCAGCTAACACCATTCAGCAGTCAAAGCCGAGCATTCAGTCAGCCAGGGCAAGACATCCCATCCAGAACACAAACTCTAGGCAAATGTTGTAGTAAAAGGACACTGTAAAGTATTTTTTTTGCATTTAAAAGTTGCTTCTCGAAAGCCAACTTTTAAATCTCGGATGTCAGAGTTTAATCGAACGCATCATAAGTTTTCTCCATCGCCTCTCTATTCACACATAATGACCATTAAAAAATAAGCCACATTAAAAAAAATGATGTAAAGTAAGACTATGTAACTTTTGAAAGAAAAGACAACAATCTTCCTCTTTCAAATGAAAAGTTGAATTACTTTTTCACTTCAGAACACTTAGGGATTTAGCCACTATAGCCGTTCTCGGTCTGGTATTACCAGTAGCTTATGGTGGCTAATGTTAGCACCCTTTAGAAATGGCTGTATTGACTTTCTGCTGTTTTATGTGCACCACATCCTTTTTGTGTCACAAATACAGTCGCCAAAGGCAAGAATCCACTTTCACCCTGAGACATTAAAGCAACGCAACGATTCACAAAATCCAAAATGAATTTAAATTCAGTCATGCTGTAACTCATGGCTACACTGGATGTTGTTCTGCAAAACTTGCATAGTCTCACTTTAAACTCACAACTGACATTTCTAGAAACAAGGTGCTCACTGAAGATGGGAAATCACCTTACTATAAAGGGTATCGTTCAGAAATATTAAAATTTCGATACCGTCTTCTCAATACCGGTTCCTAAACAATAATTTTTTCAATACCAATTTTATAAAACAAAAAGAAATTACGACATCACAAACATATTTTATTTATTTAGCTCCTACCCGGTAAGCCCCGTCTCTCTGTGTAACTTAGTTTTTTCTGCGTGTCACTACGTCGTGTAACATTAGACAGCCAATCACAGACATTATTAGATCTTGGCAATAGCACGCTGCATGCTTATTGGCTCACTTATGCTGATTTACTTTTTGGGTTTGGAATAAGGCATTATTCCTTATTCCTACTCGATACTTTTGGTACCCAGCCCTAAACAGCAGTAATGTAAATTATACATCAACTATATACAAAAACAGATAATACATTTGTCGAAATGCTGCAAAGATGAAAAAGAAGATCGGTTACAACCAGAAAGTTGCCATGGGCTCATTGTTTCAATGTGATGCTGAGATGAAGAGAGGCTTTCTTGGGTCCCACGTGCAAACTGCGGTGTTTGGTGTTTTTTGCCGCCAACATCAGACGTGCCTGTTGTCAAGTTGTCCACTCTGTTGTGAAGAAAATGTCCAAATCTAGTTGAGCTGAGTAGGTGTGTTCTATCCCAAATTATTAGGGCTAAACAAATGAATCAACTTTTTTTCTTTTCTTGCCAAGATGGTTCAACCTAACTTCAAGTGGGGGGAGTTGACTTCAAATCCAATGTGTATTTTCTTTTAATTGGAGCACATTTAACCTCAAAATGGTTTTCACTGTTCTTCTAAATGACTGTAGATTTCTAGTTGTTGAAGCCAGTTTGTCTTTGTTGTTCCATTCTGCTGATCTCAGTCTCATAAGGTCCCATCACTTCAATAGGCACTAAAATGCACTTGTAAAGCGATCTCCTATGAACTTATCACTACTTTTCTATGCAACCAATGTAACGTTTATGACACTGTTTTACAGTATAAAGGATCTAATTTGATATTTATAAGAAAACCTTTTTAATGTCTTACCTTTGTATATTTGTGTAAAAAGTGTGTGTTACCTGCCTGGATGAATACAGATTGAGATGGGTTTTTTTGCTGATAGAATAACAAAGCTTCTCAGAGTTTTCCTTGCGTTTGTTTCTTATTCTGTATTTCAGAGCAACCTTTACTCACTCAGTAAAGCTCAGACAGCCTGGGCTTAACATTTAGGAAGTCATATGTATTTGTTTCAAAATAAGTGTGAAAACTTTTGGTCTCAGATTCGATTCAGAGATGGGATTCATCATGTGGACAGTTGGTCTGGATCGTCTACGGTTCATTTACCCAAAAGTTCCCGATGTCCCTCACCCTCCGCCTTCTTTGTGTTTGTATTAAACGCCGGTGCTTCGAGGAACAGCAACCTCTGAGCAACGCTACACGCTGGAAATGGCAAGTTTTTAAGAAAATTTGGATCAGGCGACAAGGCAGGCCTGCATGGTTCTTTTGGAGAATGATTGTAAAGATTCACAAAACATATGTTTAGGGCATTTCCTCTCTAACTGGGACGTCTTGGACCAATTTGTGTGATATCTGTGGACAAAGTACACACGGAGATACGTGGTAAGAGGTAATGAGGTCTATGTATCCAGCTAATCTAGATTGCTCACGTTACTGTAGTGTGTCACCAGTTAATTTAATGTAATACTGTATGTGGCGTTTTCTTTTGCAAGGTTCAAATGTTCCACCAAAACAAGTTTGTTCCTGAGACTATTTAGCAGAGCCACCGTCGCTGCATCCGGAGCTTAGCGCCGCCCAAGAAGATTGTGATTGGTTTAACCCTTGTGTTGTCTTCCTGTTAACCATGAACTTGTCCTTCCAGGTCAAAATTGAAAATTAACATTTTTTTAGTGCTTTTCCGATATTTTTGTTGCTTTTTCTGATTTATTTGTCACTTTTTCCAGCTTTTGGCGCATCTTTTAAAACCTGAGCTGGTTTAATAATAGGTTTTACACTTATTCTTGGAATTCATGATCAACAAACCTCATTTATATCAAATTATACATACATTTTTAGTTAAAAAGGCAGAAATCATGAATTATTTTGATTAATAGTTAAGAACTGAGGATGTTGAGTGGATCACAGATGGGTAGATGTCAAAGTTTATTCCAGATACTGTTTTAAAACCATTAAAAAAAGAATTCAAATGCTCTAAGATTAAATAAAACACAAATAATTCAATGAAAGTAATCATTAACGTTACCTGAAGAACGTTGTACCATCCATGTTATTTTTGGGCAATTTGGTTGAAAGAATCCATATTTCTTATATAAATATATGACCCAAGGACAACACAAGGGTTAAAGAAATGCCAACAACCCTGCTGTTGCAAGACCTTCCTCCGCAGCGCTGTGGAGATAGGTCTGGCTATGCAATCCACACATTTTGTGCGAGTGTTATAGCTGTCAGCCTTCCTCTATATTACCATGCAAATTCTATTTTTGTTCTTTTTTAAATATTTGAATATTTAATGCTCAAATGCATCCTGTTATACATATGTACTACACTACTCAGGCGTATGCATTGTCAATGCTACTATAAGCATGTTGTTAATGTTCCATCCACTAGAGAGACTTTTCCGATTTCCAGCCGCAGCCAATCAATCCCGCTTGTACTAATGTTACTGTAACTTATTGCTCATCACCAACATACTGTACGGAAAAGAATGGACACTGGTGGCTGCGTTAAGCGGTAGGAATACCAGGAAAACACCGAATGATTTCCGGACAGCGTTGTTGTCATTACTTAAAATTCATCACGGGGGCGACAGAAACTACGCACCATAGCTTTGAACAAAGTTTTGGTATTACAATTCCAGACTAGTCGGTTTAATTGTATCAATAATATTTAAATATTATAATATGTAACGGTTTTAAACAAAAATATATACATTTAAACAACAGTAAAAACAAAACTATTTCATTCATATATTGGTGAATCAGATGTGTAAAATAAAGCTGATTTATGCTTCAGCTGAGGCTCCGCGCAGAGCGTCCGTGCGTGTGGTAGAGCAAGTGAGAGAGTGACGGCGATTTAGCTTTTGGAGCGAGTAGTGACTCTAGAGTCCACGTGGGAGAAACAAAGTGTCTCCTGTGTGCTTTCTGACCACGGTCAATCACATGTCCATATTCGCCATATATGTCTATGCTTATATGCTTCCCAGCATTGTACACTAGTGGTTGCCACCAGTTTCTCTTCACTGACATGCAAACGTGTTTCTGAAAACAGAAACAGCGAGAAGGCCATGATGTTGCTGAATCGGTCTTCATTTCAGGTCGACAAAGGACCAAGTCCCCGTGACGCTACCAGAATGCATTGCACGGCTGTTCCCAAAGAAATTAATTCAAAGCAGGAAATTGACGCTGACAATGGACACACGCACACACACAGTTGTTGCCCTCTGCATCACCGTGACGTGTAGTTACATTTTTTGAGAGGAGCACACCAAGCTATGGTGTAGGTCCGTATCTATGCGGACGTACTGTACGTACATACCTACACCGTAGATTTAACACAGTAGAGTTTAGATTGTTGGCTCGAACCAAAATTTGACCGGTATTTTCTACATAATTACAGTTAATGTGTCGGCTCATAATTACAGTTAATGCGTCGGGCTGGGTAGGGTTGGTCTTGATTTTTTTTTTTTTTTTTAGGCCCGATCTAACGCAGGTGCATAAATCGGCCTTAAACCCCTGTGAAGTCAGTGTGCTGTTTTCTGATGTGACTTGAGGCTGGAGCGCTGTGTGAAGCACTTGCCGCACAGCGAGCACGCGTAGGCTTCTCTCCGCTGTGCACCACCGCGTGTCGGATCAGGTTGCACTGTTTGGTGAAGCTGCGGCCGCACTGCAGGCAGCTGAATGGCTTCTCCCCCGTGTGGCTCCGCAGGTGCTCCTTGAGCTGACTGAACCTCATGAAGCTTTTGTCGCAGTACGTGCAGCTGAACCTCTTCTCGCCAACGCCGGACCTCCAGGGCGTCCTTGTCCTCCTCGCCAGGCCCAGTCCGCTGCGGCTGTGCCCAAAGAAAGAAGAAATGCTTATGGCTAGGTTCGGCGGTGGCGTCAAATCCTGGTTTGGGTTCCTCTGTTGAGGAGACTCTGGGTACTGATGATGCTGTGGTGGCGGAGGAACCGAGCATCGCTCCATGGCGTTGATCTGTGATAAAGCACCCTGTCCTTCATCTGGCTGCGGCCTCTTACATCCAAACGTTCTGGCTCGTCTTTTCATGCGCGCTGAACTCACCATGAATGAGTGGGATTTCCCTATCGAGGGAATCCGTGGCCACGTGTCTTCCGTATGCAGTCCGCTTTGAGGCAGGGCCGCAGAGGGAGGTGGCTCAAACTGTGGCTCAGCGTACGGGAAGCTTGGCTCAGCATCGTCTCTGCACTGATTGGACAACCACAGCTGTCCGTCTCCTTCCTTGGTCACAAACCTGTGGGCTGAATCAAGAGCTGCCTTCTCATCGGGCTCTCTGTCTCTCTCGTGTTTCACCACGAGCTCAGCGGCAGATTGGTGTCTGTTCGGCTGCTGCTCGGGGAACGGGCCGTCTGTTGGGGAAACCAGAGATCCAGGCTTGTCGGTGTTCTCAGCTGGGGGGGTAATGCCCTACAAAGATGTCAGTCTGGGCAGGTTGGGAAGCTTCCAAACGTGGCATCTGCTCGGCTTCACGGACTAAAGAAAAAGCACAGGAACCACACAGCATCTTAAAGTAGTGGGTTGTAATAGGGCTGCACAATATACAGTGAGGAAAATAAGTATTTGAACACCCTGCTATTTTGCAAGTTCTCCCACTTAGAAATCATGGAGGGGTCTGAAATTGTCATCGTAGGTGCATGTCCACTGTGAGAGACATAATCAAAAAAGTTTTTTTTTTAACTATTTATTTGAATGATACAGCTGCAAACAAGTATTTGAACACCTGAGAAAATCATTGTTAATATTTGGTACAGTAGCCTTTGTTTGCAATGCCAGAGGTCAAACATTTCCTGTAGTTTTTCACCAGGTTTGCACACACTGCAGAAGGGATTTTGGCCCACTCCTCCACACAGATCTTCTCTAGATCAGTCAGGTTTCTGGGCTGTCGCTGAGAAACACGGAGTTTGAGCTCCCTCCAAAGATTCTCTATTGGGTTTAGGTCTGGAGACTGGCTAGGCCACACCAGAACCTTGATATGCTTCTTACAGAGCCACTCCTTGGTTATCCTGGCTGTGTGCTTCGGGTCATTGTCACGTTGGAAGACCCAGCCTCGACCCATCTTCAATGCTCTAACTGAGGGAAGGAGGTTGTTCCCCAAAATCTCGCAATACAAGGCCCCGGTCATCCTCTCCTTAATACAGTGCAGTCGCCCTGTCCCATGTGCAGAAAAACACCCCCAACACATGATGCTACCACCCCCATGCTTCACAGTAGGGATGGTGTTCTTGGGATGGTACTCATCATTCTTCTTCCTCCAAAACACGGTTAGTGGAATTATGACCAAAAAGTTCTATTTTGGTCTCATCTGACCACATGACTTTCTCCAATGACTCCTCTGGATCATCCAAATGGTCATTGGCAAACTTAAGACGGGCCTTGACATGTGCTGGTTTAAGCAGGGGAACCTTCCGTGCCATCGCATGATTTCAAACCATGACGTTGACCAGCTTGGTGTATTTTCTCACCTTTCTTAGGATCATTACCAACAAACCTTGGAAACGTGAGAGGTCTTTGACCATGGAGCCCCAGTCATTGAGACCCCACGAGGTGAGATCTTGCATGGAGCCCCAGTCCGAGGGAGATTGACAGTCATGTTTAGCTTCTTCCATTTTCTAATGATTGCTCCAACTTTTTCACCAAGGAAAATTTTGTCGTGGTCCCAGTTCTTTTTACAGGTCATTGACCAAACAGGTGCTCCTCCCGGTGGACATTTTGAAGGCAGACTTCTGGGCTGATTTAATTATTTGCATCTGTACCAAATTTTAAAAAATTAGGATCATGTCTTTTTATTACAGCGGACATGCACCTACAATGACAATTTCAGACCCCTCCATGATTTGTAAGTGGGAGAACTTGCAAAAATAGCAAGGTGTTCAAATACTTTATTTTCCTCACTGTATATATATATAACAGTTCCATTTTAAAGTGCCGTTTTCTGCTGATATTTTCTTTTAACACAAAAAACTATGAGGTGATGTGTTTATTGCGCCAGTCGTTATCGCCATGACGATTAAAAAAAAACAATATATTGTGCAGAGATTTTTTAAAAACATTTTTTGAACTGAGACCAGTTTCCAGCCATGCAATGAGCCCCTGGCAGCATGAAATAAACCCGGTGTGTACGGGTTTGTGTTTGAACTCACTGAGTTTGTCCTCCGACTCATTCCTCCACAGGTCGTCCTCTGCACACTCCTCTTTGATCAGGATGGGTCCAGCTTCATCAGCACGTTCCACGTCTGCACACTGCAACGCCAAGCTCAACATTAGTACTCACACACGGAAATTACCTGTAAAATACCATTTGTTATGCATTATGTTAAACTTATTTTTGAACTCACATGGGGCACTGGTTAAGTAGGGGTGGGAGAAAAAAACATGGAAAATCGCATGTACTGTGATTTTTGCGACAACATCTTTTAAACTTCTTTGACCTTCCGTATTTATTTTATTTTTTTAATATTCTATCAGTATTTGCATTTATAATGGCCGATAAAAAATCATCAGAATCCTTTATAATGACAAAATAATGATTCTGATGATTTTTTTTATCGGCTATCATAAATGCCAATACCGATAGTTTGGGAAATGCCTAATATCGGCCGATAATATCAGCGGGCCGATGTATCGGTCGGGGCTCTAGTTGTTGTCATTCTAAATTGAGCGTATGTGGGCTTTGGACTGTTGGTCAGACAGAACAAGCTAATAAAAGAAATAACACTTGGCTCTAGGGTTAGGGTTAAATTATCTATACTAAATTATCGATTGATTAATCAAACAAGCAGATTAATAAACAATCAAAATAATATTTTGTAGTATCCATACTTGCTGGGGTTGAGATTGAGCCTCAGCATTCCAACATGTGCTCTGTCTCCCTCTGTTCAACACCACTCGGACTAAAGGAGAGAATCTCTCTGCTGCTGGAGGATAAAACGCTGAGGAAGAACAACGATCATACACAACATTTTACACTGGTATTACACACAGTCACTGAACTGGGCAATAGATCAATATAAATCAATATCGTGATATGAGACTAGCAGTTAACAAAAAACGGCCCTGGCATTTCCACCATGAGCAACTCGCAGATAGAACTTTTGATGCACGAATAGAACACACAGTGATGGTGAATGTAAACTCCGTGCTATGAACAACTGCACAGAAACCTAGACATATCAATGCACAACCTCAATGAATAGAAAAATGAATAAATCCCAGCCAGCGGCTCCATAATGAAAACGTGGTTGATCTGATCTTCTGAAGTAGCCACATGTACCTGTTGTTACACCCCCTCCTGCAGCATTGCTCTCCATCTCTGTTGCTTCTGGTAATCCACACTGAGACCCACAGCAGGCTTGTTGTTCTGTGTTGGTTAGTTCCATAGATTCCTTATCCATGTCTATCTCTTCATCCTCCTCTTGCCTGTCCCTTACTGTCCTGTCTTTCTCCCTGGTGGGCTGGCTCAGATGTGTCGCTAACACTAGTGCTAGCAGTATTAGCGCTAGTGCTAGCTGAAGCTGCACTTGATTTTTTTTTTTTAAATCAGTCAGTTTGCAGCATTTTTCACCTTCAGCCATCAGTGCTCTCTTATATTTCTCTCTTTTTCTCCGCCGCCTAACAAATAATCAAATAAAAGAATGCAGGTAGATTTTTTATTTCAAACTGATTTTTATTAACAACTGATCTGGATAAGTAATAATGCTACAAAATAATGCAGACTGATGTAAAAGTTTGTGACTAAATGGTAACCATGACTGTGATATTGATCAATACTGATCAGATTACTATAATGGAATGTGAATGATTTGGAGAAGTTCAGTTGGCCATATAAATTTATTATTGCCAAGGTGGCCGAGAAATGATATAAACAATTAAGGGGCCGCATGGCTGTGACAATCATGCACCTCTGTAATTGGCCTGGTGGCCCAAAAGGCCCACAGGGCCCCTGGCATCTGCCCAAATTCCAGATTAGCAGTCCTTCACTGGAGTCTTACATTTTGGATATGTTAATATTGTGATATGACACTAGTGTTGTCTTTTTTCTAGCCGTTTTATTATTTGCCTTTACCCACTTTATTATATCCACATTATTGATGATTGTTTATCGCAAATCTCATTGTGGAAATATTTTGTGAAAGCACTCCCCACAATATCGTCGATCGATATCAAGGTAGGTCCTACTTGGTCAAACATATCGTGATATTTGATTTTCTTCAACTTGCCCAGCGCTACACAGTCATAACACAAAATAGTACAAAGTAACTGCCATATTGAAAGTAAACCTGGAAAAAAAAAGGTCAAGAGCACTCATTTCACATTTGTTGGACAATTTTTACAGTCAAACAAACAAACCTGGCGTCTTGAATAGGATTCGTAGGTGTAGAAACTACATACAACAACATGACACCAGGTAATTCATGTATCATGGCAACCCGTCCTCACCTTTCCTCCTGGCTCTCATCCTGCTCCTCCTCAGCTCTGCCTCCATCGCCTCACTCTTCCGCTTCAGCAGCTCGATGTCCCGCCGGCTCTGGCTCACCTCCAGCCGGAGCACCGCGCAGCTGTCATCCACACGCCGGGTTATCTCCGCCACAGCTGCCTTGGCCAGGACCTCCATGACGGACAGTAGCTGGCTCTGGAAACCGCAGTCCTCCATGTTGACGCCGAGCTCAGTCTCTTTATTAAAAAACAAATAAATATATTCACCTGTACGCGTCTGTATAGCACTCACTTTCAGGTTAAATATATGCAAATTACTGTTCAGAGGGCTGTGTGTAGTCCATTCGTGCTGTAAAAATGTCTTCCGCGGACGGTAACGTAGGGGGAGGGTCGCTCGTTTTTACCATCAGTGGTCAGCTCGGGCGGTCTCACTCCCTCTCTGCTCTAGTCGCATTAAAACTAATGAATCTTTTTTTAACTGACATATTTCGACACCTTCCGCGATATGATTTTAACACAAGTTGGGAATGTTAACGTAAGCAGTGCTGTTAGTTCAACGTTATTTCTGCCACTTAGGGACGTACTGGAATCCACAACGACGTGACCGTAGCAGCATCACTTGTTGTATTACCGTAAATATTTGACTACATCCGCACAGCGGCGGAAGTCAGCACTCACGGTGAATCTGGGTGACATAAGACATTTGCAAATGTGACAAAGTTGCTAACATGGCAAGACATTTTGTTTTTCATGTAATTATACATCAACAATGACCTAAAATACTAAAGTTTTAAAAAACAATATCCATAACTTGATGTTGACATCGATATACAGAAACCACATTCAATATATATATATACGCTCTATAAAACATCGGTAATGGCTTTATTAACCACAAATAAAGCCATCTGTGACAAATTATAAACACTGTATTAGGGGCTTATCTTATTCTATTTAATACAATATCGCACAGTATATAGTACACCTGGGGTCTTTAACTTTTTTAAGCCGAGGACCCTTTAACTAAAAGAGAGGCTAAGCAGGGACACCCTTCTACATACTGTATATTGTTTAAAATGAAGTTGCATAATAAAGTTGTCCTACAATAACGTGTAGGGCAGCATAAAGCCTTTATACGTACCTTTTTTGCATAGAATACTAAGCTATTGAAATAGCCTCATAATTGGTGGCATGATTTAATAAATCATGTTTTAATGTTAAACATGTGGCACAGTGGATGGCCTTAGTGACTACCTTACCTAAATGCAGTAATCAGTAGGGATTTATTTTTGCTAATATGTTGGATTTATGTTAAGACATTTTACTTTTTGAAGAAACACAGTAATTTGGAAGCCCCCCTGTATTGACTCCTGTTGAAGATCCCTATAGTACGCTAATGCCCAAGTAATATCCAGGTATTTTCTTCTTACGTCTAAAAAAAAACACAATAGTGGAATATAACAAAGTACATTTAACTCTATGCTTAAACAAAATTTTGAGGTACTTGCACTTCACTTTCCATTTTATGATGCTTTACATTGCATTAAATTACCACCACTGCTACAGTAACAAAGTAAAAGCATATTTAGTTGCTAATACTTCTGTACTTTTACTTTATTTGTATTAATGTTGTAGTTTGTGATTCCTTGTTGTACTTTGTGGTTATTTTAGTAGTTTTGAATATTTCATCACTTGTTAGTACTTTATGGAAGCTCTTGGTACTTGGCTAAGATTGGTATTCTCTTTGGTTCTATGTGCCTATGTGGTATGTTTTTGGTACTTTGGGATATCCTTTGTGGTTGTTTGCAGTACATTATAATGATTCCCGTACTATATGTTACTGTTTGTTAATCTGTAGTCATTGTGCCAACTTGTGATTTATTTGTTGTAGTTAGTTTCTGTTCGGTCTTCAGAATCTTTTTGCTTTGCAGTAGTTTGTTGCATGTTAAAGTAATTTCTGGTAATTGCACCAGAACATTTGGAGCTTTTGTTGAACTTTGTGATACTTCTACAGCTCACTGAGGTTCTGTGTGTAGCTTTACTTTGCAAGGGTCTGTATTAGCATGTTAGCATTGATGTACAACAAACACAGTCAAAAGAAATGGGCTGAAATGAGTTGAATTTGTCATATATGTACATTACGTGTCCATTTCTTTTTGTCATGGGGAGAAACACACATGGAGCTTGGTCCAGAGGCAAACAGGGCACATAAAGGGAAATAGATGCATTGAACAGATACACTGAACTGATTTCCCTACTCAGTCAGCATAGGCGGAGAAACCGTGGGCCACATATAGAGAGAAAGCACAAGAGAAGGAGAGACACTCAGGAAGTTAACAGGGGAAGTTTAGTGGTTTCTTGCGTCATCATTTTATGCTGCTACTTGTGTGCCGATGCAGAGTGAAGGTAGGAACACTCATATTTGCTTTTGAACTTTTTTTTTATTTCCTCACGTTTCTACGTTTGAACTTTTTCCTAAAAGTGGACAGATAGAGAGGGATGGTGGACAGAAGGAGAGCAGTAGCAGGTGTCAGGAAGATGGAAGGGGTGGGGAGTGAGTTTGAACGTCTGTACGAGTCTATATGTTCAGGCTTAAAGAGTGCTCGACTTCCGCTGCAGTGAAAAAAGTGGGGCCGCAATGGCTATGGCATGCAGGCAGGAAGCAGAGACCGGGCCTGGGCTGAACCCAGTCCTCAGGCCGGAGCTGAGAGTGGACGTTTAGGTGGGTCCACCAGCACACAGAGACAGTATGGTGTGCTTGGAGTGAAACATTCTGAGGTCCACTTCACTGAATAGGAGAAGTACAGAGGCAAGGGTGTGGCCTTTCATTCGAAATAAATTGAGTGCACCAGGGAGGAAGTAGAGAGCCACATATGCACGCTGAGGATTCAGAGCAGTTTGTCGTTTGACTCTGGGGGAGATTGTGGTCTGCAACCTGAAGCTGGTGTTTGAAACTTGTTATTTCTGCTTTTTGCAGGGTGGACGATAACCTAAAGTATGTCCAAACACTCCAGCTATAACGTATGAACTCAAATAGAACGCAGCCTATAGAGGAAACAACCTGCACCCAACAACATGCACTGAGGCAAGGGAGACAGAAGCAGCAACAGCACGGTTAAATCTGTGAAATGTGCATGGCTTCTACGAAGTCAGTGTTGCATTAACCAAGCGGGGCAACACATCCAGCAGCCACACAGACAAACAGTCAGGCAGTCTGACGGTCACAAACAGAACAGCTCGGGCCAGTCTGAATGTGAGGTGAAACTGCAGACAGGTAGAGATGCGGAGAGTTCGAAGAAAAGCAGGGAACAAAGACAAGGTGTTTGGATGTGATCTGCTGGAGCACCTGGCCGCCTCCAATCAAGAGAGTAAGTGAACTGAACCAGTCCTGTAACCATTTTCTTCATGACAGGCATTAGAACACACACACACACTATACACCATGCTGTACAGATTATATATAAATAGATGTGCCTGTAACCTCACCAGAAACATCAGTGTTAATAGCATAGAGTTTATATAAAAATGTGTAAGATATGGATAAATTGCCTTATTTATTTGGTCAAATAGAAGGGTTACCAAATGTCTTTTTGTAAATATTTCAAAACCACAAATTACATCCTCTAAATGTCACTCTGCAGTGGGTAAGAGAATCATTCAACGGGAGTGATGGTTGAAAGGTTTTCTACAGCTGATATTTAGTCAGAACATTTGTCATGTTTTTAAAAATGCTTGGTTTGTCATTTTGAAGCGATGAAGTCAAGAAAATACTTATAGTATTTTATAGTATATCTTCAATCATCTTTTCAAACCATACAGCATTAACCACACCAGGCCTACGCAAATGCTTGACTAAGTAACTCTTGGTCACTTTCTATTGTGAGCCTTGTGAGAACATGCTACTATTTCATTTATCTTACTAGTCTGTGTTCAACAGTCCATCCTGCCATTTCAAACTCCTTAAGAGTTGATTTCTCTTTTTCCTTTTGAACTCCAACGTCTGTACCAGTCAGAGAATCGCCAAAGTCAGTAGGATTCATCCCGTGTGGCCCATGAATGTCTCTATGAATTTTTTATGGCAATCTATTAAATAGTTGTTGAGATATTTCAGGCAAAAATCAATGGTTTCCCAAAATATTTTAAAGGTCCCATGACATGGGGCCTTTTTAGGCATTAGTGGTCCCCTAATACCATATCTGAAGTCTCTTTTCCCAAATTCAGCCTTGGTGCAGAATTACAGCCACTAGAGCCAGTCCCACAATGAGCTTTCCTTAGTATGTTGTTTCTGAGTCTGTAGCTATTTAGGAGGTGGGGGAGGGGGGGCCTTGACCAACTGCCACTTTGCTTGTTTGAAAGCCATGATGTCTCTCTCTCATGGGTGGGCCAAATTCTCTGGGCAGGCAAAGCAGAGAAAGGGAAGGTAACCTTGCCCCTTATGACCTCATAAGGAGCAAGATTCCAGATCGGCCCATCTGAGCTTTCATTTTCTCAAAAGGCAGAGCAGGAGACCCAGGGTTCGGTTTACACTTATCACCATTTTTTAGCCACTGAGGGACCATAGGCAGGCTGGGGGAATGTGTACTAATGTTAAAAACCTCATGAAGTGATATTTTTATGCCATGGGACCTTTAAGGTATAGAAATTGTAAAAATGTATACCCCTGTATACATTATGAACACGTCTGTAAATGTTCATTATTTACAGATATGTCTGTAAATACTTTTGATACGGTACTCATACTCCATGCTTTCAATATGTGACAATATGATGCTAATACATATTTGCACTACATATTTTATGCATTACATTTTTGGCAATCAGCAGGTACATGCACATCAATACATGATTTGCAAGTGCTTGTTAACAATAATCTGCAAAAAACGGGAAAAAAACCCTCCACCTTGCTATCTAATTCCCAAAGCTTCTTTTTTTTCTCCATAAACAATGTTTCAATCACAACTAGGTGTCCACGTAGAATAAAATAAGTTATAGTCAGGAGATAGCAGTGTGAGGGCACTTTCTGTGTCACAATAATCAAAACATATAAGGGGTAGGACTACTGTTTATGAAACAGAGAAACACACAGACCCAATATATAAACCCTGATTTTGTTTGGAATGAAGTCAACACATCAAACATTTTGCATATCATTTTATGTTGTCATTCATTTCATGATTTCACTGTGTCACACAGTTCCTCAGGTCTTGCAATGCTGCAGTGAGTTTGTTGAGAAGCAGGGAATCGTGGATGGCATCTACAGGTTGTCTGGAGTGTCGTCCAACATACAGAAACTAAGGCATGTTTCTTTGAACCCATTATGTGTAAATGCATGCTCCACCGAAGTTTTGATGTTGTGCTGATGTATACCTCTAGAGCAGGGCTCTACAATGTTTTTTAGGCCAAGGACCGTCATATTATTGTATATAGTTTGTCACAACCTAGCTCAAGGCCATGACAGAAGAGGGAACGGGGCAGCGTTCGATAATAAAAAAGGGATTTATTTAACAAAAGAATAAACTAAACATATTTGTATCTCTGTAACTTAAACTCAAAGCAAAATGTGGTGGTCGGGGTGATCAGGCCGTGGTAGATCTCTGGCTTGCAGAGCTCGCAGAGAGGACGCAGTCGTACCAGGCAGAGCTTTTATCCCCGCTCACAGCTGCACCAAATTTGTAATCAACTCAGGACAAAGAGATAATTAATGCCAGTGAGGTATCACTCCCACAGAGTGGCCTCACCCCCCCCCTGCCCAATAAAGTTGGAGGCCCAAAAGAGCCACTGGCAAAACCAACAACCACACAACACAACTGAATACCCAAAAAAAGTAAACACCACCAAATTACTAACATAACATATATACAGACAGACAAGTACAGTAGACCTCCAGATTGTGCCGGTCGACCGCTCACCCCCGTCCTATCTTCAGTAAACTGCCGGTACCTGGGAAGCAATTTAAGAAAACAGGTCACAAGACAACAAAAGATGGCGTCATCAACTTGAAGAGGGGCACGTGACAATGCATCTGCTATTACGTTGTCCACCCCTTTAATATGCCTAATCTCAAGAGCGTAGGCCTGCCAAAACAACAACCACCTCATAAGCCTTTGATTGGGACACTTAAGTGACTGTAAAAACGTCAGTGAATTGTGATCAGTGTAATCCACAAGCTGTCCCCTACCGATGTAGACCTCAAAATACTGCAAATCCCAAACAAGCGCCAGCCCCTAATAATTCGGCTGATAATTCCTCGAAAAGAAGCTAACCGGTCTCGCCAGTCCCTGAATAGCCTCCTGCAGCAAAACCGCATCTACCTGGATCATGAACGGCTTATCAAACTGAGGCGCTATTAACACAGGAGATGAACACAATAGATACTTGATGTTCTCAAAGGCTTGCTGACACTCATCAGACCACAAAAACGTTGCACTAGCCTTCAACAACTCAGTCAGAGGAAAAAACTGGAGAGGTTTATACAGAAGCTCCTGTAGTATTTGACCAGACCCCAATTTTTAGTTGTAGGCAATGAAAAATGGTCCACCGCCCTAACTTTGGCCTGGAGCAAAGCTACATGGCGCTGCCCCACTACACGTTCCAAATATGTCACAGTAGCCCTTGCATTTGGCCAAATTGACAGTCAGACGCGCCTCAGACAACTTGTCAAACAAAGCTTGAATGAGATTAAGATGAGCGGAAAGGAATCTAGTTTAATGACTGAGTTTACCTTTCTGAAGTCCGGACAAAATCTAGGCGATCTATCAGGCTTAGGGACCAAAATACATTGAGAGGACCAACTAGAAGATGACGGAAGAGCAATATTATCGTCCAGCAAGTACGCAACCTCAAAGTCCAGATGGCTAAGTTTCTCCGGAGACATACGGTAGAATTGGTTGTGCATCTCCGACATCAACACCATGTTCGATCCAATTTGTGCATGTAGGAACATCGCCTAACAGACAGATATGTCTGATATATCAGACTAGCCAAGTCACCACGCCTAGACTCCGTCAAGTGCATCAACAAACTATCAAGGTTACAAAGTCTCTCCGAATTTTTTAGACTTATAACCAGAACAGGATGCACCTTGTCACTTACTTTCTTGCTTACATCAGCCTCACGTTTATAATAGGGCCATATTTAGCCTGAAACATTGAGCTCACAACAGGAATTAACGCAAGAACTTGATCCCCCGGACTAAACTCCTTTTATATCAGATTTTTCTTTCCAAACATTTTTAAAATAATTTTGGGGCACCCCTGCACTTACTCCGAGGACCCCTTAGGGGTCATGGACCCCCTGTTAAATATTGCTGCTCTAAAGTGAATCTATGTGTGCATACAACCAGGGGTGAGTTTGAGAGTGATGGGACTCCAGATCTGCACAAGGATGTGTACCTGCAGGACATCCACTGTGTCAGCTCTCTGTGTAAAGCTTACTTCAGAGAGCTGCCCAACCCTCTGCTCACATACCAGCTGTATGACAAGTTTGCGGTGAGTACAACATGCAAACATTTCACATAATGTCCTCCTTGTTGGACTGGGATATAAAGTACCTATGTGACTTAAGAACATCCATCCAAAATGAAATCCAGAAATGTTTAGTGTACCGATGATGACAAAACGGAGTGGTTGTTTAAGTTGGATGAGTATAAGTTGGCAACCTTTGTCTCTAAAGCATGGGAAAAATGACAAAAATATTTATTTGTTTAATATTTATGCGAATATATATGTTGCTACTATCTGGTATCTGGTCATTTGTTGTAAACAATGGTGTCTCGTTTGGTCTGGACATTTATGAATGACACAATAAAAAAATGTATTCATTGAAATTATTCATTAATTTCCTACCCGGAAGTATATGAAATATATACATAAGATTATGTCCAGATATGTGCTATATTTCCAACAAATACTAAATTACAATTACAATTGATGTGTAAAAAGTGACCCGTGTCTTTTCAAATGGGTGTTACAGGAGGCTGTGGCCATCCAGCTGGAAGAGGAAAGGCTGGTAAAGATCCGAGATGTGCTGCAAGAACTACCGGCACCACATTACAGGTACAGTCCAGTGTAACTGTCTGAGGGCCTCTTTTATTCATTTCATGCTGCTTTCTACATGAAAACCACATAAAAACCTTTCTGTGCTGAGAAAGCAGGTTAACATCTGTTTTCCTCTGCAGTTAAACCATCCAGTGGGAACGTTTACAGCTTTGTTTCATTATTTTACTTTGAGTTTGGATGAGTTTTGGGGATTTTTAGAGTCCACACTAGTTAGGAAAAACTGAGGGCATCTACATGTGGCCTGCCTCTTTGTTCAGTTTTTCAACTTCCTTCTTCCTTCTAGCCCCTTCCCCTAGGCAGGGGTGGCACTCTAATCCATTGGGCTAGAGTGCTGTCAATCTGACAATTGTGATTTCCATTGGATCAGAGTACTGTCACTTGGCTGACTGTTCGGCCTCTCTTCCCAGCCCTTGTCACATGACCAATTACTGGTTCTATGACTTTTTTGTTAGCCTATTAAAATGTGTATTGTATTGGGATATACAATTTGTTTAAAATTAAGACTCCCCCCCCCACCCCCATCTGAATGATTATTGTTCCACCCTGTGCCACTCCACTTCCTGGAATGGCCCCTGTAGGCTATATGTAGTATATGTAGATGTTAGGGCCCTACCATTAAGAAGCCAGGTAGGGGAAGGTTGTGGATAACACTGTTGCTTCAAGTAACATGCCTGAGAAATACACAGAAGATTTCATACACCCTATTTGATAAAGTTGTTTCCTAAGAAACCCTTTACAATTGTTAAAGTAATTACAGTAACACGGTCGTCAACATAAAGATAAATGATTTCACCATTTCACACTTTCACAAGCTTGTGTTGTTTTTCACTCATTAACTGAGCTCTTCACTCTCTTGCCATCAGGACTCTGGAGTTTCTGATGCGCCATCTTGTCAGAATGGCCTCTTATTGCTCTGAAACCAACATGCACTCCAGGAACTTGGCCATCGTCTGGGCCCCCAATCTGCTCAGGTTTGCTCATATTAGAATCTTTCATAATATATATGTTGGCTTTTTCTAGTGAGGTTTCTTTGAGCAAGACACTGAGCCACGCTGCTGGGAAATAGAGTACAAAGATATTCTACTTGGGTAAAAGTACTATTACTTTGATGAACTTTACTGAAGTACAAGCAAAATTACCGGTATAAAAATCTCAAGTTAAAAGTAAAAAGTAGCTAATTTAAAATTTATTCAAAATTAAAACTTACTTAGTAACGTTTTAACAGCAGGGGAGATATACATTTCTTTTATATTAATACAAATGGAATATCTTATTCATACTTATTGTACTTTTTATTCAAATCACAGTATTTTGGGATTTGATAAGGGGACAAAGATGCTTTAGATTTGAATTTGGTGTTCGATTCAAAATAACGCTTTTTTTTGTTTACTTATTTTTACTCAGTAACTGATAGCATTTAAAAGTACAAAGTACAATATTTCAAACAAAAACATATGGAAGTAAAAGTAGAGATTTTAAAAAACTACTTTGAAAAGTAAAAAGTGGACAAAAACAGATTACCTAGTTACAGTGTAAATGCATGCAGTGTATTTATTAACCATTAAGCTCTTAATACATTATATTAATAGAGCTATTTTGCTTGACGATATAAATTAGATGTTTTCTTTAATTTCCCCATTCCTTCCATACATTCATCCCTACCCATCTTCTCATCCTTCCATTTATTAATTATTTCACTGTTTTCCCCTCTACCTTCCCTCCTTCCTTAACTCTAATTTTCTCCTGCATTTATTCATTTATCTATCAGGGCTGTACGATATGAGGAAAATTCGATATTCAAAAACGTTGAATATTATTGCTATAAAATATGAAGGGTTCTCAGTCCTGCTTTTCCTTTCAATAGTCTGCCAAAATACATCATACTGCTTGTTGAATATAGGGCGCCTGGGTAGCTCACCTGGTGGAGCATATGCCCATGCATATAGGTCCACTGCAGCGGCTGCGGGTTTGACTCCTACCGCCGACCCTTTGCTGCATGTCATTTCCCCACTCTCCCCTTTCATGTCTTCAGCTGTCCTGTAGAAATATAGGCCAAAAAATCTTTGAATTTAAAACAAAAGGAAATAATTTAACATTTTATTGAACAAATTAAACATTGAATGGAATATAAACAGGCACCACTAAAATAATTAACAGTTACATTTTAAAGTGCAGCCCTATTTATCTATATATCTAACAAAAAAAATCTAAGTGTCTTTTGCAATGTGTCGTATCCTTTCGCAATGTGCTCATTGCGCCAGTTGATATCGCCATAACGATAAAAAATATATTGTGCGGCCCTACAATCTTGTTAATTTATTCACAAGTGGTTATCCTTGCTTTATTTCCTTCCAACGTGCTTTGATTTCTTCTTTTCCATTTTTCTTTCCAAAAACCAACCAATCAATCACCTAATCTGTGTGTTAGGTCCAAGGACATCGAGGCATCTGGGTTTAATGGTACAGCAGCCTTCATGGAGGTCAGGGTTCAGTCCATCGTGGTGGAGTTCATCCTCAACCACGTCCCTCAGCTGTTTCCTGATCACGGTAACACACCAGCCTGATAACACTTGGTCTCCATTTAGTTTCACATGCTTAAGTCAGTGTTTTCCCTGGGTTTATCAAAGACTTAAATGGGCATGTTTGGCGGAGGGATTTAGGGGTCTTTCCTCAAGAAAATTCAATGTTTTTCAACGAAAATAAATATGCAATTCAACATAATTGTTGTGACAATCGTACCACAAAAGAAGCCACTTGCGGGAATTTGAAGTCATCTCCAACGCGTAATGGTGCAAAAAATTCAGGTCTGCCATGGCATGCGGTTAACACTTTATTTTATGCAGAATACAATTTACAAAACACTACTGCTTGCCTCACTGATGTAAATTGAGCTCATACGTATGCAAAAAAGTTAACATTATGCTAACGGTGGGACATGACAAACTCCATCCAGGAAATACACACATGCACGGTTGAAAAACTGGCTTCCCAGATCGTAATTCTCCTAATGCTCTTCACCTGTGACTTCCTCATATAGCGTTCCGTAACCACTGGGATTTCCTGCCTATGCCCCCTAGTGTGCAGACCCCTATACAACTTACCACTAACAAAAACACATCAAAATAGGCTATAACACACCAACCCCTAATTGTTACTCTATAACAATTTAACACCATATAAACAATGGAGCCCATAAAATATCCATCATGCACATGTGTGCTTTCAGTTCATAATGTCCATTTATACATACATATGTCCAATACATCAGTCTTTATCCAGCTTCTTGCAGAAGATAAATCTTTGTGACTGGTCTCTCCAGAATGTTGCATTTGGTCTGGACTTTAACATACTGCACAAGTCCTTGTGAGTCAGAAAAGGTCTGCAGTACCTTCCCTAACATCCAGGATCAGCGAGGGGCAGTAGAGTCCGCCACAATAATTGTCTCCAAGGATGAAGCTTCTCTTGTCCTTGGACCACCGTTGTCGTTCCTGTAACAGAGGTAAGTACTACCAAACCCATCTGTGCCAGAAGAGATACGATAAGAACAGAACTTGCCTCCAACATAATTTCATGTACAAATCGCTCTTCTCGAAAAGCCCAGGTGGGAGTGCAGGTTGGCTTTTCAACAGGAAGAAGTGATTTGGGGTCAAGGGTTCCAGATCGTTAGGATCATTTGATACTTTGGTGATGGGACGATCGTTTAATATGGCTTCCGCCTCCCATAGAAGAGTTTGTAACCCCTCAACACTTTGCTGATGAAGGACTGAGTTCAGCACCTGTCTGACCATACGAATGATTTGTTCCCATGTTCCACCATGATGTGATGCAGCAGGAGTGTTAAAGCTCCATTTCACTCCTGACTGAAGTAATGCATTTTTAATTTTTTGGTGATTAAGAGCAGACAGAGCCTCTCTCAGCTCACGTTCTGTTCCTACGAAGTTAGTTCCATTGTCTGATCTTTTGTGCGATACCTGGCCTCTTCTGGATAGAAATCTGCGCAGGACATTGATGCAAGAACTGGTATCTAATGAATTTGCCAATTCCAAATGCACTGCCCTGCTGGCCATGCAGGTGAAGAAAACACCATAGCGTTTTATGTAGCTGCAGCCTCTCTTCAAAGGCCAGAAGTAGTCAACGCCCACATTTGTGAATGGTGGGAGGTCAGTCTGTCTTTCGGCAAATCTGCCATCTATGGTCACCCAGCTTTCCTCTAAAACATCTACAAATGACGCAGGATGAGAGAATCTTTCTTGCAGCAGCATTTGCACTGGTGATCCGATACCGCTGACAAAGTCTAGAAATCAGGTGATTTCTTCCACAATGTCCTAACTGCTCATGAATGTGGCGAAGAATGAGAGTAGAGATGTTGGTTTTTAGCCAAAAAGACTGGATGTTTCATGCCCTCAGGCATTGCTGCTTTGCTGAGCCTTCCACCCATTCTCAAGAGCCCTTCTAACATTAGATCAAGTTTGTAAATGTGGTTGCTTTTCTTCACTCCAGATGTCCCCCTTTCAAAACAGTTCATTCAAACTGAATCTTTGCAGCTCCTTTTCCACTTTGTTCTTTTGTTAAATTATGTCAACTCCACTGCTGGACACAGAAGCTTGTATTTCTTTTCTCTTCTGACTCAACAGCAGCAACATTTCTCACCTGTAGAAAGCAAGCAACTGTGGTCTTAAGCCTTTTCCATGAAGAGAAATAAGTTATCAACTGGTTTGTTGCATTTTGTGCATCTGTGTTGACAGTATTTGTTACATTTAGGGCATCTTTAATGACTATAGCATTTACTGTAGCCTCTCCTTTGACCTCTGGGTCATCACTGGTGATAGAGACAGAATCCACAATGTTAACAGGCCATTCCCCTTCATTCTTAAAATCTGGGCCATGGATCCATCTGCTGCTTGTGAGAAGGTACTCAATTTTCACCCCACGTGAAGCCTCATCAGCAGGATTCTGCTTTGTATCGACATACCTCCATGGTGAGACAGCACTGGCTTCTCTTATTGTGGAGATTCTATTGGCCACAAAAGGTGTAAAAATGCTTTGTTTCATTCCTAAGGTACTTTAGCACAGTTGTGCGGTCACTCCAAAAGGTTGAATTTTCCAACTCTAGCTGCAGTTATGTTTTCAGCATCCTATCAACTCGAACTGCAGAGCGTAGCAGGATGTAACAGGGCATCGCAGAACGTGTAGCAAGACCACAGCGACAGCTGCTACCATGATTTTGGAGCCTCCCTGATCCAAGGAAACATGCTGGGCAAAAAAAGAACATAAGGACTCCGGGAATGACTCCTCGGAGCTAGGTTAGTAATAAGCATTTCTGGGACATAGATGCAGACAAATGGAAAGATAGGAGAGAAGAGCTCAGGGTTTCAAAGAAAGTCCCCCAGCTGTCTAAAACTATTACAGAATAACTAAGAGACAGGGTAAAGAGAGGAGCCTGGCTGGGCTGTACTGCCCTGCCTCTCTCTAGTTTTATGATAGATAAATCTGACAACTATGATGAGAAGCAGGTGACTGATGAGCGACATCCCCTTGAAGCTTGCACTGCAGTCAAATACTATCGTTAAAGTTCCTTTTTTGGATGGTACACGTCATGCGGGATGTACCAGACCTTTCCTTCTTTTCCTTTCAGTTGATTTTCTGGCACCTTTTCTGCATATCCTTTATGACATCACTGAGAAAGTGAGTGTATTCTTCTTTGAAGGTAGCATTTTTCTTAAATTTCCTTTTCAGACAAAGGGCCCTTTGTTCAGCAACATGACGGTTGTTAGGCGTGGTAACATTTTCCTCCCTGAAAGGTAATCTCATGGAGTAAGGACCATTGCTGAGTTCAGCTGAACTGTTCATGATTTCCATAAACTTGAGCTCTTTTCTGGACATTTCTGGCTTTTCCTGTTGATTTCTCATTAAAGTCATGGTTGTATTGCTTCACCAGCAGTTCCTCTATGTTAGCAATAGATAGATGTGGTCACTCTAGGCAGAGTGACCACATGCTTTGAGTGATTGGAGATGGGCACCTTAACGTAAGGCTGTCAGCTGTTATTGATTTCCAAGAGGCCTTCTCCTACACTCAACTGCCCTAAGACAACCCTGCCCTCAGCTGGTTTGTATAGGACAACAGTGTCAGAGACAAGTTTGGAAGTACCATAAATGAGCTGTTCTGCCAGGAAAATGATAGCATGGTCTTGGCCCACTCTTATAGTGACTGGATCACAGTATGTCCTAGGAGGTACCTGGATGAAATTCACAGTGGCCTCTACTTGTTCCTCTTCTATTCCAAATGCGCTGCAGAGAAGACTGACAACCTTTGTGACTGCATAACCCAAGGACTCATTCCTGCTGATGATCTCCTGGGAGTACATTGGCTCCTAGAAGGGGCTGGGCCAGTGGCAGCGTGCTGACTAGAAAAGGGGCCTGTACGGTGAGATTGGGATCTTCATTCCCTGCAATATATGTCTCACTATATGATTAGGAATGTGAGCGTCAGTCCATTTTTGGTCAATTATGCTCACCTGCGAGCCTGAATCAAACAGGACTGTAGCTGGGTACCCGCCCATCAAACATTTCAGTAGACTTTTCTTTCCAATTAGGGGTGCCTTACAGGTGAGGTTACTCTGGCTGATCAGTACATGTTGTTTATGTTGCTTGTTTTGCTTGGAGTGTCTTGTTTGTTACCGTTTGGAACTGAAGCTGCTCACTGGTCTCTGGGCTCCGCAAAGACAGAGCCCCATTTCCCTGCACCTTGACTGGCTGCAGACATCCCACTGCTCTGTGTCCTGCCTCTCCACATTCAAAGCAATGGTTACACTCCTGTGCAATCTGTTCGGTACATTTAACAACAAGCTGTCCTTCCTTTCGCCGAGACTGTAGGTTGTCTCGGCTGGGATTGGACAGGTCTGCTTCGGATTGGCTGGGAAGGGGGGGTTGACTGAATGTGGGCTGGCATAGTTAGAGGGTAGGACACGTGGGTGTTTGCTGTCCGTTGCTCAATCAAAGAAGCCACCATCTGTGTCAAAGTCTCCACCTGGGAAGTGAGCTGTTGTATTGTCTGAAGATTTTTATTGTCTGATGCTGTATCTTGTGACTTATTGTTGTTACTACCTCCTATCTCAACCTTGGTGCTGTGTGCTTGTATTGCCTTTTGTCTGGGATTTTGGCCCAATCTGCGCTAGTGCTCATGCTCATCACTTATTTTCATAACCTGGCGAAGGATTTCCTCATCCGTGATTTGACTGAGATTAGGTCTCAGTGTCTGACAGAGGTCAGCATGTTTTGTCCCCAAACCCTGATAGAGAGTATGGAGAAAAACCTCTTGGATGGTCTTGGGATCATATGCAATGTCTGTACTGGTCTGTCGGGACTGGAAAAGGAGTTTCTGCTTGAGCCCAATCATGCGGTATAGAAACTGCTGTGGTGATTCTTGGTCTGATTGCCTGGCGCACATCAAGTCCTGGAACATCTTGGTCGTTGCTTTCTCTCCAAGGTGAGATCTGAGGAAACCTTTGAGTTCAGATACTGTAATTGCATCTTTTTTTTTTACAAGCATCTCCTTAAAAGGCCCCTGGTTTGATGATCCTTAACCCCCCTCTGACCACCTCTGCGAAGCCCTCTTTCATTCCCTGGTCGATTTGCTTGCTGATATTGTTGTAGTTTAAATCTGAGTTCTGATCTCCAACTTGACCACCATGTACTTTGAAGTTTCTGCGCTGCAGGTAGGAGAGGTCCTTCAGTACTACTGGTCTCTGAGATCATCTGTGTCATGCAAGGTAACCAACTGACCCATACCTTCATCCTCAAGTCCTAGTAAGGTGTCAGATTGCATGTAAGAGAGAAGGCTGCATGATACTCCATGCAGCCTTCTTCATGCAGATTCAGCTCTTCCTCACGTTGACTGTCAATTGCAATGTCTTTCGCAACGTGGTCGATGTCGTTGCTTGTTAGTCTGAATAGTTGTTTCTTGATGCTCCAAACTAATTCCTTACGAGTTGCTGACATGGTGTGTGGTTCTAGGCTTTGTGGTCTGTTAGTTCAGTAAATCAGTGGTGTAGTGACTTAGGAAGTGGCGTGTATGCGTGTCGACCTCTCGATCACAGGTGAGGTCCCCTGATGTTAGTGTGAACACAAGTTCACCATGTAGCACTCTGGTAAGTGGCGTGCACTGGCCTCAGGATCAGCAGTGCGGTTCCTAAGTAGGATGAAGATCACTTTTCTCTTTGGTCTCCCTCCTTGGACACCCACTGGTTGACTACTGGCCTGCTGCAGCTTCTTGTCACCTTGGTTGCATGGTTCTGGTATCTCTGGATCTGCTCCTCCAATGGTTGTGATGAGGAGAGATCCCGGACAAGCCCCCACAGTTTCTTACGAGTTTCAAGATTGAGTAAGAAATGATTTTTCTTGATTGGGGTTCACTATTCAACTCTCACAAGCGGAACCCTGGGAAGCAGAATTACGGAGGCAGTGATTGAGTGAATGAGCCGCCATCCTCGTCTCCAAATCTCTGTCTGCTTTATTACAAATTCTCCAAAACATGAAATATTCAACAACATTCCCCTTGTGTAAACATGTTTCAGTTCAATTTAAGCACCTTAATAACATTTTCAGGAGGCAAAATCTTCTAAACTCTTATTCACGGAAATAGTCTTGTCTTTACCAAAATAAATATCAATTTTACTGTACCATTAAATAATGTCAAAAGAATAAATCATATTTTAATCTCTCATTCATATACACATGTATTGTATTATATACATATACATACTATATATACACTAATGTCATAATGTAAATCCTCTTTAACAGCAAATAAATAATCAAGTTACTTTATAGGCAAACATTAACCATAATACACCTAGGGATAGTTTTTTTTTTTTTTAATACAAACACCAAACTGCCTCTTTAAGTGCTGAACAACATAACCTTTTAACATTAACAATCCTGTCAGGCTACCTTAAAAACCACAAAATAAATCATTACCAGGGAATGGAAGCAGAATCACACATACACCCCCAATACACACCTTTTAGCTAGCTGCACCATACACACTTCTGTAATGCCAACACAGTAAAAATGAACCTACTTAACCAAGTTGGTTCACTGCTGGCTACAAGTTAGCATCAAACACAACAAAGGCGTTTTGAGCTAACATTAGCAATCAAACAATCATGGATAGCTAATTATGAAATGATTCCCATCTTTTATTGTTTGTAATAAGAAAGGTTTATTATTTTTATGGTTTTCACAAATTTAAGTTTGACAGTTATGTTGTAAACCGTTTAAATCTGAGCATGCGCAACTCAAATCTGCACTCTCCTCACATTGGGTAGTTATACTCTGAGAGACGAGGAAGGTGTCCGTCACCATGGGCACCGCGGTGCACTCTGCTTCCGCTGTTTTGGTTTTCCTGCTACGTTACTATTGTTGAAACTCTTACTAAACGCTACGCTGGTTAATATGGTAACCCTTAAGGGTGTATCACAATCACAGTCATGTGTAGCGCAGCATTGTCAACTTCATAGTCATCATCATTATGTTTGTATTGCTCCTTAGTGTCAAGCAACAGCTCTTTAATCCTTTTAATTTGTTCTGTATTGCTGTTCATTTGGGTTTCAAACCATTTGTTTTGTTTTGTTTTGACACTTCCTCCTTTGATAGCAATGATTCATGCAACAGTTTCCACACTCATTTTTAGAAAAGTATCTTATGTGATCAGTATACCTCGGAGGATTTTTTTTTGAAAGCATCATGTTGCTCAACTTCCTTTTTTAATTTGTAGAGTTTCTTTATCCTAAGGTTCCTTTTGATGTGATAATAGTTTTTCTTCCAAAGTTTTAACCGTGAGTTTAACTGGTCTTTTACCAAGTTCATTCTCAGTTTCACTTTGACAGATGCATTCAAATTATGATTTAGACAAGCTACCGAAGGCTTTATTTTAGAATAGAAGCAGGATTTATCTGTATGGCATGCCATGGCATGCGGTTAACACTTTATTTTATGCAGAATAAAACTATTCACAAAACACTACTGCTTGCCTTACTGATGTAAATTGAGCTCATACGTATGTAAAAGCAGTAAACACAATGCTAACGGTGGGACATGACAAACTCCAGACATCCAGAAAATACACACATGCACGCATGCACGGTTGAAAAACTGGCTTCCCAGATCGTAATTCTCCTAATCCTCTTCACTGTGACTTCCTCCTCATATAGCGGTCCGTAACCATCATAATCACCATATCTAAAACTTTGGACAAGCTAAAGCACATAATAGATAAAAGTCAAGAAGCTTAAAGATAAAACTTGCAAAAAATGTCCAACCACAATCATTAGATCTGAGACTCTCAGAGAGTCTTTTAGTCAGTTCCCCCCCCTCATTCATTCGGCTTAGGTGCTGACCATACCGGCTCAGGGCTGCACCTAAGACTTATAATGGTATGGGGGAACCCCTGCTAACCATACTGACTTACTTCTGCCTTCTGTATTCAGGTGCATCAAACGAGAGAAGAAAGTCCCTCCCCTCCCCGTCAGCGATGTCCAATAACGAGGAAGGGTTTTTCAAGTCCTCTCCTATTAAGCCTGTCCACAACTTTGGTAATATAAGTCCAGGAGACGGTCCTCTAGCCATAAGACCTTACCACTCCATCATCGAAGGCACTGACAAGTTAGTACAATCATTATTATTAGTGCTTATCTGGTTGATCGGAAGTTTGTCATAAGCTATGTTTCCATCCACTTATCAATAGAAATATCTGAAGTTTGTAAAAAGATTCCAGCAAATAAAGCCAGGGAGAGTGTTCCTGTCCCTTGTGTTGTCTTCCCGTCAAAATGAAAATCAACACTTTTGTTGACGCTTTTTATCAAAGTTTTTAACTTTTTCTTACGTTTTTGTCCTTTTTTTTTCAACACTTTTGACGCTTTTTTAAATGTTTGTCCTTTTTTGACATTTTCAACACTAACTTATTAACTTTACTTTTTCAGTTATTTTTGGAATTTTTGGTCAATAAACCTCATTTATAGGAAATTATACCTAATGTTTGAGTTAGAAAAGCAGAAATTAGGAATTATTTAGACTAAAATTAATGGAATGGATGTTGATGGATATTCAGACTGAAATATGTCCACTTTTACTCAATACTAATTCAAAAACACTTCAATTTTTTTCTACAAATGCTATAACATTGAATAAGACGCCCCAAAATTAATGAAAGTAGAACTTTGTACTTGTCAAATAAATTTGTGTGGAATGAATTGTGTTATTTTGGGTAATCACAATTGGGTAGTTAAAAAGAACATTGATATAGGAAAATGGGTCAATTTGACTCAAGGACAACATGAGGGTTAAAGTGAATAAAAACCTGTTGCGTAATGACGTCACATGCTGTTTTGCGGTCAAATTGGTGTATGGAATAGATTTGAGACATGTTAAGGTGTTTCCATTCTTTTGTCGCACTGAATCACACAGCATTCAAGCTAACATTTAAAGGATTGATTGTGCCTTGTACAAATAATTACTACTGCACAAGTTGTAATAGCGCTTATGTTCCAGCTGATATTATTATTGTTATTATAAGACAACAACGACGCTATCAAAACATCGCTATGATGATGCAGAATCACGTTATTGCATTTTTGCTATCTAGCTAGCCATTATATTTAGCTGGTAAATTAAATGTTAAAAGTCTCTCATTCGTCCACTGCAAAGAAAGCAGAAATATGGGGCAAAAATGATCCAAAATTTCTTCTTTTTCTTTATTTTATGGCGGGTTGCAACACTAAAATGACCTGAAACTTAATGACAGTTAATTTTCGTACCATATTACTTAATTCGCATAAAAGGGTGTGGATGGAAACATGGCTATACACAGGTCAAAGGTCAGTTATTATCAGCTGGTACATCCTCTGTAAGATGAGGAATATTAAGAGATTTAAAGTGACAGTACAGTACCATGCATGCATTTAGACATCCTTAGGTCATGTTAGACCTGAGTGTAATGGTACAATATTTGTGGTTGGAAGATGCTTACAGGGTTTCTGGCCATGATGACATTACATCAACTAATTAATTTGTATAACAGGTTCTTGAAACTTCTTTTTTGTGTGTCGTTCAGGAGGAAAGGATCTCTCAAAGGCAGGAAGTGGATGTCCATCTTCAACATCGGGGGGCGGTTCCAGGACCCCCGGCGGAGGCACAAACACTCAGCCAAAGGTACAAAACCTCTTCATGGTTTTTAGTCCTGCTAGTTGATCCTAACGTTGATCATTTCCTTTTAAATTAATTACAGTGTTTTCCGTCTGTGTTCATTGTTTAACTACCTTCTATAATTTAAAGTGTAAATCCCTCCCATTGAGGTTCATACATGTGTAAAGCAGGGGAAGATGACTCACTGCTCTGGCAAAGGAAGACATTTCTGTTGGAAAGTGATGATCACAATGAAAACTCTCTGACTGATATTGTGGCCTGTGGTAATGTTAGTTAGTCAGCGGTGTAACTTTAGTTTCAACAAGGGGGGGATGAGATCTCCACTTTTGAGCAAAAATTTGGAGCATCAAACACAACATATCTTTTTCATTGGAAGAAAACTGACGTCAAACCACGCCTAGACCTCTGGTCTACTTCACACAGTCCCTCATGCCTGGATGTGCTCCGGTATCCCGCCGAGTTAGTAGGTGGCATATATGCTATATTAATATTAATATTTAATCAATTCTTGTTGTATTGACGCTCTACTCCCATAGAAGTTAAGACACATATTTAATTTACATTACATAATATACTGTAAGCAGCTTCATCACATGAGAAGGAAAAGTTTAACAATCTTCTTCTGTCTTTTGCCAAAATAAACACACACACACACACACACACACACACACACACACACACACACACACACACATACACACTGACAGACAGACCTTCCTGTAATTTATTGATTGATGTTCCATAATAGAACAACATAATACTGACAGAGATCATTCTGCATGCACAATTTTATTTTTGATGCTTTTTTTTATATATTTGGTTGCTAAACTTTCTGTTATTATTATTTTACTTGAGCAACATTTTGAGACTTGGTCAAAACTATGACGAGGGACCAAATGTTGTACACCAATGGCCAGACTTCTGGGGCATTTCCTGTAAACAGTCATGACCTCAAAAGAATAAATCTTGATGTTTTTACCAGCATCACCATCGGGCTAAAATGTCCTCAATCTACTGAGCAATGCTCTGAGAACCCAATATGTCCAACCTACACTCATCTCATAACTTAAGCGAATAACTACAAATGTGTTGAGTAAATACTTGTAATCTGTAACATTCTGAGATAGTGCTGTAATGTATGTATGTAATATAATGCTGTTATTATTTTCTCCCAGAATGCATTGCCATTTACAGTATGATCCTGTACTACATTACATTCATTACAGTTTAGTTACATCCTTATTAGGGACAGAAGTGAGATCTGTCGTTATTTCCCACTGTTAAATCTTATTAGATGGTAATGTGTACCATATAACAACAAAATGGTACCGTACTCTGAAGTGAGATCCATCACTTCCTGCCATATCTTGTTTCTTTACCCTCACCCCAGTTTCATATTTTCTCTTAAATAGTTGCTTCTTTGTTTCAGAGAAAGAGAGGCCTGTTTTGAGACCGGCAAGAAGCATGGACTGCCTCAGCACCCCGCCCTATCCAAACGAAGGTGCCTCATCTTGTCACACATTTCCCAACACATTTTGTCAGAACGATAAACAAATATTTCATGGATTGACCTAATTATTTAACTCTGCACACACAAAAAAGAAATAAAAACCCATAAGGGTTCCCCAAAATGACCAAAATAAATGGATAGATAAACACATTCTCATGTAACTAAAGCATGGGGATGCCTGCCTTTGAAACTTAATGTATTAAATATTGTTTGTGCTCCTTAAAAAATAAAAAAAAAACACATTTAAAATACTCAAAAGTATTTGTCCTTACATAAACGATGTTTCCCTGATTCATCAGCAGAACATGCTGTCAATATAGGGACTTTTATTTTATTAATACATACGATGTACTGTATATCGGTAAAAAAGTAGTTCCAGGGGAAAGTTTTGACAGCCAGTGGGTTATTCACACTAACTGGAAATTGCAAGACACAACAATTTGTAATACTTAGAGCACCACAAACAGAAAAAAGTTTACTTTTGACATAAAATTCTTTTATGATAACCCTGAGGATATGTGGGGTAACTTTTCTAGTTCATGTGTACTGACCTATATCTGAAAATCAACACAAAAATTTCACATATTTTCAACACATTTTTTATGCTTTTTTCAACAATTTTCAATGCCTGTTGTTGTTTTTCCTCCAATGTTTTTGACACTTTTGTAATTTTTTGGGACAATTTCTGTCATTTTTAAACTTTTTAATTGTGTGCGAAGAACCATCCTAATTTCTGATATAGAAAACTTTGCTCAAACACAGGAGCACTTTCAGTACAAGAACTATTCCCCCAAAATGCACCACAGAGGGCCACAAGAAGTCATTCCTGCCTCTGGCCATCAAACTTTATAACTCCTCCCTTGTTAGTTTTAAACTGGACAATATTATCTGTTTTGTGCAATAATACCATCTTAAATTATAATATGCAAATACTCGGCTGCTACTACTTATTCATTCTTATTCACCATTACAATTCTTAAATATGTAAATACTGTATCATATAATTCATTTAACTATGCAAATACCATACATATCCACATCCTTATATTTCTTTTATTTATATTTCTACTCTGATATTTATATACACTACCGGTCAAAAGTTTGGGGTCACTTATACATTTCCATACCACTCCATTATAGACAGAATACCTGCTAATTAGGGTGGGGGGGGCTGATCTTTAATGCAATATCTACATTGCCCATTATCAGCAACCATTCATCCAATGTTCCAAAGGCACATTCTGTGTACTAATCTATCATTTAAAAATAAAAAACAAGAAAAACATTGGAGAACAATTTTACTATTATGTAAGCACATAATGTAATCTGATTACTGCCCTGGTTAAAAAAACAATCCAACTGATCTCAGCTGGCATTCTGTCTACAATGGAGTGCAATGGGAATTTCTATGTGACCCCAAACTTTTGACCGGTAGTGTACTTCTTGCAACTGTAACACAGAATTTCCCTTCGGGGATCAATAAAATGATTCTGATTTTGAAAAGGGGTCCGACTGAGGACAACAGGAGGGTTAAAACTAAATTGTTAGCCAGAAGATACACATCTTTCTGTGATTCAGATTAACAGTCATACTTTGGATCAGATTAAAAAAGAAAAAAACAGTTACACTTAGCCTCTGATCTTATCTATCTGTTTTATTTCTTTGCAGTTTGCAGACGTACCGGCGAGCGCCCTCCGTCCACCAACATGTCTCCCCTGGTCACCCCCTCCCCCCAGTCTGGCTCCGAGGTCACGCCAACCGCCAGTGCGATTGGTGGCAGTGAATATGCCGTGACGTACCGCAGGGGAACAGGGTTAGTAAGCGGGGGCGTGGGGACCCAGGGCACCTACACTTCCTTTGGCTCTGAAGGTTTGGGAGTCACAGGCAACAAGACTCAGTCCAGATCCCCAGGACTCTCCACTAAAGTGGGCCGAAGAGCAGCCATGCACATCACAGGGCCCACCACGGTCACTGTGCCCCTTCACATCACCTCCAATCTGGCGTTAGGGGTGCTGCAGGGGGGCGGGGGCGACAGGGTCATCCACCGGGTCAGGGATAAGGATGCAGGGGACAGGGTGGAAGGGAGGGAGGGAGGAGAGAAGGTGGAGATGAGTGAAAGCAGAGGAATAGAAAGGAATTTGGAAGAGAGCATAAAGGTTGAGGAAGAGGAGAAGAACTCCAGTGAGAAAGTGACAGATGAGAAAGGAGTGGCGGATGCAGGAGAGAATACAGTGGCAGGTGGTGGTGGGGAGGAAGAACGGAATGGAAAAAAAGAGGAGGAGGAGGAGAAGGAGGAAGAGGAAGTCAGAGAAGAATGTGGCTGCAAGCCAGAGCTGGACGGTGAGTCCAGAGAGGACACCAAAGAAGATACTGCGGCTGATGATTACAAGGATGATGACGACTACATGGGTAATTTCACCTATTTTATAAGTATATACCTTTGTTTTATTGCATTCAGTGGTGGAATGTAACTAAGTACATTTACTTAAGTACTGTACTCAAGTACAAATTTCAGGGAACTTGTACTTTACATGAGTCTTATCTTTTCCTGCCACTTTCTACTTCTATCCGTTAGAAATATTGTACTTTTTACTCCACTACAATAATCTGACAGCTTTAGTTACTAGTTACTTTACAAATTAACATTTTTGCACACAAAACACATATATTTTATTATAATTGAAACTAGCCAACAATATAATAATACAATAATATGTTTTTTTTTCCACGCTTTGTTTCCCACTACCACCACCACTTACACCAACTTATTACCACTAGTTTTACAATTATTTTATAAATTTGTGGTCAATAAACCTCATTCATATTTACCTCATTCATAAATTTGAATTAAACACCCAGAATTCAATAAAGGTAGTGATCCGCTCCTACATTTTACATGCGAAGAGCGTTGTATGGAACCATCCGTGTTATTTAGGGACAATTTGTTTGAAAGAAACATTTTTTGATATGGAAAATTTGAAAATGGGTCAAATTTGACCCGAGGACAACAGGAGGATTTTCCAGATGATATGTACATAGTAATATTTTCAATGCAGGACTTTTACTTGTAACAGAGCAGTTTTACAGTGTGTTAGTACTTTTACTTATAATATGAATACTTCTTTCACCACTGGATGCATTTATTGTACACCACATGGATGTAAATAATATACGATGGATTTAAATAATATAAGCTCTTTCTAATCTTAGTCCGCGCTTCATTTCCAGAAATGAAAGGGGTGAAGCCAGCTGATTGTGAGCCAGAGGTGACTCCGCCTGCTGGAGACTGTGTGTTTGATGCGTCTGACGTCCACAACTCCACTGCAGTGGAGGGGGACGACCAGGAGCTGTCGGGCTACGTTCAAGATAATTTTGAATTCCTGGACCAAATGGACTGCAGCGCCCTGGACCACATGGACTGCAGTGTCTCCTACCAGGTGTGTGTTGTTGTATCTACACTAGTCTCACATTGCCAGCTCTTTCTCCAATGTGAGACTCCACAGATGCATTCTGGGATAGGAGAAAAAAAAACGCTCTGGGTTGTTTGCATTTTTTTAAACCAATCACAAAGCTAAGGATGACACTAAGCTCCGGATGCAGAGACAAGGTTCTGCAAAAACGTCTACACAAGGAACTTGTTTTGGTGGAAGTTTTGCACTCCGTGAAAGAAAACTCCACATTCAATATTAAATGAAGTTAACTGGTGACACAACCTGAGCAGTAACGTGAGCTATTTAAATTAGATGGATACATAAACCTCATTTGTTCTTACCAGTGTATCGCTGTGTGTACTTCATCCACAGTAATCCCACCAACACTCCCAAAATGAGAGAGAGGAAATGCCATAAACGTTCTTTGTAAATCTTTACAATCATTCACCAAAAGAACCAAGCAGACCTTGTTGCACCATCCAAATTTTCTTCAAAACTTGCAAAATGTGTAGCTTGCTAGCTCGAACGTCTGTTGTTTCCCATAACGACCACAGTTTGAGAACAGCAACACACAGAGAGAAGGGGAGGGACATGTTTGATCCCGAGTGTATTTATACAGACGAGGTTTGAACAGTAGTTGAAGATGGAAAATATTTCTTAACACATTTTCTTTGGGGTGAAAGAAAAACTTTCTGTCTCTTTATTTGACCTCTCAGGTGACCGAGTTCTCCGTTGAACCTCCTGGACACTTAGATGATGAATATGAACTGATGACACAAGCTCGGTCTTCCAGTCATCCTGCAGAGCTGCAGACAGACCTGCCACCCGCTCCTCAACCACGAACGCCGAGCTGGGTAGAGTTAAATCCACACAGGCCGCTCAGCATCGACTCATACAACCGACACACTAAATCCCTCAGCCTGCCATACATTACCTCTCCCGTCCACGGGCCGGAGTCCTGCTCTGAAGAGGAGGCTGCAGTGGAGGACAGCGATGATAACGATTACAGCAGCGAGGAAGACGAGAGCATGTTTATTAAAAGCCTTCCCCCTGATTTTTTCTTAAACAATTTGAGCTTTGAACGAGACACTCACATTCAGGACAGAAGCACTCTAGATGGAGTCCCTGCACATCAGTCGCAGAGCTCTGCGGACAGAGGATGCCAGTCACCAAACTTTGCATTTTCCGCAGTTAATGAATCAACTGTTGGAGATCTCGAGCAGGTGGAAGGGAAAGATAAAGAAGAAAATGATGCGCTGCAAGAAACGGAGATAACAAAGAAGGAAGATAAAGAAGAAAATGATGCACTGCAAAAACCGGAGATAACAAAGAAGGAAGAGGACGCTCACCTAGGGAGAGAGCAACTGGAAAACAATAGGCAAAGGTGAAAATGATTCCTTCCTTTGTGGTCCCCTAATACCATATCTGAAGTCTCTTTTATATAGACCTTAGTGGTCCCCTGATACCATATCTGAAGTTTCTTTTATATAGACCTTAGTGGTCCCCTAATACTGTATCTGAAGTCTCTTTTATATAGACCTTAGTGGTCCCCTGATACCATATCTGAAGTTTCTTTTATATAGACCTTAGTGGTCCCCTAATACTGTATCTGAAGTCTCTTTTATATACTGTAAACCTTAGTGGTCCCCTGATACCATATCTGAAGTTTCCCAAAATTTAGCCTTGCAGAATTACAGCCACTAGAGCCAGTCCCACAATGAGCTTTCCTTAGTATGTGGCATTTCTGAGTCTGTAGCTATTGAGGAGGAGGGAGGGGGGTCAAGGTGGAGGCTGGGGGTGTGGCCTTAACCAACTACCATGATGTCTCTCTCTCATGGGCAGGCCAAAGTCTCTGGGCGGGCAAAGCATAAAAAGGGGAGGTAACCTTGCCCCTTATGACCTCACAAGGAGCACAATTCCAGATTGGCCCATCTGAGCTTTCATTTTCTCAAAGGCAGAGCAGGATACCCAGGGGTCAGTTTACACCTATCTCCATTTCTAGCCACTGGGGGACTGTAGGCAGGCTGTGGGAACTCAATTCAATTAAATTTTATTTATAGTATCAATTCATAACAAGAGTTATCTCAAGACACTTTACAAGGACCCAACAGTTCTAGTAGTTTCCTCCAGAGCAAACAACAGTGCGACAGTGGCAAGGAAAAACTCCCCTTTGGGAAGAAACCTCGGACAGACCCAGGCTCTTGGTAGGCGGTGTCTGACAACCGGTTGGGGTTAGAATGAAGAGTGGCAATAACAGTCCCAAAAAAAAAATAAAATAAATAAAAATAGTAGGAATAGGAATATAGGAACTCATATTAATGTTAAAAAACCTCATGAAGACATTTTCATGCCATTGGAACCTTTGTGCCTAGTACCACCTGACCGGCGCAAAACTTTTTTGGTAGAATAAAAAGTATATATAAAGAAACACAATACAGCCCTGGCAGCGATAGTTAAAATATTTTGAAAGGTCATATAAACATGAAACAATTCTGCAAATATTGGCATGAATAACGGCAAGCTATCAACAAATGGGCAAAAAGTAGCTCTCATGTTTTTGCTATGTGTTTAGCCCTCATAATTAAATGGGGAAAAAAACTTCACCCAAATCACAAAATAGTTTCTCCCAAATCACATAAACTCACAAACCTGTTGTCCAAAGCAAGATATTGCTGTCTCAAATGTTTCTGTGTTATCCATGTGCAGGGAAGCAACAGAGGAAGATGCCATGGAAGACCCTACGAGTGACAAAGAACAACCTCTCACCCCAGAGACATCGACGCGCTGCTGCGTAGATTCCCACTCCCGAGCGATGCTGAATCAAGCACTGTTGCCGACCTAAAAGCGGAGGAGCAGGCGGACATGTTTGACAATCATCGCAGCGATTATCCACCTCGTGACAACGTCCCTTGTGCTACACAGGAAGAAACCGATGACGTTTCTTTAGAGGAGTCTGTAAGGGCAACAGAGCAGCCCCAAACCTGTGATACAAAAGAGAGAGACGGGCATGAGGTAGAGGACAAGGAGGTGTACAAAGAGACAGAGGACACATGTCAGGCAATAGTTCTAGAAATTAAAGAAAGGGATGATGAAATGTGGGAAGAAACCACTGAGGAAGGCATTGAAGTGATAGCTGAAGAAAAACATGAAGAAAAGATGCAGGGAGGCGACACAGAGCATGATGGTGCAATTTGTAGTGGGGACATTTGGGTTGAACTTGAGGATGTTATATGTGAGGTGATAGAGGATAATGAAAGCAAGCAGATCGAGGAAAAGGGTGCAAGAGAAAGTGTCGGTGGGGAGGGAGACCTGATCGGAGATGTCAGAGTTGGAGAAGAGGAAGAGCAGGTAGCAAAGGTTTCAGGAGAGGGAACGGTGGAAGTGGACGAAGAAGAGATGAACGAGACAGAAGTTAGAGAAGAGGTAGCGGCGGAGTCAATGGAGACGGCTGAGGAAAAGATCACAGACGCAGACATGCAGCGGGAGTTTGGGGAACAAGAGACAAACTTACTACTTACAAAGACATGTGAACCAGAAGAAACCATTCATGGGAAGCATGTTGGAAATGAGGAAGCACAGCAGCATGACAGAGTAGACAAAGAGAGAGACGATGAGCAACGTAGAACACCGCCACGTGTGGATGAATGGCTGAAAGAGGTCAGGTGTGATCTGAAGGAGTTGAAAGAGGGCAGAAAGTGTGAGGATAGTGACAGCAGCCAAGGAGGAGTGGGAAGGAAGCTGGTCATCTCCAAAAACCCGAGGGTTTACCAAGTAAAAGCTGTACCAGTCGTGCCCCCGAAGCCGCAGCACTGCAAAATCACCGCCCTGACCCTGCGGCAACAGCAGCAGCAAAGAGACGCCGGCAGAGAGAGAGAAAACACGGCCAGAGTCCCGGCGGAGCAGGACAGAGCGTGTGCGGGAGACAGCGAAGACGACGGCGGGGGGAGAAAGGAGCAGCCAACACTCAGGGGAGGGGAGAAAGGAGAGAGGGACAGGAGAAGGGACGGGGAGGAAAGGGAGCCGAGGGACACAAGCACAAACAGCCCCCTCAGCATGTGTTTTGATGAGGCGGTTGCTATAGCAACCATGAGGCGAGGGAAAGAAAAAGAGTGCGAAAAGAGAAGGAGAGGCAGAGGGATTGGGGAAATGAAGTCCAGTAAAGTGTTTTTTGTGTCTGTATATTGATTTAAAGTGATTTGACTGTACAAACTATTTTCTATGTGTAGCATACTGGGCTGTACTTACTTCCCCAATACTGAGGATGTCTCATTAATTCTCCATGCAATGCTAAAGATGTTAAGGTGAGTTTTTTTCTTTACACACCAGAAAAACCAAAAAACTAGTAGTTTAAAATATATTATATATATATATATTTTTTTTTTTTTTTCTATTGAGGATTTTATTATTTTATTCGTCAGAGAACCGTATAAAGCTGACAGGAAATTAGGGAGAAGAGTTGGGGGGGAGACATGTAACAAAAGTCCCTCGGCGGGACTCGAACTAGGGATGATACCATTACAATAGCTGCAATTGTGCTACCTGATATTACGTTTAATAAAACGTAATATCAGGTAATAAAACTGAAACCGAAATGAGATTAAAGATGAAGTGCTGCTGAAACAAGTTAAGGATGAAATAATACACTCGTAACCCAGAACTAGGTCTGTAAAACCAAACATCCCACTCCATTTTGATAAAAATTTGTAAAAAGATTTGTCTCAAATCTAGCTCATACCTGTTTGCACTCAAGTATATAGTTTAAGATTTTTTCAGAACAGGGATTATGAATCGAATGTATGATGAATATAATGTCTGCAGAAGTCAAAGTCATTTTTTGATTATTCGAATAAAAAGATTTTTCCAAGATAGTATTATTGTTATTTTATTCTTGCATTGCTATGAATAATTATTATGATTATTATTATTATGATGATTATTATTATTATATAAATAATGTATTACTGGCATTTAATATAATATATTGCTGACTTTTACCTTAAGTAAGTATAGTATAGATCCAGTTTACACCATAGCCTGTATATATATTGATAATTAATATTAACGGTCTATGGTTTACACTTAATACCACTAAATAACACTTTGACATGGTAATATATGCATTATTTAAAAATATGTATTATTTTAATATGCATTATTCATTGTATGGTGTTTGTTACATAGACTGTAACGGTCTATGTTTTTTTAGTATTGGGAGCATACAGTCTATGATTGGGAGACGTTTGTTATTCACGTTTATTAGAAGAGTTACGTCAGTTGCCCTCTACATCACATCCGCCATCTAATTTTTCCGGAAATAAACAAAAATAAAACCACTGGGAAGGTGCTTCGCCTCGCTGCAGGAGCCCTACTGTTTAATAAAGCTTGGCTTTTGCTTCTACTGGCTTTTTATAATATTCACTCGGGACGGAGGATGTCTTTCCCCTCCTCTTTCGGTTCGCAGGTCGCAGCCATCATGGATGTGTTGGCGAAAGCTGCGGTCGCCGAAATAACGAAGCTGGTGGAGGACGGTAATGTGATTCTTCGACTGGAGATGTCTCGGAGGGACAGCGAGATTCAGGAGCTCAAAACAAGTTTGAAGCTGATGGAGGTTGAACTCTGTAACGCTCAGGAAGTAGCCGCAACCCGAGCTCCGGAGGACAAACCGGACCAAACAGCCGGGAATCAGGTGCCGCGAAAAGGTGAGCTACAGTAACGTTAGCTCCCCCATCTGCTCGGTGTGATAGAACCGTCACACCAGACTCTATTCAGAAAGTCTGACATTCAGATTTTCTGTTCCTATACACAACATGTCTTGCTTGGTAGACATAACTTAAGCTCCTTGAGGATTTTAATGGTCTCCGGTTAAATTCGGCTTAAAGACAAATCACTCATTTTAGCTAATACAGTCTAAACTATTAGATTGTAGCCTGAGTAACTTTACAAATGCCATCGATGCCGTAAGGCACTAATTATTTTTCCACAATTCACAACAATTCAATCTATATATTACCAAGTTTAAGTTTTACATATTTGAGATTTTCCAAGATGACATCCTTAAATTGCTTATTGTGTCTTCGCAAGAGTCCAAAATAGAAAGATTAACTGTAGTTACTTTGTAGGATTTGCTTCCAATGAAAATGAAGTAATACCAAATGACATTTTACCTCAGTCAAGCATACATTTTGTTGTTGTGATATTTTGATTTAATTACAGCGATTCCATCCATTATTGGATACAGAAAATGCTCACAAAACCAGGCCGATGGAAACACATCTACTGTGTTCTTGTTTAGTGGACTTGTTTCTGAAGTCAAAGTCATATCTACCTTTAATTTTTATTTCTGTTAATTGCAGATAAAAAAGAAGATGAGGAAACATGCGCAGTGTATCTGGAACCAAAGTCTGCTCATTCACTGTGCGAGCCCGGCCTTGGAACAGAGGAGAGCCATGACATGAGCCCAGCGGTGAAACACGAGCCTGCCGGTGAACTCGCCACTCAGGAAACAGCAGACACCACTGGAACAGCAGACGTTTGCTTTGAGCTGGGAGAGCCAGATGACCTGATCTGGCCTCCGCCTGCTTGTAGCATGTTTGAGAAAAGCTCTGTTGCAATGCAGCCGCACATATCGCTTTTCTCCCTCATGCTGAGCAATATGCGGCTCCTGGAAATACAGACAGTCAATATAACTCTTCGTCAGCCGCAGCAGAGGGCATTGCAGATGATTCCTTAAGTGTGCCGATAAAAGTAGAGGTAGAGATTCACTCCATGTGCATGGGAGGTACCACTTTAGAGTTGGGAGGTACCACTTTAGAGTCTGTAGCTAGTGAACAGTTCAGACACGCTTCACACCCTGCAGTCAGTCAGGACCCGTGCTCGCAACAGGCTGGGCCATCACTAGCCCCGCCCCATCCGCAGAGGGCCAGTTTAGGGTCACACACACAGGATCACATCCTCAATAGGAACCACCTGAGAGCAAAAAGGCTAATGAACGTTTGGAGAACAAATCAGAAACTGTTCATCTGCTCGGTCTGCAACAGGGGCTTCCCTCGCATGTCTCAGCTTGAAGAACACAAGACCTCCCACCAACTCTTCAAACCTTTCAGGTGCCTCGAATGCGGGAAATCGTTCACCCAGAAGACCCGGCTGAAGACACATCAGAGTGTGCACACGGGGGAGAGGCCGTTCAGTTGCAAAATCTGCGGAAAGATGTTTTCCAGGCAGGACAACTGCCTGAGACACGAGCGCTTCCACAGCGGGCTGAAGCCGCACAGCTGCGGACAGTGTGGCAAAAGCTTCACTGTGCTGGGTAACCTCAAAATCCATCAAGAGATCCACCTGCAAGGAAGGTAGCGCTCAGAAGACAATTTGCCCGGTGCACTTTGACATTTTGAATGCATCGAATGCAGCCATCATTGTATACTAGGGGTGTAAATCATCATTTTTTAAAATCACAATACCATTTTATATTGACTCTTTGAACAACAATATGAAATTTGATGATATCTTAAAAGTCTCACTATACAGGGGCTTGATTGTATTGGATCGTGGATCATTGAGTCGATATATCCTCCCAGATCAATCATCATATTGTCCAAGCATACCCCGCATACTACAACACATACTATATTTACACTTGTAGTTGTGAAATTCATAATGGGGATTTCAGTCTTGGAATCCGGTAGTGGTGTGGGCTTTTGGGGCAGTTTTTGATTTTAGATAGATTTACAGCCATGCAACAGTTTCCTGCAACAAGCCGATGCACTTTATTAAGCAGGTTGGGTATCTGCCATGACTAAATACACTCCTTTGCCAATGTCATAGAATGTGAGTTGCGCTGCCAGTAAAATAAGTTCTGTCTGCCGACTCAGTATTTTTCTTAGCATGTGTCACCTTTGATAATAATAATTTTATTTAGTTCCATTTAATTTCAGAAAAAGAGAGAACAGTTATTAGATCAGCACTTCAGGTATAGGAATCTGTATCAGAAGAGGAAAAATTGGACCAATGCATGCCTAGCTTTTCCAGTTGTCTCATGATCTTACTGTACATAGAGGAGTTTTAGTGCCTTGGAAATGTTCTGATATCCTCTGACTGATTAGTGCTTTTCTTTTGTAATGCTCCTTTTATCCCTGGACCTTCCCAGATACAGACTGCATGTGTATTGAACCTAAAATGACTGGTCACTACTTGAGAACACACAAGTAGTCCTCTAAAAACAGTCGGTGCACCAGTGATGATGATTTACTGTACGTGTTTCATAGTAAAGGGAGTGCGATTGTCAGAGATGGCAAGAGTACTCACTATCCGTACTCAAGTAGAAGTACAGATACATGTGTTAAAAAATACTCTGGTAAAAATAGAAGTACTGATTTAACTTCTTTACTCAAGTAAAAGTAACAAAGTACAGGCTGGAAATGTGAAAATTAGTAGTGTAAAAGTATCCTTGGGAATGACAAAGCTACCAGGACCAGACACATGTTACTAGAGAGACGCTGAGAAACTACAAGGGACATGGAAAAAAGGCTCCTTATTCTTTATATGCCATTGGCTACATTTTAAATGGATGTCTGCCAATAGGCCTAAAACATATAGTTTATTTATTGTGACAGAGACTGGCACTCCAGGTTATTAAGATTCTGACCGAGTAGCAAGATATGAATTCAATTGGGATTCTGTGAGACGTCTGTATATTACCATCCAATTAGATTCAATTTGGAATTGGTGATGCAAAAAAAATAACGGGAACTCCAGTGAAATTATTTAAAACTTGTGAGTGGGTACTAGATTAGGACTGGATTTAAGGCTGATTCTGGTTTCCAGCTTGGCCCAGGTATGTCTGTTAAAACACAAACAGAGACAACTTTTCTCTGTTGATGCTTTATTACAATCAAGCATCAGTATAAACATGGGTGTGGGTAGCTCTGCTATGGCTGTGTGTGTGTGGTAATAAAAAAATAACATTGTAAAGGCTACCATACACAATGCATAGGAATCATATATGCTAGTAAATAATAACAATAAACCCACTATTAACTACATTATCTTAATGCAGAGTAACTACTTCAGCATGTAAATAATGCACCTAAAATACAAACGTGAGCAAGGGCTTTCAACAATCGCCATTATATCGAACCAACAGCCTGGGGTAACCTAGGTAACAGGTGAAGAACACAAACAACAACATCACTAGTTAACTTTAACTTTACCAAAAGTATAGACAACAGGCTTAAAGGCCATGTTGCAGGTTAACCACCACTGTTGATTAATGGGTACATACAGTACTCAAGATATCTATATCATGTTTATCATGCGATAAAATATCTCCAAATAATGTTAAAGGCCTGTTTTTGGTAATTTTTGGTGTTAGCGGTCAACATACTGTAAGCTATACGACTTCCAGTTTTCAAAGACACACACAATCTCAGCTGATTATCCTGTGACAGGACACCTAGTCTCTTTTTCTTTTGCAGTCACAATCACACCTGGTAGTCGACCTTTTGTACAAAACTAAAGATTTTGTAAAATGTAAGGAGTAAAAAGTATTGATATTTGTGTTAAAATGTAAGGAGTAAAAGTCAAAAGTGGCCAAAAATAAATAAATAATAAAGTAAAAACATCTGAAAAATCTACTTGAGTACAAGTATTTGTACTTTGTTACTTCCTATCTCTGGTAATTGTGTGCCTGTGCGATCATTTGTTGTGTTTAATATTTAAACTTTATTTAAATTTGTCTGTAGATATTTGTGTTCTCTAGTTATGTTGATGTTCCTAATTTTTCCTTTTTCCCATTTTGGCTTAAAGGTTCTAACTTTGCCAAGCAGGATCTTTAGTATATAAAGATATATATTATATGCCTGCTTGTTTTTTTCCATAACTTATTTTTATAACATTGTAAATTGTTTATATATATTTGCATTTTCCCTCTTCTTTGTTTTGATTGAACTTTGTATGTTGTGAATAAATGAATATGGTAGAATGAAATCCTATTTTGTTGGGAGAAATGGGGACCTATAAATAAATCGAGTTAATATGAGTTAATGGTTGTCGGCGTCCCTGGTGTTTCAGTGTGTGCTGGGGCAGGCCAGTTTACTATGTGTTAAGGTTGCCAAAAAAGTTCAAAAACTCAATTTTTTTCACAGGTAAACTGTAAAATGTAATGGTTTAACAGTCGTTTGTTGAAATAAGAGGTGCCATTATCGATCCCGAGAGGGGAAACTCACAGAAATAAGTACAGAGAGTACATAGAGAAAAGTTATTGTTTTAAGCAAGTTTTCTTATGTTTATCGAGTTCTATTTCATTTATTTTAATTTAATTTAATTTTATTTGTTGCATTGTTATATTTAAATAAAATACAACCAATGCAATGTATATAGCTAGGACTTCTAGCTGTATCTAATAACCTGTGTCCCTAGTTAGCCCCCAAACTAACACAAAGAAACTGTGCTAACAACTTTTATGTATTTATTTATTATTGTTTGGGAATTTTAGGCTTTTATTTCACAGGATAGGAGAAATGACATCCAGCATAGGACCACAGGCCGGAGTCGAACCCGGACCCGCTGCGTCGAGGAGTTAACATGTGAGCCTGCTCTACCAACTGAGTTACCTGGGCGCCCGAACTGGGCTGACCTCGGAAGTGACTCTACAATATGCGCTTCGCCTTTCCGCCTGTTTTACGGTATCTATGTCATCACTTCCGTAAAACGAGAACTTATGTTTATTCTTTGTACCAATTAGCTTCTGCTAGCTGAAAGCGGTGCACATTAAAACCAACAGCAAGCTAACCGTTGGCTGTAGTTTGTGTACAGGCAACGGCTTCAGCAATGGCCTGTTTCGATTAGCTAATGCGACTGAGTTACATACACTTTTCCCGCTTTAAAGTTACAGCTTAGCTGCCACTTTGTTGTTGTTTTTGTTTGTTTTTTAACGATGCTGAGCAGCGTTGCTTTGCGGGCTCAGATTGCCTCCATAATCGATGTCCTGTCCAAAGCAGCCGTGGCAGAAATCGCCAAAGTTGTGGAGGATGGCGTGGTGGAGTTACGGCTGGAAATGTGTCAGCGTGAAAATGACATCAAGAAGCTGAAGAGCAGCGTCGAGGTTCTAAACGACGAGCTGAGATCACTGCAAGAGAGAGTGACCCTGCGACCTAACAGCCATGGCAGAGATGGTAAGATGGACCTGACAGACTACAAACCTAAAACTCACGTTATCTTAACCTGGGATAAATCTGACTGGGATACACTCTCTTACATCACACTTTATCTTAACCTGGGATAAATCTGACCGGGGTACACTCTCTTACATCACACTTTATCTAAACCTGGGATAAATCTGACCGGGGTACACTCTCTTACGTCACACTTTATCTTAACCTGGGATAAATCTGACTGGGGTACACTCTCTTACATCATCCTTTATCTTAACCTGTGATAAATCTGACTGGGATACACACACTCTCCTGGGATAAATCTGACCGGGGTACACTCTCTTACATCAACATCACACTTTATCTAAACCTGGGATAAATCTGACCGGGGTACACTCTCTTACATCACACTTTATCTTAACCTGGGATAAATCTGACAGGGATAGACTCTCTAACATCACCCTTTACTATTCTTACATCACACTTTATCTTAACCTGGGATAAATCTGACATTACACGACGTAGGACAGGGTTTCTAAAGGCCGTTTTATGCTTCTGCGTCGACGGGACAGCCCTGCAGACCCCTCTGCGTCTACACCAGACCCAACGTCTCAGCCTGACGTGCACCATTCAAAAAATGTATTTCACGTCACGGCGACGCACGTCTCTCGGCCATGGCTTGGCAGCGTTGCATTCCCCTGACTCATTTCCTGGTTCTCCTTGTCCAGAAACAACATGAAGTCAGGGAGAGGGTTAACTTCTCCTGCTACAGATGTCTCACTGTGGTCAGACAACACAGGGGAGACACTTTGCTTCTCTCACTATGACTCTAGAGTCGGTACTCACTCTGAAGCTAATCAAATTTTTGAGAAATTGTAATGTAACAGTTTAGATTTGTTGTTTCATAACTATAACAGTGTTAAATGAAAGTGTGAAATACTTATACAATTGAGGATCACAAAAGGTGCGTTGCAACCCGGACACACCCCCCCTCTTTATTTTGGTCCCCATTATTTTTGAAGTGAATTTTGTACTGTTTTACCAGTTTTACGATGACATAAAAACATTAACATTTGGACTACTTTGAACTCTGTCATTGCCTCTCCACAGATCGTCAGAAGGATGTTGGTGATGAGAGGAGCTTGCTTGAGCAGGGGCCCACTGATAAGGACCCGAACAACCTGTCCATACCTGGGGTGCAGGTGAAATGCGAACCTGTGGAGGAAGGAAGTGAAGAGGCCAGAGAA